>CM048746.1:77733512-78333512 GCA_026315105.1 Locusta migratoria | reverse complement strand
ATTTCTTGCTCTCTGAGTCCTACACAGCTCTTGTATGCTACCTGCATTGCTCCACACTTCACATTCTGGACGTGACGAATTTACATGAGAGCGATGTTTTCAATGCCCTGGAAGAGGAAATATATGAAAGGTTTACTTCTTTATTTATTTAACTTAAACAAGATTTACTAAAAAAAATTGTGTATCTGTTAATGGCTATTTCGTCAGTCATGTGCTCATCTACCCTAGGATAGCTTTCAATAATGTACACTTTGTTCAGAAAGAAAACACGACACCTTGAAAGACTAGATAGAAAGTTCACATTCGCACGTGTTCATTAGTATGTTCTGAAGAAATGATTTGCATTTGAACTATGCCAGTTCATGTGTTGAAGGTCGATATCAGTATCATGATGCAACACCACCTACTGGTAAAATGTGCCTGCAGCTCTTGTCACTGTAAACTGAAAGTAATGAGTGTGATGTGAGAAGATGCAGGGTGTCTCTGAGACATATGCAGAAACCATACACTTAAATCAGTGAGTTTGAATGTGATGCATCCAGCCAGGAAATTTATGTTGGTGTTCAGGGAAGGCCATAGAATATGACTGGATTGGTCAGGTTGCACCACCCAGACCTTAAAAATAATAACAATAACACACACACACACACACACACACACACATATATATATATATTGATGAAACGAAAATTATAGAGGGAAACTTTCCCGGTGGGATAAACAAAAATAAAAATAGAAAAGAGATGACTTACCAAAAGGACCGGCTCGTCGAGAGAAACAAATAAAAAACAAATAAAATCACACACAAACACACATACAAGCTTTCGCCACCACTGGCAGCTTCTTCAGGAAAAAGAGGGAAAAAGGGGAGGAAAAGGGAAGGATATGGGTTTTAAGGAAGTGGAAAAGGAGTCATTCCAATCCCAGGAGTGGAAGGACTTACCTTAGGGGACAAAGAGGAAGGTAAACAAATACACACACACTCAGACATATCGAAACGCAAACACACCTAGACAGACATTTGTGAAAAGCAAAGAAGTTGGACAGAGATACCAATTGAGGCAGAGGCTCTGTCCACAGAACCAAGGCAAAGATGCTAAAGATAAGATAGTGGGCGGGAATTTGAGTTAGCGGAGATTGAGACCAGGTGGGCAACGGGAGGAGAGAATAAGCTGAAGGGCAAGTTCCCATCTCCGGAGTTCTGAAAGGTTGGTGTCGGTGGGAAGTATCCAGATAACCCGGACGGTGTAACACTGCGCCAAGATGTGCTGGCCGTGCACCAAGGCATGTTTAGCCACAGGGTGATCCTCATTACCAACAAACACTGTCTGCCTGTGACCGTTCATGCGAATGGACAGTTTGTTGCTGGTCATTCCCACATAGAACGCTTCACAGTGCAGGGCTAGCCCTATGCACCCTTCCACCACCACTTACTCCAGTCCAGTAACCCGGAAGGTGTACACGATCAAGGGCAGAGCCACTTGCGATAGCACCCACGTGATTTACCAACTAACATGCCTGCACTGTGAAGCGTTCTATGTGGGAATGACCAGCAACAAACTGTCCATTCGCATGAACGGTCACAGGCAGACAGTGTTTGTTGGTAATGAGGATCACCCTGTGGCTAAACATGCCTTGGTGCACGGCCAGCACATCTTGGCGCAGTGTTACACCGTCCGGGTTATCTGGATACTTCCCACCGACACCAACCTTTCAGAACTCCGGAGATGGGAACTTGCCCTTCAGCTTATTCTCTCCTCCCGTTGCCCACCTGGTCTCAATCTCCGCTAACTCAAATTCCCGCCCACTATCTTATCTTTAGCATCTTTGCCTTGGTTCTGTGGACAGAGCCTCTGCCTCAATTGGTATCTCTGTCCAACTTCTTTGCTTTTCACAAATGTCTGTCTAGGTGTGTTTGCGTTTCGATATGTCTGAGTGTGTGTGTATTTGTTTACCTTCCTCTTTGTCCCCTAAGGTAAGTCCTTCCACTCCTGGGATTGGAATGACTCCTTTTCCACTTCCTTAAAACCCATATCCTTCCCTTTTCCTCCCCTTTTTCCCTCTTTTTCCTGAAGAAGCTGCCAGTGGTGGCGAAAGCTTGTATGTGTGTTTGTGTGTGATTTTATTTGTTTTTTATTTGTTTCTCTCGACGAGCCGGTCCTTTTGGTAAGTCATCTCTTTTCTATTTTTATATATATATATATATATATATATATATATATATATATGTTGTGATAATCAATTAAAAATGTTTATTATTATTATTTTAAAGTACTGTGTTACTGTCTTATGTTTTGTCCACTTTGCAGTTGTCTATGCTTTGGCATAATAGTTCTTTGCAAAGAGTAAATGCATATACAGACTTTTAGTAGATTTACTGCTCTTTGTCTCTTGCCTAATGGTTGTGTGCCTCTTGAGTTAAAGATAACTGTAGCAGTTTTTCTTGTTAATAAAACTTGTCATTATCCTTTTGTGAGAATCAGTGGTATTATATTTAGCCTTTCAACAGGTTATGGGCCCAGTAATCACTGAGTGACAAGTTTTGAACTGACAAAAGTAAAACTGAATAGTGGGTGCATTATTGTAGTATTAAACTTGTGTGAGCAAAAGTTTTAAGGTTATTTCTGCTGTGTTAAAATGATGGAAAACGAAATTTCTAGAATTACAAAACTCAAAGGCATTGAAAATTGGTCTGCCTGGAAATTTCAAGTTCGTGTTACTTTAAGTGCTATGGGAGCTTGGGACATTGTCACAGGTGAAGTAATTAAACCAGAGTGTAATGACAACATGAATACTGAAGCAAGGCTGAAGTATGAAAAAGATCTTGTAAGATGGAATAAGTTGGACAATGCAGCTCAGAAAGTTATTGGAACATCAATTGAAGACAAGCCATTGCTACATATCATTAACTGTGAATCTTCAGCTGCTATGTGGATCAAATTACTTTCAGTTTATGAACAGAAAAACAGTGTAAGCATACATTTACTCCAGCAGCAATGGTATAACCTAAAAAAGGATATTTCAAATGATATGGCTACATATATTTCACAATTAGAAGACCTGGTACATCGGTTAAGGAATCAAGGTGAAAATATTTCAGATTCTATGGTGATCACAAAACTGTTAATGACACTACCAAAAAGTTATAACCATTTTCTGAGTGCATGGGAATCAACACATCCGGATCAACAGACATTAGCAAATTTGACATCAAGATTATTGATGGAGGAAAAACGCCTTAATCTTCAGGAAGACGTGAAGGGGGAAGCATTTGCAGCAGGTACACAAGGAAGAAGTAATCATTTTAAGAATAATCCCTGTCCTACAAATAAAAATTCAAGAAAACAAGGTAAGTGCTTCAAATGTAATAAACCTGGTCATTGGGCTAAAGATTGGAAAACCATTTGTTTCAAGTGTAATAAACCCGGTCATTGTGCAAAAGAATGCAGAAGTACTGTATCAAAGCATCAAGGTCAGAATCAGTGTGAACTAAGAGGGGATGCTTTGATAAGCAAAATTTTAGCAGCCAATCATGTAAATAAAAATGCATGGTTTTTAGATTCTGGTGCTACTGATCACATGTGTAATGAAATTGAATGGTTTGTAAATTACAGTCCATTTGAGAGTGAAGTCCAAATCTGTATTGGTGATGGTAGTTATATTACTTCACATGGGAAAGGCGACATAAACATTCTAGCCTTTGATGGTAAAAGGTGGAATGAAAAGTATTTGTCAAATGTTTTATATGTGCCAGATATTCGGTTTAATTTATTTTCACTTGGAGCAGCATTAGACAAGGGCATACAATTTAAATCTGACAAGGCAACATGCAGACTTTTCAAGGGAGAGAATGTTGTTGCAGTGGGAGTTCGTGAAGAAAGGTTGTATAGGATGAAATTTAAGATTTCACTTAGTGAAAATGACAGTGTTCAAGCAAATGTGGCTACCAAGGAAGATCTTAAAATTTGGCACAAAAGACTTGCTCATCAAAATTTTCCCCATGTGAAAAAGTTTCTGAAAGATAGGCAGATTCAATTTAAGGAAGAAGATAAAAGTTTGTGTGAAGATTGTGTCGTTGGGAAAATTCATAAATTACCTTTCCACAAAAGTGATTCAAAGTCAAAAAGGGCAGGTGAACTGATTCACTGTGATTTGTGTGGCCCTATGCAAGTTGATTCTATTGGTGGTTCAAGGTACTTTCTTTTGTTAAAAGATGATTATTCACATTGGAGAACTGTGTATTTTCTAAGACATAAATCTGAAGTTGCGGAACACTTGGAATCTTTCATAAAAACTACTGAAAAACAAATTGAAAATGGCATTAAAGTGATCCGAACTGATAATGGACTAGAATTCATTAACCATGAAGTGCGAAAAATAATGCAGAATTATGGGATAACACATCAAAAATCAGTAACTTATTGTCCTCAACAGAATGGTGCAGCCGAACGTGAGAACAGAACTTTGGTGGAGACTGCAAGAACAATGATTCATGCAAGTGGGCTGCCAATACGACTGTGGGCTGAAGCCATTAATACAGCAACTTATATTTTGAATAGAACAGGTACAAGCAGTGTCAATGGCAAATCACCTCACAAAATGTGGAATGGATTGGATTATGATGTGACCAAACTCAGGATATTTGGAGAGATGGTTTATACACACATTCCAAAGGAGAGACGGCAGAAATGGGATTCCAAAGGTGAAAAAGGTTTTCTAGTTGGCTACGATACAGAAGTAAAGGGGTATCGTGTTTGGTTTTCTCATAAAGATCAAGTTAAAATATATCGTGACATTGTTTTCATCGGCAAATTATATAAGGACTGTCAATCAGAGAAAACTTTCAATACTGAATGTGTACCTTTCCTAATATCTGAGACAACTGATGATAAGCAGACTACTCAAGAGGAAACCCTGAATCAAACAGGAGAAGAAATTAGAATATTTGAAGAAGAATCAAATACTGAAGCCAACTGTAGATCTTCTATGCAAAATGACAATCAAGAGGTCATCAAATCTGAGAATAAAATTAGAAGCAGCCTACGAGACAGGTCAAAAATCAAAAAGCCTGTCAGATACGCCAACTATACTACTGTAAATTCTACCTGCATAACGAAGTGCTATGAACCCATCTCATATCAAGATGCAATGGAATGTGACAATGCAGAAAATTGGAAACAGGCTATGCAAGAAGAAATGTATTCTCTTAATCTTAATGAAACTTGGATCTTGACTGAGCCCCCAGAAAACCAAGAAATACTTGACAATAGGTGGGTGTTCAAAGTGAAGAGGAGAACTGATGGAACTGTGGATAGATTTAAAGCTCGACTTGTTGCTAGAGGATTTCGACAGAAATTAGGCATGAACTATACTGAAACCTTTAGTCCAGTGGTTAGATTTGATTCCATAAGAATAATCTTGTCCATTGCAGCATCCAAAGCAATGCATATGAGGCAGTTTGATGTGAAAACTGCATTTTTATACAGTGAAATAGATACTGAAATATATATGAAACAGCCAGAAGGGTTTGAGGATGGTACCAAAAAGGTATGCAAGCTGAAGAAAAGTATCTATGGGCTTAAACAAGCTTCTAGACTATGGAATAAACGATTCACCAGTGTGTTGAACAAATTTGGACTGACAGAAACAAGTGCAGACCCCTGTGTTTTTGTCAATAATAAGGGTGAATTCTTGACCATTCTAGCCATTCACGTTGATGACGGACTAATCATATCAGAATCTATGGAAGTAATTAATTTACTAATGAGTGATTTGGAACAAGAATTTGAGATAACAACCAGCAGTGTTAATCATTATCTCGGTTTGCAGATAGAGCAGTTCAAGGATGGCTCCATCTTCTTAAACCAAGAGGCATATGCAAGAGCTGTACTGGAACGGTACAACATGGAAAATACCAATGCTGTAGCTATTCCTGCTGATCGTGGCCAAATGTACTCTGAGATGGGGAATGACTCAAAAATTATCAATGCTCCATACCGTCAGGCTGTTGGAAGTTTACTATATTTGTCTGTGGCAACCAGACCTGACATCACTTTTTCAGTACATAATGCTAGTCAGCATCTTGAAAAACCAGAAAAGATGCACTGGAATGCTGTGAAGAGAATCTTAAAGTACCTAAAGGGAACTATTTCTTATGGCTTGTATTATCCAAGGAATGAGGATATTCGTTTGTCTGTTTTTTGTGATTCAGATTATGCAGGAGATGTTCTTACTCGAAGATCGACCACAGGTTTTGTTGTTAAGTTTGGTGAAGCTACTATAGCTTGGAGCTCTCAGAGGCAAAAAGTGGTGGCATTATCAACAACTGAAGCAGAATATTTAGCTTCTTGTCAGGCTGTAAAAGAAATTGTATGGATACAGTCAATTTTACAAAATATTATTAATCAGAAAGAAATTACTACCACCTTGTATATGGACTGTCAAAGTGCCATCCGGTTGATCAAGAACCCTGAGTATCACAAACGAACAAAACACATAGACGTGAAGTATCATTTCATACGAGAAAAATTTAAGTTGGGAATCTTCAACCTTGAACATGTAAGCTCTACAGATCAGCAAGCAGATATTCTTACCAAACCACTCACTAGAAGCAATTTTGAAAAAATAAGACAGCTACTTTATGTTGGTGATGCTAAAGTTCTTGCTGACAGAAGACTACAGAAGTGTTAAACATTTGTTAATTGAAGTGGGAGTGTTGTGATAATCAATTAAAAATGTTTATTATTATTATTTTAAAGTACTGTGTTACTGTCTTATGTTTTGTCCACTTTGCAGTTGTCTATGCTTTGGCATAATAGTTCTTTGCAAAGAGTAAATGCATATACAGACTTTTAGTAGATTTACTGCTCTTTGTCTCTTTCCTAATGGTTGTGTGCCTCTTGAGTTAAAGATAACTGTAGCAGTTTTTCTTGTTAATAAAACTTGTCATTATCCTTTTGTGAGAATCAGTGGTATTATATTTAGCCTTTCAACAATATATATATATATATATATATATGTAAAAAATAGATGAAGAACACTTACCAGGCGAAGGGGCACAGGCAGTAATAGCAACAAATAAACACACAGACACACACACACACTCAAAAATGCTGCTTTCGCAGCCTAGCTGCTTCATCAGGCAGAAGGGAAGGAGAGGGAAAAGGAAATGATGAGGGATTTAAGGAAGGGGGTAAGGAGCCATTCCAATCCCGGGACAGGAAAGACTTACCTTGGGGGGGAAAATGGAAGGTAAATAAATGCACATACACCCACACATTTACACAGACACAAGTACACTTAGGCAGACATCATATATATATATATATATATATATATATATATGAGGGTTGAAGAAGTAGTTAGATGAATGATCAATATTGGGACATTTTGTCATCAGGTACACTATCAGTAGTGTAATACAATCATCACGAATGAGAACAATTTCACTGTTCCCAGTCACTGTCAATTCTTCCTATCTTCTTTATATATAAAAAATAGACGAAGATTACTCACCAGGCGAAGGAGCACAGGTGTGACAGCATCACAAATAAATGAATACACACACACACACACACACACACACACACAAATGCAAGCTTTCGCAACCCAGTTGCTTCTTCACGCAGAAGGGAAGGAGAGGGAAAAGGAAATGATGAGGGTTTTAAGGAAGGGTTAAGGAGCCATTCCAATCCTGGGAGAGGAAAGACTTACCTTGGGGGAAGGAAAGGAAGGTGAACAAATACTCACACACACACACACACACACACACACACACACACACACACATACATACATTTACACAGACGCAAACACACCTAGGCAGACATACTATAGAAACCAAAGAAGTTAAGAAGTTAGACAGAGATGCCACTAGTGGCAGAGGCTCTGTCCAGAGAACCGAGGCAAAGATGTTAGGATGTTATAGATGGCAAGCGGGAATTCAAATTTAGCGGAGGTTAAGACCAGGTGGGCGTCGGGAAGAGAGAATATGCTGAAGAGCTAGTTCCCATCTCTGGAGTTCTGAAGGATTGGTGTCGGTGGGAAGTATCCAGATAACCCAGACGGTGTAGCACTGTGCTAAGATGTGCTGGCCGTGCGCCAAGGCGTGTTTAGCCACAGGGTGATCCTCGTTACCAACAAACACTGTCTGCCTGTGTCCATTCATGCGAGTGGACAGTTTGTTGCTGGTCATTCCCACATAGAACGCTTCACAGTGCAGGCATGTCAGTTGGTAGATCACG
Source organism: Locusta migratoria (assembly GCA_026315105.1). Taxonomy (NCBI): domain Eukaryota; kingdom Metazoa; phylum Arthropoda; class Insecta; order Orthoptera; family Acrididae; genus Locusta; species Locusta migratoria. The sequence goes on along the minus strand of CM048746.1, from coordinate 78,325,269 downwards.
TGTGTGTGCTATCGCAAGTGGCTCTGCCTTTGATCGTGTCTAACTTCTTAACTACTTTGGTTTCTATAGTATGTCTGCCTAGGTGTGTTTGCGTCTGTGTAAATGTATGGGTGTGTGTGTATTTGTTCACCTTGCTTTCCTTCCCCCAAGGTAAATCTTTCCTCTCCCGGGATTGGAATGGCTCCTTACCCCCTTCCTTAAAACCCTCATCATTTCCTTTCCCCTCTCCTTCCCTTCTGCCTGAAGAAGGAACTGGGTTGCGAAAGCTTGCGTTGTGTGTGTGTGTGTGTGTGTGTGTGTGTGTGTGTGTGTGTGTGTTGGTATTCATTTATTTATTTGTGATGCTGTCACAACTGTGCTCCTTCGCCTGGTGAGTAATCTTCATCTATTTTGTAGATATAATTTTTCCTGCTAGGAATTTTTGGTCTTAATATTCCTATCTTCTTTCTCATTTTTGTTGCAATGTTAGAATTCATGCATTAGTGAATAAGGACATAAGACAGATAAATGCCATTTAACTCCTGCATCTCAACTCTGTTTTGGAATTGGGGATGGCATGATTTTTCTGAACTCTTTCATATTAGATTAGTACTTCTTCTTTGTAATTTGGAATTTTAATAGATATTGTTATTAATTACAAATTTGTATCTAAAATTTCTTCTACTGATGAGGTGTTTCGTTCAAAAATTCCTTAAAAAATTGTAGTTGCCACACTATCAGATTTTGATGCTTTTAATTGGGTCAGGTTATTGATAACAAATTTCATGGGTGTAAATAATATAGAATAGATTGCAACTCACCATAAAGATGAATGCTGAGCCCATCAGGCATGTGAAATAGAAACACACATGACCACCACTCCAACAGCCAGTGTAAATGTATGTGTTTCTTTTTCTGATAAAGGCCATGCCCGAAAATTAAGTGTGAATATGATTTACATGCCTGTCAATGGCTCAGTGATCATCTTTAAGATGAGTTATTGTGTATCCTTTATTTTGACACTCTCATCTGGATTTTCTGTTGTTAAATTCATAAGTGGGATTTAAAGAGAGAGAGAGAGAGAGAGAGAGAGGCTAATGTGAAGATCCCTAGTTCCTTAAATAGATGTCTGCAGCATCGTATTGGGTGGGCATGAGCAGTTATTCTGATAGCATGCTTTTGTACAACTTACTCATTGATTAATTATTCCAAAATATGATGACATGTGAAAGAACAATCTTAATAGTGTAAGAAGCTGAACTCAAATGTTTCAGAAGATCATCAATGTGTATCTTCCTGTTCAATCTCTCATCAATGCACAAACCTAAAAATTTTTAAATTTGTATCTTATAAGGGGAAGGCCTCAGATAAGGCCAAACGTTTTGGCTCAGTTTGATAGGTTACATGGCTACAACCTAAAATGAAACCACTGATATTTTCGCTTTACACGATACCATTCTTGAGAAAATCACTCCTAAAGGTGCAGTCGACTTGAAATCGACAGGATCAATAGATAATTGTAAATAGAGCATTTATCATCATCAACTATGGGATTCGCAAATACATACTTTCCAGAAATCTAGGTAAGAAAAATTTACAACTGTCACTTACCCATATGGTAAATACTTTTCACCGAGAGCGTGACATGTAACAGAGAAAACCTATAGCCATAATTAAGTGCAGTTACCACCTCATTTTTGGAGTTCAACAGACTAAATTGTGACTGTAATGTTTTTGATACACCAGTGAAAATATTAAGGGCCAAGAGGGTAACTGAGTATATGCTGGTTTATCTAACTAGTATTAAAAGTAAATAAGCAATATGAAACAGCCTATCAATTAGTAGGAACATATATTGTGAAATAGTTCAAAGTAACTCTGCAAATAAAGATGAGCACATGACTGACGAAATAGACATTAAGAATAATTTCAGCTCAGATATCAATTTAAAGTTATGCAATGTAAAAATGATCACAAGTGAGCATGTAAGCTTTTACTAATAGTACATTTTAGATTACATTTTAACAGAATAACAAATTAATTCTTTAATGCCAAATCCTTTGTGTAGATACACTCATGGTATTAATTCATAAAATGCAGCAAACAGTTGCTTGTAATAATTAATTTTTGACGACAGGTTTCAGGTGCTTGAATGCCCTTCTTCTGGTCTCTATACAGGCAAATAAGTGCATTGGTATTACAGTAAATGGTATAAAACGTACAAAAGTCAGTTACAGAATTTGAAATTGTGATGCAGTTTTGTAACAAATGGATTATAATAAAAGATATGTTCATATAAAGGGATAAAATTGACACTGACATTTTAGTATTGTAGCTTAATATGTGTACGTGCTAGCAGGAGACGGAACGCTAAGTGCAGAGATTATGCAAGGAATAACAATCAGCTGCTAACGAAGTATCTATGGATGAGCCTCATTGTGAAAGGGTAAAATAAATAAGGGAAAAAAGCCATGGAATAAAAAACAGTAATAATCAATGAGGTTGACAATAAAAGCATAGAAAGAGGATCAGGTGACTGATAAATCAGTCACTTGACAGATTAATATTCAGTACTGTAAGAAGTAAAAGTGGGGCCATAAGTGGGATATTTTGGAACTAGCCACTGACACACTAGTAGGAAGCTTAGAATGCCGCTATCAGGGCAACTGTCAATATAAACAAACCGTCATTGTGTCTATGGCTTCAAATATTAATGGGGATAAAATGAGAACTGACTCTCAGACGACAACTAAGTTAACGGTGTGGGTTATACAGGTTAAGATGTGTGAACTAATGTGCATACAAATTTGAATGGTCACAGTAATATTAAGCTAGTGTTACAATTGGTGCATCTAGTCAGACAACTGAAGAAAGTTCAACAGTCAACTTGGAAATATACCAAAGAGGACAAGCCTACAGAGCAGATCATGGTGCTCAAAGACACAATAAGAGTAAGTGGTGGCGGGTTTCCTAAAAATGATAAACAAGTCATTTTCACAGTGGTAGTTACTAGGGATGGGTTGAACTCAAATTTTACCGAATCGAATCCGAATACCGAATCTCAAATAAAACAAGTGTCGAATTCCGAACCTGAATCGAATCTTACGAATCTCGAACCCAAATAATCTGTCAACTCAAGTACATGGATTTAAAAAGAATTACTACTCTATCACAGCCAGTGATGAAGATAAAGCCTTTCTGGATGAATCTCAAATGACAATATTAACAGTAAAATTTAAGAAATTAAAATTTCATTCAGATTTTTATGTTAAATCTTAAGGATTTTTTAATACCCACTACCCTTAAGAGAAATTTGTATGAAACGTTGTTTAGATGGTCTAAAAGATAATAAGAAACTTTCTTCACTGTAATACAAAATGTTTAATTTTGATGAAATAAAAAATAATGAAAGGAAAGGATTGCACTTTTTTTCTTTCAAAGGGGAAGACTCAAGACTAAAACCTGAAAAGATATTTTGGAAGTCAAAAAATAATGTGTAAATGTTAAATAATTATATAGTGACATATCAAGCATTCCATGAGTGATGGACGGGACATTCAGACACAGAGAAATCCGCGCTTATTTGATGAGTTTGTACTTGTTAGTGCCACAAAGATATTTCAGAACTACGAAAAGTACTTAACATGCAGATTGCGCATTCCGGAGGGTTAAGCAAGGGTATTTTCTAGATTTATTTATTCTCTCAAAAATTTAAGATCACGTAACTTGTCTGCACAGAATTTTTATTCTTAGAAGATTTAAAAATCACTACTAGAAGTCAGTTGCCTTGCTTCATTTTCTAACTATTCCTGTTCAGCATAAGAATAATATAAATGTAAACATTAATGTGATACGTATATTCTCCCGCGTTCGCCGTTATCTTTCGGGTTTGTTAGGCAAACAGAATTTAATTGTGGTAACAGCTAACACTAACACGTAATGTCTATATTTGTATTATTATTATGGCGAAAAGAGTCTGGAATTTATGAATCACAATTCATAGGAATAATCTCTTGCCCTTAATTGAAAAACACATAAGTTGTAGCACAAAGGCAGTGGTTGTAGCATCAGGCATAGCATCACAACACATGTTTGCCAGTCAGCTTTACGTAGAGTAGCTTTTGGATAAGACTTTTATATTTGAAAGGCTCTTTTTTTTACGAGTACAATAGTTTCAGATAGTATTTATATTTGCGCCTGCTAAGCAAACTTGTGTAGCACTGCTTATATTAGACGGGAAAAGTTACTTGTGATGGCTCCTAGCGCCATTTATCAGAACTATTCAAAGTGAGGTCATTTTGTTTTATCACATCGTGTCTTTCAGCAGATCTATGGAAAATAAATAACGCAAACGAAAGCATACTGTTATGCAAAGTAAACTACAGCATTCGTAACTGAAGTTTTCCGTATAACACTTTGGATTCGGGATTTGGTAGTATTCGGCCATTATGCGCCTAATCTCGAATCTGAAGCCAGTGTGCTAAAGATTTGGCGAATAATGGACTCGGTTCAGCCACTCGGACACAACCCTAGTAGTGACTATTGCAGAGGGCAGTTTAACAAATTGGAGGCATAATATAACGAATTATTAATATGAGGGGGGGAGGAGAGGGGGAAATAGTTACCAGAAATTACAATTGGGAAATGTATCCAAATATTTATGGGGTGGGTGGGGGTTAGAGTGGTAGATGGTAGAGTTCAGAGCAGCTACGAAGGCGGGCGAGGCGAGCGTTCTGCGCAGAGAGAGAGGGGAGATACTTTGCGACAATGCCAGTTTCCTTCCGTCAGTTCGCGCACTCTGACAGCTGACAGCGCACTCAAGCGTAAACATTGTGCCACAGTGAGCGCACACGCTGTCAATGTACACGATTTAGTTCCTTTCTCTACACGCTGTAAAATTTTAACGGTTTAGTATTTTGAACAAGAATAACGTTCTTCTAATTAAAAGATTTCTTTGTATAACTACATTAGGCATCCATAGCGATCAAACGTACCGATACTAGAAATATTTGAGTCATCAGTATGTATGACCTTAAGGGTATCAATGATAAGTCGTGATGTTTTAATAGGTTGCACAGTGAGAGAAAATCAGTATTTGGTAAACCATTTAACGATCTATGTATGTAGGCATACTAGAAAGAAATAACAATATTCTCTTGCTAGGATTGCGCTGTATTTTAATTTCCATGTAAGTAGTTTTAACAGACAAGTTAACATCTTCAGATCTTGTGGAATACCTAATTTATAAATTTAGATCTCGCTCCCATAATGAGAGCAGATCTGAATATTAATACAGCAACATACTTTGTAAAGTAGGTATTCCCCAAGATCTGAAGATGGTAGCTTGTCTGTTGAAACTAGTTATGTGGAAATTAAAACACAGCGCGATCCTAACAGGAACGTATTAAGCTTAACACACACACACACACACACACACACACACACACACACAACAACCACAGTCCAGTTTCCATATTTCAAAGAACAGGACAGCAGAACCGCTGCGACTATTAAAATTCTTTATTAAAGAACACGACCGGTTCCGAAATTTACAATTGCGTCCTGAGGTGCTTTATCTGTTTACAAATGAATAAAGAATTTAAATATTTTTAATATATAGGCGGGAAGGTCTTGTTTACTTACGTTAAATTATATAACATAATATTTTAATGGTTTGACGTAAACAGACACAGACCTTTCCGGCTTCATATTACAAATACTGAGAGCGTTTTAACTGTAATAGTTCTTTATTCATTTATAAACTGATAAAACACCTGAGAAAGCAATTGTAAATTGCGAAACCGATCTTATTATGTAATAAGGGATTTTAACAGTCACAGTTGTTCTGTTCTTTGAATATAAGAAAATATTATTAATAATCCAAGTAATGATCGCACCCTACAACATGTGCAACTTACACGAACAAATTATTTTATGAATAATTATTAATAATTTTAAAGTAGCTGCAGTCAGTCATAGGAACAAAGTCATAAGTAAGTGATAGGCTACTTACATACTTCACGGTAAAAAATCAATGCCATCGTCTTCTTCACTGTCGGACGTCGAGGAATCGCACTCTGCAAGATTTATTACGAATGGTTCCATAATAGTATCCCTGCCAATTTCTCTCTCGTGATCTTCTTCCTGCAATTTCTCTGCATGTCTTACGCAAGCTGCCCATGCAGATTCTGAGATGCTCCCTATTGCCTCGTGCGTAAGTCTCTCAACATCTGCAATTTTAAATGTTTTGTTTTTTTCTGCAATATATGCTTTGACCTGAGCCCATACCAGTTCAATTGGGTTATAGTGATAATGATATGGCGGTAACCTAACAACACGATGTCCATGCTGTTTTGCAATTTCATCTATCTCATAAACTTTGTATGCTGTCCTGTTTGCATTGACAAGAACCAGCAATTCTGCTCTGGTATGTGAGGAGCTGTGAGGTATTCCGTTTGATGTTAACCAGGCAATAATGTCCCCCTTTCTGGAATTCGTGGAGGGAACTTTGTTTACTTGCACGGAATGGATGCTCGCATTGTCCATGACAATAACAGAACAGGCAGGTATGTATGGCAACAGTTGTTTTTTAAACCACTTTTTGAAGATACTGCATGTCATCTCGGAATGGTAATCTTCAGAATTCTTAGCCTTTGAAGCCTTAAAAATCAGCTTACTCTGGGGAATGAAGCCAGTTTCTGCTGATCCGACATGAAGCACTATAATTCTGCTGCCCTTACCCACTGGAACTTTCAGTCCACCGTATCCATCACTCATTTTCCAGCACATAGCCCTTGCATGATTTTGGTTGACGAAAGTCTCATCTAAATAATAAATTCGAGAGGTGCCGGCTTCTCTAACCTGCTGCAGTGTTCTTAAAAACACAGTCCTTGCAGCCACAATGTCGCTACGTTCCAACAGTAATTTCCTCCCATCATTTGTTTTCTGATACCTGAACCCCATGTCCTTCAGTATCCTCAACATGGTCCATTTACTTCCGTTAAAATTTTCTGCTTCTTTCATATGTGAAACCAATTTTTCAGCAGTCGGATATTCGCCTCTAGCGTACATGCTGAATACTATTCGGCACAGAACGTTTTTCGCGAAATCGTCTAGCTCACCCACTTCTTTTTTGCGATTGTGAGGTTTGCCTGGCGATTTAAAAACAGCTGAGCCGCATGCCAGCAGCTTTTTCTGGCTTACCAGTTGACAAGAGGAACTGTGAACAATACTATCAGTGTTAGTAGATTTTCTAAATTATCAAAGGACACTATATTGTATAAGATTTTGGTAGACAAATCCAAGTAATTAATATACCATTGTCATCTTGTAATTCATCGGTGAAATTGACGTTATTATGTAAACTGTTCAAGAGACCCTGAATGTAAAGCCTGTCTGCTGGTGCCCCTTGATATATCAGGAAAATGTCATCCACATATTGTATGTAGAACATGATATTCTTATGGATGTTGGGAAACTTTCTGAAAAATTCATTTACAGCCTACAGGAAAATAAAAGAAACATTTGGAGATAAGAAAAACAGCTCTATGAATATCAAGGACACTGATGGAAAACCAGTTCTCAGCAAAGAAGGGAAAGCTGAAAGGTGGAAAGAGTATATAGAGGGGCTCTACAAAGGAAATGAACTTCGAGACAATATTGTAGGAAGGGAAGAGGATGTAGATGAAGATGAAATAGGAGATACTGTACTGAGAGAAGAATTTGACAGAGTACTGAAAGACCTAAGTCGAAACAAGGCCCCTGGAGTAGATAATATTCCCTCAGAGCTACTGAGGTCTCTGGGAGAACCAACCATGACAAACCTCTTTCATCTGGTGTGTAAGATGTATGAGACAGGCGAAGTACCCTCAGACTTTAAGAAAAATGTTATAATCCCCATTCCAAAGAAAGCAGGTGCAGACAGGTGTGAAAACTGCAGAACTATCAGTTTAATAAGTCATGGTTGCAAAATATTAACACGAATTATTTACAGAAGGATGGAAAAGCTGGTAGAAGCCAACCTCGGGGAAGATCAGTTTGGGTTCAGGAGAAATGTAGGAACTCGGGAGGCAATACTCACTTTACGGCTTATCCTAGAAGATAGATTAAGGAAAGGCAAACCTACATTTCTAGCTTTTGTAGATTTGGAGAAGGCTTTTAACAATGTTGATTGGAATAAACTCTTTCAAGTTCTGAAGCAAGCAGGAGTAAAATATAGGGAGCGTAAGGTTATTTACAACATGTACAAAAACTAGACAGCGGTTATCAGAGTTGAAGGGTATGAAAGGGATGCAGTGGTTGGCAAGGGAGTAAGACAGGGTTGTAGCCTTTCTCCATTGTTATTCAATTTGTACATTGAGCAAGCTATAAAGGAAAGCAAGGAGAAATTTGGAGAAGGAATTAAAGTTCAGGGTGAAGAATTAAAAACATTGCGTTTTGCCGACGACATAGTGATTCTGTCAGATACAGCAAAGGACCTGGAAGAGCAATTGAACGGAATGGACAGTGTCCTGAAAGGTGCATATAAGATGATGATTAACAAGAGCAAAACTAGGGTAATGGAGTGCAGTGTAAGAAAATCAAGTGATGCTGAAGGAATTAGATTGGGAAACGAAGCAATAAAGGAGGTAGACGAGTGTTGTTACTTGGGCAGTAAAATAACAAATGATGGTCGCAGTATAGAGGATATAAAATGCAGAATGGCAATGGGTAGAAAAGCGTTTTTGAAAAAGAGAAATTTGTTAACATCGAATATTGATTTAAGCCTAACGAAGTCCTTTCTGAAGGCATTTGTATGGAGTGTTGCCTTGTATGGAAGTGAGACATGGACGATAAACAGTGCGGACAGGAAGAGGATAGAGGCTTTTGAAATATGGTGCTATAGAAGAATGCTGAAGATTAGGTGGGTGGACCGCGTAACTAATGAAAAGCTACTAAACAGAATTGGGGAGAAAAGAAATTTCTGGCATACCTTGACTAAAAGAAGGGATAGACTGCTAGGGCACATTCTTAGACATCAAGAAATTGTGAATTTAGCATTGGAGGGAAGTGTGTGGGGGTAAAAATCGCAGAGGAAGACCAAGAGATGAATACAGTAAGCAGATTCAGAAAGATGTAGGTTGCCTTTCTTATGTGGAGATGAAGAGGCTTGCTCAGGATAGGGTATTGTGGAGAGCTGCATCAAACCAGTCTCTGGACTGAAGACAACAACAACAACAACAATAAAAATGTTAGCCATGCTACCTGCTAGGCAGTTACCCATGGCTAATCCCTCTACCTGTTAGTACAGCTTATTGTTAAATGTGAAAATATTTTATTTAAGTGTGGTGTGCATTAGTCTTACAAATTCATGTTTCTTCATTATTGAGGACCTTTTGATCTTTGAAGCTATCCTTAATGATAGAAATAGTTTCTACAACAGGTACATTTCTGTATAAATTTACAATATCGAATGATACCAAAATACAGTTTCATTTTACATGCTATTTCTATCTATTTTAAGTTAGTCAACCCCTAATTTAACACCAGAAATCAGTTCTACAATGTTGTTTTGATTGATTGCAGGTTTGATATTATATTTTAACCCTTCTTCTATCAAATCTGATTCTTTGTCATTAAAAACAATTTTATTGACTGTTCTACTATCAAATTCAAAGCTTGGAGTAGGCACATTAACACAGCTAAAGTTCATTTGTTTTGACATCAGCAACCTTAACTTTTTTCGTATTTCTCTTGCATAGGAATTTATTACTCTTCCTAATAAATAAGGTCACAGAATTTAAAATACTTGTGAATCATAACTACAAAAAAGTTAGGAACAGTTTCTTTTATTATTATTGTTAAACTATTCTAATAATGAAAACTTCAGGTTGGAATTCAACACTATAGTTAAGGCAGTTTACAACTCACAGCAAAGATGTAACGATGAGCTGTGACAGGCACATAAAAAAGACACACATGTACAGCACTTAAGCTATCAACCATGGCTTTCTACAGAATAAAGAACTTTCATGCAATCACGCAGGCACACTTCAGTGATGCAACCATCTTCTCCAGCTGCCGCACTCAAAATAGGAAAGGGGATATTTTTTTGAAAGATAGGTCACTACTCACCACAGAGATGTCTAATAAGCCACGGAAAGGCACAAATAATAGAAAAAACTTCAAATCTTTCAGCCGATATGGCCTTAGTCAGTTGAAGAAAAACACACACACACACACACACACACACACACACACACACACACACACACACACACCGTTGTCTCTGGCTGCTGAGGCCCGTCTCAACAGACCGCAGTGGCCGGAGATGACAGTCGCGCGTGCGTGCGTGTGCGTGCGTGCGTGTGTGTGTGTGTGTGTGTGTGTGTGTGTGTGTGTTTCTCCAACTGCCTAAGGCCATATCAGCTGAAAGCTTTGCAGTTTTTTCTTATTATTTGTGCCTTTCTGTGGCTCATCAGTGATCTCTATGGTGAGTAGCAACCTAAGCTTCACAAAAAAATCAGTAATATAATTTTTCATTTTATTTTAAGTAATACTCTTTACCATCTTTGTTACATTTCTCTTCCAGTATATTGTGAAATTAGAAAAAGGAGATTATGTGATACGTATGCACGTCCGGCATGAACGTAAGGACTTACTGGATAAAATGACAGAGCTGTCATTGTTGCTCGTCCAGAAGCTGTCCACACCCATCAGCCTAGATGTGTATGCTAGTCAGACACAGGCTACGACTTGTGGGAAGAAGATGCTCTGTGCCAGTCTACCTCCTAACCATGTGCTGCCCTTCTACATAGCTCCACTGTCCACAGAAAAGTGAGTATGAGAGAAACATTATCTTTCTCTGTAAATATGCTTTTTTTGTTAGTGGTTCATTACTTTATTTTAAACCTGTTGTTTTATTTTGCATCTGGAATAGTAGATTTAGAATTGTTGTTGATATGATGTAATGTGTATGCAATGTGAACTATCTATACTTTAAATAAACTGAAGAGCCAGAGAAGCAGGTAGTGGCATGCATATGTAAACACTCAGAGGGTGGTGCTGGGGTCAGCAGAACCTATATAAGACAATGGGACTGTGGTGCAGGTGTTAGATTGGTTTCTGTTGTTAAAATTGCAGGTTATCACAGTTTAACTGAGTTTAATTGTGGTGGTATAGTCAGGACACTGTCTCAAAGGTGGGGATTTTCCCGTATGACATTTCACGAGTATGCAATGTGAATATTGGAAAGCCGGTAAAACATTAAACCTGCAGCTGTAACAAGATCGTGTAAGAATGGGACCAACAAAGAATGAAGAAAATCGTTCAATATGACAGAAGTGCAAATCTTCTACAAATTGCTATGGATTTCAGTGCTGGGCCATCAACAAATGTCAGAATGCGAACCATTCAACGAAACATCATTGATATGGACTTTTGGAGCCAAAGGCCCTCTCGTGTACCCTTGCTGACTGCACAACACAAGGCTTTACACCTGGGCCCGTCCACACCAATAGTGGACTGTTGACAACTTGAAACTTGTTGCCTGGTCTGACGAGTCGCACTTCAAACTGTATCGAGCAAGTGGACTGTACAGGTATGGAGAAAACCTCATGAATCCATGGAGTGTACATGTAAGCAGGGTCTGTTCAAGCTGGTAGAGGCTTTGTAATTGTGTGGGGTGTTTGTAGTTGTGCATCCATTCATTTTCATTGTGCATTCTGGTGGACTTCGGCATTTCCAGCAGGACAATGCAACACCCCACACATCCAGAACTGCTACAGATTGTCTCCAGAAAAACTCTTCAGAGTTTAAACACCTCGCCAGGCCACCAAACTCCCCAAGCGTTAAAATTATTGAGCATATCTGGAATGTCTTGCAGTGTGTTGTTCAGAAGAGATTTCCACCAACTTGTACTCTTGTAGATTTGTGGAGAGCCGCACAAGATACACGGTGTCAATTTCCTCCAGCACTACTTCAGACAAATTAGTCCAACTCCATGCCATGTCATGCTGTGGCACTTCTGTGTATTAGTAGGGGCTGTACACAGAATTAGGCATGTTTACCAGTTCCTTTGGCTCTTCAGTCTATAAAATAAGCAATATAGTCGGGATACTTTGTGACTCGGCAGAAATATATGTATCAAGCCACAGCTTACTTTTTGGTCACAGACTTTGTCAGAAAACACAGGCACACAACAGTCATCTATGGGTGCTGCATTATGAGTAACATTCTGTGGTGATGGGCTAGGATGGGAAGGGGAGAACAAGAGCCATACAAGTCAGTTGTAGGCATGACCCTACAGAGCATGTAACATGTAGGTACTAGATAGGTGGAAAGAGATACAGATTAGCAATGTAGTGGGACAGTAAAATGTTCGCACAAATGTGCACCAACTACCCACATGTCAAAGGTGTTGCTGCTCTCAAACATTACCTCACCTAACGTCCCTCAGAATCCAAACCCGGTGCTTCATTCCTTGTACACCTTACCAACTTCATCATAAAAAACGACCACTTTTCCTCTCAGGAGGAGATACAGAATCAAATCTATGGTAAAGTCAGGGGGGCATCCACATGGCACCCTCCCAAGCCTACCTGTTAATGGTGTCTGGAGGAAACCTTTCTAGCTTCCCAAAACACCAAATCTTTGGTCTGGTGATATTTTCACAATTTGAACTCTAAGGAAGGACACCCTATCCTCTTTCCTTCACAACTTGAACTCGTTCTTTCCCATTCGCTTCAGCTGCTGTTTCTCAGCACACTGTGCCACATTATTTGACATTAACATTCATCTCACTTCTGTCCACATTAAACATACCAACCACCAAAACAGTATCTATGTTTTGACAGTTGCCATCTTTTCCACATGAAAAACTCCTCCTATATGGCCTAGCCACCTCTGGAAGGCATATCACAGTGATCAGAACTCCCTTACTCAATATGCTTAATTGCAGATTTCCCATGCCATATTCCCCATACCCCCAATCCTTCCTCCAACCTCAATAACCAGCTACAAAAGATCATCCTCCATCACCCAATACCACCCTGGATTGGAGCAATTAAACCACATCCATCGTCAAGGATATGATCTTTTGCCATCATGCCCTGAAATTTGGAAACATCCTGCCCAAGATCCTCCCCACCCCTCCTAAAGTGGTTTTCTCTTGTCCACCCAACCTTCACAACATCGAAGTCCATCCCTATGCCACCAGATAGCCCCCTCCCACAGGGATCATATCCCTGTGGAAGATCCCATTGCAAGATCTGCCCAATCCACCCACCCAGCACTCACACAATAAAATCTTCTCAGTTTACAAACCATGTCACGTCAAAGAAAATTCTCAAGCTTTCAGCGGCAAATTCCACTATCGCCATCATGCGTAAAATCAGTATCTGTCATGGATGGTATGTGCCCTGCTTATGTAGCTGCAATAGCTACATGTGGAACCTTCTGGAGGGCTGAACAGTGCATGCGCAGAAGGCAAGTGAGCAGTTCTGTTGTGCCATTGTACCATGTGACATCACATGGAGTGCTAATTGGCACCACATTTAAAACTGGCACTCCAACATCCCTAAAAGTGCCAAACCTCTCCTTATGCTCCTATTCATAGCCCGCCCCCACGCCCTACTAAGTGTGTAACCCTTGTCCCCATTGAAATTTTGACTGTTTAGTTTCAGCCATTCCTTTAATAACAGTGCCAGTAAGAAGATGTTTGGGCAAAAACTCTCGCCTTTTCATGCTGTATTTCTTAGGCAATTTTTTGCTATGGCTGACTTCTCTAGCTCTCATTGGTTTACTTGTCATCTGTGTTCTGCCATCACTCAGAAACTGTAAGTACTACCATAATCACTGGGGTTGTCATATATACTCAAAACATGGAGACCTACACTGTTATTGATGGGGCATATCATATATTTTATATAGGAGGTGGGCCACAACACTGCTCCTAGTCTCTCTCTCTCTCTCTCTCTCTCTCTCTCTCTCTCTCTCTCTCTCTCTCTCTCTCTCTCGTGTCCTTAGTTGCTGCACAGTATGGAAGGAATACTTCTGGCTTGGCCTCATTTGCTAATTCTTGGGGTTCCTTTCATCATTAATATGTAAAGTGTTTGGCAGTTTCACCCTTCCCGTAACTGTTTTCTTTGAAAATGTACTTAAAATGTTCAAATTCCTACTCCAGATACTTGACGTCAGAAATATCTTCCGCCCTGTGTAGTAGTGTGTTCAGTGCAGCTTTTTTGTGTACAGGATGATGGAAACTGTGCCTTTACAGTGTGTGTTACTTTCCTGTACTCTGAATGACCAAGTAAAACACCTACCTTCTGCTAAAACATACAGCTGACAGGCATTTGCTGTATCTGTCCATTTGCATCATCCATTGACAATAGGCTCGCTTTATCTGCCCCCCACCATGATGTGCCCAATGTAACTGCTCTCTGTGATCATCTTACTCAGCTCTTCCACCCATTTTAATGCACACAGTGTGCAATGGCGCTCTGTGACTACCTGCCCCAGGGATAGACCAATTGAGAGGCTTAGTTTGTCATCCAGTTCACATTTGCTGAATACAGGCCAGTGTACACACTTCTTTGCTGTGACAGGGTCATACTTTGTTGTTGATATCTTGTTCTCTTCTCCATCTCTTGCCCACTCTGCTCCATGGAAAGTGGTCATAAGTCACATGGAAGTGACCACTCCAACCCTCTGGATTCATCTGCCAGTCAAAGTGGTACCAGCCAAAACTTCACCACAATGGGTGCTTTGTCAGGCAGACGGGACTTTGTACAGTCAACTTGCTGAATTTAAACGATGAGATAGTGTCCAGAAATGGGTGGATCATGTTACAGAATTGATCCACCCTGTTGTTGCAGCATCCATTCCAAAGTCTACAGGATGGCTGTAAAGGTGGAGTAAAGACTGCCGCTCTGCCATATAGGCTAGATGAGCGTCTCTGCGTAAATTTAAGCATTGACCCACTGCAGATAATCTTGCAGCCTTTCGGGTAGCAAGGGCAAAATGTTGCCAAGTTATATGAGAGAGTAAGAAAGATTGTGACAGCACTTCCTGAATTCCATCAATTGTTTCACAACTAGCACTAAAGTCTGGGAGACCATAATGAGGATATCTGGAAGAGGATGGCGATTCCCAGTAACCACTCTAATGGCAAATAGCACTCTCCACCCCAGTCCACAAGACATTGTCCAGACTACGGTGGAGTATTTAACCACTGTAACTTCCACTGCTCAGCAGGATCCTCCTTTCCATTGCCGCAGAATGGGTGCTGAGAAGGGCAATTTGGACTTCAGGTCCACCTCTGCAAAAGAATACAACTACCTTGTTCCATGTGGGAGTTAGATTTTGCATTGTCTGCAGCTCATGATATGTGCTCTGGGCATGATAGGAGGCATTGTAGTATGTCATGCCATCTTGCAGAACAGAACAGGGAAATCCTCCTTCTCACTTTTTAATGTTAGTTGAGCACCGTATCAGTTTCCCAACTTAAAGCATGAAGTGATTTTAGTGCTATTTTAAAAACAGGGAAGGATTGCACAAATCTGAGTATTTACCATAGTATTGCCCTCACTGTGTGGGGAAAGACCTTAGAACAGATGGTCAACTGCCACCTTGTTTGGATGTTAGAATCCAGGCAGCTCCGTTGTCGCTCTCAGTTCCACCTTTGATAACATGGCCTTCCTGAAAGTGGCTATACAACAGGCTTTCCTTCAGTAGCATCACTTTTGAGTATTTTCTTTGACATCGAGTGGGCCTGTGACTTTACTTGGAGGCACCTTATTCATTCGAAATTCCACGAATGGGGGTTTCGTTGATGTCTTCCCCTTTTTATTAAGTTCTTTGGCCGGCAATGTCCTCTCTGATTTAGGCAAGAGAATAGTGTTCCTCAGAGTAGTGTTTTAAGTGTGTTTGCTGTAGCGATTAAGTCTTACATCTGTAGTGGAAAGTCCTGTCTATTTTTCATTATTTGGTGGTTAATTCTCAATATTTTGCTCTTCTTCACACCCTGCATTGACACCATTTCAGTTGCAACTATCTCTTTGACTATTGGATGAATGGGCTCAAAAGACTGGATTTAAGTTACCAAGAAGTATGTGTGTATTCTTTTTAACCATAGTTGTTCCATTTTAACCTTGCCTGAACTTCGAATGAGGGATGCTGTTCTAAATTTTAAAGACATTGTGAGGTTTCTCGGCCTTACATTTGACACCAAAATTCCATGGTTGCCACACCTGAAAGATCTGAAGCAACAGTGCCTTAAAGCACTGAGCATTTTAAAAATGTATTAGCCATACTTCATGGAGAGCAGACAGGACTTGTCTGCTCTTGGCTTGATTATGGGTGTATGGTTTATGGATGTGCACAGCCATCTTATTTATAGATGTTGGACACCATGAAGGAATGCAGATGGCCACTGGGGTGTTTATAACAAGTCCCAGATCAAGTCTCTGTGCTGAGGCTTCTAAGTTGCCACTATACATTAGGTAGCAGCTATTCATGGTGTGCCAGGTGTACATAACAATGTCCA
This sequence comes from Locusta migratoria, assembly GCA_026315105.1. NCBI lineage: Eukaryota > Metazoa > Arthropoda > Insecta > Orthoptera > Acrididae > Locusta > Locusta migratoria. Next base: position 78,308,768 of record CM048746.1, on the reverse strand, counting down.
CACCATACACACCCAAAGACCACATTGTTGTCCAGCCTCCTTTTAAAAAGCTTTCTCACTGTCGGCTATGGGCAACTAGATCTTATGGGATCCACACAAGGGATTGCCATTTAGATATGGAAGTGGCTCTTTTTTACATCAAGGTTGGCTCCTCCAGAGGCCCAAACTTGTTTCAGATCTGACTACTTTTAAAAAAGATGAAGCCTCAGATTTTGCCTTTCACCTGTGTTTTTTACAGTTTTAAATAGGCATCACAATTTTCCAGTGATGTACACAGAGGGCCCGAAACAGGAAGAATCTGTCGGTTGTTGTGTAGTTTTCTCTGACCATGTCATCAGGATTCACCTTCCCAAGAATTATTTTGTTTTTTCCACAGAGCTTCATGGGATCCTGAAGGCACTGGAGCATATACGAAGAGATCAAGGTAAACTGTTTCTTACGTACTCCGATTCTCTTAGTAGAGTGCAATTAGTACAGGATATATATCCAGCTGTGACATTGGCGAAATATACAGGATTAACTGTTTTCCCTTAACTGTCAGGGGAAGCAGGTCTCATATGGGAATTCAGGGTAATAAAGAAGCTGCTAAAGAGGCCTACTGAGATCGAGATGTGTCACAGTGCCCTACTCCTTTGTAGGATCTCACTTACTTGTTGCAATTGTGGTCCCTGCAGTTGTGTGAGGATGAATGGCTGTCGATAACAAACAACAAGCTGTGATTGCTGTCTATCCATGCTGATCCTCCTCCTGGTCTCTCAGGTAGGATGAAGTCACCATTACCCACTTCCGAATTGTGCACTTTTGTACACACATGGATTCTTACTCCGATGCGAAGAGCCCCTGATCTGTAGTGCTTTGTGGCATGCAGATTACTGTATGCCACATTTTAATTGAGTGTATTTTGTACCGTATGCAGAGGATGTAGACGAATCTTTGTTGTGATTTACCCTCTATTTTAGGTGATGGCGAGTGTCAGAAAAATTTTAAGAGTTTGTGAAATTTCCAGACTCTAGCCTAAGCTTTTAGGCTGGAAGTTTTAGTGTATTGCAGTGTGTCTGGCTGATCGTTTTTGATCCTGCAATCAGTCTGCTTGAGTTATCTGCTATGTCATTTTTAACATTTTCAGTCACATTCTTCCTTTTAGTCAAAGCTTCAATATTGGGACTCAGGTTGATTAATGTTGTTTCAGGGTGTATGCATTTATTGTCTCAATTTGTTGCATTCCTCATTTCTTCCTTGGTGTACTTACGTTTTAAAATACACTACTAACATTCGTCTCGGATACATTTTGTCCGGATGCTAAAACCCTCACTGTTTAGTGCCCCTCAGTAATAATAATAATAATAATAATAATAATTGACACTGTTGTGCTGCTGTGGCTACATCCACCCACTCCCACTCGAATGGTGACAAAGTTGATACCAGAAGTAGATGATATTCGAATAAGGTTTTAAACATTAGCATCAAACTCATACCTTAAATGATGTAGTTCCATGTTGTAATGGAATCGGGACTGCAGCTGGTAGAGTTTTATTCCAAATCATTTAGTTATCCACTAACAAACATAAATCTATGTTGTTTTATTTACATGACCAATTATGGTATCACATAAATACCATCTTCAGGTCCTATGCGGGTACAGCACAGCCTAGATGGGAGTAACGAGATGCACCTTAAGAATGAGGTGGGCGAGGGGAGGAAAATAAAATAAATATAGATATAAAAATAAAATGCACACACACACACACACACACACACACACACACACACACTAGGAGAGGTTTAGGTTAGAGAGGTAGGAACTGTACAATGTGGAAGAAAGGGAAGTTATCGTAGGTTGTGGCATGGTTGATTTCGGGATTAGAGAATGCACTGTAGGGATAACTCCCATCGGTGCAGTTAATCCAGATAGGCACAATTATTTTTGGTTTTAATTTTATTTCAGTAGGTATAAATTACCTTCATATGACTACACAAAAACATTATAAGTGTTTTAGTTTTGGGATATTGCCCATCTTTCTGGAGGATGTCAAAATGAATGTTTTAGAATTTTCATCTGATGAATCATTGTCATTAAAGCACTGTTTAAGATTAAAGACAGTTTACAACTCACCGCAAAGACGTGGCAACGAGCTGCAACAGGCACATACAAAAGACACACACATACTACAATCGGCCATGGCCTCCTTCAGAAAATAGAACACTCACACAGTCATACAACCATCACCTCCGGCTGCCGCACTTCGAATCACACTCTGCTGCGAGTAAATCGGGGATGGGAGGGGAGGGGATAGGAAGGTTACATAACGGTGGTGGGGATAGATGGGAATAATGAGATGCAGCATAGGAATGGAGTGGGGAGGCGGGTGAGGGGAGGAAAAAAATAAATAAAATAAAATAAAAATGCATGCACACTGCAAGTACACAAGACTGCGTACACACGCGCGTGCGCGCGCGCGCGCGCGCGCACACACACACACACACACACACACACACACACACACACACACACACGATCGCACATTCACGCACCACTCAAAATAGGTGAGGTTTGGGATGGAGAGGTAGGAACTGTAAGGTATGGGAGAAAAGGAAGTTATCGCAGGTTGAAGCTGGATAATTTCGGGATTGGAGAATGTATTGTAGGGATAACTCCCATCTGTGCAGTTCAGAAAAGCTGGTGGTAGATGGGAGGATTCAGATGGCCCGGGTTGTGAAGCAGCCATTGAAATTAAGCATGTGCTCTGTTGCATGCTGTGCCACAGGGTGGTCCACATTGTTTTTGGCCACAGTTTGGCGGTGGCCATTCATCCTAATGGACAGCTGGTTAGTGGTCATTCAATTAATATGCAAATTTTTGTCAAATGATTAAATTGTACTAATTTTTAAATATGTTAATGACATTCCATTGTTTAAATAACCTTAGTTTGCCTTCAGAATATATAATTTGAAATTTTTTAAACACAATACAATACAGTTACTAATATAACAACACTTAACACTCATTTATAGTCTATGCACAAAGCTTCAATAAGTTGAAGACACATGTACTTTTTTTTACCACTTTGTGACTTCTCCCCTTTCCTCTAAGGCCTCTTCTTCACCATATTATGGTTCGTCTTCTGGTTCAGATTCTTCCAAAGCTTCTTCCAGTAACCTTCTGATGTGTTCACATTCTCTATGTCCATTATTAATATATCCTTTATAGAGCTGTTGTTGTTATGGTCTGCAGTCCAGAGACTGGTTTGATGCAGCTCTCCACCCTACTCTATCCTGAGCAAGCCTTTTCATCTCCTCATAGGAACGACAGCCCACATCCACTTGAGTCTGCTTACTATACACGTCTCTTGGTCTCCCTCTGCGATTTTTACCCCCACACACTTCCCTCCAATGCTAAATTTACGATTCCTCGATGTCTAAGAATGTATCCTACCAAGCGATCCCTTCTTTTAGTCAGGGTGTGCCAAAAATTCCTTTTCTCGCCAATTCTGTTAAGTACCTCTTCATTAGTTATGTGATCTACCCACCTAATCTTCAGCATTCTTCTATAGCACCACATTTCAAAAGCCTCTATCCTCTTCCTCTCCGCACTGCTTATCGTCCATGTTTCACTCCCGTACAAGGCAACACTCCACACTTCCTTACACTTAAATTAATGTGCGATGTTAGCAAATTTCTCTTTTTCAAAAATGCTTTTCTTCCCATTGCCATTTTGAATGTTATATCCTCTGTACTGTGACCATCACATGTTATTTTACTACTCAAGTAACAAAACTCATCTACCACCTTCATTGTTTCTTTACCTAATCCAATTCCTTCAGCATCACCTGATTTTCTAAGACCGCATTCCATTATTTTTGTTTTGCTCTTGTTAATGTTCATTTTATACGCTCTCTTCAACACACTGTCCATTCCATTAAACTGCTCTTCCAGGTCCTTTGCTGTCTCTGACAGAATTACAATGTCATCAGCAAAACGCAATGTTTTTATTTCTTCCCCCTGAACTTTAATCCCTATTCCAAATTTTTCCTTGCTTTTCTTCACCACCTGCTCGATGTACAAATTGAATAGCATCGATGAAAGGCTACAACCCTGCCTTACTCCCTTCCCAACTGATGCTTCCCTTTCAAGCCCTTCGAGTCTAATAACTGCGGTCTGGCCTTTGTAAAGTTGTAAATAACTCTCCTTTCCCTGTATTTTACCCCTGCTGATTTCAGAATTTGAAAGAGTGTATTCCAGTCAACATTGTCAAAAGCTTTCTTTAAATCTACAAAAGCTAAAAATGTAGGTTTGCCTTTCCTTAATCTATCTTCTAAGATAAGACGTAAAGAGAGTATTGCCTCCCGGGTTCCTACATTCCTCCTGAATCCAAACTGATCTTCCCCGAGCTTAGCTTCTACCAGCTTTTCCATTCTCCTGTAGATTATTCGTGTTAAAATTTTGCAGCCATGACTTATCAAACTGATGGTTCTGTAATTTTCACACCTGTCTGCGCCTGATTTCTTTGGAATGGGGATAATTACATTTTTCTTAAAGTCTGAGGGTATTTCACCTGTCTTATACATCCCACACACCAGTCAAACAGTCTTGTCATGGCTGGCTCTCCCAGAGACTTTAGTAGCTCTGAGGGTATGTCATCTACTCCTGGGGCCTTGTTCCGACCTAAGTCTTTCAGGGCTCTGTCAAATTCATCTCTCAGTATAGTATCTCCTATGTCATCTTGATCTACTTCCTCTTCCCTTCCTACATCATTGTCTCTACGTTCATTTCTTTTGTAGAGCTGCTCTATGTACTCCTTCCATCTTTCAGCTTTCCCTTCTTTGCTGAGAACTGGTTTTCCATCAGTGTCCTTGATATTCATAGAGCTGTTTTTCTTATCTCCCAATGTTTCTTTTATTTTCCTGTAGGCTGTATCTATTTTTCCCGTATTTATACATTCTTCTACAGATTTGCATTTGGCTTCTAGCCACTCCTGCTTAGCCATTTTGCACTTCCTGTCAATCTCATTTCTTAGTCGTCTGTACTCCATTTTGCCTGTTTCATTTACTGCAATTTTATATTTTCTCCTTTCATCGGTTAAATTCAGTATCTCCTGTGATATCCAAGGATTTTTTGTAGGTCTTGCCTTTCTACCTATTTTGTCCTCTGCTGCCTTCACTATTTCATCTCTCAATGCTACCCATTCCTCTTCTACTGTTTTATTTCCCCCTGTTTCTGTCAATTGATGCCTAAATCTCCCTCTGAATTTCTCCAGAACTTCACTTTCCTTCAATTTATCTAAGTCCCATCTCCTTATTTTCCTACCTTTCTGCAGTTTTTTTTTCAGTTTCAGCCTACAGTTCATGACTAACAAGTTATGGTCAGAGTCTATATCTGCCCCTGGGTATGTTTTACAGTTTATCACCTGGTTCCGGAATCTATGTTTTACCATTATAAAATCTATCTGATACCTTCCGGTGTCTCCTGGTCTCTTCCACGTATACAACCTTCTTTTGTGATTCTTAAACCATGTGTTTGTTACTATTAAATCATGTTCCATGCAAAATTCTACCAGGCGACTTCCTCTTTCATTCCTTCTGCCCAGTCCATATTCTCCTACTATTTTTCCTTCTCTTCCTTTTCCTACTACCGAATTCCAGTCCCCCATCACAATTAAGTTTTCCTCTCTCTTAACTGTCTGAATAATTTCCTTTAGCTCCTCATATATTTCTTCGATCTCCTCATCACCGGCAGAGCTAGTTGGCATATAAACCTGTACTACTGTTGTTGGTGTTGGCTTCGTATCTATCTTGACAATGATAATGCGATCACTGTGCTGCTCATAGTAGTTTACCCACATTCCTATTTTCTTATTCATTATCAGTCCTACTCCTGTGATACCCCCAACTGATTTTGTATTTATAATCCTGTACTCACCTGACCGGAAATCCTGTTCATCCTGACACCGAACTTCACTAATCCCCACTATATCTAACTTCAACCTATCCATTTCCCTTTTTAAATTTTCTAATTTTCCTACCCGATTAAGGGATCTAACATTCCACACTCCGATCCGTAGAATGCCAGTATTGTCTTTCATGATGACAACATCCTCCTGAGTAGTCCCCGCCCGGAGATCCGAATGGGGGACTATTTTACCTCCGGAATATTTTACCCGAGAGGATGCAATCATCATATTTTCATACAGTAGAGCTGCATGTCCTTGGGAAAAGTAACGGCTGTAGTTTCCCCTTGCTTTCAGCCGTTCGCAGTAACTGCATGGCAAAGCCACATTAGCTGATGTTACAAGGCCAGGTCAGTCAATCATCCAGACTGTTGCCCCTTATAGAGCTAAGTAATTAATAACCTTATGACAATATAAAACACACAAATATTAATTAAACTGAAAAGATAAGGAGATATGCTCACCTTATAACTGTAGTGTGATCGGTCTAGGGGACCGAATAATGCCGTCGTCACTGTATCGACAATCAGTATGCAGCTAATGAAATTATGATGTGTAAGACATCACTAATAAGGAAGAAACATGGCACAACAGCTCACACAGTCAATGGAGGTTTAATCTGCATTTTAATCCATCCGTCTTTGGGACAAAACTCTTGAAAATTCTCGAAGTCGTCCAGTCATTTGTATTGTACAAGGTAATGTCTGGCCTTATAACTTTGGTTCATTTTCAGTATCCACCACTTCACTCTCTGCACTTAAACTCTGAAACGAGAGATTATTAGGTTTAATAACCAGTTTGAAAACACTGAATTTCCCACACCAATCTTCAGGGTGATTTTCAATCCTTTCTTGTAGAAGTTTACCAGCTTACAGGAATGCTGCTACAGAATTGGCACTCCTTGAAAACATCTAATAAGAACAATTTCTGTGTCATTGAACATTGTCACCCCCAAAAGAACTGCTAGATTCGACATTTAACAATGTCTTCCTGTTTCTAAGAAAGCCATACAATGAAGATGGTGCAAAATCATACTTATTTGCCATATCACATAGCTTAATGTACGATTGTCTTAAACAGCATGGAGGGTCATCAGCTTCTCTTGACTTGGAAGTTTTCTATGTTTATAGGCTATAATTCTGAAAAAATAAGGTTAGAATAGGTTAGGTAAGACAACTCTTCACAGCTCACACTTCGTAGTTTTCAACTGATGTCGGACCACATGACCATAACATATGGAAGACGAGGGGGAAATTGCCTGATGACTTGTCAGACGGTATTGCTGCACCGGTATTTGATACAATAACCTATCTACTGAAAAAATCAATTACGTATGCTTATACCAGCATCACTGTACAGATATTCAAAAAGATATGTATTGATTGAAAGAATCTATTGCCGATGTTGCATAAACACAAAATACAAAACAAATTAACTTGTACACAGTTAAGAATTGTATAAAAACAAAATTATAATTTGTAGAATGTTTCATGTTTGTTCCTTAAAAGCAAACTTATCCTGAATGTGGGGCTTGTTAAAAGTAGGGGAAAATAACCTTTTTCTAATGGGAGTTTCGGTGGAACCAATGAAAATATTTGTTAAAATTGCGATTTCCTTAAAAGCAGTTTCATTAAATCAGGGCTCTACTGTACAAATCAGTGTAATATCCATAACCTAATGCTCTACATATGTCATACAAAATATGAACAAGAAGAAGTAGAGCATGCATACATACAAGCATCAATAATCAACATTGAAGTAATATAATAAGCCTAATGAATGGTACAAAAAAAAGTGGGTATTGAAATAAAATAATATTTATAAATAATACAAGAAGCAAAGTATCTGAAAGATATAACTTCTAGAAGCCCATGGTTATGCTATTTCATTTATCTTAATTTTTTACTTGATGACTTGATGAACTGTGGCTTTCCAGTCTTTTTATCATTGTGGTAATGTGTACACTGCATGACTATCCCATGTTTTGTCATTAATTTTTTAGTTATTTGATGCCAAGCCTATTTTTCTATTATTGACACTCGTTAGTCACTAATATATTCCCTGTCAATTCTTGCTTCAGTGACAACTCGTTATTTTAATAGTATATACTGTCATAAATTATGTATTTTATTGTAAGTTTCACCTACTGATTATAAAAGTACTAATCCCGACTCTGTTATTTCATATATTTCACCCTCTTATATCAGTTTTAAATATTTTGACACATATGTATTAATGCCTGAGATATCTTAGGATACAAGTAGTCTGAATAAATGTTATTGATAGCATACAATCAATACCATTCCTTCTAGAAGTAATATCTTTCAGATACTTTGTTTCTTGTATTATTTATAAATGTTATTTTGTTTCAGTACTCCCTTCCTTTGATTGCACCATTCATTAGGCCTTATTATATTACTTCAATGCTGACTGATGTTGCTCATATTATATATACTTCTTGTTCTTTGTATTTTGTCTGACATGTAGAGCATGATTATGTGGCTACAACACTGATTTGTAACTGTATTTGTATAGCACCTGAAGATGGTATTAATGTAATCCTGGAACTGGTCACATAAATAAAACAGCATAGATTTATGGCTGTTGTTGGATAAGTAAATGATTTGAATTAAAAACCACATCTTAATGTCGTATTTGCCGTCTCACTATGGCGTGTCTGGTCTTCAAAATTCTATCTACCACAGCAGTTAGTATTTGGTGCTGTATTACAACAAGGGGAGGAATTACCTCCTTGTCCTGACAGCCTTGCAAAAAAATGCTAGTGAGATCAGCAGTTGTGATTTCTTCTTCGTAGTTTTTCCAGCAATCACACAAGCGTGTTATGTCCTAACCATAGAGGAATCGTGTGTGTCCACACTCTTTAGTTGTGGTATTTCTCAATAAAATCTCCTCAGTCTACAAGCCATGTCACATAGAATAAAATTCTCGACTTTTTGGTGGCAATATTTGCCATCATTATCAGGAGTAAAGTCATAGTGCAATTAGAGGTTTGCCACTTACAGGGAGGAAGGAGTGTCAGTTTTAAATGTGGCACCTGCTGCATGCTTCACATGATCCCACACAGTACTGCAATGCGATGAAACAGCCAATGTTGCCATATGTGCCCATGCTGTTTGGCCCTCCAGAAGGTTCCAGTCCTAGCTATATAAGCAGGACACCTGATCATCCCCAGCTGTCAGTGATTTTACTCCTGACGACAATGAAGGAGTTTGCCATTAAACACTCAAATTTTATTTGATTTAACAAGGCTTGTAAACGAAGAAGATTTTATTGAAGAATGCCACCACACAAGTCTTGGAGGACACTTTCTTCCAGTTTCGTCAAAGGCTTATCCTACCCCATCAAAGTCTGGGATGCCTGTGGAAGCAGCCGTATAATTTATCAACAGAGCTGCAATCACTACACAGCTTTTCGTATTGGTACGACTACCAACCAACTGTTTATTAGAAGGAATTTCCATTGCTAAACTGTGGCCAAAAACTAGGTGGACCACTCTGTAGAACACTGTACAGTTGAGCATATGATTTCAACAGCTGCTTCACAAACTGCACCATCTGGATCCTCCTCCTCTTCCTCCTCCTCCATCATCATCATCATCATCATCATCATCACCACCACCACCTCCTCCTCCACCACCATCACCACCACTGTTACCGCCACCAACTTTTCTGAATTGCCAATGTAAATCACTGTGCAATGATTGCAGATATGCCTGTATCCCCCTCTCACTTCTCTACTCACTATCCTGTGTCCTTCCAATTCCCATCTTCCTTCCAACTGTGTGTTGCCCCTTACAATATCCCCTAACTATTTACTTTTTCATTTCAATTTTATTTTCTCCCCTCTCCAAACACACAATGCAATGCTGAATTGCAGCCTTTACAATACAACTTGCAATGCAGAACTTTCCATCCTCATCCTTCACCGGCATTCTTCCCCTCCACTCTCCTCCTCACTTAATCACTACAAGATGGTTGTAGGCGCTGCTTGTGTTTGCAAGTTATGTCTGAGTGACTGTGTGTGTTTCTTTTTCTGATGAAGGCTCATGGCTGAAAATTTAGGTTGTGTCAATTTGATTGTCTGTTTTAAATGCCTATCAGTGGCTCAGTGAACATATTTATGGTGAGTTGTTATCTATCTTCTATTATTAATACTAATTAAACATATGTAGGCTACATAGTAGCATCTCATTATCTAAGTGAGTAAGTTAAATTTATTACCCTCTTCCTTCAATTCCCTTCAACTTTTGTTACTGAAAGTCTGTAAATAATTTTCACTTATTACTACTACTACTACTACTACTATTATTTAGAATAATGTAATAGTTCCACTTTGGTTGAAATATTTTTACTTTCTCTCATTTTACCCATTTATTAGCCTTCCTTGTATATCTTCATTTGCTTTGATTGTGATAAATATCTCTTTCGTGGAATTAATTATATATGTATTCTCCCCAATAGAGCAACAAAAGGAATTCCACCTGGACAGTTTTTGACAGGCAGTATTACTTATGCCAAAGATGACATAGGGAAAAAAGTGGTAAGTATTCATTACAAAAGCTCACACTAAAATTTTACCATCATAATATTGGGTGATTTATAAACAAGAAAAACAGTGTGTTTAATTATTTATTATAAACCAGTCAGTTGTTGAATTCATATATATATCAAGAACATAGTATGGACCTGAGTTCATGTAGCCTTATGGTTTGTTTCTCAGAGAGGAAGCAGCATCAGTATAAAAGAATACCAGGCATGCTTTAGGCATTGAATAGATATGGAGTAGTCCTCTAGATAGAACATAAATATCTTGCATAGGAATACCTTTCATATAGATTTGGCATTCAAAAGTGAAATAATTGAGAGTCTGGATGAAGTGGGCTAGGAGAATTAGGCGAAGAAACTTCCAGGTTGTGATGCCATGGACTATTACATTACACTTCTCCCAGCATTTCATTTTTTACTGTGAATGATGTGTTCCACAGTAAAGTGGCGAACTGCAGCTAGAAATCGAGAGAGCACGGAATATGTAGGCTGTCCAGAGGGCACCACCGTCAGTTACACGATGTCACATGCTCTATGGTCTCTGAAATTGCCAATATTCTTGATGGAAAGTAATTGGTTGTTGTGCTGTTACTGCAACATTGACATAGTTTTATCCAGTTTAACACCTTCCTCTTTCTTGTTAATATTATTGCAGTGTTTCAGAGTCTCAATGTTCTCTCTACATATGTGCGTAATAATGCACGTGTCGCTGAACTTAATTTCATGATCACCTTCTTGATAAACAACTTATCTGTATGTCCTAGGTGGCAGTTCATTTTATGTTTGTCAAGGTGGATTTAACACTTATTTCATTGTAATGATATGTGTCTTGTCTACAACTAAAAGGAATTTAATAAACACCTGGTGTAGTCAGAGTATATCACTTATCTTTTACAGCTGTTGAACATAATTGTTTTCTCTCTAGTAGATCTGAAAAGTTTTCCACATCATACTTGTTTAACATTTTCCCATTGTGATCTGTGACCTAATTGATGAATGGAAGAAAAACTTTCCTCCTTGGGCTGGTGTCATTCCTTGTTCTGGATTCCTGGTTCTCTGTGTAGGAGGAAGTATTCAATCAATCTCCTAGTTGAATAGCCGTTATGTTTGAATCTCGGTATTCTAGGTAAACTGGTTCACATATATTATACACCCTGTCTACTAATGTTTTAATGACACCTCTTTTTTGCCTTGGCTGATTAGAATCTTTGTGTAGCTAGTGGTTAGTATGTGTCTCTTTTATGACTCTTTTGTTTGATCAGAGTCACATCTAAAAGGTTCACTTGCCCATTACTCTCCATTTTGGATCGTAGGAAGGCATCCAATTCCTCTACACTGTGTGTCCATATAACAAAAGTGTTATCTACACAATGATATCATCTGGCTGGTCTTTTTCTGTCTGTCTACAGTGCCCATTGTTCAGCTATCCATAAACAAGTTAGCTATAGCTGGACCATGTGGCTTTCCCATAGTGACCACATCAGTGTTCCTAAAAATCATTATTATATTAAAAGTAAGTTGTGGTGAGGCAGGATCTGAATAATGCCACATCATCACTAGGAAAAATATCTGCTATGCGTCAGATAGCCTTGTTCACTAGAATGGGCACTGCAGAGTGCCATAAAAAGACCAGCCAGATTTTGTTATTATGTAGACGATACCTTCATCATAAGGACGCACAGAGCATAGGAATTGAATGCCTTCCTGTTACAGCTTAACAATAATCATCCAAGAATTCCATTTACTATGGAGGAGGACAGTAATGGGCAAGTGAATTTTTAAAATATCTGTGTTCAAATGAAAGGATGGAACATTAGTCCACAGTGTGTACAGAAAAGACAAGTACTTACTGCCAGTTTTGGAAGATACTAATCATCACCCGAGACAAAAAAAGAGGTGTGATTCAAACATTAGTGAACAGGGTGTACAAAATATGTGAAGTGGTTTACTTGAAAGATGAGTCAATAAATATCACTGACATTCAAGAGAATGGCTATCCTAACAAGAACACTGAGAACCAGGATCAGAGGAATAACACCAGCCCAAGGCAAAAGGTTTTTTTTGTTGTTTTTTTTTCACTTATCAGCAAGGTCACAGATTGCAATGGGAAAGTGTGTAATAAGTAAAGCAGTCAATAATCTGAAGATTAGTTTCAACCTCAGTGCTTTAGTATGCTTGGTCCTGTTTGGAGATGGTATGCCATTGCCTTGCTCCGACCTTTGAACTGACTTACCCAGCCAGTTGTACAGTTTAACATGGATTACGGACCACAGTGCTACTCAACATTTTTCACATCAGCAACATTGCCAGAAGTGAAAGTTGCTTATTACAATCCTAGGACTTGGCAGAGACAAACCTATGGTCTTTGGAGTTGTAGTCTGTCACTCTACCCCTGTGCTACCAAGTCCAGTGGTATAGTGCCAGATTATGAATCTGAAGGTCGCTTTTTCGAAGTCCTAGAATTTTTCTCTGTCACTTTTCACCTCTTTTATCTTTGCCAGTGTTACTGATGTGAAAAACGTTGAGTAGCAATGTGGTCCGCTAGGTCTGCTGCTAGGACCACAATATCCTTGTCATCACGCAGAGCCAGCAGTGCCCTGCGTTCTGCTGCCGAAATGTTGTCCTTCGGCATTCTAGCTTTTTCGAGTATTCTGCAAGTATCTCTCCTCACTTCTTCAGCAGCCTCCAAAGGGAGACCACATATGGCTTGTTTGATGTTGCTGATTGTCGTGTTTCTGTAAACTTCTAGGAACCGGAGCAAAGTTCAATCCTTTCGACAGCACGGAGATTGTTTGCTCATCCAGATCTCTCTCGGTCAGGTTGATGACGGTCTTGGCACTGATGGATTCGTCTTCCTTCTGTTGAACCATTTGAAGTCGAAGAAACTTGTCACATTGCTTCTTGCTGGCTTTGTCTTGTGAAGTTCACCACTTGCGTAAGTATTACCATCCGTCCATTCCCAGGAATGCGCAGGTATGGCAAAAGCCAGGTACAGGTGGTGATCGAGCAAATTCCTCGCGTTCCTGTCGAGTTCTCTTCTGGTAATCCGGATGTGTTTCTGTACCAAAACAGAACTGGCGCATTGTAATATGGGTCTTTGTCTTGGACGTGCTAACAGGATGCTGTAGATTAGCAAACTGTGACATCATATCTTCATCCCGACACCTTTGTAAGAAGGCAAGTCTGCTGAGCAGCTTTCCTTTCTTGATATGTAGTTTCTGCAGCATCTTGTAGCTGTGTTAGATTTCCTCCCCATAGAGGTGTGATATATGCAATTGCAGCCTCTCTTGGCGTATTCCAGCGATGAAATGTTCTTGGGTTATCAGCCGAGTGGTGGCGTCGTCTCGGCGAGAGAGCCTGGAATCACATATACATTTTGTTTATTAACAAATCCATCATGTTGAAAATGTACCTCATGTTGAAGTCAAATATTGTTAAACAATACACCTTGATTTACAGCCCATTCAGTTAATTTCATTCTTGGAGGTTTGTTGTCCATCATTAATTTAGATATCATTGTTATTTTGTATAGATACAAGTGAAACTCAGTGTTTATAATTTGTTGTACAGATCATCTAGAATGTCCCAGCTGTGCTATAATTTTCCGTGTAGATTTGCTAGGGCTTCTCAGTATTGATGCTTTAATAATCAACATTCTGTGGATATGGCAAGCTGCTTTTACTTCCTCTCAAGCATTGAACTATCATTGTTAAATGTTTTGTAATGTTTACTTACTATTTTAATTTAGGGTGCACATCGATTTTCAAAATGTACATGCTGTGAGAGCACAGCACTTTTTCTTTCATAAGAAAAAAAAATATTGTTTTGTTAAAAAGTAAAGCATGCTTCATCTGCTACCTTGTAACAATCCTCTATCAGTATTCAAAAATAGCCGGCCGAGGGACTGAGGTGCTCCAGTCACGGTCTGCACGGCCACTACGGTCGGAGGTTCAAATCCCCCCTCAGGCATGGATATTTGTGGCCGTCCTTAGGGTAAACTAGTTGATAAGTAGTTTGTAAGTTTAGGGACTGATGGCCCCGTAGTTAAGTCCCATAAGCTATACAAACATTTGAACATTTTTTTTTTTATTCAAAAATAAAATAATCTCCATGACCTGCTCTCACCTCGGCCTATATAATGTGGATGCTTAATGCCGTAACAAGTCTGGATCATTTTTTGTGCCAACCTGTAGTTCTAAATTACTGGAGTGTCTTTTTAGCAGTGAGAAGTTTTCTCAGAGCCTGTATGAGAAATCTCAAATTATGCCCTTGTAGGTTTCAAATGTGAGTTCATAATGACAATTTATCTCATAATCATTAATTTTTTCAGGATTCATATCCATTTAAATATGTTCTGAATGAAGCTCCAAAAAAGAGTAACAAATCAACAGAACCAAAGGAAAAGACCAAAGAAGAAGAATTTGAAGAAGCTGTAAGGGATGTCAAAACTGCTTGGCTGGCTAAGCTAGGTTTGTAAAATTTCTTTAATCTGTTCTTCTTTGTAGTACAAGCTAAGTAAATATTTATTTGATGACCTTCTTATGTCAACTTTATGTATGCTATTTCTGACTCAATACAAGAAAATGTTTATTTTTGCAACCAAAAATGAAAACAAATGTTGTTGTTGTGGTCTTCAGTCTGGAGCCTGGTCTGATGCAGCTCTCCACCCTACTCTATCCTGAGCAAGCATCTTCATCTCCTCATAAGACCTGCAACCTACTTCCATTTGAATCTGCTGACTGTATTCATCTCTTGGTCTCCCTCTGCAATTGTTTACCCCATACACTTCCCTCCATTGCTAAATTTAAGATTCTTTGATGTCTAAGAATGTTTCCTACCAGTTAATCCCTTCTTTTAGTCAATGTATGCCAGAAATTACTTCTCCCCAATTCTGTTCAGTACCTCTTCATTAGTTACATGATCCACCCACCTAATCTTCAGCATTCTTCTGTAGCACCACATTTCAAAAGGTTCTATCCTCTTCCTGTCCACGCTGTTTATCGTCCATGTTTAACTTCCATACAAGGCAACACTCCACACAAATGCCTTCAGAAAGGAATTCCTAACTTTTAAATTAATATTCAATGTTAACAGATTTCTCTTTTTCAAAAACACTTTTCTTCCCATTGCCATTCGGCATTTTATATCCTCTGTACTGCGACCATAGCATGTTATTTTACTGCCCAAGTAACAAAACTCATCTACCATCTTTATTATTTTATTACCTCATATAATTCCTTCAGCATCTCCCGATTTTCTTAGACTGCACTCCATTACCATTGTTTTGCTCTCATTGAAGTTCATTTTCTATGCACCTTTCAACACATTGTCCATTCCATTCAACTGCTCTTCCAGGTCTTTTGCTGTCTCTGACATAATTAACATGTCACCGGCAAAATCCAATGTTTCTATTCTTCACCCTGAACTTTAATTTCTCTGTCATTTAAATTCACTGCATGACAACATCAAGTTTACAATGGAGACTGAAAAAGACAGGACTTTACCCCTTTTAGATGTGCTAGTACAAAGAATGAATGACGGATCACTGGGTCACTCTATGTATAGAAAATCGATGCAAACACATCTATATATACAGGCATCGAGCTGCCATCACCCCATGCAAACTGCTGATGTTCTCAGCACTTTAATACATCGAGCACATATAATATCTGACGAAATAACCTCCACACAGAATTAGAATACCTGGAGCAGGTCTTCAAAGATAATGGGTATACTTCTCGCCAAATAAATAAGGCCATGTACAACTATTATGACAAGAAGCATCGCACAGAGGACACTGATGACAATTACAAATCAATTGCTTTCATTCCTTTTGCTGGAAATGTGCCCTCCAAAATAGGCAGGTAGATTAGGAGAAATAAAATAAAGGTGATCTAACATCCACCTGCGAAGAGCTTGACCTTAGTAGGATCCATCAAAGACGGACTGCAACTGAGAAAATAGTGTGTTTACAAGATTCACTGTGAGTATGGTCTGCATATATACCAGACAATTCGAACTGTACAGGAACGATGTGTAGAACATGACACACCCGTGTACTCCAACCATCAAAATCGGCAGTAACAGAACACTGCATTTCATTGGGACACACAATGGAATATAGTAAAACAAAAATATAACGCCAGTCTCCAGTTTCTAGGATTCAGTGGAAATTTGTCTTGCTGACAATCTTATAAATCATGACAATGGCTTTCAGCCTGACCAAAATTGCAATCCTGTGATTAATATAATCCAGTCAAAGCGTAATTAACACCATCAATTGATTATCAATGAGTAGAAGACTGTTGCTCTTCCATCACCGAGGGCAGTGCATACAACTCTGCTGTATCATGCATGACACCATCTAATGTATGTGCAAAATGATACCAGCACTTTTGCCATGTGCAAAAATCACTATAAATACCATGGCTGCACCTGGGCTCTTCAGTACTTGCTATTCATCTGAAGATGGCTGGACATTTACAGGCCGAAATATCGTGTCAGAATGACGACAGGATCTGGCTGCACACCCGAAAGTTACTGGATGAGGAGTAAAATTAATTATTTACAATGCAGTTTGATTTTATGATGTCGCTTGCAAAAAATAATTTCTCAATATATCCAGATCGCACCGAAATGATTAGCGTATATTTACTTATGGAGCAGTGACAGGTTTCAAAATATTTCGGAGCTATGCGCAA
Organism: Locusta migratoria; assembly: GCA_026315105.1. Classification (NCBI taxonomy): domain Eukaryota; kingdom Metazoa; phylum Arthropoda; class Insecta; order Orthoptera; family Acrididae; genus Locusta; species Locusta migratoria. The sequence goes on along the minus strand of CM048746.1, from coordinate 78,291,558 downwards.
CAATTGTGGTTTCCTTTGAAATCCTTTATCTTCTGTTCACAGGCAATTTTGTGTGTTTTCACCTGCATAATATGTGCATCGGCACGATTAAATGTCATCTCAGCGAAAGAAATTACTTTTCTCTTAAACTTTGTGGTGTAAAAGAAGAAAAAAAGAAACCTTGTTACTTCATGATCGGATACAGTGTAGCACTTCAAGCACAAACGTTCAAAATCAGACTGCATACCTCTATATACAGTCTCTCTGCATGGAGGCAACTTATGGCGGCATCTAACAGCATTTTTCAGAACTTCCTGAAACTTTGCCTCCGAAGCTAAGCCGTGTGCATATTTTGCATTGGGGTAAATACGGTAACTTGGGCGTTATCTTCTAGGCCAGATATATGCTTAAACTATAAAGTTTTGATGAAAATTTGTACCTCATCTTATCTGAAGGTCATCTTATCTGCGGAAATATACAGTAATAGAACTGGCCACAGCAGCAAGAGACTGTAGTCCGAGTGACCAATAAAGGCCTTAACGGCCGAAAGCTCTAATGTTGTGTTCTATTATTTGTGCCTTTCTGTGACTCATCAGCCGTTTCTGTGGTGAGTAAGCAACCTATCCTTCTCATAAATATTGTTGAATCCTTCCTGGCATTTCCATTGTTTGCCTTCACACTTTTTATTATTTATGGTCAATTTCTCATTGGATGGCAACATAGTGAAAGAAATGGAATCAGGGTATAGCAAAGCTAAAGCAATGAGTGTTCATCTACAATCTACTCTTTTCTGCAAGTAGGAAGTCAGTACCAAGACTAAGTTGGCAGTGCACTGTTCTATCTTTCAGTGAACTTCATTGTTTGGGAGTACTAGCTGTGTCAATACAGGTACTAACAAATGGAAACAATGGCAGGAGGGTATGAATAATGAGGTGTCTAAAGCGGTCTAAAGCACCTCGTTGCGCAGCACGCGGTTGCTCGCCATGGAGGTTAGATTCCTCCCTGGGGCATGGGTGTGTGTGTTTGTCCGTAGGTTAGTTTACCTAGGTTTAAGTAGTTTGTAAGCTACGGACTGATGACCACACAGTTAGGTCCGATAGATTTACAGACATTTGATTTTGAACTTATGGGTTCAGCAGTAGAGGGTAAGATAGTCTATGTAGACCAAGGAGAAATACTTAGATTCAGTCAAGAATGACTTTGAAGGAACTGGTTTAACATCAGATGAGGCATCAATGTTAGCATTGAATAGGGGATCATGGAAGAATTTTATCAGATGGACTACGCTCCATACTGAGTGCTGAAAGGTATAACCAATCTCTGATTATGACTTATTTATATAAATTGAAAACAGGTGTGTGGAAAAATACTAAAACTGCAGATTTCACTTTTTATGTTTGGCTCAATCTATAGATGGAAGAAATGGCTTTCATTTAGAGAAGTGCATATGCCGATAGTTCTTACGCCAACACAATTGGCAGGAATTAAGATTAATTTAGGTATTATGATGTATATACTTCCAGTAATTTTATTTACTTTCCAAGCTGAATTAAATCTGTTGTGTTTTATCCAATCTCTGTGTCTTTGATACCACAGTCATTGTGAAGAAGTGTTTCAAATTCTGAAACTTTTTGATGTCGGAAGTATTGTCTAAAATAATAAAACCTAAGGGAGACAAATAGCTGTTTAACATGTCATAATGTGACTAGTTCACTGTTCTCACTTGCACTTCATCAAGTTAGTACAAGATGTAATACAAGTTTAGAGCAGAAAAAAATGAATAGCTTTGCATCTAATGTCATACTCACATCCCTTCAATTACCAGCTAATTAAAACAATTAAATTACCTGTGTACCTATGTCGATCTCATGAGAAAGACAATTGTTCTGAAGTATTAATCCGATAAATGCAATAGAGGTTACAACCTAATTGTAGCCAGAGCACTTCTTTATACAATAATTGTTAATGTAATGAGGAAAATTTGGAAAAAAATCCATAATCATTAAACCTTACCAAAGTGTCTGACAGTCACAAATTAATACATTTAGACAAGAGAGATTATTTACTCTTGCACTCTCACCGGGTGAGCGAATGTAATTCGAAAAAGTTGAATAAATGCAAAAGTTAATTACAGGTTAGCTAATTATCTAGTTGAGCGGATCCAGAATAAATGCCACACTATACTAGGTTTAGGATGGAAACCAAGAGACACCACAATATACATGTGCTGTATTTAAATAAATAATAATGTTATGATCACTTACTGATGGAAATTCTCCACAGAGATGATAAATTATTCTTCATAAGAGATAGATTTGCTGGCCATATTTACCTTAGTGCTGTACTGCCGATAGTCACACAATGAAGGAAAAGATGACAAAATAACACTAGCTTTTGAAACAGGATTTCTTCATCAGATAGGAGAGAAGGGAAGAAAGAAGGAATAGGGAACGGGGGGGGGGGGGGGGGGGGAGGTAATTCATGACCTAGATCATGATGATGATGATGATGATGATGATGATGATGATGATTGAGGATTGATAATGTAATAAGCTAGCTTATGTGACACACACTAAACCAAAATAAGTAAATTGTTACCATTAAGTGGAACTCCTACTTTTCAGATCCAGTTATAGTTAACTTGGTGATCAAAATGTGCTTTTGTCACTGATTACACAATCGTGGGAAATTTAACTGGAAAAAAAGAAGTCGTAGAGTACTTGAAGATTTACTCAAGTAATCACTTTGCTATTTACTGAACAAGACATTACTCAGTGGAAAAGTTATTAACTATAATTTCAGCAATTTATTTTCTACCACTTTAATTAAATGATTATCAATAACTAAGCCTTGATGATTGCAAGAGTCTGATTCAAAAAAAATTTATGAGCAACTAGCTGAAAACCCAGCGTTGACCAGGTATTTATTCATTTATGCGTGCCATTTTTCAGGTATATATTCTTTTGTGTAAGGGCTGTATGTCTGTAAAATCTCTTGGGAATACAGTTGGTAGTAAAGAAGTAATAGATTAAAACTTTGTGTGGGAAAAGGCGGTTTCCCATGAACGTTACTGTTTATGTGCTCATATCTCATGAACTACATGTCGGAATGTGCTACAATTTAGAAGATATATTCAACTATATGTGTGTATACTGGCTTTAAAATTTCCTGCGGCTACAATTTGTAGTGTGTAAATTATAAATTGTAACGTCATACCAAATGCTGCAGTTTTACTCCATAAACAGCGGAAAAGTAGTAAGCGAGAAACTTTTTTCCTTTCATCATTTTACTATGGTTGCCAGCAAGAAAAAGTTTAATAAAGGTTTGAAATTGTGTTTAAAGTTTGTTACAAGTCGCCAAGTACTGTCATTCTAATACAGTGTATTTTGAAAGTCTCGCCGCATTACATGGCCAATTTTTTTTTTTTTTTTTTTTTTGCGATTTCTGTTGCTTATGACATAATATCTTTTGAACCATGTGCCATATGTGATTCTTAACCATGCAGCAATTGTTACCCCACGAAAAGGAATGTGTGTACCAAATTTGGTTGAAATCGGTCCAATGGTTTAGGACAAAATGAGCAGCTTTGTCGCAAAATGCATCATTTTTTTGCACATCTAATTGTTTATGACATCATATCTCATGAACTATATATCGTATGTGATTCTTACACTTACGGCGACCATCCTCGTGAATTGAAGCTTACGTGTACAAAATTTCATAAAGATTGGAACAAAACTGTAGATTTGTATGCAACACATACAAAGATACGGACACTCTGCTTTATATGTTAGATAATTAGTAGTTCATTATTAATTATTAAGCAATTGTAATTTCAACACAACTTTCAAAAGACTGGTAGTAAATACAATTGAAATCATTATGTTTCATCAGTCAACTCATGTAAACCTGAATATTTCATTGTCCATTTTCACGGTTTGCTTTCAGGATAATATTGAAGAGGACAAAGACCCTGTCTGAATATTTTCTTAGGTGAAAAATATGGTAACACATTTTGTGAATATCGAGATAATTTTTCAATTAGCATGTAAGGTTAGCCAATGTATTAGAAAAATTCAACTGGCTGGGTCTTACTTAGACTTTGTTTGTTGTAGTCGGACATTGATGGCATGCAGTTATTGGCAAACAGGCTCTTCTTAGCGACTAATTAATTGCAACATATGTGCAACACTTCTTGATAAATGCATCCACTTGATTCAAATGTGTTGTGCCCATTAACAACATTTAATTTTGTCCGATTACCGAAAAAATGCTCTTGTACTTCGCCAATACTATACGGTATGCTGGTTCTCCGCGAGCTGCTGCAGTATATGCCGATATGACAACTTTCAACCTACTACAGCATTACCAGCAATAAAGCTCTCAGTCAAAGAGTATCTTACTCTTTACAAAATCAAAGGTCTCAACTACACCAGCATGTCTATTACTTTTATGCAGATACGTTCATTTAAATATTCATATTAATTACAGCATGAATATGATGAACTAATTAGTAACAGAAATAAATGTGTCAAAACAATACAAATTAAATAGAAACTGGACTTTATATATAAATATATAATACAAACAAAATTCAGGTAATACATTTCCTAATAAACATAAGAAACAGAATAAAAGATAATACGTGTTACTCAGTGTGTTGTTGTCACACTACAGCTGTAGTATTGATCATTTGATTGGCTGATTAGTGTACATACCTTTACTATGTAATTTTTTTTATTTTTTTTTTTTTTTTTTGCATAGTTATGACAAAGATTGGTAAGTTGCAGGTTTTGTGTTTTTTTTTTTTTTTTTTTTTTTTTTTCCTTGAAAGTTACTAAATTTTCTGTAGCAGTTTTACTTTTATGTGCAGATCCTGGGGACAAAGCAAACAGCTTGTACGAAGAACTGAAGTCATCGTACCCAGACCACCTGCCTGTCTACACAGCAATGCTCCAAGCACTGGACCCAGCAGAAAACAAAAAACAGCTACCAAGTCTGGAATCCCCAGAACAGACAGAGGAAGTTTCCAAATTAGCACATAAAGTTATTGAGATATCTGATATAATCATCAGTAAAATTGATGACATTCAACTGCTAGCTTATTTTGGCGCAAAGAATGATAACCGTCCAGATGCAGCAAAAGTTAAAACGTAAGTCCAATTCTGTTATGGCCTTTATAATCATTAATGCACGTAATGAAATTCTAATAAAGGAAAGTTCAGGTTGGAAATCAACAATTTAATGAGGATAGTTTACAACTCACTGCAAAGACGTATGATGAAGTATGACAGAAACATAAAAAAGAAACTTGTACTTTAGTTATTGGCTATTAGCCTTCATTAGAAAAAGACAGCATTCACACAGGCATACTTCACAGACGTCAACAGCTGCTACACTGAGTCTCGGAGGCTATTTGCTTATAACTTAAGTGTTGTATGTGAGAGTTTGTTTTTTATGTTCCTGTCACAGCTTGTCATACATCTTTCTGATGAGTTGTAAAGTAGCCTTATTACACTGCATAATGAAATTCCCTTGGACTTTATGGAGTAATTTGTTTGATTTTATACTCGACCTCTATATTTAAATATACACACCTTTTCTTCCATGTTTTTAAGTTATAAAGGTATTGTAAGCTTGTGGCCTCTCAAAGGTTTCTGTATAGATGGTAATGTTATTGGAAAGAATAGTTATCTTTCAAATGTAGGTTTGGACAAAATTTCCAGGTGTCCTGATAACCATATCAAGCAACTTCGGATACTAGTCTGATTATAACGACTATTTTCTTTCAATACAAGGTACGGACTAGCCGGACCTTGTGGGAAGAACAGCTTGAACTTTATATTATATCCTGAAATGAACAGGCAAAGGTATTATTTATGCTGTGGAAATACTGAAAGAAAAATACACGGTGACAGCACATAGTATGGAACTACATGATAAAAAAACTTTCTTAGGGGTGCTTTTACAGAAAGTAATTAATTTCATCAGACCCTCTTGCCCATCTAAGGGTGTAGTTAAAGAACCCCCCCCCCTATTGCAGCTCTAAATTTGAGATGCCTCTGTGGTAGAATTAGTCTGGGTAACTATGGAACCATGGTTGGACTGCTGTCTTGGCTTCACCGTTACTTGTGACTTGCTGTCTTGCCAGGAACTTCTTCAGCTGTCCCAAAAAATGGAAATTGCTAGGAGCAATGTCTGGAATTGATGGTGCGTGATCCAGAATCTCTCACTGAAATAGCGGAGTTTTTTGGCATTCTGATTGCCACATACAGACTCACGTTGTCATGAAGGAGATTCACATTGTCCACATCGAGAATCTCTTGGCTCTTTCGGCAGATGGCAGCCCTCAGACATGACAGATTTGATCTTGATGGGCATTCATACATTGTTGCATAGAAAACACAATTAATGCCGTTGATATGTCAGTCCCAACCACCATCTTGTAACAACTGACAGCAGTGCCATATTCTGGTGTTACCTGCAGACAATGCCAACCCAAACCAAGAGAGGTCAGACTGTGGGAACTGCATAATTTGGCTATAAAAAGTAGAGCAAAGACTTTTTTATTGGCCGTAGCACTTGGGGATGGGCCATAAGGCAATTATTTGCTGCCTGGGCAATCTTATAAGAATGTGCTGCAGTTTCCTGGACCTGCATTATCAGGTGGATAATTAGAGGGGAATGACAGCTCAGGGGTACAAAACATGAAAGAAGCAACTACTTGGGTAGCAGAATACTTGTGAAGGGCATGTCGGTTTTTTTTTTTTTTTTTTTTTTTTTTTTTTTTAAGGCTAGGCAGTAGTTGCTTTTCTGATTAACTCTTGTCACACGACACACAGATAATGAAATCAGGCCCCTTTCAGACAAAAAATATTACCAGTAAATATTCAAAGTAATCATAGGATATCAACAAATAATACAGTTCCTTGAGACAACATTGGCTTGTTATACCAAATGTATTTGATACATATTTCACAGGGAACATTGAGGCAGAATTAAAGTATGTGGTGTGGAAGGAGACATGCTTGAAGACATTCCATGTAGTCACTTTGTCTGTAATGCTGTGTTAGTTGAGTGGTCTGTGCCTGCCATGTAAGCAGGAGATCCCGGGTTCAAATCCCAGCCACAGCACAAATTTTAATTCAATGCCTCTCCTTATATTTAATCACAGAATGTTTCCAAATTAACTGCATTCCAGGATATTTGTTGTGCTCAGATAATCTTTGGGACTGAGAGCTGCCTGAATCCCTCTGAAATATTTTGCACAGTGTGAAATGTATATCAGGTAGATACATCAGATGTAACTGGACAGCGTGTGTTGTTAATTACAGTTACCAAACATAGTCCCTTCTGAGGTCAAAATCAGGAGTGATTGTGAAGTTATCTGAAGGTGTATAACAGGTCAAGGATAAATCAAAATAATCCAGACTGAAACTTTCACTCTGCAGCGGAGTGTGCGCTGATATGAAACTTCCTGGCAGATTAAAATTGTGTGCCGGAACCGGGACTCGAACCTGGGACCTTTGCCTTTCGCGGGCAAGCGCACTACCGACTGTGCTATCCCGACAGGACTCACGACTTCACAGAAGTTCAGGAAGTTTCATATCAGCGCACACTCCACTGCAGAGTGAAGTTTCATTCTGGAAACATCCCTTAGGCTGTGGCTAAGCCATGTCTCCACCATATCCTTTCTTCCAGGAGTGCTAGTCTTGCATGGTTCACAGGAGAGCTTCTGTGAAGTTTGGAAAGTAGGAGGCGAGGTACTGGCGGAAGTAAAGTTGCGAGGCAGCATCGTGAGTCGTATCGGGATAGCACAGTCGGTAGTGCGCTTGCCCGCGAAAGGCAAAGGTCCCAGGTTCGAGTCCCGGTTCCAGCACACAATTTTAATCTGCCAGGAAGTTTCGATCAAAATAATGGTTGGGTTGCAGATTAATCTTATCTACCTTATCAGTTATATACACAATGAACAGACCGGTTCCCTGAGTGCCAAATAATAGCCTTTGGCAATGAAAATCTCAGTTTACAAGGAAGATTGAATTATTGACAGTGGTTGGCACAAGAATGTATCTTGTTTCGCTTCTGAACTCTGTCCACTGGTAAATTTTTGTGAACTTGAAACGGCCTTAAATTCTTCAGAAGGGAATCACCTTGATAGCAAATAAAGTGGTCTTTAGCAGAACCCAAATGTGCATCACTTGCAGGATGCCAAATCAGAGTCCAGAATCAGAGAAGAGAAGGATGGAGTTCTGAAGCTAGATAATTAAGCATTGTTGTTGGGAAATTTGAATTCATGATTAGAGGTTCAGAGACATTTCACCTTTGGGGACCCTGCTAATTTCTCAGCTTTGCTCACTTCGAATGATTCTTGAATGTTATGACTCATAAAATGTTCTAACAATGGAAACTTTGATTGCATTGTCAATAATGGAGGATAGATAACCACTCACTGCAAAGAGGCTTGCTGAGCAGTTGACAGGCACAAAAATACATTGTGTGTTGACCCTTAAAACAATTCTGTAAAAGAACTTTTTTTCCCAAATTGCCACACTCCTCTACGCCTCCCTTTTATCCTTTCCCGTCCTTCTCTTCACTGTATTCATTGCTGTAATTCAAATTTCTGCCTATCAGGGCCTTGCATCATGCAACGCAGAACTTTCCAACCCCACCCCCCCTCTCCTCTCCCCACTTCCCTCACAGTCTAGATACTTGTGGTGCTGGAGTGGCCAGACATGGTGTTGTTTGTGTGATATTTGTGTGAGTGATAGTGTGAATGTATGTGTTTGTTTTTTCTGATGAAGGCCATGGCTAAAAATTTAAGTTGTGTGAATGTGATTGTCTATTTTTCGTGCCTGTCAGCAGCTCAGCAAGCCTCTTTACTGTGAGTTGTTGTCTATCCTCCATTATTGTCATACTTTTTTTTTTAAATTACTCAGGAAAAAAGTGCATTAAGGGTATTTTAAAAAATTCTACCTCAGCCAACTCTGATGAATTTTTTATCATGGGACAATCTCGTCTCCCCAAGACTCAAATGAGTTCCTGTGAAGTGAAATTTTTTTGAAATCTGTACAATCAAAATTATTCTCAACTCAAAAATTTGTAGCCCAAAAGAGAAAAATTTATGTGAATCATCTTGTCACAATCTACATTTTCGGGTTCAGCTTTTGTTTCTGCAATCTCTCCATATTAGAAAAGGAGAAGAGGAAATTGCCATAGGATATTTCATTATTCACGTCAATATCAAGATACATAAAGGAGCACTCTTGAAAAACACATATCCATTGTACACCTAATTAATTTTCTGTCCAGCTTAATTGCATATTATGTTTTCGCTTGTCATTGTTGTGTAAACAACAGCGATCCTGTGTAACCAAATGAGTCGCATACACTGTAATTACTCAGTTGTCCTGCAACACACTTGCCAGATGATTTTTTTGGAGGAAAAAAGTTTTACTTTTGTGGTCTTCAGTCCGGAGAATGGTTTGATGCAGCTCTCCACAATACCCTATCCTGAGCAAGCCTTTTCATCTCCACATAAGAACGGCAACCTACATCTGTCTGAATCTGCTTACTGTATCCATCTCTTGGTCTTCCTCTGCGGTTTTTACCCCACACACTTTCCTCCAACACTAAATTAACAATTCCTTGATGTCTAAGAATGTGTCCTACCAATCTATCCCTTCTTTTAGTCAAGGTATGCCAGAAACTTCTTTTCTCCCCAATTCTGTTCACTACCTCCTCATTAGTTACGCGATCCACCCACCTAATCTTCAGCATTCTTCTGTAGCACCATATTTCAAAAGCCTCAATCCTCTTCCTGTCCGCACTGTTTATCGTCCATGTCTCACTCCCATACAAGGCTACACTCCATACAAATGCCTTCAGAAAGGATTTCCTTAGGCTTAAATCAATATTCGATGTTAACAAATTTCTCTTTTTCAAGAACGCTTTTCTACCCATTGCCAATCTGCATTTTATATCCTCTGTACTGCGACCATCATTTGTTATTTTACTGCCCAAGTAACAAAACTCATCTACCTCCTTTATTGCTTCGTTACCCAATCTAATTCCTTCAGCATCACCTGATTTTCTTACACTGCACTCCATTACCCTAGTTTTGCTCTTGTTAATGTTCATCTTATATGCACCTTTCAGCACACTGTCCATTCCGTTCAATTGCTCCTCCAAGTCCTTTGCTGTATCTGACAGAATTGCTATGTCATCGGCAAAACACAATGTTTTTAATTCTTCACCCTGAACTTTAATTCCTTCACCAAATTTCTCCTTGCTTTCTTTTATAGCTTGCTCAATGTACAAATTGAATAACATTGAAGAAAGGCTACAACCCTGTCTTACTCCCTTGCCAACCACTGCATCCCTTTCATACCCTTCAACTCTGATAACCGCTGTCTAGTTTTTGTACAAGTTGTAAATAACCTTACGCTCCCTATATTTTACTCCTGCTTGCTTCAGAACTTGAAAGAGTTTATTCCAATCAACATTGTTAAAAGCCTTCTCCAAATCTACAAAAGCTAGAAATGTAGGTTTGCCTTTTCTCAATCTATCTTCTAGGATAAGCCGTAAAGTGAGTATTGCCTCCCGTGTTCCTACATTTCTCCTGAACCCAAACTGATCTTCCCCGAGGTCGGCTTCTACCAGCTTTTCCATCCTTCTGTATATAATTCGTGTTAATATTTTGCAACCATGACTTATTAAACTGATGGTTCTGTAGTTTTCACACCTGTCTGCACCGGCTTTCTTTGGAATGGGGATTATTACATTTTTCTTAAAGTCTGAGGGTACTTCGCCTGTCTCATACATCTTACACACCAGGTGAAACAGGTTTGTCATGGCTGGTTCTCCCAGAGACTTCAGTAGCTCTGAGGGCATATCATCTACTCCAGGAGCCTTGTTTCGACTTAGGTCTTTCAGGGCTCTGTCAAATTCTTCCCTCAGTACAGTATCTCCCATTTCATCTTCATCTACATCCTCTTCCCTTCCTACAATATTGTCTCGAAGTTCGTTTCCTTTGTAGAGCCCCTCTATATACTCTTTCCACCTTTCAGCTTTCCCTTCTTTGCTGAGAACTGGTTTTCCATCAGTGTCCTTGATATTCGTAGAGCTGTTTTTCTTATCTCCAAATGTTTCTTTTATTTTCCTGTAGGCTGTATCTATTTTTCCCCTATTTATACATTCTTCTACATCCTTGCATTTGCCTTCTAGCCACTCCTGCTTAGCCATTTTGCACTTCCTGTCAATCTCATTTCTTAGTCGTCTATACTCCATTTTGCCTGTTTCATTTACTGCATTTTTATATCTTCTCCTTTCATTAATTAAATTTAGTATCTCCTGTGATATCCAAGGATTTTTTGTAGGTCTTTCCTTCCTACCTATTTTGTCCTCTGCTACCTTCACTATTTCATCTCTCAATTTTACCCATTCCTCCTCTACTGTTTTATTTTCCCCTGTTTCTGTCAATTGTTGCCTAAAGCTCCCTCTGAAATTCTTAAGAACCTCAGGTTCCTTCAATTTATCCAGGTCCCATCTCCTTATTTTCCTACCTTTTTGTAGTTTCTTCAGTTTCAGCCTACAGTTCATAACCAACAAGTTATGGTCAGAGTCTATATCTGTCCCTGGGTATGTCTTACACTGTAAAACCTGGTTCCGAAATCTATGTCTTACCATTATAAAATCTATCTGGTATCTCCCGGTGTCTCCTGGTCTCTTCCAAGTATACAACCTTCTTTTGTGATTCTTGAACCAGGTGTTAGTTATAACTAAATTATGTTCTGTGCAAAATTCTACCAGGCGGCTTCCTCTTTCATTCCTTTTGCCCAGACCATATTCACCTACTATCTTCCCTTCCCTTCCTTGTCCTACTTCCAAATTCCAGTCTCCCATAACAATTAAGTTTTCCTCTCCCTTAATTGTCTGAATAATTTCCCTTAGCTCCTCATATATTTCTTCGATTTCCTCATCATCGGCAGAGCTAGTTGGCATATAAACCTGTACTACTGTTGTCGGTGTTGGCTTCGTATCTATCTTGACAATGATAATGCGATCACTGTGCTGGTCATAGTAGTTTACCCGCATTCCTATTTTCTTATTCATTATCAATCCTACTCCTGTGATCCCCCCAATTGATTTTGTATTTATAATCCTGTACTCACCTGACCAGAAATCCTGTTCATCCTGCCACCGAACTTCACTAATCCCCACTATATCTTACTTCAACCTATCCACTTCCCTTTTTAAATTTTCTAATTTTCCTACTCGATTAAGGGATCTAACATTCCACGCTCCGACCCGTAGAGTGCCAGTATTGTCTTTCCTGATGATCACATCCTCCTGAGTAGTCCCCGCCCGGAGATCCGAATGGGGGACTATTTTACCTCCGGAATAGTTTACCCGAGAGGCTGCCATCATCATATGTTCATACAGTAGAGCTGCATGTCCTCGGGAAACGTAACGGCTGTAGTTTCCCCTTGCTTTCAGCCGTTCGCAGTAGCTGTGTGGCAAAGCCACATTAGCTGATGTTACAAGGCCAGCTCAGTCAATCATCCAGACTGTTGCCCCTGTAACTACTGAAAAGGCTGCTTCCCCTCTTCAGGAACCACACGTTTGTCTGGCCTCTCCACAGATACCCCTCCGCTGTGGTTGCACCTACGGTATGGCTATCTGTATCACTGAGGCACGCAAGCCACTCCACCTCGACAATGTCTGTTGTTCATGGGGGTGGAGGAAAAAAGTAAGAAAACCAATATTAGTAATAGTAATCAGTACAATTTCTCGACTCTAATCTGTTTGACAGGTGATTACATGCCGTTATTGTTGGTGATTCTCGCAATAATTATGCAGCCATGCAAAGATTGTACACCAAAACCCGACGGCTGTCATTCCAAAATGGTTAAAATTAGGTCTCAGGTAAGACGAGCTAAAAGAGGGACTTTGAAAAGGCAGAGACAGTAGACGAGCTCGAGAGATACGATTGTGCTATCATTGCTGAGGATCCTGCGACATATCGTGGCAATTGCAGCTTAACCACTTAACTTCATCTTAAGCCACAAAACTTTACAGCCCTCCACAATGTTCTGAACGGTGCATTTAAAGCATTGCCTTGTTATCTCAGGATTTGGTGCACCTTCTGGTACTCAATATTTGGAGTCACAATAATGAAGCAACATCTAGATTATGTTGAATACGAGCATTTGGATTCAATTAAGGTGTACACTATTGATTTCAAATTGTGCTGAGCAACACTTGGTATGTTTGTGTCAGTGGTTTAATACAACACTTTAAATAGTAAGATAGCAACTTTCAACAATAAAAAGGTCAATGTGCTGACAGGCATAGTGACTGCCTCAAAATGTGATTAGAAACTGCACATTCATGGCCTCTGCAGACCACCTTTATATACAATATTCAGCATTCCCTACATTGTTAAAATTGTGATATTATTAAATTTACAATCTGTTTTCTCAATCTTAATGACATTAGATATTCTGTAAAGCAAGCTTAAGTATGTCACTATCTTTTAATAACAATTCAGCCTTCGTAAATGTTTCTAATTTCCGAAAATATACTTAAATATGATAAGTAGCAATGAATATTACATTTATAACAACAACAACAATGACAACTTGAAGAATATTAATAAGAAACTGTTCCTAATATTTATAACGCTATGATTCATGAGTATTTCCAATTCTGTGAAGTCATTGACTAGAAAGAATAATGAAAACTCACGAGTTAATCTAAACCATGGATTTGGGTTAATTACTTATTATGCAATTCTGTCAAAATTTCATCTAAAATTGATTATTACTAAAAGCTTGCATGCTCACATCTGATCTTCTTTATAATACATTACTTTAAATTGGTAATTGAGCTGAAATTGACGTCTTATTTTGTCAGCCATGTTCTCTCACATACTTTCATATTTTTATTAAACTATTTCTTAATTTACGTTCATACCAATTGACAGCCTATTTTATATTGCTTATTTACTTCTGACAATAGTTAACCCACTATGTACTCAGATTTGTCTCGTAGACCTGTGTTATCACTGATCTGTGAAAAACATTACAGTTTCAATTTAACAATATAATTAGGACACTAATTAAAAATATTGAAACATTTCGACTGTTTCAGGACATTGAAATAAATTCACAGGGTGTCCAGCATCCTGGAAAACCGGAAATACTCAGGGGAATTTTTTTGTTCTGGAAATCTCAATGAAAACTCAGGGAATTTTTGTATTTTTCCCAAAAACCCTGGAAAAGTCTCAGTACTCGATATGCTTTTCGGCAGAAACATTTGTTTGCCTTCTGCTTGGCTCTATGCATTTTCTCAAAAACGGGTTAGTTCGAGTTGCGAGAAATTTACCAGTCGCCAGTTTCTTACTACTGTACCTTTAAAACGTTGACTGCTGTGATGACGTCAGAAGTGCGCCAGAGCTACCTGCTGTGGTCGCCGGTGGCCACATGGCAGCCAAAGTGCTACTGCACATGCGCGGCCTCCACTAGTTGCAACTGCAAATGCCAACTCGAACACCTATTTCTCACACTTTGTGTTTTGGCAACCTGCAGTGTTAGTTGACGCGTTTACTCTCTAACCTGCACTGATGAAAGGTTTCCACAAGCCTTTATTTGTAGAGCCGTTTTAGATTAGTACTGTGGTTCTTGCCTCAGGTGTATTGTGTAATGTGGACTAATATCACATGTTGTTGTTGTGGTCTTCAGTCCGGAGACTGGTTTGATGCAGCTCTCCACAATACCCTATCCTTAGCAAGCCTCTTCATCTCCACATAAGAACGACAACCTACATCTGTCTGAATCTGCTTACTGTATCCATCTCTTGGTCTTCCCCTGCGATTTTTTCCCCGCACACTTCCCTCCAACGCTAAATTAACAATTCCTCGATGTCTAAGAATGTGTCCTACCAATCTATCCCTTCTTTTAGTCAAGGTATGCCAGAAATGATGAAACACTGCAACAACACTTAGCACTATACCTTTTGAAATTTTACTGGATGCTTATGTATAAATATTTATGTCACATTCACATATGTGGCATTCTGCGTATTTTGATCTGTGCTGTCTCTTATTTTAGAGGTTATAAGGTACAACACAATGGAAACTTCGTGGCGACGAGATGCGACAGGCACATACAAAAGACACACACATACAACACATTCAGCTATCGGCCATGGCCTTCCTCAGAAATAGAGCACTCACGCAATCACACAGGCACACAACACAGTCATACAACCATCACCTCCGACTGCCACACTTCGAATCACGCTCTGCAGCGAATCGGGGACGGGAGGGGAGGGGAGGGGGAGGGGATAGAAAGGTTACGTCACGGTGGTGGGGATGGGTTAGATGGGAATAACGAGATGCAGCTTAGGAATGGAGTGGGGAGGCGGGTGAGGGGAGAAAATAAAATAAAATAAAGTAAAATAAAATAATATATATATATATATATATATATATATATATATATATATATATATATATATATATATATATATATATATATATGAAAATTCATGCACACTGCAAGTGCACAAGACCACATACACATACACACGCACGCACGCACACACACACACACACACACACACACACACACACACACACATGATCACACATTCACACACCACTCAAATCAGGCGAGGTTTGGGATACAGAGGTAGGAACTGTAAGGTATGGAAAAATATATATATAGGGAAATTATCGTAGGTTGAGGCCTGGTTGATTTCGGGATCGGAGAATGTATTGTAGGGATAACTCCCATCTGTGCAGTTCAGAAAAGCTGGTGGTGGATGGGAGGATCCAGATGGCCCGGGTTGTGAAGCAGCCATTGAAATCAAGCATGTGCTCCGCTGCATGCTGTGCCACAGGGTGGTCCACCTTGTTTTTGGCCACAGTTTGGCGGTGGCCATTCATCCTAATGGACAGCTGGTTGGTGGTCATGCCAATATAGAAAGCTGTACAGTGCTTGCAGCACAGTTGGTAAATTACGTGGCTGCTTTCACAAGTGGCCCGGCCTCTGATGGGGTAGGATAAGCCTGTGACAGGACTGGAATAGGAAGTGCTGGGTGGGTGGAATGGACAGGTCTTGCAGCGGGGTCTTCCACAAGGATATGATCCCTGTGGCAGTGCCACCCCGAAACCCAGCTCACTGCCACAGGGATCATATCCTTGTGGAAGACCCCGCTGCAAGACCTGTCCAATCCACCCACCCAGCACTTCCTATTCCAGTCCTGTCACAGGCTTATCCTACCCCATCAGAGGCCGGGCCACTTGTGAAAGCAGCCACGTAATTTACCAACTGTGCTGCAAGCACTGTACAGCTTTCTATATTGGCATGACCACCAACCAGCTGTCCATTAGGATGAATGGCCACCGCCAAACTGTGGCCAAAAACAAGGTGGACCACCCTGTGGCACAGCATGCAGCGGAGCACATGCTTGATTTCAATGGCTGCTTCACAACCCGGGCCATCTGGATCCTCCCATCCACCACCAGCTTTTCTGAACTGCACATATGGGAGTTATCCCTACAATACATTCTCCGATCCCGAAATCAACCAGGCCTCAACCTACGATAATTTCCCTATATATATATATTTTTCCATACCTTACAGTTCCTACCTCTGTATCCCAAACCTCGCCTGATTTGAGTGGTGTGTGAATGTGTGATCATGTGTGTGTATGTGTGTGTGTGTGTGTGTGTGTGTGTGTGTGTGTGTGTGTGTGTGCGTGCGTGCGTGCGTGCGTGCGTATGTATGTGTATGTGGTCTTGTGCACTTGCAGTGTGCATGAATTTTCATATATATATATATATTATTTTATTTTATTTTACTTTATTTTATTTTATTTTCTCCCCTCACCCGCCTCCCCACTCCATTCCTAAGCTGCATCTCGTTATTCCCATCTAACCCATCCCCACCACCGTGACGTAACCTTTCTATCCCCTCCCCCTCCCCTCCCCTCCCGTCCCCGATTCGCTGCAGAGCGTGATTCGAAGTGTGGCAGTCGGAGGTGATGGTTGTATGACTGTGTTGTGTGCCTGTGTGATTGCGTGAGTGCTCTATTTCTGAGGAAGGCCATGGCCGATAGCTGAATGTGTTGTATGTGTGTGTCTTTTGTATGTGCCTGTCGCATCTCGTCGCCACGTCTTTGCGGTGAGTTGTAACTGTCCTCACTATATTATTTATTCCAACCTGGACTTTCCATTATTATATTATACAATGGAAACTTCCATATGGAAAACGGTGTTGGTGGTGTGTGTGTGTGTGTGTGTGTGTGTGTGTGTGTGTGTGTGTGTGTGTGTGTGTGTGTGTTAATGGAACATGACGTACTTTACAATCTTAAGTCAATTACAGTGCAAGATGTGCAATATCTTTTCATGTAAAGCATAACATGCGTAATTGTTTCATTGTTTCATTAATCAAGTAATAGCTATATAAAAACATCAATTATATTTCATGAAATTATCTAATTGTTAAACAAAGCTCTTAATAAATAAATCCAGACACTAGTTTCCCATGATTGTCCTGTTTTACTTTACTTTTTTTTTTTATTAAAGGAATGGGACAAATTTAATTAAATTGTGGTATTTATTTTGTCAGAAATTTCGCTGTTGATTGACAATAAATAGCAGATAATTAGTACCAATGTTGATAAACTAAAATGTTGTTCTTGCCCAAATGTAACTAGTGCTGTACATTGTCTCTTTCCTAAATAGATTAAGAATTATAACTCATTAAGTTTCTGGCAAGAGGCTTCACGATGCCCAGTGTGCAAACATAAGGCTGGTGCTAGAGGTATATTGATGAAGTAGTTCACATGCTAAAGGCTTTAAATATGAAAGCTATTTGTATTTAAAAAGAAATAGTGGTCAGTAACATACCTCATAATGCTTTTCAGAGGTACATTCTTGCTTTCAAAATGTGGTCTTCACACAGGGCAAGCTTTTTATAGGAGGTCATTCAGTAGTACTGCAATTTTCAGCAAAACATTTAGCACTTGTGTTTCTTTGCAAGTAGTTGTTAAAAGAACACAAGTATGTATTTTTGTATACCAAGACTTCACTGCAGTAGCGGTTGTGAATCTGTATCCATGTAAATTTTGTCGATATAAATATAATGCTTGCAGTTTGCTACATATACCAACTTCCCTCTAAATTAGGGGATGTTAATGTGCACACGTCACGTATAATGACAAGTGTAGTATGCGACCCTAGCTGTTGTATTTTGTGATGCGATCCCTGTAAATGAGATATCTGTAGAAAATCTTGACACAAACGGTTTCAACTCGTTCCGCACCACAACTGGAACGCCTCACTGGCAGTCATGTTTAGTTTGAAATTGTGGCGACCGAAACTCGAACGCCTAAGGCCCTATTCACATGGGGATTACTCAAGTCTCCTAGCGACTGAGATGCTGTGCAACCAAGGGATAACCAAGGGACCCCCTTACAAGTGGGGATACTTCAGTAGCGGTGTCGCTAGTCGCCGTGACTTGGATGCTACACGACCCAACGTGCTGGTCGCAGTCTCCCAGTCTCTTGGTTGCAATCGCAACATTTCGTTGTGCAATGTACGAAAAAATGTTTAATTTGAAATTTGAGGTAGAAAAGTTTGCTAGTTTCCCAGTGAGTTATAGACTTAAAACATTCAATAGCTCAGAACGTGATGAATGTTTTTTTATGAGATGTGTAGCGGAGTTCACACTACCAGCCAGGCCGAGCTGAGCCAAGAAGTGCGGAGCCAGGACAGACAGAGCCGAAAAAAAGGGGGAAATACACTTTTTCGATTTTCACATTGTAAAAAATTTTTATGGTATATAAGACCACCCCACATCGTTTTATCAACTTTTCCCCTCTAACAACTTTTGGTTTGCCTGTGAAAAAATGTCTGATTTTCATTCCACACGAGTTATTAGTTTCTTAACTTTTCTCATTCGATTTTTATGAATGTTTGCGGTTAAAGAATCTGATTGTAGGACAAGTGGTAGTAAAACCTCTCGGGATTCTAATAAATCATTCATTCACCTTTCCAAAATTCATAACAGTCGTGTTCAAATGACACTGTTTGTCGAGTGTGTGTGCTTGATATACAAATCGTGTATTGAAAAAGTTGGATAGTGCGCAGCTTAGTGTTCTGAGCATTTTGGACCATACATTACAGCGAGTGAAATGGAGCTAAAAGAACAGAAAAGTTTTTGAAATGGTGGTCGCACTGATATCTACCCACCTTGCACAAGTAATAGCGAGTTATCTGAGCGGCGTCATTCCGCGATCGGAAGCCTTAGATCACGGCGGATTTTGGGCGTAGCTTGAAGCACTGCAGTGCAGAAAAATTTGAATTGCTGGCCACTTGTGTCAGTCCCTCATGATACAAGAAAACAGGTATAAACTATTTTTGCTTGGGTGGTGACCGATCGCAATTGACAATGATCTGCTATGGTTGTACATGAGGTCATACTTTGTAAGGGGCATACAACTGATTTATCGTCCACATTATACAATTAATGGTATTATATATTGTGTTTGGAGCTAGAAGACCCTGATAAATTAATGTTAACTGCGACTTTGGTGTTGTAGTGAAATAAAATTTTCTGAAATTTATAGGTACATCTACACCTAAGTCTTATATAGTCACTTATCTATTTTCAATTTTGTAACTCTTGGAAAATGGTTTAGTTTCGCCTCAGACACTACAGGCCATGTCAGTAAAAGGTGAGAAGCATGTGCCACTTTGTTTCTTCTTGTGTTTTGCTTTTTGTCCTTGGTGGGCTTGTCCCTGGCAACCTGGTACCTTCACCCACTGTCAGCAGAAGATCGAAGGAAACACGGCGGTGACCAAAACTTATTCAGTGCCGTCTACTTAGAGCCAGCTAACAGTTAATTGGTTTTGTTATTTTTTGTTCTCTCACTATAGTGACTCCTTGGATTTTAAGCACATAAAAAACAAGTGGTAATGAACTCATCCCATGAATTTCGACTGACATTTGGGAGAATTTTTCCTTATGAGAACAGCTACAAAAACATATCAATTTTTGTATTTATTTTACAGAATTAATAGTAATAAAAGTAAAAATAAACAGAACATTTTTTTCACAAATGTTATTTATAAAATAGCTATTATTTAGAGAGATTGGTATCGGAAACAGGCTGTATAAGTGAGATACTTGTGCTGCAGAAGCAACATTGTAGCCCAATCGGCTCTCGCCAGAAATGTCCAAATGTTGTTGGCTCGGCGTGAGCCGGCTCAAGCGGAGTTGTCTCAGCTCGTCCCAGCCGGCAGTGTGAATACGGCCTAATTCTTTCTTTCCCTAATCCTGTTGCTAATGTTACGCGGTAAGAACAATTGATGGTAACTCCGTGTGAGCTCGAATCTCTCTAGTTTTTACCTTGATGGTCTTTTCGCAAGATATACATAGGAGAAGGCTATATATTGATTGACCCACAGACGAAAACTGAAATTAACATGAATATTGTCTCACGTCTACTGTAATCGCAACAAAATGTCTGAAATCGATTTAAAAATTTTAGGTGCACTACACCAAAAAACAGAAAATACTTTTTAAAATGTTTAAAAAAATCAAACCTGTTTTTAAAACCGATTAAAAAGTATAATATAATTTCTCCTAAGTGCATACAAATTCCTAACCCCATGCAGAAAACCTAGTCCTAAAAATTTGTGCTTGTGAATTTTAAATAGCTACGACAATACTTGTACAATTGAAAACGAAAAACATCGGGTTCCTGGAATAGATAATATATTATAGGAAGTAGAGGTTGTTTAGAGAAATCATGTGAAAGTTCATAGCATATGTAGTGCAACCAAATCATAAGTGACTTTGGTGAACTATTCGTATCTGTTATATAATGCATGTGCCTCTGGTTTTTCATTTTAAATACCAGTATTACAAATATTGAGCTAGCTATTAAAAACTGACAGGCACAAATTTCAGGCCTGTCTGCATGTACTGGTGGTGGTAATAAAACTATTATAATATCACCGTCACTGCTAGAGTTACTAATATGTACTGTAAGCAGCAAACAAAAAGTGCACTTACATCATACTCACGCAATAAAACTGATGTAATTTTCTCTCACACCGCAAGTGACTTGGCAGTACGGCAGACAGCTCACCGTTTCTGGAGTTCCCTACTCCCTTCCCTCCCTCAGTCCAATGTTATGGGCAGACAGATGGGACTTCCCCAAGATTACTTGTTATTTGTAACATCTGTTGAATTACAGTATTTATCTGTCAATAAATACATCAGTTTATTTTGTAAGGTATTTAAAGTAGTTCTATTAAAATCAAATGGTCTGTTCACCTTAGATACCCCTCTTATTCCTTTTTGTTGTGTAAATGGTCTGTCTGTATAGACTGCTGGTATTCCAACCCCACTCTCAATACTATACCATACCGAATGTGCAGAAGTATCAATGTGAAATATATTTGCTTTAAGGTTTTATAGTCTGAGGAGATTGAGACATGTTTAACTAAATACAAGTTTATGCTTAATTTCTTACAAATATGTTCCACACATGCTTTCCATAACAGGTGTTCACTCACAACAATACACTCCCCGAAAATTTGTGTTTGGTTATCTAAGGGTTGTGGAGATGTAAATGGAGTAACATTTATATGTAGATTACAGCTAAGCAGGAAGTGCATTGTCACTGCTTTGTTTTTATTTACAAGGTGATTATTTGCAGTAAGTAACTTGACGCAATATTGTAATTGATTTCACAACTGTTGGCAGCAGTTCCAAATAGTCTGTTACTGTTCTTTCCATAAGTCTTTTGTTCAAATTAAAATTTAAATTCATTATTAGTTCTATTTCTAAAAAGTGCAATTTTTTACTGAAACAGGTAATGGTATCAGTGATTATGCTCTCAATAACTGATAGTTCCTAATAAAATCTTTATTTATAAAACAGTATTTATAACTGTTTCACATCATTTGCAACCTAGTCTTATTTCAGTGTGTTTTGTTCATACTACTTTTTTACATGTAGTTCTGATGTCAGATTCTGGTATGTTTGTATGAATGCATTATTTCAATAGTATTGCACTAACACTTTAACTAATGCTGATATAATGAGGCTTAAACATAACTGGGTGAAGATAATCTGTGATTAAGACACCTGAAATATCCAAGCAATTGACTGTAGTGTTTCAGGTATCTCAATCACAGAATTATAGTCACCCAATTATGTTTAAGCTTCAATATATAACCATGAGCTGAAGTGATGGTGTACCACTATTGAAATAATGGTTTCAAATCTTAATTAAAATAAGCCATGTTGGAATATGACAATGGAAAAATACAAAAATTGACACCCTGATTCAACAACGAAATTGAAAATTTGTGCTGGATTGGGATTCAAACATGGATCTTCTGCTTTGGGTGTGCTGTCTCCTTAACCAATTAGGCTGTCCTGACACACTTTCCTTCCAACTCAAATTCTCAACTTACAGCACGCATCTATGGAATTACTCCCTGCCCATTATTTCCTCTTGCTTGTGCTGAATTTCCTCATGGGTTTGTGCGTAGCATGCGATAGCTTTTGTGTGGGAGGGGGGGGGGGTTGCTTTCCTCTCCTCTCCCCCATCTCACCATCCATTCCTAAGCTGCATCTTGTTTCACCCATGTAGTATGTACGTGGTTCATAAGTTTGTGCTGTATCCACCTCCCAACACCGTGAAGCAACTTTCCTGTCCTCCTCCTACTCCCCTCTCCTCCTCCTCCCCTCTCCTCCTATTCCCCTCTCCTCCTATTCCCTCACTGCAGAGTGGGAGTCAGAGGATGGCAGTTAGAGATGTTGTTTGTATGATTGTGAAGTGCTTATGTGTGAATGCTCTCTATTCTGAAGAAGGCCAATGGGCAATAGCTAAAGTGTTGTATTTGTGTCTCTTTCTTTTATGTGCCTGTCTCAGCTCATTTAAATCTTTTGAGTGAGTTGTAAACTATCCTTATTATATTGTTGAATTCTAACCTGGACTTTCCATTATTAATTTTAATATGTTTTGCTCAGAAAATGGTATGCTAACTTTGTTTTGCTGTAGGTCTTGTCTGTTACATATCATTCACACTTTTGACTTGTCAGATTTTGTGAATGCATGGCATGCCTCAATCAACAGTATATTGTGTTTTATGGTACTTTAAATTCCATCCATTTCTCTTATATATCACACAAACAATTTAGCCTGGAGATCCTTAGAGAAGGCAATATGTTGTGATCCCTTTTTCTGTGCATGAACTCTCTTAGCAGAAAAGGCAAACTTCCATAATATGGGAGGAGTCATTATCCATAACGCAAACTACTGCCCAGAAGCAAATCCTTGCTAGTAACAAGATCACCTAACACAGAGCCGGTGGTCAATCAGTGTCTGGGTGTACATAGTTGGAGATTACGTGATAGATTCTGTATTTTATGGTGGAAACGTTGAACTGTTTGTGGTATTTTCATATCATCTTTAATAATGGGATCCGCAAAAGTTGTTAAAATCAAAAATTTTATTTATGCACTACCCAAGTTTCTAGATCTATGTCTCGTCATCATGAGTGTTTAGTTAGTCCATAAAATTGATACATGTAACAGGAAATTAATTAAGAGTTCAATTGGTACGGTGGCTGGTGGAGGGCTGATGGGGTGCTTGGGTGGTTCAACTCTGATTTTTGAGTAGGCATGCCTTTCCCAAGTTCCTGATGATGTCTCCCAGCTTGTTACACGTACTAGGGAACCACTGTTTTAATTTCTTATTACATGTAACAGTTTTATGGGCTCATGAAATGCACCTGGTGATGAGACATAGGTCTCAAAAATTGGTTAGTATGTATGTCTAACAAATCCTGCCCCAAAATGAGATCCATCCTTAATGACATCCTTCCCACTCCACTGAGAGTGTCTTTCCACTGCCCACCTAACCTTCGTAACCTCCTAGTCCATCCCTATGAAATCCCCAAACCATCTTCCCTACCCTCTGGCTCCTACCCATGCAACCGCCCCCGTTGTAAAACCTGCCCTATTCACCCTTCCACTACCACTTACTTCAGTCCCGTAACCCGGAAGGTGTACATGATCAAGGGCAGAGCGACCTGCGATAGCACCCACGTGATTTACCAATTGACATGCCTGCACTGTAAAGCATTCTTTGTCGGAATGACCAGCAACAAACTGTCCATTCGCATGAATGGTCACAGGCAGACAGTGTTTGTTGGTAATGAGGATTACCCTGTGGCTAAACACGCCTTGGTGCATGGCCAGCACATCTTGGCACAATGTTACAGCGTCTGGATTATCTGGATACTTCCCACCGACACCAGTCTTTCAGAACTCCGAAGATGGGAACTTGCCCTTCAGCTTATTCTCTCCTCCCGTTGCCCACCTGGTCTCAACCTCCACTAAATTCAAATTCCTGCCCACCATCCTTAGCAGCTTTGCCTCGGTTCTGTGGACAGAGCTTCTGCCTCAAGTGGTGTCTCTGTCCAACTTCTATGCTTTTTACAAATGTCTGTCTAGGTGTGTTTGCGTTTGGATGTGTGTGTGTGTGTGTGTGTGTGTGTGTGTGTGTGTGTGTGTGTGTGTGTATTTGTTTACCTTCCTTTTTCCCCCTTAAGGTAAGTCCTTCCACACCTGGGATTGGAATGACTCCTTTTCCACTTCCTTAAAACCCGTATCCTTCCCTTTCTCCTCTCCTTCCTTCCTCTTTTCCTGAAGAAGCGATCAACGGTTGTGAAAGCTTGTATGTGTGTTTGTGTGTGATTTTATTTGTGTCTGTCGACAAGCCTGTCCTTTGGGTAAGTCATCCGTTTTCTATTTTTTATAGAAATACATTTTTGAATTTAACAACTATTGCTGATCCCATTATTAAAGATAAAGATGGACACTTTTGAATGTCCCAAAGGAAAAAAAACTGTAGCTTCAGATTGTCGCTAATCTGGTGCCTCCTTCACCAAATAATATCCTCCTGGAGATGCAAGCACACTGTGGTTTCAACATGACGGCATCCCTACACATCAATCCTTTCTTGTCAAAAGGTACCTTAATACAACTTAGCTGAATTGATGGATCAGTATTAGTAGTGCAATTAGTCAGTTCCTGCATAATTGTCAGACTTAACATCATTGTACTTCTTATGACGAGATGTGAAGTAAACAGTGTACGCCACTCCCACGATGACACAGAGGATAAGAGAGAAAAGGTTTCCAGCAGAGTGTACAAATGTGCATTAGGCAAAATGGGTAGTTGATCAAGCTTGTGAGATCTTATATTTCCAGTGAGAGCATGTGAGACAGCATTTGCTTTCAGGTTAATCCCTACTACAGAATTTCACGGCCATTTTAAGTCCACAAAAATTTCCTCAGTGGACAGAGTTCAGTAACCACACAAGATTTTCATAGGAAATGTGTCCCAATTTCCCTTAGTTCTTGAGATACCAGTAACCTGGAAAACCTACAGTGAAGTGCCCCTGGTGACAAACTATTGGTTTTTCAAAGAAAAAATATTTCCACAAAAAATGCAAATTTTTTCACGTAGAATGTTAATATGAAATAAAACATTTTGGTGTGACCATGTAGCTGAATTATACCATCACATCAAATTCTTCAGCATAAGGCAATATATGGTTAAGAGCTATGTGCATTTCATATATGCTATAAACACTAAACAAATGCTGCATTAGTGCTGTAAATGCTAAATAATTAAATTTGAATGACATTTACTGAAATAACTTATTTCAGCAAAATTTATTGCTCAACTGCTAAAACATCTTAATGTAAAGACAACAGATTATAACGTGCCAAAAGTTGTATGCAAAATCACCAGATGAAGACACCAAAATAGTGAAAATTTAGATTGATAATAAATACTACATATCTGCTAAACTTTGCAAGTCACATTTATGCACTACCAAGCTGCCACATAGAACGCTTATGAATATATGGTGTAGAATTTTTTAATTTGAAGTTAATGAATGTTTTACATATTGATTATCTGCTTCATTCCCTACACAAATATAAATGCAGCATCCTTACACTAAACACAGAAATATTAGTTAGGAAAGTGATAAATATATACTCTTTGCTTCAATTTTAAACTGGCAGTTGTTTTTCCCCTATTGTCAGTTCATAAAATTACGTCATTTCAGCCACTATTGCAAGTTGTCTTCCTTCACACCCTGAGGCAGGCTATTTGCAATAGTAGTCCTAACAAATTTAAAATGCAGCGCCGCAATATTATGGCTGAATTTTTTTTAACCTTGTACTTTGCCTAAGCACATTCTTTAAGTGGTTGTGTTTATTTGAAATTATGTAGTTTGACTAAATAAGAGTGATATTAATAGAAAAAAGTAGTCTTGCAAGTAAATATTAATACTGAAGAATTGTCACTTGGAGTCTGTTTCAATGTTTCAGTACAATGGAGCGCCAGAAGCAAGCATTGATAGAAAGTTTGTACCGCCGTGGTGTTGCTTATTGTCGCCTGTATCGAATATTGGAGAATGAAGGCAAGAATAAAGAGGACTGTAAGGAAGAACTTAGTAAACTTATGAATAATGTGGATGAAGCATGGCATTCCCTTCTTAAGTTTATTGATCCAACAGACAGTAAAGTAAGTATTAATTCTAACAATTTAATTTGTGTGTATTAAGGTTAATTTATAGATGAAACATAAGCTCTGCCACTTTTGAGGTAAATTGAATTACCTTCTAACAGTTTTCCACAGTTGCTAATTTATCTTGCACATCTTTAAAAAAAAGTGTAATTCATTTAATTACATAGATGTTCTGGTTTCAGGTAATTTACTTTTCAATGTGGCATTCCTTTGTCCACCAACACTATGGAAGAGTTATGAAGATGTTACTAAAATTGACTGAAGACAAACCAACTCGTGAACTGGATGAACGTATAGTGGATTTTGCCCGTCTTCTTAACTGGGATCACGTAGCGCAACTCCTTCAGTCTTCACTGCCAGTACGACACCCACCTTCATACCGTCCATTCTGATGACTTGGCTTTTGTAGCTGAGCAAATCTGGTCAACCTCAAAGCTGACTGGAAAGCATTTTGAAATTTTTATCTAATCAGTGCATCTCTTCGGATGGTGTGGATTGTATTTAGTTAGGTGTCTCTTCTTCTGACAGCTAATCAGTACAAACTAATATTCTTCTTTCCTTGTCCAGATTGTTAATTTCAACTGGGCAGGTGTGGTTGACTGCAACAAAAGTTATGCTAATTAAGAAGAGACAAAATGAACCAATTGCTCTGTTGTGAAAAGAGACTGTGATATTATGTTATTTTTCATATTTTCCTTTTAAATGCATAATCTTAATTAAGTATTTCTTTACAAGACAATACAGTGTGGAAAATGTGTACTGAATTTTTTTTAACAGATTGCCCATTCACATTCTACAAGTGGACTGATCGTAAAATGATCCATGGTATTATAATTTACAGTGACTAAATCTGTAGCTTTTCATTAATTACTGAGCTATGGACTCTTGTTTATTCCTTCTGTCTTAGCTTCAGTTTTTTTTATAAAGGTGCTGTCCATTGATTTACATAAGAAGTCAAGAAAAACAGGCAAATTCTTTTTAAAATTAAGTCCATTAATTTTATATGTGGACTTTTGTAATAGTGGCAATTAATTTTTGTTATATATTTTTATTTTGATTGAAATTTGCTAATTATAAAAGTGAAATATTAATAAATGAATAGATGAAAAATAAACATGGCTGCACTTATTAGTTGCAGATGTCTCACAGAAAGGTTTAACATTGTATATTTCTTACAATTTGTAAGCCCCACAAAAACTGTATGGCTAGTTTTGAGATATTACAAACGAGACAAAAGAATTGATAGTTCTGTGTTTTTAATACAAAACGGTATACATCTATCTGATACTGTCTATGTAAACAAAAAGAATTGCACTTTTTCATGGTTTTCCTCCCTCCCTTGCGGCTGCTGCCTGGTGGTAGAGTTTTTAGACATTAATCTGATTGACTTGTGAATAATGAAAGAAGTTATGGTGAAAATAATATTTATTCAGCATAAAATATACAGTTCTCAGAAATAATATAATTTTAGGTCATTGTATAAATTATTGTTCCTATGACAGGCACATAAAAAAGATTCACTCATACAATACTTACACTATCAGCCATGGCCTTCTTCAGAGTAAAGAGCATTCACACAGGCACACTACACACTCATACAACCATCATCTTCGACTGCCGTACTCCGGCATACATGCATAACATTATTACAGGGTATACAGCACTATGTCAAGTACAAATCGAATTTTGTTACTTAGGAATTAAGTATTCTTTTTACTCTTTTGTCTGTTTGCCCAATAGACAGTTTCTAAATTACCGTATATTTCTGCACAAGATAAGACGACCTTCAGATAGGACGAGGTACAAATTTTTATCTATATCTTAAAGCATATATCTGGTCTATAACACGACCCACAAGTCATAGTATTTACCCGAATGCATGCCGCACTTTTTGCCAGTTTTCGTGACTGCAACTTTTGTTTGATTCGGAAGCAAAGCTTCAGGAAGTTCCGAAAAGTGCCCTTAGAAGTCGCCATAAGTAGTTTTCTTGATTGGTACACCTGGATTTCACCCTTTGTTGCAATGTTTGCGGTCAGCTTTTGAACTTTCGCGTGTTTAGTGCTACGTTTTATCCAATCGTGGAGAAGCATGTTTCTTTTTTACACCGCGAAGTTAAAAAAAAAAAAGTAATTTCTTTCGTCGATACATTTAATCATGCTGATGCACATATGCGGGTGAAAACACACGAAATTGCCTGAGAACAGAAGATGTAATATTTCGCTGGAAGCCGCAATTGTTGCTCCGCAAGTAAATATAATCTAATCGTTTCAGAGTGACTCTGGATACCTATATTGGTGGTGGTTTTTTTGACAAGTGACTTTCGTAAAATCAAGCTGCATTGTAAATAATTAATTCTATTCCTGCTTTATGGCATATAGGTTGTCGTATGTACCATTGTCCACTCACAAGGAAAGTACTTGGGCTCGAACAAACACACATACACGAAAATCGTATAGCGAGGCTTCGACTTCAAAATGATATATATCGAATCGATACGTTTCGAAAGGATATGTACGGAATAAGCGAATGTTTCTGAACTGGAGATTTACGTGATACGCGCCCTCACATGCTAAATGAAGAAATTCTTGTTTGTTCTATACCTAACCTAACTTTTACTTTTAAAAAAGTTATCTGTAGCGTAGCTCTTAAGAAGATTAAGTATAGGTTAAGCAATAAGTTTTTTTTTCTTTTTTTTTTTTTTTGTAAGTGAGGGCATGTTGCCTCCGAATCTACGATTCAGAAACACTAAATCGATTTACAATTGTCCGTTTGAATATATCATTTCAGGCTGAGCTACTTCCACTGTAAGCTTTTTTGTAAATTACGCAGAAAGCTGCATTCTTAGATTCCCGCCTATCAACATCATTTAAATTCACGACATATTCATAAAAGTCATAACATTCGACTGTTCAATACGTATTGTTTAGATACTTAACCACTTCGTTATATATAGTTTGAAGGTCGAAGCTGCACTATGCAGCACTTCTGCGAAATTACTAACTTTTGACTAAATTTCAATCTAATGTTTTTGGTACTGTCGTATAAGACAGCCAATACTACAAGAAACAGTCTTGATCACAAAAATTAACAGTTTCTATTTACCGGTTTCAACCCGATGTAGGTCATCTTCGGAATTATAAGTAGCCCATGTGGCCAGTGCTGCACTCGGCTGGGCTGGGCTGTCCTGGGCTGTTCTGCTGCCAGCAGGTAACTGCTGAACAGTTGCAGATTTGTGTAGATAAGGATACCACCCATCGGATTTGAACAAGTACATGAGGGCATCCATTTGGGATGTCACGTCTAGTAAATTTCAAAACGATATATAAATATCAAAACAATTGAAGCCGCACTGATTGAGAGAGAGGCGCACAATATTATCATATCCAAAGCATGCAAATTTCGCACTTATAGAATGTGAACCGTTAAATAAATGAAGTTGATAATGGTATTACATGGTCATATCTTTGTAAAAGTCTATATGTCACGTATTTACTTCAAAATATAATAATGGAAAGTCCAGGTTGGAATTAAGAATATAGTGAGGACAGTTTACAACTCACCGCAAAGACGTGGCGACGAGCTGCGACAGGCACATACAAAAGACACACACATACAACACATTCAGCTATCGGCAATGGCCTCCTTCAGGCTGAGCTACTGCACTGCACTGCGGCAGTCGGAGGTGATGGTTGTATGACTGTGTTGTGTGCCTGTGTGATTGTGTGAGTGCTCTATTTTCTGAAGAAGGCCATGGCCGATAGCTGAATGTGTTGTATGTGTGTGTCTTTTGTATGTGCCTGTCGCAGCTCGTCGCCACGTCTTTGCGGTGAGTTGTAAAGTGTCCTCACTATATTATTAGTATTTACTTCAAAGATATTTGATAGCGTAATAAGAAGCTTAGACATACATGTATTTTGGGTAATTGAGAAGGGCACTTGCACGTGATACAGTTTCGATAAATATCGAACGCACGACCACACGTTGATATATGTTGCCTGCACCAATGACAGAAAAAGCCCTTCAGCATATTCTCTCTTCCCGTTGCCCACCCGGTCTCAACCTCGGCTAAATTTAAATTCCCTCCCACCATCTTTAACATCTTTGCCTTGGTTGTCTGGACAGAGCCTCTGCCTCAAGTGGCATCTCTGTCTAACTCCTTAACTACTTTGCTTTCTACAGTATTTCTGCCTAGGTTTGTTTGCATCTGGGTAAATGTGTGGGGGTGTGTGTGTTTTGTTTTTCTTCACCCAAGGTAAGTCTTTCCTCTCCCGGGGTTGGAATGGCTCCTTACCCCCTCCCTTAAAACCCTCATCCTTTCCTTTACCTCTCCTTCCCTTCTGCCTGAAGAAGCAACTGGGTTGCGAAAGCTTGCGTTTGCATTTGTGTGTATGTATGTGTGTGTGTGTGTGTGTGTGTGTGTGTGTGTGTGTGTGTGTGTGTGATTTGTGCTAATATCACCACCTGTGCTCCTTCGCCTGGTGAGTAATCTTCATCTATTTTTTATTTATATATTTTTCCTGCTAGGAATTTGTCGTCTATAATATAAAATGTAAAAATTTTAAAAAATAATAATAATTTGTGGTCAAAGAAAGACAATGTTTGTTATAGTTTCTTTTAGTTAAAGTTTTTATTTTGATTTGCAAAAAGTTTTCTTCAAGAATATTGTTAATTACTCCGGCTAGACTCGTCGTTACCATTTCCTTTTCTCAAGGTTGAGAGCACTTGTTACTTTAAGGCCTTGATGTAGTTAAAAATATAACACTGAAATGCACTACTTTACAAATGAAACTTCCACTTTAAAATTTAATTAATCATAAGTTTCACCGTCACATCTTTGTCACCGAACAGCATCAGATCTACTTATCTACTAACTAACTTAAAGAAAGACAAAAGAGGAGCCACAATCATTCAATTTTTTAAATTAGAGATCTTCCTCAATGATGATGTACTGCTTAATTAATAAAATCTATAATCTATGGCAACGAATCTAAAAATGTGTTGTGAATGAAATTATTTGTGTTATCTTTTTATGAAATAGATAATAAGAAAAATCTCCCTCCTCAAAAAGATAAGTTAAAAAATATATATAAATATAAAATAGCGAAAAAAAATTTCGTCTCATTATATATTGCTTGTCATTTTGTACTATCCTGTTATATGTATCGTTACACCATGACCTTTCTTGTGTTCAGTGACTTCAGTTGCTTTTCTATCCCTCTTGACACTTATTTCAATATCTGCTATTTTGACATTTGTGCAATCAATTGGAGGAGGAACTACAGTGCAATCTTCCTCTGTGTAACAGCTTTGGAAAAAGACTCTTTTGCCCTTTATGTGTCATCCTCTGTTTAAGCATCATTATTGTCACAATGTGTCTGAGTATTTGGTTTCAACAAAAATTCCTTTGGATTTTTTGCCAAGTTGGTACACAAAATGTGGCTTTTAAAGTCTTTGCACCCCACTCAAATGGCAACACTTAATGCTAATTTTTGCTTATCTGCATGACGTTGCCTATGTTTATATTTCCAGTGAAGTCCTCATAGCTTCCATAACAGTTTCCTAATTCTGCTAGTGAACCAGCATGGATCTTTCCCATCTCTCATAATTTTACTTGGCAAATACTGATCTAATGCATATTGTACAATGCTCTTGAACGTGCCCACAATTGCTCAACACTGTCAATGGTAGACATGAAACTATTGTGTTGAGCAGTCAAGTACTCTGAAATCTGACCCTTTTTGCTTTTTCTAAATAAGATCTTCCTACATTTTTGATATTTCTATTTACAGCTGTATTCATTGATGTTGTAATGGACTTATGATTGCTGAATCAAACATTTCGGGTCTGTTACTCATCAGTAGGTCTAACTTGTTATCTCCACGAGTCGGCTCTATTTAACTACTCAAGGTAATTTTTGGATACAGCACTTAGAATAATATTGCTTGATTTTCTGTCACTGCTACCTGTCTTATACACATTTGTTTCCTAGTTTATAACCAGTAAGTTGCACTCTACACTTAAAACTATAACATGACTAGGAAATCTTCAGGAAATAGTTTCTTAGTTTTTTCCCCTCAGATGTTCTGCCACTGAGCCAGGTGGTCTATAAAAACTTCCACCAACAATATTTGAGCAACTTTTCATGTTGACTTTCACCCTAATTATTTCACATTCTGAGACTGCACTAATTTTACTCGATACAATTCTTTATCGCTATAAACATGCCTCCCCATCAGTGTTCAGGCAATTTCTGTGGTATATGTTCTAGTCCTCATCTGTTGACATCTGGCTTGATCCAGCTTTCCATCCCTAGCACTATTGGGAATTGTGACTATCTAAAAGTGAGAGCAGTTCTGGTATCTTTATTCCATAGACATTCCAATAGTTAACTACTACTATATTAATATTTTCTTTCTCTGTTCTGTTGTGTCAATTTCTGCCTTGTTCAGAATCAGTAAGCATCTTAAAAACCTTTGGAGGAATTCCTTTAACCTAAAAAACTCACATGTGCACTCTACACTTACTCCACTACCGTAGTAGTCACTTCCTGAATGAGATGAACTCAATATTCCAAGTTACGAACATGTTAGCACACCCAGTGACCAATCCAAATGAATTAATTTATTTAATCTCTTCATACAGAATGCCCTCATACTTCCCCACTTTTATACCCTGGCCCATTTAAAAACTTTGTAACTTCACCTGATTTTCATGACCGTAGAGTTTAATCAAGAACATTGTTTCAAATGCATGAAAATTTACAAATTATTTATGAGGTTCGGTGGCCCAGGTCTGAGCTGATCCTTCGCCTTTTTATACATTTTATTTTATCACAATCAGTCATATGAGATGTAAAAAGCTGTCTTTGCAGGTAGCCAAAATATCTACTGCATGATATTGGTCATCTCCACTACAATGTTTTGTTTGTAACACAAAGCCCATAGGTAAGCCTAATAATAATTTCCCTTGACCAGCAGCTACACTATTTATAGTGTCTTTCAAATTTCTTACTTCTGCTTTTAGTATTGTACTACTGTTCATTGACCTTATTGCACTCGGAAATTTCTGCTTTCATTAACTTAAACTTTGCACCTCTTTGGTTTTCATATAGTTTACACTTTTGTTCTTGTTCCTGAGCCTGCCTCTGAAGATCATACTGTATAGCCTCAATTTTAATTTGTAAAGTATTTTCACCCCTTCTACATTTTTAGATAAACCTTTAATCATTTTACCGTTATTTTCTAATTTTTGTTCTGCTTCTTACAATTTAGGTCTCCAGCTACTCATTAACTTCACTAATTTCTGATTTTATACTGTCACACGTTACATTCCAACTTAATTTTCTTTCTCCTACTAATGTCTTCAGTAACACATTGAGATCATTTCCTGAAACCTGGCCAATTTCTTCTCTTAGCATACTAACACTACCAGCATCACTAGCATTATCTGACCCACATTCATTCAGAACTTCATTACTTCCATTGACCATAGGTGGTGATTGGAAACACAAAGTAATATAACTATTACTGTAATTAACCTATACCTCCCACTCACTGCTTCGGTGTAGTATACTGTGTAAGATGACGTCAGGAATCTGCATCTGTGGTACACAGGTGGGTAGCAAAATTGCTATGAAATATTGCCCAGGCATTGTAATAGCGGTGGCTTGTGGATGACATAACATACGAAGACAGGAATCGGTGTCCGTGGTGAAAAGGCAGGTGGTGACACTGTTGCAACAGGTGGCCCGGAGGTTGTAAAAGCTGTGGCGTTGGCACTACAGCATGTAGACCACAAAACAGTCGAAAACATTATCACAACACTTGTAGGCAACAGTTTTCATTTACAAATGCAGTGATGGCTCAAGCAAGTGACACAGCAGCTGCAATAATGTTTCTGTTAACACACAGTAGCTCAGACATGATGGAAAAACTGAAGCACAGCCCATAGTGGCACAAAATGTACACTTTCATAGTATGTGAATGGGATGTTCTCTACAGTTCATCTCTGCATACTGAAAATTCTTTAATGCACAAATAAAATGGATGAATCCTCAATTGCAACGCTACCAGTTTGGGTTTGGCATTATGTCCTATTGTTCTCTTTAAAAGTGACCCTCAATGGAAGCAGATCAAACACACAACCTGAAGTTAAATTTTTGCCATGTTTTTTCAGTCTAAGGACTGGTTGTGTGACATTGCATGAAGCAGAAAACATGTATCGGGTACAGTTTTTTGTGCATTTACAAATAAAAAGTCATCTAATTTATCAATAAACTTTGGTATTTATTTTTTCCACTAATTGTCATAATGCAGTGGCTGATAAAATGGAATTAAAAATTAGTCTTGCTTTGTGCAGTCACAAGTTTACAAAAAAATTTACATCATTTGACTGTCACAAGCTGCT
Organism: Locusta migratoria; assembly: GCA_026315105.1. Classification (NCBI taxonomy): domain Eukaryota; kingdom Metazoa; phylum Arthropoda; class Insecta; order Orthoptera; family Acrididae; genus Locusta; species Locusta migratoria. Next base: position 78,256,534 of record CM048746.1, on the reverse strand, counting down.
CCTGCCTGCACAGATGCTGCTTATTCCAGTGCTGCAGACAAAATAACATGTTGGCCATTTTTTCTTATCCCTCCAAAACTCAGCCATGTGACCACTGTTAAATTCAAATTGACAGCCAACAGTATTATAGAAATGACTATTTTGAAGTCATATTTTACTTTAATTAAAGTTATATATATATTGATAAAACAAATATTATAGAAGGAAACTTTCCTACTGGGATAAACAAATATAAAAAATAGAAAACGGATGACTTACCTAAAGGAGCGGCTCGTCGATACACGTGTGTTTGTGTGTGATTTTATTTGTGTCTATCGACGAACCGGTCCTTTAGGTAAGTCATCAGTTTATATAGACGTAAAAAATAGATGAAGTACACTTACCAGCGAAGGTGCACAGGCAGTGAAAGCAACAAATAAACACATACACACACACACACACACAAGCACGGAAGTAGGAGAAGGTGGGGGTGTGGGGTGTCGGTGGAGTCATGAGGTTAATGGAGTCGGGTGAAAGGTTTTGTAGGGGGCCTAAGGTTTAGAGGATTCCTTGAAGCTCTGCCTGGACATCAGGAATGGGATCGCCTTGAAAAACTTTATATGTGGTATTATCTGAAAGCTGACGCCCTCCCTCTGCCACATACTCCCGCCGATCAAGTACCACTGTCGTGGAGCCCTTGTCGGCAGGGAGAATGACGACGGAATGGTCAGCCTTCAGATCACGGATAGCTCGGGATTCAGCTGGGGTAATGTTGGGAGTAGGATTAAGGTTTCTCAGGAAAGACTGGAAGGCAAGGTTGGATGTAAGGAATTCCTAGAATGTTTGAAGAGGGTGATTTTGAGGAAGAACAGGTGGGTCTCGCTGTGACGGAAGACAGCAAAAACCAAACAGCCCTTGTGAAAGATTTACTATCCTATACTCGCAGTCTTTGCTGGAGATATCACTTTGCCATGAAGAAAAATAATCCTCCTCCTAATGGTCCAGCTCCCCAAGACATCATTCAAATCGAACCCTGCCTGGAACAGTTCCGTCCTCCGTCACAGCGAGACCCACCTGCTCTTCCTCAAAATCACCCTCTTCAAACCTTCCAGGAATTCCTTACTTCCAACCTTGCCTCCCAGTCTTTCCTGAGAAATCTTAATCCTACTCCCAACATTACCGCAGCTGAATCCCGAGCTATCCGTGATGCCGGCCGCCCCATTGTGACCGGTTACCAAGCCCCAACAGAACGAATCTCTGCCTACATAGACCAACACCTTCAACCCATCATGTGCAGTCTCCCATCCTTCATCAAAGACACCAACCACTTCCTCGATCGCTTGAAATCCTTCCCCAGCCTGTTACCTCCTGAAACCCTCTTGTAACCATCAATGCCACTTCCTTATACACAAATATCCCACATGCCCAGGGCCTCGCTGCGATGGAATATTTCCTTTCACGCCGACCACCCACTTCCCTACCTAAAACCTCTTTCCTTAATACTCTAGCCAGCTTCATCCTAACCCACAACTTCTTCACTTTTGAGGGCCAGACATACCAACAACTAAAGGGAACAGCCATGGGGACCAGGATTGCCCCCTCGTACGCAAACTTATTTATGGGACGCCTAGAGGAAGCCTTCCTGGACACCCAAGCCTGTCAACCCAAAGTTTGGTATAGATTCATTGATGACATCTTCATGATCTGGACTCTCAGTGAAGAAGAACTCCAGAATTTCCTCTGCAACCTCAACTCCTTTGGTCCTATCAAATTCACCTGGTCCTATTCCAAATCCCATGCCACTTTCCTCAATGCCGACCTATATTTGTCCAACGGCCAACTTCATACATCCGTCCACATCAAACCTACCAATAAACAACAGTACCTGTATTATGACAGCTGCCATCCTTTCCACATCAAACGTTCCCTTCCCTACAGCTTAGGTCTAAGTGGCAAACGAGTCTGCTCCAGTCCTGAATCCCTGAACGAATACACCAATAACCTGATAACTGCCTTCACATCCCGCAACTATCCTCTTGATCTGGTACAGAAGCAAATTGCCAGAGCCACTTCCTCATCCTCCCAAATTCAGAACCTTCAACAGAACCCCAGAAGTGCCCCTCTTGTCACCAGATACTTTCCGGGACTGGAGCGGACTCTGAATGTGGCTCTCCAGCAAGGATACGACTTCCTAAAATCCTGCCCCGAAATGAGATCCATCCTTCATGACATCCTCCCCACTCCTCCAAGAGTGTCTTTCCGCCGCCCACCTAACCTCCGTAACCTCCTAGTCCATCCCTATGAAATCCCCAAACCACCTTCCCTACCTTCTGGCTCCTACCCTTGTAACCGCCCCCCTTGTAAAACCTGCACTGTGAAGCGTTCTATGTGGGAATGACCAGCGACAAACTGTCCATTTGCATGAATGGTCACAGGCAGACAGTGTTTGTTGGTAATGAGGTTCACCCTGTGGCTAAACACGCCTTTGGGGCACGACCAGCACATCTTGGCACAGGGTTACACCGTCCGGGTTATCTGGATACTTCCCACCGACACCAATCCTTCAGAACTCTGGAGATGGGAACTAGCCCTTCAGCAATTCTCTCTTCCCGTTGCCCACCTGGTCTCAACCTCCGCTAAATTCGAATTCCCACCCACCATCTTAACATATTTGCCTCGGTTCTCTGGACAGAGCCTCTGCCTCAAGTGGCATCTCTGTCTAACTTCTTTGCTTTCTACAGTATGTCTGCCTAAGTGTACTTATGTCTGTTTAAATGTGTGGGTGTGTCTGTATATTTGTTTACCCTCCTTTTTCCCCCCAAGGTAAGTCCTTCCTGTCCCGGGATCGGAATGACTCCTCACCCTTTCCCTTAACACCCTCATCATTTCCTTTTCCCTCTCCTTCCCTTCTGCCTGACGAAGCAGCTAGGCTGCGAAAGCTTGCGTTTGTGTGTGTGTGTGTGTGTGTGTGTGTGTGTGTGTGTGTGTGTTTATTTGTTGCTATCACTGCCTGTGCTCCTTCGCCTGGTAAGTGGGTGTATATATATTAAGACGTCTTAACGTCTTTGGTTTCTATAGTATGTCTGCCTAGGTGTGTTTGCGTCTGTGTAAATGTATGGGTGTGTGTGTATTTGTTCACCTTCCTTTCCTTCCCCCAAGGTAAGTCTTTCCTCTCCCGGGATTGGAATGGCTCCTTAGCCCCCTTCCTTAAAACCCTCATCATTTCCTTTTCCCTGTCCTTCCCTTCTGCCTGAAGAAGCAATTGTGTTGCGAAAGCTAGCATTTGTGTGTGTGTATTCATTTATTTATTTGTGATGCTGTCACACCTGGGCTCCTTCGCCTGGTGAGTAATCTTCGTGGAAAAATTCCTAACAGGAAAAATATACGTAAAAAATAGATGAAGTCCACTTACACCAGGCGAAGGAGCAGAGGCAGTGTTAGTATCAAATAAACACACACACACACACACACACACACACACACACACACACACAAACGCACAAACGCAAGCTTTCGCAGCCTAGCTGCTTTGTCAGGCAGAAGGGAAGGAGAGGGGAAAAGGAAATAATGAGCGTTTTAAGGGAGTGGGTAAGGAGTCATTCCAATCCCGGGACAGGAAAGACTTACCTTGGGGGGGAAAAAGGAGGGTAAACAAATACACACACACCCACACATTTACACAGACGCAAGTACACTTAGGCAGACATACTGTAGAACTGTAGAATAGATTCACTTTTTCCACAGACTAGTTTCTTAGGTGCGTCATTGTGAGATAATCTTGACCTGAATCATCTGATATGAAGTATATCGAAGTACGTATTTGTATCATTAATAAATTGCATTTTGCCATTTACGAGGGTCGTCCACAAAGTAAGTTCCGTTTCTATTTCTATCCGCGGTAGCGCTATGATCGCAGTTCCTTGCATGCGTGGCAGTTATTCTGACTCGAGGAGAAGACACACATGCCATTTCCAGATCACTGCAGCCGACGTGTACTTTATAGTGCTTCTTTATAATGGCGGCCATAATTGAAAATGCCGCTTTCTACAGATCTACAGTATGTCTGCCTAAGTGTGTATATATATATATATAGAGAGAGAGAGGGGGGGGGGAACAATTCTTTAGTCATTTTTGATAAAAATGACACTTTTGTAAATTGCATAGCAAAAACAAACAAATTGACTTCTCAATTTACAATGAATTTAAATTATAAAAAGTGAATTCCACTTTGGATTTCAAACTTTATTATTATTATTATTATTCAATATGTTTTTGTGGAATCTCAAAGAAGTAGTTAACAACCCACTCAGTTTTTTGTGGCATCAACTGCACAGTTTGTAATATCACAACGGGCAATTTGGACTACAGGTCCACCAACGATAAGAGTACAACCACTCCTTTTCCATGTGGTAGCTTGATTCTGTGCTATCTGCAACTTGCCCTGGTCATCATATGGAACCTTACAGACTGAAATAAAGAAATCCTCCTCGCTCTTTTTAATGAAATTTGGGTGTCGGGTCACTTTCCCAATTCATGGCATGAAGTGATTTTAATTCCTGTTTGAAAGCCTCTATAAGCCCAAGTAGTTATCGTAGTGTTTCTGTCACTAGCTATGTGGGAAAGACCTTAGTACAGATGGTCAATCTAGGCCCTTACTCTTAGGGGAATCAGTTGAAAAATCCACGGGTCTCAGTAATAGTGGACAGGGAAAAGTTGACAATTTGTATCTGACAAGAGGCAAGTTATAGTCCATTCAGTTGTGTTGATTGCTGAGTTTCCAGTGGTGTAGGGTTCAGAGCAACTGCCTACTCGGCTGGGTACGCATTTTCAATTTCATGAATATGTCCTTGCTCTAATGTTAGGGTAAGCAGGGTGCCAGGATATATGGGAATTTGGGGTAATGAAGTAGCCGATGAGGCCAGCATAGAGGCCTACTGAGACCATGATGTGACATTGTGCCGTATTCCTTTGCAGGATGTCACTTCTTTGTTGTGGTTGCAGTCCATGTGTTATGGTAGGATGAATGGCTGTCATTAACAAATAATAAGCTGCGGTTGCTGAAGCTGACTATCCATCCATGACGATCTTCCTGCCAGCCTCTCAGGTGGGATGAAGTCACCATTACCCACCTTCGAATCAGTCACTGTCCGTTTTACTCCACTGTGAGATGTCTGACTCTGGCCTCAGCTTTTAGGTTAGAGGTTTTAGTGTGTTGCACCAACTTGTCTGAATTTCACAGATGGGAACTCTCACTACAGTATATCCTACACTCCTGCAACCCAAAGGCCCAAACCTTTGCTAGTTCCTGCCCCTACTACTCTCCTTTCACCTTCCTTTCCCTACCCACACTCCAGCTTAGGTATGTCTCTCTTTCTGCCAAATAGTCCAGTCCCTTCCTATCTGTCAGACAGCACTGACGTATTGCTCCATTCCCACCGACATCCCTTCCCTCCCTTCCTGCTTCCCTCTCCATGCTGCCTCCTCACCTCCGCCACTCATTGCTCTCGCCTCAGCTGAAGTGTGTGTGTGTGTGTGTGTGTGTGTGTGTGTGTGTGTGTTTTCTCCGTGGCAGATGAAGGCTTAACAGCCAAAAGCTTCATTTTTTTTTTTTTTTGTTTATTCTGTTATGTGTGCCTTTCTGCTGCTCATCAGGTGTCTCTGTGGTGAGTAGCAACCTATCCTTTACAAAATATTGTCTTCTCTTTACTACTTGATCTTTCCTCTTTGGTTATATATCCTCTCTGGCTTGGTTCAGTATGTAAATGCAGTATCTCTGACGTCTACACTCCCAAAACACCACGTTCAAGACCTAGGTCGTGAATTACCTTTCCCTTCTCTCCCACCTGATGAAGGAACTGTGTTCGGAAAGCTTGTCCTTTTTGTCCCCTTTTTTTCTATTTCTTCATTTGTGTTACTATCGGCGTTACAGCACAAAGGTAAGTACTGGCCAGCCATTCTATCTCGTTTGAACAATATTTATCATCTCTGAGGAGAATTTTCATCATTAATTAAACAAAATATTGTTGAATCATTTAAGGTATTCCCATTGTTAAATATTCCAAAATCATAGTCAGTATTACATAGTCTGTTGCAATAGCTTTTTTATGCACTGAATTGTTAACTTTTTTTTATTACTGGAAAGCATGTTTTGGTTTTTTATTTATTATTATCAGGATCATTTATTGATGAATTTTTATGGATAAAGGAACGTGAAGCATTATATGCTGATCTCATGGCAAAAGTATGTGCATTTGTTAAGACAATCACCTCTGAACTGCATATTTCTGGGAGAGCCAGTCATGAAGAAACTGTTCCATCTTGTGTGCAAGATGTATGAGATTGGATATATCCTCAGACTTCAACGATAATATAATAACTTCAAAAAAAGTAAGTGCAGATAATTGTGAAAAGTACAGAACTGTCAATTTAATCAGTCATTGTTGAATAATACTAATACGAGTTATGTATAGACAGTTGGACAAACTGGATAATCCTTATTTGTGGAAGACCAGTTTGGATTTAAGAGAAATGTAGGAATGCATAGGCAATATTCACCTTACAACATATTGTAGAAGACAGGTTAAGAAAAGCAAAATCTAGGTTAGATGTAATTTTCATTCTGGTTGATCCAAATTGAGAAGATCCTCTTGAGTGAAGAACATGTCAGAAAACAACATACACAATAAATACTTTAAAAATGATATGGATGTGGAATTGGTCAGAGAAAAAAAAATCTTATATTAAGTACATCTAAAGGACACAAAATGTGGCACTACATTTTAACTGTAGAATATACTAGGTGCATATGATAATTCTTAGGTTTTTTTATGCAACACTTATAGAATAATAAAGGATAGATAACAACTCCATCCAAATGAACCACAGATATTGCCTAGGTTGGATGGCTTGCGTGCCTCAACAATAGAGATAGCCATATCGTAGGTGCAACCACAGCAGAGGGGAACCAAGGAGAGGTCAGACAAAATGTGTGGTTCCTGAAGAGGGCAGCAGTCTTTTCAGTAGTTGCAGGGGCAACAGTCTGAATGATTGACTGAGCTGGCCTTGTAACATCAGCTAACATGGCTTTGCCATGCAGTTACTACGAACGGCTGAAAGCAAAGGGAAACTACAGCCGTTACTTTACTCAAGGTCATGCAGCTCTACTGTACTATTATCTCAGATAAAATATTCCAGAGGTAAAATAGTCCCCCATTCAGATCTCTGGGTGGAGACTACTCAGGAGGATGTGGTCATCAGGAAAGACAATACTGGTCATCTACAGATTGGAGCATAAACTGTTAGATGCCTTAATATTGTAGGGAGGTTAGAAAATTTGAAAAGAAAAAAGATAGGTTGAAGTTAGCTATAGTAGGGATTAGTGAAGTTCAGTGGAGAGAGGAATAGGATTTCTGGTCAGGCGAGTACAGGATTATAAATACAAAATCAGTTGGGGGAATTACAGGAATAGGTCTAATAATGAATAAGACAATAGGATTGTGGGCAAACTACTAAGAGCAGCGCAGTGATTGCATTATCATAGTCAAGATAGATATGAAGCCAACATTGACCAAAACTGTGCAAGTTTTTATGCCCACTATCTGTGCTGATGATGAAAAGAGTGAAGAAATGTATCAGGAAATAAAATTAATTATTGAGACAGTTCAGGGAGAGGAAAACTTAGTTGTGATGGGGGATTGGAATTCGGTAGTAAGGAAGGGAAGGAAAAGTAGTAGGTGAATATGGACTGGGGAAAAATAATGAAAAGGGAGCCGCCTAGTAGATTTTTTACAGAACATAATTTAATCATAACAAACAGTTCATTCAAAAATCATGGAAAGAAGGTTGTATATATGGACGAGACCAGGAGACACCAGAAGGTACCAGAATGATTTTATAATGGTAAGACATAGATTTTGGAACCAGGTTTTAAACTGTAAGATATATCCAGAGGCAGATATGGACTCTGACCATATCTAATTTGTTATGAACTGTAGACTGAAGTTGAAGAATCTGCATAAAGGTAAGAAAATAAGGAGATGGGACTTCAATAAATTCAAGGAACCTAAAGTTCTTGAGAACTTCAGAGGGAGATTTAGGCAACAATTGACGAAAATGGGGGAAAATATAACATAAGAGGAGGAATGGTTAGCTTCATGAGAAGAAATAGTCAAGGCAGCAAAGGACCAAATAGTTAGAAAGGCAAGACCTACAAAAAATCCTTGGATATCATAGCAAATATTAAATTTAATTGATGAAAGGAGAAGATATAAAAATGAGGTAAATGGAGCAGGGAAAAGGGAGTACAGGCGACTAAGAAATGAGATTGACAGTGTGCCGTACCTAGTCGTAGCTTGTTGTTTTCAATGGTAGTTGCTCTTGGTAGCGGCTGGCTGAAATCTCATGGAGCGAAAACCAGTTCACTACAAATGACTAATGGATCACACAGAACTGCAGTTCTTTGGCACTTTTAATTATTTATGAATGCCCAATTGTCCCCATTTATGGCCAGCTTACAAGTCACATTAATTACAACCATTAACACCAGGCACGCACATTCCACACATCAATAAATCAAATTTACAACACAGTTCATTTGTGGAATACATAGTAATGTGGCACAAATATTAATTAATCATGGTAGATGCACCTTGCACATTAACAACACAAACTTTTGCATAATTGTTCAAATTTAAAGTCAAACTGATGAGGCTTGTGCCTCAGATCGTGGCTGAAACAATAAACAAACTCGGAACTGACATAGATTGAGCATCAGATGGCTGACAAAACAATACTCTCAACTAGTGTGGATTGCGGCTCCCCCTCAGGGGCTCAGCATTAATTTGCTCAGTACAGGCTTGGCGAACCCAGGTCCTGAGCCATGGGCTGTGTCGCACCAACAATCCGCTACACTGTAAGCTCTGTGCGTACGGCGCGACGGTGGAACGTTGTACGTTTCAGAGCCCGAGGATCTTGGCTTAATCGCCCGGGTCGCGAGGACGGTACAAAGCTCTATATATATATAAAAAAAAAAAATAAAAAAAAAAACCCTCAATCTCAACCTGTGCTACGTGCCAAGGAGATGCATGGTTGTTGAGGTTGAACAGCCGCTAGTGAGCAACCTCTGAGGAACCAGCCGCACGTTAGTTGTATAAGGCTTACCCAGGCAAGCGGGGCTCTGTCTCGGTGGACCCTTATTTCCCTAGCTGCTTGTGGGAACACCATGAAAAGACCACAGAAAGTTGGCGGACATACAACCGTCGTCTCTAAGCGTGGTCGAGGCGATTACAGTGCTGAACAATATGACCCCCCCCCTCAAACGTTTCATTCCTAGTCCACACCATGGGAGGAACGTAGGGCGAAAATTCAGGGTGAGGCTTATGCCCCCAAAATATCTGGTCTGCACGCGAAATGATGGGGAATCATTTATTACGACGAAGCCAATGTTCTTCATCGAACATTTAGAAGATAAGTATGGAGAGGTGGAGGGTATGTCCAAGGTGAGATCTGGGTTGGTTCTGATAATGACGTCATCCCCACCGCAGTCACGGGTTTTGCTAGCCTGCGACAAGCTGGGTGATTTTTCCGTTTCCATCATGCCACATAAGAGCTTAAACGTGGTCCAGTGCATCATTTTCCACAGGGATCTTCTTATGCAATCAGACGACGAATTCAGAGCTAACTTAGAGTGGCGAGGTGTGCATTTCACCCGCCGTATCTATAGGGGTCCGAAGGACAACAGGGTTGCCACCGGTGCCTTCATCTTGGCTTTTGAGGGCAATTCATTGCCTGAGAAAGTCAAGGTGATGATCTACCGGTGCGACATAAAGCCCTACGTTCCTCCCCCTATGCACTGCTTCAAGTGCTGGAGGTTTGGTCATATGTCCTTCCGATGTGATGCCAATCCAAAATGTCAGGAGTGCGGGCGTGCATCCCATCTGGACGCCCCTTGTACCCCACCTCCAGTGTGCGTCAATAATAATCAGCAGCATCCTCCTTGTTCTCCCAACTGCTCTGTACTCCACAAAGAGCATAAGATCATGGAGTACAAGACCCTGGACCAACTGTCATGTGCAGAGGCCAGGCGTAAGTACGCGAAACTCCACCCAGTGACCATGACGACACCATACACTACAATAGCTTCATTGTCGACCCCCACAGTCGCCAGACCACAAAGTGTACCAACAATGCCAGCGGGCCCCCAGGCCCGATCCACTCCACCTGCCCCGTTGACAGTTGGGGGGGCACTGCTACTTCGGTTGCTCCCACACTCTTCATGTTGGGAGCAACAGACAAACCATCACAGGGGACGTCGGTCCCCATCCCACTGCCGGAGAAACAACAGCCAGCTCCAGCCCGGAAAGGGGCCCCACGGGACAGTCCCTTCCGAGGCTTCTCGACATGAGAATGTGGATCCCAGCAAATGGCGGAAGGATCCCCCGGCTGCTGATCGAAGGGCCTCCTGCTCTTCGCCAGCAACTGCTGCTCCTTCTGAGAAGCCCCCACGGCCCTTAACACCGAAGGGCCAGTGAGAGGGTAAGAAGAAAGAGAGAAAGAAAGAAAAAGGATTCTTTGGTGGCTTCCAAGCCACCCACACCCACATCCTCTGCTTCAGAGTGTGAAGTCGAGATCCTCGCTTCCCCCTGAGGTTCTCGCACTTCCTGATTCGTCTGACCATAGGATCTCTGCACATCCAGAATCACCTGAATCTATGGTCTTAAATTCTGTAGATCCTAACCATAAGGCAGCAGATGTTCCTATGGAATGATCTCCTCCTCTATTTCTTTTCTTTCATGGCCTTAGTGTGGAGAATAACTCATTCTCCAGTGGAATTGTGGCGGCTTCTTTAATCACCTGGCCGAGCTGCGACAATTACTGTGCTGCTACCCTGCATTTTGTATCGCCTTCAGGAAACATGGTTTCCAGCACAGCGGACCCCTGCCCTTCATGGGTATCGGGGCTACTACCACAACAGGACCCTTTACAACAGGGTGTCTGTCTGTATGTCCTGAACACTGTCCCCAGTGCCCCGGTGCCTCTCAACACCACTCTTGACGCAGTGGCTGTTAGAATCTGGGCAACACAGGAATTAACCATTTGCAGCTTCCTCTGGATGAGGCCGTGTCTCTCAACAACCCTACTGCTCTGGTCTACCAACTTCCTCCACCATTCCTCCTTTTGGGGGGCTTCAGCGCCCACAACCCTTTGTGGGGTGGACTACAGACCACAGGCCGAGGTAGGGATGTTGAGACATTATTGGCGCAACAAGACCTTTGCCTCCTGAATTCAGGTGCCCCCATGCATTTTAGCGTGGCACAGGGCATATATTCAGCAATTGACCTCTCTGTCTGCAGGTATGGAGGCAGGTCCGTCGCGTCTTTGGATACCGCCCACTGACAGGAATCCCATCCCTTACCATCTAGGGTGTGCTCTGCACACTCCCGACAGCTATCGCCGAGCATATGGCAGAGCACTACGCATGATGCTCTGCGACTGCCACGTACTGTGCCGACTTCCGCTCGCTCAAAGACCGGGCCGAGCAGAAACAGTTATCTTTCTGCACTCATCGTTGGGAACTATACAACGACCCATTTAGTGAGTGGGAGTTCCGAACTGCCCTTGCTGTGTGTCCTGATACCACTCCAGGACCACAGCCAGTTCCTCCGACACCTTTCACAATAGTTTCAACGCCGGATTCTCGCCCTGTTTAACCATCTATGGGCAGAGGGCATGAACCTGTCACAATCACAGGAAAGCACTATCATCCCGGTGCTGAAACCTGGTGCTGACAATTGCCATCTGATCAGCCTCACAAACGTTCTCTGCAAGCTCTTCGAATGTATGGTGAATCGGCGTCTTACGTGGATGCTTGAAGAGCGTGGACTCCTTGCTCCACAACAGGGGGGCTTCCGCCAGGGCCGTTCTACAATTGACAACCTCGTGTCACTGGAGTCGGCCATTCATACTGCCTTCGCTAGGCGTGAGCATTTGGTTGCTGTATTTTTCAACCTTCGAAAGGCATACGATACCACCTGACACCACCCACCATATTTTGACTACTCTGCATGACTGGGGCTTATGTGGCGCCCTTCCTATTTTTATTCACAATTTCCTCTCCCACCACTCGTTTCGGGTGAGGGTCGGGGCATCTTTTAGCTCCCCCCGTATTCAAGAGAACGGTGTCCCACAAGGCTCCGTCCTCAGTGTCCCATTGTTTTTAGTGGCGATAAACAGTCTTGCTGCGACTGTGGGGTCATCAGACAGTTGCTCCCTGTTCGCCAATGATTTCTGCCTGTATTTGAGCTCCGTTAGCATCAGCATAGCTGAACGGTGGCTGCAGGGTGCCATCCGAAAGGCCCACTTATGGGCTTCTACTCACGGATTTCCGTTCTCCGCACAAAAAAACCACGTGATGCACTTCTGTCGCCGTCGAGTAGTTCACCCTGACCCAGAGCTCTACCTGGGTGGTGAACTACTTCAGGTCGAGGAAACACATCAATTCCTGGGCATGGTCTTCAATACCCGACTGACTTGGGTGCCACACCTTCGTCAGCTGAGGAAGAAGTGTTGGCGGCATTAAAATATTCTTAGATGCCTCAGCCATACTGGTTGGGGAGCAGCACGTTCCACCCTCCTTCAGCTCTACAAGGCCCTTATTCAATCGTGGCTCGATTACGGGAGCTTGGTTTATGACTCAGCAGCCCCTTCTGCCTTGTGGGTCCTAGACCCCATTCACCACACTGGTGTGCGTCTCGCAATAGGGGCTTTTTGCACCAGTCCAGTACTGAGCCTTCTAGCTGAAGCTGGTGTTCCCCCTCTGCGGTATCGCCGGCGACGGTTATTGGTGACGTATATTGCCCGGGTTCATGCTTCACCCCACCATCCAAACCACAGGCTTCTCTTCCCACTTTCTGCACTCCCTTCCCCGCGACGTCAGCCCAAGGTCGGGTCTTCTGATTGCGGTCCGTGTCCATTCCCGTCTCTCCTCACTTGATTCCCTACCCCTTCCTCCACCTTTCCATTACTCCCCCCGTATCCCCCCCTGGATAATTCCTCGCCTGGAGCTTCGGTTGGATTTGTCCCGGGATTTGAAAGCCTCCATTTCACCACTGATTCTCCATAGCCGGTATCACTGCTTGACACATATCACGGTGCAAACATCATCTACACAGATGTTTCTTTGGTTGATGGCCATGCTGGATATACCTTTGTCTCTGGTGACCACATCGAAATGCGATCATTGCCTTGTGGAAGCAGCATCTTTACCGCAGAACTGGTCGATATTTTGAGAGCTCTTGAACACCTAAGAGCTCGCCCCAGGGGGTCGTTTGTCGTCTGCAGCGATTTCCTGAGTGGCTTATGGGCCCTCGACCAGTTTCTTCCCAAACAAACTGTGGTGCGAGCAATTCAAGATGCTGTCTTCGCCCTTGGTGAGTCAGGCCGTTCTGTCACCTTTGTCTGGACGCCGGGACACATAGGTATACCGGGCAATGAATGCATCTATCAGCTGGCCAAGCAGGCCACTACTTCACGGTCCGGGGATATTGGCCTCCCAGACTCAGACCTCCAAACCCAGATGACCCGCAAGGTCCTTCAGGTTTGGAATTCTGAATGGGCAGATTCGACTGAACCGAATAAGCTTCGTGTTGTCAAGCCGTCTACCGCTGCATGGAATACGTCCCTGAGGGCTTCTCGCAGGGAGTCGGTTGTCCTTTGCCGACTCCATATAGGCCATACTTGGCTCACGCATGGTCACCTTCTGCGTCGCGAGGACCCTCCTCAGTGTCGATATGGTGCACCTTTGACAGTCACCCACATCTTACTTGAATGCCGCAATCTAGCCGCCAAGTGACGAAACTTTAATATCCCTGGCGCTTTGCAGCTTGCTTTAGCTGTCAATACCTCCATGGTTGACTCTGTTTTAAATTTTATACATGAGTGTGGATTTTACAAGTCCATTTAAAGATTGTCTGTGTTTGTCATTCCTCTATCCTCCACCTGCCTAAGTCTGCTAGGTAGGTGTTTTTAATGTGTCCCAGAGTGACTGGATGTGTTACTTATATTTCTGTGATCACCCAGCAAAAACGCTCTTGTACTGTTTCAGCTCTTTTATCCCTTCTTTGTTTTTACTTCTATCCTTTGTTTATATTTGCCTGTGAGTTTTAAACTTTGACTTGTGAACACATCTACTTAGGAACGCTTAACAAAATGTTTTATCTCTAAGACTGGAACAAGGGACTGATAACCATTGCTTTTTAGTCCCTTCCAAAAACCAACAACAACAACGATTGCGGCTCTGACAACTGACTACACAATACTCTGATACATGCCGTGAGCACATCCATTTATATGTTTCAAACAATGTAACTGAAAATTATGTATTGTTAATTGAATTCATTACATTAGTTATAATGGAAAGTAAACAATTACATGCAACTGGCTATAGTAAAAGATATCATAAATAATACTGATTAAATTAATATACAAATCTTGGGTAAATGAATAGTATTTCCTTTACATATCTAACAAAATAGATTCATCAACAATATTTTTGTAATTAATGGTAACTATAGAGAAACTAAAGAGGACAGAACTTTCCTAACATTACTTGTGAAACACAGTAACTCCAACTTTAATATTATGAGAAAAGAATTTACCTCGTTTTAATAGAAATACTAAATAGCATTCTATCTGAACTTTAACAACATCTTCTGGCACAAATTAATATATATTTGCTAATTAAACAAACTTCTCTGGGATCAAATAATAGAAAATGACTTCATCTAGTTACATTATAAAAGAGAATAACAAAAGTTTTGAAAAGAAAATGGTAGACTAATTACATTCATATCTATTATTACACAACAGGGGTATTGGGAGGTTCAGTAATGCAAGCAGATGGCAATAAATCCTAACATGCTTCGTTACAACAGGAAGTGTAAAATGGCTAAGCAGGAGTAGATAGAAGTCAAAAGCAAATTGGTAGAAGAATATATAACTAGGGAAAAAATATACCCCTTACAGGAAAGTAAGACACATTTGAAAAACAAGAAAAATAGCTGTATAAATATCGAGAACTCAGATGGAAACTCAGTTCTGAGTAAAGAAGGGAAACACAGAAAGATTATATAGAGGGGCTCTAAAAAGTAAATGAACTTAAAGAGCATATTGTAGGAAGGGAAGAGGAAGTAAATGCAGTTGAAATAGGATATACTGTACTGGGAAATGAATTTGACAGAGCACTGAAAGACCTAAGTCGAAACAAGGCCCCTGGAGTAGATGACATTTCCTCAGAGCTACTGAAGTCTCTGGGAGAACCAGCCATGACAAAATTGTTTCACCTGGTGTGTAAGATGTATGAGACAGGCAAAATACCCTCAGACTTGAAGAAAAATGTAATTATCCTCATTCCAAATAAAGCGGGCACAGACAGGTGTGAAAATTACAGAACCATCAGTTTAATAAGTAATGGTTGCAAAATTTTAACACATATTATTTACAGCTTTTGTAGATTTAGAGAAAGCTTTTGACAATGCTGATTGGATACACTCTTTCAAATTCTGAAGTCATCAGGGGTACAATATAGGAAACAGAAGGTTATTTACAACTTGTACATTAACCAAACTGCTGCTATTAGAGTTGAAAAGGGCATGATAAGAATGCAGTGGTTGGGAAGGGAGTAAGACAGGGTTGTAGCGTTTCTCCGATGTTATTCAATATGTACATTGAGCAAACTGTGAAGGAAAGCAGAGAAAAATTTGGAGAATGAATTAAAGTTCAGGGTGAAGAAATAAAAACAGTGTGTTTTGCCGATGGCATTGTAATTCTGTCAGAGATAACAAAGGACCTGGAAGAGCAATTGAACAGAATGGACAGTGTGTTGAAAGGAGCATATAGATGAACATAAACAAGGGTAATGGAATGCAGTCCAAAAATAAAAAGAAAGAAACAGGTGATGATGAAGGAATCAGATTAGGTAATGTAACACTAAATGTGGTAGATGAGTTTTGTTACATGGCCAGTAAAATAATGTATGATGGTCGCAGCACAGAGAATTGCTGAATGTCAATGAGAAGAAAAGCGTTTTTGAAAAGAGGAATTTGCTAACATCGAATATTAATCTAAGTGTAATTAAGTCTGTTCTGAAGGTATTTGTGTGGAGTGTTGCCTTGCATGGGAGCGAAGCATGGATGATAAATATTTTAGAAGGTAAGATGATAGAGGCTTTTGAAATGTATTGCTGCAGTAGAATGCTTAAGATCAGTTGGGTAGATCACATTAGAAATGAGGAGGCACTGAACAGAATTGGGGAGAAAATGAATTTTTGACATACCTTGACAAAAGAAGGTACTGATTGGTAGGACATGTTCTTAGACATAGACGAAACAACAGTTTAACATTGGAGAATGTATGTGGGGTAAAAATCAGAGGGAGACCAAAGATGAACACAGTAAGCAGGTCCAAAAGGATATTGGTTGCTGTTCTGACTTCATTGTTGCTCTTGAAGCTTCAGGAATGCAATCAACAAGTTCATGGACAGTGACCCTCCGATCTTTGAGCAGCTCACTGTTGATCTTCTGGACAATCACATCTGAAACCGGTGGTCTTCTACTCAGTTTCTCATCGATAACTTTCGTGCGACCCTCAGCAAGAGCCCTGCACCATTTGCGGATGTGCTGAATGGACACTCTTCACCATAAACCTCAGTCAGTTGCCGATGAATCTCCACAGGTTGTAACTTCCTTGCGTGGAGAAACTGGATTACTGCTTGAACCTCGCACTTGGTGGGAGTGGCGATCAACACTTCCATCTCTGACGGCTGCCAAGCCAATGCTGAGTGACGTAGCGAATCGCGGACGGGTGGGTTCGAGAGTGGGGGAACTGCTGCTCACAACACTGTTTTTGGATGTAGCTTAGCACCTTCCCTTGAGGCTGTAGCTGATTGGGAACCTTACTTTTGCTACAACCCTCGTATTTACACTGCTCACATTACTGTACAAGATTAGTACTAAAGTCAGCTTGAAAACAATATTCACATTTTTTAATATTGTTATTGTATACAATAAAACACACACAACAATCACTTCTGCTTCAAAATCCATCATTGGAGACGAGGAGTTGGTCACCCATAAATCCTCTAGACTGTTTTCAAACTGAACTTTATCGTGAGTTAAATTTTATATGGCTGACGGCATTTTATTGAAAATGTGTACGGCTGAATAGTGGATACCTTTTTGAGCCAAAGCAAGTGACTTTAAATATTTTTGAAAGTTGTCCTTGTTTCTAGTATTGAAGCCAAGAACTGAGCTGTTGGTTTGAAAAAATAATATATTTTTAATTACAAATTTCATAAAAGAATTAGGAAACAGTAGTTAGTACCCCCAGTTCCTTTAATAGCCCTCTGCAGAATCTAGAGTGGACACTGCAAATGATTCGTATTGCATGGTTTTGTGCACGGAAAACTGTAGCTTGGCCTGAAGAGTTATGCCAGACAATAATCTTGTATGACATTATGGAATGGAAGTACACATAATATGCTAGCTTTCTTATGTTAGTTTTAGCTTTTGTATAGTTGGAGAAAGTTGGACGAGCTGTGTCAGGCACATAAAAGACATCTACATTCATACTCAGCAACCCACTCTGTGTGGGCTCTAATCTCTCTGATTTTATCTTCATGATCTCTTCGCAAGATATACGTAGGAGGGAGCAATATACTGCTACACTCCTCGGTAAAGGTATGTTCGCAAAACTTCGACAAAAGCCCGTACTGAGTGACAGAGCGTCTCTCCTGCAGAGTCTTCCACTGGAGTTCATCGATCATCTCCATAAAGCTTTCACGATTACAAAATGATCCTGTAACAAAGCGCGCTGCTCTTCGTTGGATCCTTTCTACTTCCTCTATCAACCCCACCTGGTATGGATCCCACACCGGTGAGAAGTATTCAAGATGTGGGCGAACAAGTGTACTGTAACCTACTTCCTTTGTTTTCGGACTGCATTTCCTTAGGATTCTTCCAATGAATCTAAGTCTGGCATCTGCTTTACCGATGATTGATTTTATATGGTCGTTCCATTTTAAATCACTCCTAATGTCTGCTTCCACTTGCTGACCTGCTATAGTGTAGCTAAAAGATAAAGAATTTTTCTTTCTATGTATTCGCAGCACATTACACTTGTCTACATTGAGATTCAATCGCCATTCCCTGCACCATGTGTCAATTCGATGCAGATCCTCCTGTATTTCAACACAATGTTCCATTGTTACAACCTCTCTGTATACTACAGCATCATCTGCAAAAAGCCTCAGTGAGCTTCGGATGTTATCGTGACCAGCAATGGACCCACGACACTCCCCTGTGGCACACCTGACATCACTCTTACTTCGAGAAACTTCTCTTCATTGAGAATGACATGCTGCATTCTGTTATCTAGGAACTACTCAATCCAATCACACAATAGGTCTGATAGACTATATGCTCTTACTTTGTTCATTAAACCTCTGTGGAGTACTGTATCAAACTCCTTGCGGAAGTCGAGAAACACAGCATCTACCTGAGAACCCATGTCTATGGCCCTCCGAGTCTCGTGGACGAATAGCATTTCACACGATTGCCTTTTTTGAAACCATGCTGATTCCTACAGAGCAGATTTCTAGTCTCCAGAAATGTCATTATAGTCGAACATAATACATGTTCCAAAATTCTGCAACTGACCGACGTTAGAGATATAGGCCTGTAGTTCTGCACATCTGTTCGAAGTCCCTTCTTAAAAACAGGGATGACCTGCACCATTTTCCAATCTTTCGGAATGCCACACTCTTCCAGAGACTGCAAGAAGGGGGGCAAGATTCTTCACATACTCTGTGTGAAAACGAAATGGTAACCCATCTGGTCCTGCGGCCTTTCCTCTTTTGAGCAATTTTAAGTGTTTTTCCATTCCTCTGTCAATTATTTTGATATCTTCCATTTTGTGATCTGTACGGCTGTTTAGAGAAGGAACTACTGTGCAATCTTCCTCTGTGAAACAGCTTTGGTAAAAGTCGTTTAGTAATTCAGCCTTTAGAGTGTCAACCTCTATGTCAATGCCATTTTCGTCACAGAGTGTCTGGACATTTTGTTTTGATCCACCTACCGCTTTGACATAAGAGCAAAATTTCTTAGGATTTTCAGTCAAAAGTCAGTACATAGAACTTTACTTATTGGTATGATTATATAGCTTTTTACCAGGCTGCCCATTCACTCACAGATGTTAGTTACATCATAGCAGCCAGAGATGGTTGGCATGTGTGCATGAGTTATGTCTGAATGATTGTGTGACTAGATATGTATCTCCCTGTGATGATGCCTGGGGCCAAAAATTAAAAATTGTTTGAATTTGATCTATTCTACATGGTTCAGTGATTGTCTCTACGGTGAGTTGCTACCTATCATATTATTTACATTCCAACCTGGCCTTTCCATTGTTAAATTTAAATAAGTATATATGTAAAGGAGATCAAAGAAATTTATGAGTAAGTAAGGGAAATTATTCAGTCAATTAAGGGATAGAGAAACTTAATTGTTATGGGAGACTGGAAATCAGTAGTACGAAAAGAAAGGGAAGGGAAGATAGGTGAATATGAGTATGGACTGCCCAAAAGGAATGAATTTGGTTTAAGAATCGCGAAAGAAGGTTGTATATGAGGAAAGACCAGGATACACCAGAAGGTACCCAATAGATTATGTAATAGTAAGACGTAGATTTTGGAACTAGGTTTTAAACTGTAAGACATACTCAGGGGCAAATACAGACTTCGTCATTAATTGAAAAAAGCTACAGAAAGGTAGGGAAATAAGGAGATGGGACCTGGATACATTGAAGGAACCTGATGTTCTTAGGAATTTCAGAGGGAGCATTGGGCAACAATTGACAGAAATGAGGGGAAGTAAGACAGTAGATTTATGAAATAGTGAAGGCAGCAGTCAACAGGTAGAAATGCAAGACCTACAAAAAATCCTTGGATATCGCAGGAAATACTAAACTTATATGATGAAAGGAGAAAACCTAAAAATGCAATAAATGAAACAGGCAAAATGGAGTACAGGTGACTAACAAATGAGATGGACAGGAAGTGCAAAATGACTAAGCACGAGAGGCTAGAATACAAATGCAAGTCAGTAGAAGAATGTATAAATAGGGGAAAAATAGATACCTTTTACGGCAAAAAAAAAAAAAGACATTTAGAGACAAGAAAAACACTTTTATGAATATTAAGAACTCAGATGGAAAACCAGTTCTTAGCAAAGAAGGGAAAGCTGAAAGGTGGAAAGAATATATAGAGGGGCTCTATAAAGGAAATGAACTTAAGAGACAATATTGTAGGAAGGGAAGAAGAAGTAGATGAAGATGAAATATGAGATACTACATTGAGAGATGAATTCGACAGAGTACTTAAAGACCTAAGTAAAAGGAAGGACCCTGGAGTAGATGACATTCCCTCAGAGCTACTGAAGTCTCTGCCAAACCTGCCCTGACAAAACTATTTCACCTGTTATGTATGATGTAAGAGACAGGCAAAATACCCTTAGGTTTTAAGAAAAATGTAGTAATTCCCATTCCAAAGAAAGCTGGTGCAGACGGGTGTGAAAATTACAGAACCCTCAGTTTAATAAGTAATGGTTGCATATCACTAACATGAATTATTAACAGAAGGATAGAAAAGCTGGTAAAAGCCGATATCAAGGAAGATCAGTTTGGATTCAGGGGAAATGTAGGAATACAGGAGGCAATACTCACTTTACAACTTATTTTAGAAGATAGATTAAAGGAAAGGCAAACCTACATTTCTAGCTTTTGTCGATTTGGAGAAAGTTTTTGACAATGTTGATTGGAATACACTCTTCCAAATTCTGAAGCAAGGAGGAGTAAAATATAGGGCACAGAAAGTATTTACAACTTGTACAAAAACCAGACATTGGTTGTTAGAGTTAAGGACGTGAAAGGAATGCAGTGGTTGGGAAGGGAGTAAGACAGGGATGTAGCCTTTCTCCAATGTTATTCAATTTGTACATAGAGCAAGCTATAAAGGAAAGCAAGGAGAAATTTGGAGAAGGTTTAAAGTTCAGGGTGAAGAAATAAAAACATTGTGTTTTGCTAATGACATTGTAATACTGTCAGAGACACCAAAGGACCTGGAAGATCAGTTGAATGGAATGGACAGTGTGTTGAAAGGTGCATATAAGATGAACATTAACAAGAGTAAAACAAGGGTGATGGAATGTAGAGTCAGAAAATCAGGCGATGCTGAAGGAATTAGATTAGGCAATGTAACAATGAAGGTGGTAGATGAGTTTTATTACTTGGACAGTAGAAAGACATACGACGGTCGCAGTACAGAGGATATAAAATGCAGAATGGCAGTTGGAAGAAAAGCATATTTGAAAAGGAGAAATTAGTTAACATTGAATATTAATTTATGCATAAAGAAGTCCTTTCTGAAGACATTTGTGTGGAATGTTGCCTTGTATGGCAGTGAAACTTGGGCAATAAACAGTGCAGAGAGGAAAAGCATAGAGGCTTTTGAAATGTGTTGCTACAGAAGAATGCTGAAGATGTGGTGGGTGGATTGCATAACTAATGAGGAGGTACTGAAGAGAATTGGGGAGAAAAGGAATTTTTGGCATACCTTGACTAAAAGAAGGGATCGATTGGTAGGATACATTTTTAGGCATCAAGGGATTGTGACTTTAGTATTGGAGGAAAGTGTTTGGAGTAAAAACTGCAGAGGGGGACCAAGAGATGAATACAGTAAGCAGATACAAATGTATTTAGGTTGCCATTCTTATGAGGAGTTGAAGAGGCTTGCTCAGGATAGAATAGGTTGGAGAGCTGCATCAAACCAGGCTGCGGACTTAAGACCACAACAATAACGACATGTATATGAACAGAAAGGTGAGAATTAATATTACCCATGGACTAATATTAGCATTCTATTTTATTTTACGAAATTCCTTACCCATTTCTTATGACAGCTTTGCTAACTAGGAGTGCTACCTATGCCTTATTACAGTTATTTTATATGGTGTTCTTTCAGACATGTCTGAACGATCAGACCCCACTTGTAGATATTAATGGCCATAATTTTATGATTTCAAAATATTGTAACATCTCAGTCATTTCAGGGCATTAAAATAAATTCAACGGCAAAGTTGAAAATTTGTGCTGGATGGGGATTAGAACTCAGATTTCTCATTTTGGCCAGTGCTCACCTTAACCAATTAAGTTACCAGACATGCTACCCACCCTACTTCTCAGCTTATAGCACACTACATTGGTAGTACCTCCACCCATCTTTTGCATTTAAAGAAAATACTTTTTAGTCACAAGAAGCTGCAAAATACAGTTACTGACATTACATACTGTGTTGATTTGTTCTAGTACTTAGCACTGAGTCACTAAAAGTGTAACACATTTTAATCTTTTTGTATAATGCTATTGCTTCACTACATTCATTATATGTCTTCTTCTTTTTTAACTAATATGCCTCTCAGAGGCATAAGAACAATAATGGGCTTACGTGCGTAGACAGTATCATAAGTTGAGTCTGCCATGCTATATTTTAATGATTTAACAATGGGAAGTAGTAGTAGTAGTTGTTGTTATTTATAAAGGGTACTAAACTACTGGGTTATCACTCCCCTATGAAGTAGTTCATTCATGAAGTACTGAGGCTGAGCAATAGGCAGTGCTTTTGTTCTCTGTGCCTCACTCACGCAATGCTACTTAACAGTATGACCAACAGATAGCAGAATAATGCAATTATGGGCAGCCAGTGATTCATGCTCTTACAGTATCTGAAATAATTTAAACACATTGTGTGTGTGAGCCCTAGGAAACACACTTTTCTGCATAGCAACACTTTGTTGAACCAACAGTTCTCAAGCATAACACAGACTGTATGTAATTGTTGGTGGCGGCTGAGAGGGGGCTTGCCCAAAGACAATTGTAAAGATATGATTGTTTGTTCAGAGTCAATTATGGCTATTGTCACCACACAACACACATCCGCTCCTCCCCCCCCCCCCCCCCCCTACGGAGCACTCTTGTTGAGGGGAGGGGGGGATGGTGACAGCTGGCAATGGTTGTGTGCATGGAGTCCGAGTGAGTGATGGACAGCTCCATGGAGTTGTCGGGCAGAGGCAATGATCCATGGAGGTGACGAGCAGTGGGGCCAAAAACCTTAAAGCCCCTGAGGTGAGGGAGCTGCTGAACCTGATGCACCAGCTGGCATGAGGTTGAGGGTTGCGCAGGCAGAAGGGGAAGTAAACCACACCCAAGGGGAGCAGAAAAGCTTGTGTGGTGTCCAGATTAAATTAAGCAGGAGAGAAGAAACATTTCAGTGACTCATACATACATTGCTGGGGAGGTGGGGGAAGTGCTGACAGCTGTATATAGTATGAAAATCGAGCCTTTGTGCAAAAGAATTGCAATTTCAGAACAGAGTTGGGGAGGGTTAGAAACCTTGAATTCCTGGTCTGTGGTGATGACCAAGGGACAGCTGAACCGAAAAACCCAAGAATGAAGGAAGGCTTTAACCATTGTCTCTGCCGTGATGTTGGTGGAGGGGTGGCCTCAGCCCAGTGGTTCGTCCAATCGATAGTCAACAAGACATAGTGGAAACCATCAGCCAGAGGAAGAGGGCCAATGAGGTCAGTATGGAATGGAGATGTTTAAATCTGCCCGCGTGAATGGGAAAAGAACCGAAAGGAGGGTAGGTGTAGGAGGTGATTTTGTTGCGTTGGCAGGGAATGCAGTCCTGAACCCAAGCTTGACAGTCTCGCTTGACATCTCGCCAGATGAAATGTTCAGTGACTAGTCTGGTCGAGATGCGGAAACCTTGTGCAATTTTTGGAAAACCTCATGCTGTAAGGGGGCGAAGCTTGCCCGTCGAATTGTCATACCAAATTTTGCCCGTCACCCCAGGAAAAGATGTGCGGATGGGGTGGAGAGAGGAGGAATGATCAGTAGGTAGTTGCATGAGCTCACCATCTGCTAATTGGAGAAAGGCAAGGTTAGAGAGGTCAATCAGGGAAGACACGAGAGAGGAAGTCGGCTATGATGTTGTCACCACCCTTGATGTACCTGACATCAGTGGTGAACTGGGAGATGAAATCTTGGTATCATAAGTGTCTAGGAGGAGGATCATCCAGAGGATTTTGTATTGTGGCGGCCATAGGTTTGTGGTCAGTGAGGACATGGAAAGGATGGCCCTTGATCTCAGAACTGAAGTGCTTAATGGCCTCGTAAATGGTTAGGAGTTCTTGGTTGAAGGCCAAATATGTCCTCTGAGCATGATTTAATTTTTTTAGAGAAGAACTGGAGAGGAGAGAGATTGTCTAAGAACAGTACCAATGGCAGTGTCACTGGCATCGGTCATGATAAAGATGTCCGCCTCATAGTGAGGGTGAGCAATAGTAATAGCATTCAATAAAAGGTCTTTAAGGGAAGAGAAAGCCTCAGACATTGTCAGGGTCAAAGAGACGGGGCGATTGCCTGAGGTATTCTTGCCTGCCAGCGCATCAGTAAGGGGAGGCTTGAATGGCAGCAGCACTGGGCAAGAGCCGACGATAATAATTAATAGTGGCTAAGGGAGGGGCATGGTAATTCCTTGATGGCAGTGACCTTTTCAGAGGTGGCCACCGAAGCACACGGGCACCCCACCACTGCAGAAACAGGAGGAGGCTGAACTGCGGCAGGTATAGCTTTACGAACATTGGAAACACTGCGGGGAAACTCTGGAGTTTGAGTCTTTAGCTCAAACAGAAGCACAATTGTTGCCAGTGGAGATAATCTTGGATTTATGTTTGCCCATGGGCTGGTGACTGACAGGTTGTTTAGAGACAGGAGAAGTTAAAGTTTCAGTTATTAGGTCAGTAGGCTCAGAGTTGTGAATAGTGTGCGAAGCAGGTGCCAGATGGCAGAGTGCAAGTACAGTTTTGACAGCTGTGAAGGTTGGTTTGGCAACCACATTGTGTTTGCACACATCAGCATAGGAGCAAGGTTAGGCAGGTTGTCTGAAAATCATGCCCATGTGCCCGTGCGGGAACATTAATAGCAAAGTAAAACTAGTACTAACCTTGCAATCTGCCCGCAGAGCAGAAAGACATTGTCTGGCTGGAAACAGCTGCGATTCAGTTTGGGTAAGATGGCCTATGATGCTTTCCCATTATTGAGGTTAAGCACTCGTTTACGTTTGTCATACCACTTATTCAGTAGTGTGTCGAAGTCATCAGACAATTCGGTATATTGACTAACAACAGGAGCACTTGCAGAAGCAGAGGTAGAGCTCGACAAATCACACAAAAAATGTTTGTTTGAGGGATGTTGGAAAGCAGAGTGGCACACAACATCTGATGAAAGTTAGTGATGTGTTAAAAAATCTATACCCACAATAGGTTCTGGAATGTCTGCCACTAAAAAGTTCCACTCTAGAATGCAATCAGTCGAGAGATGCACAGAGTAAGAGATTGAACCCACTCACCGAAGCTCTGTGGCGTTGACAGCTCGTAGCAGCTGGTGATGCGAATGGAGACGACTGGTTGTCATAGTGGTGGGTAGCAGGGAAACATCAGTGCTGGTATCAATGATAAATCCTATGTCAGAAACATAGTCATGCAAGTTGAGGCATCCGCTCTGAGTGGAAGTATGGCAAACAGAATGCAGTGCTGGTAGGTGTCCATTGTCATTCGAGCGGGGGGTAGCGCCCTCAACCCCCCACAAGTTCGTTTGGGTATGAGCACGGAGTACGGCACTTCTTGGCAGCTGCACCAAAGCAACTGTCGAAGAAACAGTATGGGTAGTGAGGTGGCTGTTACAGTGGGAAGCGAGTGGGTGGTTGAGGTCCATCTTTGGATTCTATGGCTGAGGCCGACTGCTGTGTCTCAGTAGTGAAGTGACATTGAATGCTAGGCAGGTCGGCGAGGTCGGACAGCGTATGGGATGTGTGCTTTGAGTGCCATAAGTTGCATTGAGACAGGTTTCACGTAAGTAGGCAGTGTGAGCTCAGTCAGCGAATGAATGCGCACCCTCAGACTCGAGGATATTGTAGGCCAGAGCCATCTGGAACAGTAAAGGCAGCTTGTTGGTCCAGACTGCCATCAGAGTTGAGTGTGGTATTACCTGCTCACTGACCAGCAGTCGAAAATGTCTCCACAGCTGGGAAGGCTTCCTGTCACCGAGATGTTCCTCCTGCAGAATGTAGCAGATGATTTCGTCAAGAGTGCATGTGACACACTACAGGGTGGTCTGCTTCACCACAAAGTAGGGAAGGGTCATTGGAGGCAATGTTACCAGATTGCATATTTGGTTGATGTGCTTGTGCAGATGTGTAATAAGATAGAGATAGCGAGAAACATCATCCAGGAAATGGTGGTCAAAGATTTTTTCTACTAAGGTGAACCACTTAGTTGGTGTCTCAAACTAAAATGGAGGCAGCTTGGGCAGACATCCAGGTGGCATGGGCATGGAAGGAGGTCACACATTTAGCACCACATCGACAGGCTGATGTTGCAGTTGTTGAGGAGGCACGATGTGGAAGCCTGACACAGCAGAGGCACCAAACTGTGCTGATGAAATGGCGGTTGAGCGCAAGAGAGCATAAGAGAGTCACATGATGTACCAGTCATACAAGCAGATGTGATAGGCCAAAGCGGGCGCGACATGGCAGTGGTGTGTCGGGACACTGGATGTGGCTGCACATCGAACACATTGTCCTGTCCTGATAAATTCACACATGATAAATCACTCAATAGAGTGTGAGGGTTGAAAACGCAGTCACTGGGTAAACACTGCACAGGTGGTTGTCCAAAACACGAATGCACTGCATTGTCCGCAACCAAAACTGCACACACAGATAAAGGTGCAGAAGGAGCTTGAGGCAAAGGTCCTAAATTAAATGTAGAACTCGAAGAGAGGAGTCAGGAATGAGACCACTAGCCAGTTCATTAGACACAGGTTGCAAAATATAGTTCTGCAACAGTGCGCCACTGTTCAAACTATGTCCAGGCACATACGTTGCGGGTGGATACACTGGTACACATGGCAGAGCCGTGGCAGGCTGTGAATACAAATTTGAAGCACAGTACACTGAACTATCTGCAGTTGACACTGATCGAGATTGTGCACAAAATGGTCCTGTGAAACATTAGTATTGTTCTTTATTTGAGCACTGGAATGCAAGTTTGGGGTCACAAAGCCAGAGTCCATTGGGTGACACTGTGCATTGTTTTTCTGGGCCGAATTGAATAAGTCCAGAGAAAATTGCTGAGCCGTGTACTAAGGCAACAAAACAAATTCACTCAGTAAATTGCAGAGTAGCACTGAGTTGAATGATGGTTGAGGCACCACTGTTTAGCCTTGTGGAAGTTGGACTGAAGTGTACATTGGGTCGTAACCGTTGGATTAGTTGTTGTGTTGTTGTTGTTGTTGTGATTTTTAAAGGGTGCTAAACTACTGGGTTATCAATCCCCTATGAAGTAGTTCATTCATGAAGTACTGAGGCTGCACAATAGGCAGTGCTTTTGGCCTTTGTTCTCTGTGCCTTGCTCACTCAATGCTGCTTAACAACATGACTAACATATAGCCGAACAATGCAATTATAGGCAGCCAGGGATTCATGCTCTTACAGCACCTGAAATAATTTAAGCACATTGTGGGTTTTTCACAGGGTGTGAGCCCCAGAAAACACACTTTTCTGCGTATCAACACTTGATTAAATCGACAGTTCTCACGCATAACACAGACTGTATGTAATGGTTGGTGGAGGCCAAGAGGCGGCTCACCCAAAGACAATCAAAGGTATGATTGTTGGTTCAGAGTCAATTATGGCTATCGCCGCCACAAAATCATATCGAGGGGGTAAAAGAAAAGATACATGGAGAAGTCTATCTGATATAAAGAAGGAAACACTTTTAATTTTACTCACCATTTTTGCATGTCAACACAATTTTACACTGCAATTTGATACCTTGCTTCTTGTTCTAGTGACAAACCTTCAATGTCAATAACAAAATTGACCATAATGTTATAATTTCATCCAAAACTGAAGGAATGCATTAACCACTGCCATAAAATCTATAAACCTACCTTAATTAATTATTTGTGAATTTTCCAGTAAATGTTTTCTAAGGCAGGACATCTTATAACAAAAAGAAGAAATAGCAGAAAAATGAGTGGAACAAATCATGTTTTTAAACAGAAATCTATAAACAATTGCTTTTTGTTCATATAAGCTGCTTTCACAAATGGTATACAGTACTTAGGTAAATCAACAAAGTGTCATTTAGTGTAATTATTTAAGTAATGTGTATGAAATAAAAGTTCCTACAAGATGGAGTCACATTCGGTACGGATTCTGCATGGGCTTCATTAGCAGACTCACGAGATTAGATGTGCTATTGTGCTCACATTATCAATGTTTTTTTTTCTATATTATTTATTTATTTACATCATCTTATGGTAACAAGGGCATTCCAGTAGTGTTCTGATGTTTACAATGACAGCTGAATGTTATTTGCAAACCCAGTGACATAAAATAGATGAATAATTGTGTTGACGATAAAATAAAAAAAAAATAATGCTGTTCCAGGTATGTACCCTTGTCTGATGAACAAATTAATTATAATGATAACGTGGACATTTCATTGCCAATATAGTACAATATGATGCCACTGCTTGGTGACATAGCGCAAATGTAATGGGAGAGGGAAAAAGAATGAGTGAGTGAGTGAGTGAGTGAGTGTGCCACAGCTGAAAAAAAAATAAGTTGTGAGTGTCACTCTGCATGGAAACTAAGTAGGCAGAGGTGCAGTGGCTGATGGGAGCAACCATAAATGGTAAATACCTTTAGGATAGCTGCCACCATATGAAGTGTGAGAACTATGAAGTGTTGGAGTACCAGTTCATTGGCAATGAGTGGTACTAACACTTCATGGAACTCATTCATGAGCTACAGAGCACTATAATGATTTTATTATTTCCTTTAAAACAATCATAAGTTTTAAAAATCCTACCCCAGTAGCATCCATGCTGTGATAAAACAGTGTGTATTGTTAATTAGTTCAAAAAACTTTATTTCTTTATTAAACTGAACTGGGTTATTAAGAACTAAACTACATTATTATTTGGTTTAGTTCTTGGAGTAGTACAGGTTCTATTTTTTTATTGTAAAACATATTCCATTTACAAAATTGTCCTCTCACATTGTCTAATTTTATATTACAATCAGGGAACAAATTAAAAACAGATTAACATAGGAGAAAACCAGCCATTACCAAGGATCATTAAATAACATCTGTATGAAGAAGTACAAAGGAAAATTATTTTTTTAAAAATACAGAAATATGTCATCCATCACACTTTCTCAAAATGACAGATAAGACACTTTTTCAGGCATGTGAGTTACAAATTTCATTTTGTAAAATTATGGATAACTGAAAAGTGTCTTTTAATCCAGAAAAGAAATACCATGGTGATACTATGTAATATGATTGAAATGGTTATAACAAACATACAAACATTGTTTTTACATTTTAATACTGGGAAGTTATATTTACAAGTAAGTAATACTGTATGATGTATGAAGTTGCCAAATTGTTTATGCACATTATTCAGGAGGACTTGGCAACTTAATTTCTAAGTATTGGTAGGTATTCACATCTGATAATTTGCATATAAGTAAATATTATGCAATAGTTGCTCAAGTGTTAGGTGATGTTCTTTTGAGAGATTTATCAGTTCTCCTGTACTACATTTCTCTGTACAGTTGGAAAGATACCAACATAAACAGATTATTGCATTTAGCCTCAGATTATATCATGATAAAATCATTTACAACATTTCTCTAGAGTGTGTGCTTGAAATGGTAATCAGTATCAACATAACCAGGTGGAAGCACCAGCTCTGTGTAGTGCTGTGTGTGGCGAAATCCTTGTGGTGGGACACTGCCGCGAACCACTGTGATGGGTTGTGTTGCTGGATAAGGTGGATCCAGAGGTCCAGCAAAATCCTCCAAGTAGAGGTCAGGACTGTTCAACAAACAAACTGTTGTTAGTATGAATTATTTATTTATTTGTCATTAGCCAAAATTTGTTGAAATATACAGTTTACAATTATTTACTTTAAAAGATCTTCTAACCACTAAAAATCTGTTGCATTAGTGTCAAGATGCTGTAGGGAAGTAAGTTACACATATTTTGAATCTTTCTTAGTAAATAAATAAGGATGAAGCAATTTACTCTCTTGAAATTCTTTTATACTATAAATACACTCATCAATTAACAGATACTTCTCAAAAGCATTTCGTATTTGGTAAGTCTCTTATTGTTAATGGTAGCTACCAGGAATATAACCTGGGACACACACACACTCTCTCTCTCTCTCTCTCTCTCTCTCTCTCTCTCGTGTCTATATGTCCAAACACTATATGCAATGCATCTGGGAAGCAAGACCTATCATGACACCAGGTTTGCAAGAGTTAGCATGATCTTTCATGTTGTTGTTGTTATGGTCTTCAGTCCGGAGACTGGTTTGATGCAGCTCTCCACCCTACTCTATCCTGAGCAAGCCTTTTCATCTCCTCGTAAGAACAGCAACCCACATCCACTTGAATCTGCTTACTATACGCGTCTCTTGGTCTCCCTCTGCGATTTTTACCCCACACACTTCCCTCCAATGCTAAATTTACGATTCCCCGATGTCTAAGAATGTGTCCTACCAAGCGATCCCTTCTTTTAGTCAGGGTATGCCAAAAATTCCTTCGCTCACCAATTCTGTTCAGTACCTCTTCATTAGTTATGTGATCTACCCACCTAATCTTCAGCATTCTTCTGTAGCACCACATTTCAAAAGCCTCTATTCTCTTCCTGTCAGCACTGCTTATCGTCCATGTTTCACTCCCATACAAGGCAACACTCCACACAACTGCCTTCAGAAAAGACTTCCTTACCCTTAGATTAATATTCGATGTTAGCAAATTTCTCTTTTTCAAAAATGCTTTTCTTCCCATTGCCATTCTGCACTTTATATCCTCTGTACTGCGACCATCGCATGTTATTTTACTACCCAAGTAACAAAACTCATCTACCACCTTCATTGTTTCGTTACCTAATCTAATTCCTTCAGCATCGCCTGATTTTCTAAGACCGCATTCCATTATTTTTGTTTTGCTCTTGTTAATGTTCATTTTATATGCTCTCTTCAACACGCTTTCCATTCCATTCAACTGATCTTCCAGGTCCTTCGCTGTCTCTGACAGAATTACAATGTCATCAGCAAAACGCAATGTTTTTATTTCTTCCCCCTGAACTTTAATCCCTATTCCAAATTTTTCCTTGCTTTCCTTCACCGCCTGCTCGATGTACAAATTTAATAACATTGGAGAAAGGCTACAACCCTGTCTTACTCCCTTCCCAACTGATGCTTCCCTTTCATGCCCTTCGAGTCTAATAACTGCGGTCTGGCTTTTGTACAAGTTGTAAATAACTCTCCTTTCCCTGTATTTTACCCCTGCTGACTTCAGAATTTGAAAGAGTGTATTCCAGTCAACATTGTCAAAAGCTTTCTCCAAATCTACAAAAGCTAAAAATGTTGGTTTGCCTTTCCTTAATCTGTCTTCTAAGATTAGACGTAAAGTGAGTATTGCCTCCCGGGTTCCTACGTTCCTCCTGAATCCAAACTGATCTTCTCCAAGGTCAGCTTCTACCAGCTTTTCCATTCTCCTGTAGACAATTCGTGTTAAAATTTTGCAACCATGACTTATCAAACTGATGGTTCTGTAATTTTCACATCTGTCTGCGCCTGATTTCTTTGGAATGGGGATTATTACATTTTTCTTAAAGTCTGAGGGCATTTCGCCTGTCTCATACATCCTACACACCAGTTCAAATAGTCTTGTCATGGCTGGCTCTCCCAGAGACTTTAGTAGCTCTGAGGGTATTTCATCTACTCCTGGGGCCTTGTTCCGACCTAGGTCTTTCAAGGCTCTGTCAAATTCATCTCTCAGTATAGTATCTCCTATTTCATCTTGATCGACTTCCTCTTCCCTTCCTACAACATCGTCTCTAAGTTCATTTCCTTTGTAGAGCTGCTCTATGTACTCTTTCCACCTTTCAGCTTTCGCTTCTATGCTGAGAACTGGTTTCCCATCTGAGTTCTTGATATTCGTAGAGTTGCTTTTCTTGTCCCCAAATGTCTCTTTTATTTTCCTGTAGGCAGTATCTACTTTTCCCCTTGCCATACATTCTTCTACAGATTTACATTTGGCTTCTAGCCACTCCTGCTTAGCCATTTTGCACTTCCTGTCAATCTCATTTTTTAGACGTCTGTACTCCATTTTGCCTGTTTCATTTACTGCATTTTTATATTTTCTCCTTTCATCAATTAAATTTAGTATTTCCTGTGATATCCAAGGATTTTTTGTAGGTCTTGCCTTCCTACCTATTTTCTCCTCTGCTGCCTTCACTATTCCATCTCTCAATGCTACCCATTCCTCTTCTACTGTTTTATTTCCCCCTGTTTCTGCCAATTGTTGCCTAAATCTCCCTCTGAAATTCTCCAGAACATCAGTTTCCTTCAATCTATCTAAGTCCCATCTCCTTATTTTCCTACCTTTCTGCAGTTTTTTCAGCTTCAGCCTACAGTTCATGACTAACAAGTTATGGTCAGAGTCTATATCTGCCCCTGGGTATGTCCTGCAGTTTGTAACCTGGTTCCGGTACCTATGTCTTACCATTATAAAATCTATCTGATATCTTCCGGTGTCTCCTGGTCTCTTCCATGTATACAACCTTCTTTTGTGATTCTTAAACCACGTGTTTGTTACGATTAAATCATGTTCCGTGCAAAATTCTACCAGGCGACTTCCTCTTTCATTCCTCCTGCCCAGTCCATATTCACCTATTATTTTTCCGTCTCTTCCTTTTCCAACTACCGAATTCCAGTCTCCCATCACAATTAAGTTTTCCTCTCCCTTAACTGTCTGAATAATTTCCTTTAGCTCCTCATATATTTCTTCGATCTCCTCATCATCGGCAGAGCTAGTTGGCATATAAACCTGTACTACTGTTGTCGGTGTTGGCTTCGTATCTATCTTGACAATGATAATGCGATCACTGTGCTGCTCATACATCTTTCATGTATCCTCGGAAAATTCTGCTTCCACAGTTGTGGTTGCTGAGAGGGAAGGTAATACACTCAACTTGTAAGACATAGAGAAGCAATTTGAAAACTATTACAAATATCAAAATATATGTGAAGAAGTGGGAATGCATTAAAAAGATGACTAAAAATAGTAGTGGTTATCTTTTGTTCTTCTCTCTCTCTCTCTCTCTCTCTCTCTCTCTCTCTCTCTCTCTCTCTCTCTCTCTCTTTTTTTTTTTTTTTTTTTTCCCCCCCCTCCAGTTTCCCCGAAGCTGGGAATATTATTTAAATCACCTGCATAGCAAATAAGTTAACAAAAATCAGTGCTAAAGTGTGTTATCTGCAAGATACTCTACTATACTAAGCCTTCTTAAGCATGTGTAAGCCTAACAAGGAGTCTGTATAAAAGATCCAGGAGGCATACAAATTTACTGGAATAAACATTTCATCTGGTAAATGGAAATATTAATCCAACCCATCCTCAAGTTGAACTTTTAGACCAGCATGTAGGAATGCCTCCTACATGATATTTATTGAAGCTCTCAAGCTCATCATCACTTGCCATTCACATAACACATTGGATTTCATACAAATTTACTGGCATAAACATTTCATCTGGTAATTGGAAATATGAGGCATGCTTTTTAGGTAGGTATCGTTTTGAAATTAAGAAAAGACAAGCTAAGATATCACAATAATTTATGCGCACTGGGTACCTATATCTGTTGTCTATGTACTGACGCTGTTACAGTCTGATTCTTCCTTGTTTATATTGTGTACTGCCTCCAATAATCGTGAGTCCCGCCAACTGTGAAGTAAGGGCTATTATAAGATATCTTAGTGTTAAAGGCCTAAAGGCAATCGATATTCATCATGAGATCTGTGCAGCTTATGGAGAAAACATTATGAGTGATGGAATGGTAAGAAAGTTGGAGAGAGCATTTAAAGATGGCAGCACAAATGTGCACAATGAACAACGGAGTGCGCATCCTTCGGTCATTAATGAAAGTTTGGTGCAGGAAGTGGACAATAATGTGAGAGAAAACAGACACTTTACGATTTCCTCCTTGTGGGATGACTTTCCTAATGTTTCTCATAGTATTTAGTATGGCACTGCGACTGAGCAACATGATGACAAAGCCAAAACAATTGTGATGCAGTGGTTAACAAGTCAGACGGCAGACTTCTATGAGGAGGGTTTTCAAAAACTTGTTCAAAGTTATGACAAGTGCATCAGTATTGAGGGAAATTCTGTAGAAAAGTAGATTATGGTACAGGCTTTCATGTAAAAATAAAATTATTGAGATATCTTAGCATGTCTTTTTTTTTTAATTTCAAAATGGTACTTACTTAAAAAAACACGCCTCATATTAAACCAACCCGTCCTCAAGTTGGATTTTTAGACCAGCTTGTAGGAATGCCTCATATGTGATATTTATTGAAGCTTTCACACTCATCATAACTTGCCATTCATATAACACATTTGATTTCTAAAAATTGTTCAAAACTGAAAATTTACTAAGTTGTCACTAGTAGGTAGTCTTCTCAAAATAAAGTCTGGATATCAATTGAGAGGCTCAGCAGTAAACAATATTGACAGTCTGCTAGAAACAAAGATAGTAATTGTAAAATTTCAGAGATTGCATGTTTCATTCATATTAGTAAGAAGTTCCACAAAAAACTGCTAGATAGCACCACTTTCTGACTTTCGCAGTTGGCAGCTTTTTTGATACGTGTGCAAGTAAACGATGGTAAGTGCCAAAAACATGGCGGCAAGTGAAAGTGATGTGTCCAATGTTTGTGTGAAAAACTAGCTTTTCAATGAGTTTTTGAACGAGTCTGGAGATGACCTGGATACTTATGATTCTGATAAAGACACAGAATACATTGCTAAAGATAAAATTACCTCCAGAGTTGTTGATAATCATGTAAATATATTTACTTCTGCAAGTAAACAGTGTTAAGTTGCATCCCTTTGTTATTTACATTGTTTACTTGGCATTGTGATGCCAATGTTTTCATGTAGATAATGCAGGTAAAGGAGCACCTTAGAGAGAGATGAGTTCCAAAGCACGGAAGAAGGCCAACGTGCACTCCATGTGGAGTCATTCCAGATGTGGAACGGATCCTCCCAAATGCCATGAACGGTACAGGTGTAGCCAACTCCAGGTGTTGGCTCATGTCAGTACCAATCATGTATGTCGCTTTGGATCTGAAGAGATACTCTCAGGTTTTGAGTGGCTATCTGAAGTGGTAAAGACTGCCAGTCTTGCATGTAAGATGAAAGCAGAGCTCACCATTTGCAGCTTAGTTGACAGGACCAACTGTGGACCTCTGGTACAGAGCTGAGTGGAGGGTCTGAATCAGAGGCTCAGACTGTGTAGGCTGCAGATTCCTTGACTTGCACCATTGGGTGGTGGGGTTCCAGGTTCCACCGAATAGGTCAGGAGCCCATTACACGCGGGGTGCATCTACACGGGTAGCGAGGGCTATGTGGCCTGGACAGGACAGTATTTTAGGGTAGAGGGCTTTGCAGAAACAGTAAATGGCCTTTCTCTAAGGGTGCAGGTTGATCACAGGAGAAATATAGACCTAGGAACTATCAGTATAACAGTTGTAAATTGTCGTAGCTGTGTCGAGAAAGTACCAGAATTGCAATCATTAGTAGAAAGCACCAAAACACATATCATTATAGGTAATGAAAATTGGATTGAGCTGCAAATATGCTCAGCAGAAGTTTTTTTTTCAAAAGATCTAACTGTCTTCAGAAAGGAGACATGTTTGTTGACATCAAAAGTAGTTTATCATGTAGTGAAGTTGAAGTGCATAGTTCCTGTGAGTTTTTATGGGTAGAGGTTGTACTTGAAAATTATAAAACTTTAATAATTGTTTCTTTTTACTGGCCCCCTGACTCTGATGATACAATAGCAGAAAGCTTAAAAAAACCTATGTTTAATTGCAAACACATACCCGATTCTCACAATAATAGTAGGCAGTGATTTTAATTTACCCTCAATCTGTTGGCGAAATTATATTTTCAAATCAGGAGGTATGCATAAAACATTGTGCAAAATTGTACTCGATGCATTCTCTGAGAATTACTTGGAACAATTAGTTCATGAGTCAACTAGAATTCTTAATGGATGTCAAAACACACTTGATCAGTAGGTTACCTGGCAGGCAACCACCCTCTCGCCTCACATGCATGTTTATTTATGCTGGAGTGCAACGGCGAAGCAGGTTAATTTCAAATCATTGTCCTCACTTAACACTATTACTGAAGAAAATGAAATAAATAAAATCTCACAACTTCATCAGGCGGGCCGGATTTCACAGTGACGCGGGCCACATTGTGGCCCACGGGCCATATGTTGGACAGCCCTGATCTAGAACATTCTGGCAATGTATAAGAACATGCTGTTTATAACATAGCATTATAATTTGCTAATGTGAACTATTTCTTCAAATTCTTCATTGTGCACATGCACAATAATGCCTGATTAAAGCATAAAAATGGCACACTTATATCCCAATCATTTTTGCTCATGCTGAATGCTTGCAAGACAGATTAACAGTTTCACTCTTGATAGGATTCAGAACGGATACTTCAGAGCACCGAAAAGGACACAATGCGAGCTCTGTCCGAGCTGTCACAGTGAGGGGGAAGCACCGATGCAGCAAACACTCAAGTGCTTCACAACAAATGACATGCATTGTGGAGAATGTGCTGCGTAAATTCAGGGCACTGGTTTCGTCTATATTGCTGTATGCACCTCGACCTTTTTTATCAGCCATCATCAGAGATTTTTATTGCGAAATTTTGACTAGTGGGTGACTAGCTTGCCGGGCCACTCGAAAAAGCATGGCAGGCCACAAGTGGCCCACAGGCCGCAGGTTGAGTACTGCTGACTTAGATGTAGCAGATCATACTGTATGCATATAATTAAACACTGTTGTGACTGTTCCCTTGCTTAATACACACACTTATGAAGTGTTTGGTTCACCACCTGCATAGTGTGAATGTGAAACTTTCTGCTGACAATAATCAGGACATATGAATATTAGGACTTTGAACTTTGCCTGTACAGTTTCAGTCCCAAAACGAATCGGCTTCTTTTCATGTGCTGTGCTCTCATGATACAATTAAAATTTTTGGAATGGAATTGTTTGATTTGTTAGACTTAACTATCCAAGACAATTTACTGTCAGTTGATTACACTGCGTCAATGGACAGTGTAGATTCCTGGTGCAACAAATTTGCAGATTTATTTTTACCTGGTCTGGGTTGCACAAAAGGCTTTGCTGCCAACACTTAAATGAAAGACGAAGTCCAACCAAAAATTTTTCATGTACAATCTGTGCCATACACACTACATGACAAGTTTGCACAAGCCATAGCAGACATACAGGGTAAAGGAGTTTCAGAATCAATTGCTGCTTCTCAGTGGGAATTGCCTTAAGTAGTTTTGAAGAAATCTTCCAGTGTATTATGTTTGTGTGTGGATTTCAAAGCTACAGTGTTTGATGCATCTGAACAAGCTTCCATGTGTTTGGATGTTCAAAATAGTGATGTCAATGGTTTTCCTATTGACTTCTGCCGCATCACTCCTGCTACCATCTCGAAGGAGTTTTTTTGCACATAATTTTGAATTATTTTGTACTCAATAGCCAGCATTGAGCAAAAATATTTCTGATTCTGTTGTTCAACTGTATTTTGATCTTCAGCATGACTTAGCTTTGCAGCGAGGTGCCATTGTGCCTTATGTATTATAGCAGAAAGTCCGGCTTCTGTGCATTGGTCATTTGAGTATTGTGCAGACAAAATGGATCATAATGGATGCCCAGATTGAAAAATTGAGTTTTTCTCGTTCAGTACATAATAGGACAGTTTACGACTCACCGCAAAAACATGACGACGCACCGCGACAGGCACACATAAAAGGTACACACTTACAACACTCAGCTAACGGCCATGGCCTTCTTCAGAAATAGGAACATTCACACAATTACACAGGGGCTGCCGCACTTCGAATCATGCTCTGCAGTGTTCTTTCACACAAACTGCAAGCCAAACCGAACTAACTGTGAGTGGCTGGCAGAACTTCAGTCTTTCCTCATCACAGAGCATGATTCAAAGTGCAGCAGCCAGAGATTATGGTTGTATGACTGTGTTGTGTGCCTGTGTAATTGTGTGAATGTCACTATTTCTGAAGGCCATGGCCGATAGCTGAAAGTATTGTACATGTATGCCTTTTCTAAGTGCCTGTTGCGGTTCGTCATCACATCTTTGCAGTGAGTCGTAAACTGTCCTATTATATATTGTAAATTCCAACTTGGAGTTTCCATTATTAGATTTTGTTCTTCTTGTTCCTCGTGTGTCGAATATCAATCGGCACCGCATCAGAAATTATTTGTTTGGCCGACCCTACAACAGCTTGGCAGCATTTGTGTATTGATTTTCTGGGTCCTTTTTGGGACATGCATAGTTTGATTGCCATTGATGACTTCAGCAATTTTCCATTTGTTGTTCCCATGTAGTCAACCACATCTGCTAGTACAATTGAAACTTTCACTTCAATTTTTTGCATTGAGTGTTTACCCAAAGCAATTGTCTCCATTAATAGTCCTCAATTTGTTTCCTCTTAATTCAAATATTTCTGTGCTGTCAATGGCATTCGTCATTTAACATCCACCCCGTGACATCCTCAGTCGAACAGAGAGGTGGATAATTTGTTCACACATTTAAATTCCAGATGGAAAAGTTTTGTGCATCTCACACACATGAGGAAGCTTTATGGATTTTTTTTTTCCTCATACTGTTCACAATTGTGCAAGGATGCGTCACCTGCAGAGTTGTTGCATGGTCGTCCTCAGTGCACAGTAATGCATCTGCTGCACCCACAGCAGCACACCTCATTTCCCTGGCGACCCTTCACATTTACACCTCATTTTCACTTGTTGAATAGTCCTTGCTGTTGGGCTCAAGGGTGCATTCTTAACCACATGATCCTTACCATGTTTATGATTGCATGTCCACCTGATGCCATGTCCAACACTGGATCCAGATACAATTGTGTCATGGAGGAGATACTGTCGCTTGTGCTTAATTCACAGAATGGGCAGAGGTGTGGCCACAGATGCCCCCAAGTACAGTGGCTAGCATGGTTTTACCATTAGGTTCTTTCCGTTGCCACCATAAGCCTCATTCCACAGTGGTTTGTAGAGTTGGGGGAGGGGGGAGGAGTGTAGTATCACAGCTTGATACTACACATAGTCGACAGTGAATATGTAGTTTAGTCATCACATGTCCAGGTCAGGCAGGCACACCACACTGCACTCTGCTCTTAGTTCTAACTGCTCATGAGTACAGTGCAGTTGATATGTAGAACTCTTTGCTTAACAGAATAGTTAGTGGCAATAGCCTCTGCAGCTCCATTTTAAAACACCTACTCATTATTTTCAGGTAGTATTTGTAGTATGGCTTTTCTTTGGTAAGAATTGCATCACCAAATTTAATTTTGTTTTGTTTACAGTGTAACACCACTGTTGCACTGTCTTTCTGTAAACCTACCACAGGTGCAGGATTATCAATAAATTAATTCCTACTATAAGTTCTACATAAATGTAAGGCACCTCCAATCCATTAGGCTCCGGTGCTATTCCCGGAATCCTCACTTGCAACAGTACTTGTTGCTTTAGTGCCGTACTTTTCCACATAACTTTTTCTGCCTGCAGTGGCAAGGGTACTTGTTTTTTATTTATTATTCAGTTATAGAATTCCTCTACCAGTGCATACAACTCACTACCTGTATCTGAACATCGACTTCAGTACCATAAGTCACCATATTTACTATAGTCTGATACTCCTCTTTAATTTACATTTCATCTTTCTCCTAGAGTGTCTCCCTAATATCTCCATAGTCCTCTTTAACCTGTTTAACCTCTAATACACTGTTCGAGTTTCCTTTGTCATCATTGATATTTTGTTCATTCAATCAAATGTATGACTTGATGTTCCTACTACTCCTATCTTATGGGAATCAGTGTCAGACTTTGTTCAGAGGAGTATAGTTAACATTGCTATGATTTCCATCTGCCTTTAATATCCAACTGACTTCATTCCAACTGTTACCATTTATAGCTTTAATTCCTTTCAAAGCCTCTACTGCATATCAAAGCTACCAAATGATCCCAATTTTCTTTCTGTGATTTCCAATTGTATAAACATTTGTTTTGGTAACTAACTGGTATGTATTACATATATTTTTTCATACTGACCATTAATCATGCTTTTAATTCTCTTTCTATAGTTACATCTGGCATTCATTCATTTGCAACTAGCAACTTTACGGTGACTACAGGCTTTCACATCTCAGTCTTCTTCTGTATCTATTCTATTAATGATAGAAATTCTCCTCAGAGATGAAAAATTATTTTTCGAAAGAGATAGATTGGCTGGCCAGTACTTACCTTAGTGCTGTACTGCCGATAGTTACACAAATGAGGAAAAAAGAAAAAGGACAAGCTTTCAGAACACAGTTCCTTCTTCAGATGGGAAGAAAAAAGGATGGGAATGGAAGGGGAAGGTAACTCACCAGTACAGCACAAAGGTAAGTACTGGCCAGCAAATCTATCTCTTTTGAAAAATAATTTTTCTGTGTCTATTCCAATTGATAAATTGCTTTTAGGGATACTGGATAGATCATGGATATTTACAGTTGTATTTGTGAAACCTTACTCTTTCATCAATCTCAACAACCTTCATTATTATTTCCTTATCCCTATTATCTTTACACTTATTGCCCTCTGACTCAGATATATTTACTACTTTCATCAGCTATTCGGGTAGCAGAGTACTTGTGGAGTGAACATGGTTTTTATTTAGGCTAGGCACTAACTCTGATGAGCACTCACCTGTCAGCATTCAAACAGTGAATTCAGGCCACAATCAGCTCAAAAATTTGAATATCAAAATATTAGCTGTGAACTTACAAAGAATTAGAAACAAAGTTCTCGAATTTGCCACACAGCATGGAAATTATTGTGTTCAGATAGTTTTAGGCACCAAAAGCCTGCTAAATCATGATGTGGCAACCTCAAAAATATTTAGCAAAGCGTGTAATGTATATCGGAAAGATAGATCAAATACAACTGGAGGAGGAGTGTTCATCGCTGTGGACAAAGATATTGTTTCTATTGAGATTGAGGTTGAAAGTAACTGTGAAGTTATCTGGGCATGTACAACAGGTCTAAAAGAAGTAAAGTTAATAGTTGGGTGTTTTTACCGCCCCCCCCCTCCCAGTGCTGCTATAGCAGTTTTAGAATCATTCAAAGAAAGTCTACACCAGGTAGTGCATAGGTATCTGGGCCATGTAATATTAGTCTGGGAGACTTCAACCTTAAGAGTATAGATTGGGACCTTGCTAGTTACATTTCAGGTGGTATAGACAAGCAGTCTTGCGAGCTACTTTTGGACACATTCTCTGAAAACTGTCTTGAGCAGTTAAACTGGCAACCCACACGCAATGGAAATATTTTACACCTTATAGCCACAAACATGCCTGGCCTTATTAATGATGTATGTGTAGAGACAGGAATTAGTGATTATGAAATTGTCATAGCATCAATGGTGACCAAATTTCATAAACCTATCAAGAAGGCTAGGAGCATGTTTTTGTTGGGAAGAGCCAATAAGCAAATGTTAGGATCGCACTTAGAAAATGAATGGGCATCATTTAATTCCGGGACTATGGATGTAGAGGAATTGTGGACTAAATTTAAGTGCATTGTAAATAAAAGTTTAGAGAAATATGTGCCAGTAAAGATGATTAAGGATGGAAAAGATCCACCGTGGTATAATAATACTGTCAGAAAGCTGCTGAGAAAGCAAAGACTGTTGCACTCTCGATTAAAAAAAGAACACGCAAATGATGACAGGCAAAAGTTAGTAGAGATTCGTGCATCTATAAAAAGATCGATGTGCGAAGCATGCAATAATTATCACAGCCATACCTTACCAAAAGATCTTTCCGAGAACCTGAAAAAATTCTGGACCTATGTAAAATCGATAAGCGGGTCAAAACTCACTGTCCAGTCACTCATTGATCATTCTGGGGCAGTAATAGAAGAAAGCAAACAGAAAGCTCATGCAGGAGGACCACACAAATGTACCATCATTTGATCAATGTACTAATTCCGAAATGGGGGACATAGCAATAGGTATTTCCGGTGTAGAGAAGCAGCTGAGAGAGCTAAATATGAAAAAGTCTGCCGGTTCGGATGGAATACCAGTTCGGTTTTACAAAGACTATTCTGCAGCATTGGCCCCCTACTTAGCTTGCATTTATCCCAATCTTTAATTCAGCGCAAAGTTCCTAGTGATTGGAAAAAAGCGCAGGTGACTCCCATTTATAAGAAATGAAAGATAACTGACCCACACAATTACAGGCCAAAATCGTTGACATCAGTTTCATGTAGGATGTTGGAGCATATTCTCAGTTCGAATATAGTAAATTTCCTTGAAACGGAAAAGCTTCTTTCTATGAATCAGCATGGGTTTAGGAAACATTGTTCATGTGAAACTTGGCTTGGCGGACTGTGTTTTTCTCGACTTCAAAAAGGCGTTCGACGCAGTGCCACACTGCAGACTGCTAACGAAGATACAAGCTTATGGAATAGGTTCACAGATTTGTGACTGGCTGGAAGATTTCCTAACTAATATAACGCAGTCCGTTGTTCTCGACGGTGAGTGTTCATCAGAGACGGGTGTATTGTCAGGTGTGCCCCAGGAGACTGTGATAGGACCACTATTATTTTCTATCGATATAAATGAATTGATGGACAGACTAAATTGTGATTTGTGGCTGTTTGCTGATGATGGTGTGTTGTATGGGAGGGTGTCATCCTTTAACTGACTGTAATAACATACAGGATGACAAAATTTCTAGTTGGTGCGAAGAATGGCAGCTAGCTCTCAATGTAGAAAAGTGTAAGGTGCTGGGCATGAGTAGGAAAAACAATCCCATAATGTTCAAATACAGCATTAGTAGTGAGATTCTTGATGCTGTCGCATCATTCAAATATCTAGGTGTATTATTGCAGAGTGATATGAAATGGAACGAACATCTAAGGAAAGTTATGAGTAAGGCGGACAGCCGACTTCAGTTTATTGGGAGAATTTTGGGAAGATGTACTTCACCTGTAAAGGAGACCGCATATAAAACACTTGTACGTCCACATCTTGAGTATTGCTCAAGTGTTTGGGACCCGCAGCAGATCAGTTTAAAGGAAGACAGAGAGACAGTTCAGAGGCGAACTGCTAGGTTTGTTACTGGTAGGTTTGACCAATGCGCGAGTGTCACGGAAATGCCTCGGCAACTCAATTGGGGATCACTGGAGGATAGACGATGTTCTTTTTGTGAATTTCTGTTGAGTAAATTTAGAGGGCCAGAATTTGAAGCTGAGTATAGTACAACCTTGCTGCCACCTACTTACATTTCGCGTAAAGATCACAAAGACAAGATAAGAGAAATTAGGGCTCGTACAGAGGCAAATAGGCATTTCTATTTGGGAGTGAAATAGGAAAGGAAATGCCTAGTAGTGGTACAGTGCACCCTCCGCCACGCACCTTACGGTGAATTGTAGAATATGGATGTAGATGTAGATCTTCTCCCTTCTCCTCCTTGGCATCAATAACTTTGTCCCATACAACAACTCTATCATCTTCTTCATTACTTTCTTTCTCCTCCTCTGTACTCTTATCTTCTTGTAGTGCTG
This sequence comes from Locusta migratoria, assembly GCA_026315105.1. Taxonomy (NCBI): domain Eukaryota; kingdom Metazoa; phylum Arthropoda; class Insecta; order Orthoptera; family Acrididae; genus Locusta; species Locusta migratoria. Next base: position 78,212,608 of record CM048746.1, on the reverse strand, counting down.
CTTTGCTACATTCATGATCCCTGTTATCTGTCACTCTTATTTAGATTTGTAATTCTTGCCCTTCCCCTCCCTATATTTGAAAAAATCTGTTCACCATATCCTATACATTATTTTCCCATTCAGTAGCACTATTGACTCCAGATCCTACATGAGAACCCCAGACTGGTTTTCCCTTTGAAAAATCACTTCTATCATGTTTTCTTTCTGCATTATTCTTTTCATTTCTTGTCACATTTTTTTGTATCTTTGTCTAACATCAAAATTTGAGCCTCATCAGTTTCTGTCTCCTTTTCCAGGACTATTACACCCATTACCTGGCCTTTTGTTCTCTGTGTAACAATTGTGAATTTCATTATAATTTCTGTTATTTCCATTATCTCACAATCTCCAATACATGCACCTACAACAATCACTGGATGCTTCTTCCCCGATTATAGCACATAAATTGGACAATAATTGTACTGTTTAGTTTATTGTATTTTTGGAGTACTTGTTAATCTGCCTTTTACACTTGCCATCCGGCTCACAAAATTAATACCACTGATTTATTGTCCATTTCACTAAACACACTCAGCACTGACAATAATTGCCCATATCCATGTGAAGGAACTTGTTCCCCTTCTTGCTGTGGTGTACTGTAGGTCTCTAGAAGAGCGTAGCATTCCAAAAGATTGGAAAATGGCATACGTTATCCCCATTTTCAGGAAGGGATGTCGAACAGATGTGCAGAACTATAGGCCTATACATCTAACGTCGGTCAGTTGTAGAATTTTGGAACCTGTATTATATTTGAGTATAATGACATTTCTGGAGACTTGAAATCTGCTCTGTAGGATTCAGCAAGGGTTTTGAAAAAGGTGATTGTGTGAAATCCAGCTTGCGCTATTCATCCACAAGACTCAGAGGGCCATAGACACATGTTTTCAGGTAGATGCCGTGTTTCTTGACTTCTGCAAGGCATTTGATACAGTTCCCCACAGTCACGTTGAATATACAGTGTATCATGAAGCAATTATTACATGAAAATATGTAACTCTTTGACCTTGATGAATATTAAATTCCACTGTTATTATTACTTTAGGATTGAACTATGAATGTGTCAAGACAGATGTATAAGATTAAGTTATATATTGTTCCTGTTGGATATATTGTAGTTCTGGGGCTACAAAACCACAATATTGTTTACTACTGAACTAGAAATCTTTCATTCAATAGTTTGATCACTCACAATTTCAAGAAATGGTATGAAATTTTGCTCCCTGCTGAGGTTTAATGTCTTATCCTATGAAGTTATAACTTTTAGAGTAGAGGCACTGAATATATCAGGACCTCTATCAAGAAGCTGGAAGTAATTATTTGTAATATTTGGGTCCAACCTATCAAGTGATGGACACTAAGGAGTGTGTTGCTGTGGGAAAACACAGTCATAAGCATTAAGGAGTGTGTTGCTGTGGGGTTACACAGTCATAAGCATTGAGACAATCTCCAGTAACAAATCAATTTGCTCACACTCAAGCAAAAACAGAGTCGTGAAGATGTTTCAATTGAGTGTTTAGCGAAGTTTCACAGCAACAAAACTGATGTTATGTGCCGTTTCATAACCATGGAAGAAACATGGGTCCACCAGTTCACTCCTGAGACAAAAAAAATGGAAACAAATTGGAGAATCAATTCCAAAAAAGGCAAAGACTAGTTCATCATCAGGCTAAGTCATGGCATCGGTTTTTTGGATTAACATGGGATAATTTTCATTGACTACCTCGAAAAAGGAAAAACCATCAACATCAAGTATTAGGCAAACTTACTGCAATATTTGGGCAATGAAATCAAGCAATAATGGCCACATTTGGCCAAGAAGAAAGAATTCTTTCTTCAGGTCAATGCAGCACCTCAAAAATCTGTTATTCCAATGGCAAAAATTCACGAATTAAAGTTTTCTTTGTAATTTCATGTATCCTATTCACCAGATTTAGTCCCCTCAGTTTATTTTCTGTTCCCAAACTTGGAAAAAAGTCTTAAAAATTAAAAAGTGATTTAAGTAATTAATTGTTATTTTAAAAAATTAGACAGTTCTCATTATAAAAAAATGGTATTGAATTTAATGAAAATAGCTAGGAAAAGGAGATTATATTGAAAAATAAATACTTTTTTCCAAAATTTTTGTCTTTTCTTTGTTGGGGCAGGTACATATATGACCACCCTTGTACATAATATTATTGCTGCAGTCTCATAAGAAAATTTGTAAAAGCTTGTAACAGACAATTTAATAAAATGTCTCTCCTACATAAGATAAGCTTTGCATATAGAAACACAGGTCATTTCATGTAAACTCAAAAGATTTTTGACAAATCCTAAAGGACCATTTCAGTATTGGTCATATTTAGTACATATATAGCTTGTTACCTTAATAGTAAAAGTGCCAACTAGTGCTATACAAACTCAAAGCATCACTGATAAATTCAAATATTACAGCTCAAGGCTGTGTACTTGGTCATCAGTCAGACACCAATTTCCCAGTTGTCAGGGATCTACACATTAGTAATGAGTCAGCCTAGAGACCTAATTCTAATGTAGTGTATTCAGCTGATAGGCTCCATAATTGGAAATTTTTGTGAAAGATATTGAGAAAAACACTTTTTTACTGCTGTTATAATTTTAGTTAAAAACAAAAACAAAAAAGAACATAATTTGGTTAGGAAATAATTACAGGCCTCAGTTTTTACACTGTAACCCTCTATTTCTAGAAATGAGTGCAAATAATAATAAAGTAGAACCCCATTTTTATGTTTTTCAAGGGATGCAAAGAAAATGGTGTAAAATGTGGGAAAACATAAAATATGGGAAATAATGTTTAAATGGTAAAATATGCTTACTGGATCACCCTTGCATTTTTGTAGTTTATTTGTGATATATGTACCTAGTAGCATCAAAATACTCACCAGGAAGTTTATTTCTTATGTAACAAAGTTTATCCGAATTTTGTACTACTTTAAGTGCTGGGCAGAACTGGAACTGATAACTTTATAGTAAGTAGAAATTTTTGATGTAATTTCATTCATCATAATTGACTTTGTCATCAAACCTTAATTGGCATTCATTATTTACATAGTGAAACTGCACAAGTTCTGTACTCTTTGTACTTTTAGATTTTTTGCATGACAATAATCAAAAATTTATTCAGTTTTTAGAGTGCAAATATGTGCATAAGTATTTTTGTGACATTTGGGTAGGGTCGGCATCACAAACTTATTATCGCGTTTTGAGGTTAAAATATACCGTGCCACCTTTAATGAGCAGAAAAACATACGCAAGCAAATCATTTCTAAAACATCACACAAATACTTAGATAAATATTTGTATTTCACAATAAGAATGAAAATCTACCATCTGTGCAAACAAAGCTAAAAACCTGACAATCAATGCGGTGGCTGATGGGAAAGGGATACGCCCTCAGGGTTGCCAGGTTATTCCATTGCTCTGTCGCCAAATTTTAAACAAAAAATAGCCAAAATATCGCCATATTTTATAAAGTGCCAACATGTAGCCATCTTTCCATCACTAAATATGCCAGTTATCACAATTTTAATCAGTTTATTGTGCTATGTAATTATGTCATGTGGCTCAACAGTAATAAATCTGAAATTCAGAGAGTAGGTTGATTACTGAGTAACAAGTGACGCGAACAGTGGCACTCTCACATTCACAGACACCAGACTGGACATTCAAAAGAACCTTGTTCTTCACAAAAATATTTGAGTGCAGCCAGAAACTGAACCCAGACACTGGTCAATGGGGCCAGTCAAAATATAGTCATATTATATATGTAATAGAAGAGAGACTCGGGAGTTATAGTGGATACCAAATTTAAACACACTTATGTTTAATTGTCATATGTATTAATTTCAGAACTAATTATGACATAAAACTGTCCAAAAATCATTGTACCAAACTTACACAGGAGATGTCCTCATGCTTAACTTCGATTACCGATCACTTTCATCTTCTGCAAAACTGATATTTACAGATGTTAAGTAGAGTTATTGAATGTTTCAAACATATCTTTAGTACATACACATTCATTACAACATTTTGAGATGAGGTGGAGTGTACTTCATAATAATTCACTGAGCATTTCATGCCTTGAGGTGAGATGGACTTGAATTCATAATAATTTGTCATGAGACACTGCAAAATCAGCCATTAGAATGACAGGGACATTATCGTGTCTTCTACATGCACATTCGTATTCTGCAAACCATTATCACTATGAAGTGAGCAAAGGGTTCAACTCACAGTAGCAGTAATTATGAATTTATGTTGTCTTCAGGTATGAAGTGTGAAAAAAATGCTTTCCTACATGATGTAATTAATATAATCTTATCCTCGTGATCTCTACCGGAATAATACATACTGGGTTGTAGAAAATTTTAAGATTCATTGTTTAAAATCTATTCTTGAATCATTTTACATAACTTCCTTGAGATAGTTTATGTTTATCTTCATGAGTGTGCAAGTTTAGTTTCTTTGCATCTCTCTGACTCTCTCCCGTAAATCAAAGATAGCCTGCCTGCAGACATTTGTGCTAATTTCTGTGGTACATTTCCCCAGCATTCTACCGACTTTTAGTCAGTGTCATTGATGAAATATCTCAAGAAGGATTGCTTTACATTCATTTTATTAGACGTAAAATAGCCATTAAGTCACCTGTTGATTCTTTTACTAACCAAATTTAATCGCCAGAAAGGCTACTATTCTAAGAAAAAGATAGTGTAGAATGCAAAAAATTGAAACACCTGGCAACCCTTTACTGCCTTCCTTACCTTCAGTCACTGCGTAGTGAGTCAACAAGATGTACATTGCAAACAACGAAACGCAAAATATAGATTTGAATAAATGCAAAGTGTCAAGAAACTTGACTGCATAACATTTATAAACATTATTCTTGAAGGTGCAAGTCATGCCAGCATCAATTTATGTCAATTACATCATTTTTACTACACGAACTTGGTTTCAAAAAGCGTGAAATGTGGGAAAAGTGTAAATGTGTTAATGCAAAAACGGGGACAAATTAACATAGTGAAAATAGGAAATTTGATGGGACTGACAAAAAATTGTGTAAATGGCAGGAAAACATAAAATTCAGGAATGTAACAGCAGGGTTTTAAGCTAATAATAATAATCATTCCACATTGCAGTTTATAGTTCCTACCTTCACTTTAAGCCTGTACAGCATGAATATTGTCCTACTCATTGCCATTGTGTAATGTCTTGCTACAAATTCAAACATAGGGCTTAAAACTTACAATAAGTGATAGTAGCACTTGCAAGGATAGAAATGAGAATGAGCCGAGCTGCTCTCAACACTTTATACACTTCATATAGAGTGTACTCTCATTGGTGGCTGTGGCCCACCTGATTGTGGCCAGCTGACTCATGGACAATGCCGGATTTGAAGGTGCAGTGTATGGACATAGCAATATTTAACATTACTGTCACGAGGGAATTCATAAGGTAATGTGTTACTCATGATTGCATGTACTCCAAGGGAGGTGGCAGCAGTTGCTCCTGCACACATAAACCAACCACAGGTCTATTGTCAGGATGGTCCAAGTGCTCCACGACATTGCACTGGACCAGGTATGAGAAACGCTCCTATCCCTTCTTTCCCCAATGCTCATGATTGCACTGTTGGTCAATGTGTAGGCATTGTCAAACAACAGGTCATATACCGTATTTGCGCGAATATAGGCTGCACCTAATATGATTTTAGAAAAAAAAAAAAAAATCTCGAGTATAGGCCGCAGGTTTTTAAATTTTTATTTTATTTATTTTTTGTGTAATCAAACTTTTTCGTAAACAGAAACACAATGTTAACGAAATAATGTTCTCTTTTCAATAAACTCAAAACAAATATGCAAAACGTAAATCATAAGTGAGACGACAGGCCAATCCGAGCGCCCCAAGTGAGGAGACGCTGAACCAAGACGTGTTACCGGGCGTTTCAAGTGTTGTATAGCATATGCATGTGCGGCGAAAATATAGTTTTATCGGTGTGTGTGTGTGTGTGTGTGTGTGTGTGTGTGTGTGTGTGTGTGTGACGATGTTTTGGCTTGTAAGTTTGTAGTGGGAAATGAACGTTACACCGCCGTCACAGTAACGGGCATGGAAAACAGAAAGTTCAACATAAATTTGACACTGATGGAAAAAAGTTTGACGCTAGTGTGTAAGTGGGGACAAACTATTCAAATGTTCGAAGAGTCGTTGTGCATTTCAAGGGCTAAAATGTAAATATCCTCATGTTTGCTTGACTTCATAATTTGAAACAGGAACTATGGTTTTGCTGTTACAACAGAAATGATTCAGTACAAGGCTACAAAATAGCCCCGAGTTCCATGTACATCGTTTCATGGAAATAACCTCCAACAAATGTGAAACTAGTGAATCTGGTCGTAGTAAAATACATTATTTTAAAATGTAACATAGGAAATCAGCATTAGCTACACAAATCATTTGTTCTGTTATCTTAACCACCCATCACCGCTCACGGTAGGTGTTACCGTACCAACGTAAACATCACGGTAAAATCTCTCGTGACACGCACTAAACTTTTATCGCTAAGACTAGGTTCATTGACTACATCAAATTAAAATCATTTGTGTGCTTAGAAAGTGTGTGTGTTAAGTACTATGTATGTTTAAGGCCAAGCGGACGTGTTAAAAAACAATTGTCAGCTTTTGTATGCTATGGTACAGAATGACACCAGTCGATTTATATCAAAATATCGACTTCCACAAATTCCTGCGCCGTTTCCGTGAACGTGTACAAAAACGTATATGCAATTCTGCGGAACTGTTACTGTAGCATTTTTTTAAGACTATCTAGTTTATTACGTTTCTCAAACCAACTAATGACTTTGGGAAAAGGAGCGGTTGGGGGGGGGGGGGGGGATGGAATCTCGATTATAGGCCGCACCACGATTTTGTATTTGTATGCCAGAATTTGGGAAAAAAAGTGTGGCCTATATTCGAGCAAATACGGTATCATTGGCATGCCACTCAGCATGAGCTCCAACCTCATGTGACTTTTTGATGGAGATTAACAACATTGCTGTTATTTTGGCCACATCCTCCAAGCAATTTCTAGATTTGTCTCTGTTTCAACATACAGTCCACTTGCTGGTGGACGTAGACCTCAGGTCCCCCCTCCCCCCCTCCTCCCAGCCAGCAGCTCACAAGCTTTTGACCTGTAATCAACAAGCCATTCCTGTCCTAGAACAGTTCAGCACAGCAGCAGTCTATTACTTGGTGGTCACAATATTAAATCTCTACTAGTCGATCAAGTTACAACAGCTAACCTATTCAGATGGATGCCTTCCAGGCTTTCGGCTTTTCAATTACAGACAATGTTTAATTGGTTTCAGATCAAGTGCTGTACCCAACATTAGATGCTCTTTGCTCAGAATTTGCTACGTTGTTCTCGCCAGGATTTGGTTGTGCATCCACATTTTAAGGTCACATTACTATGAAGCCTAATGCATGCCCCCAGTTTTTCCAGGCACACATAATTCCTGTGGCACTCACAGATTATGTGAAAGCTGAAATAGACTACCTAATGGACACCAGTGTAATTCATCCTGTTACATCCAGTTAATGGGCTTTGCCATTAGTTGTAGTAAAGAAGTCCACAAGTAAACTGGAATTGTGTGTTGACTTCAGAGGCACCATCAATGCTCAGTCAATCATAGATCCTTGCCCCATTCCACAGCAGGAACAGTTACTTTCTAAATTGTCTGGGGGACAGTTATTTTTTTTTTTTTCAAAGATCGACCTGGCAGAGGCCTATTTGCAACTCCCTCTTGACTTGGATTCACAATACAAGCTCATTATGAACACTGCCTTCAGTTTATATCAATATCTTTGCCTTTCTTTCAGTGTCTCCTGCGTGCCAGCTATATTCCAGTTCTGGGGTGCATAAGCTACCTTGATGATATTGTTGTTTCCAGAGGGATCACTGAGGATCATTTGAGCAATTTATGGCCTTTGTTTTCCGCATTGCTAGCTGCAGGCTTAAGCTGTAACCATCAGAAGTGCCAACGATCTATAGAGTGCCTTGGTTTCAAAGTTACAGATCATAGTGTTCCCCAATTAAGGATCATGTTCAGCTATTATGGCACTCCCACAACCCACTTTGGTAAAGGAACTACAGGCATTTTTAGCTAGTACTGCTTATTACCACAATTTCATTCTGGGGCTGTGACCATTTTGTGCACTAGCCGATTGAGGAAAGGTGCTAAATTTCAGTGGTTCCCCTCATGTGAAGTCACATTGCTTTCTCTTAAAGACTAGCTTGTTTTGGCCACATGTTAGGCAATTTTTCATTCAAGCCAGCATCTGGTTCCAGAAATGGGTGCATTTCACTTTGTTCTTGACACAGTGCTAGAACACTGCTTTGTTGACGGCTGAGAACACCCCATAGCCTTCACATCTGAAACCCTCACTCTCTCAGTCCAAAAACTCTCAGACTGAGAAAGAAGCCATAGTCATTGAGATAATGGATCACAAACCTTTTTAATCCATCTGCTCCCATGCCAAACAAAGCTCCTCGCAGGCTACAGCATTGAACTTTGTTTTTGTAGTGGTTTCATTACGAAATTCACTTTTGCCGTACTACTAAGCATGCAAACACTGACGCATTGTCTCACCTACCAGATGGTTCTGATGGAGTCTTCAGCCAGAAGGGACTTTTTTGTGTGACACTCCAGGAAGAACGAATATGGTGGGGACATGGCATAGCCACAGCCTAAAGGATGTTTCTAGAATCCATAGTCCATGTGGATTATGCAGGACCATTCTCCAATTTATATTCACTCTTGGTTGTTGATGCATATTCTACATTTCCATTTGTAGCCTGATGTACACATCTTTCTTCTTCTGTTATGATTGCTGCAACACCCAAAATATTCCATCTGGAAGGCTTACCACTTACTATCATTACTGACAGCAGCCCCCCATTGTACTCAGCACATCATTTGCTGTTCCCTATTCACAGTAACCAATAAAATACATACAAGATCTGTTCAAAAAGTTAGGTGTCTTTCCAAATTGCACAGGCAAAGTACATTAGATTATTTTATGTTGGTTCACATGGGCCGAACATATATTCTGTTTCAAGTGTTTGTTTTTGACAGATAGATATGTTAGACATGTTTTAGTGTGCTCGGTGATTTTATATTTATATAAATAAAATTAATAGAAAAAATGCATAAAATGGAATCAAGAGCTCTAAAACACTTGAAATGTTAACAATGGCATACAGTGAGTCTGCACTAAGTAAACAAATGTTTATAAGTGGTACAAGTTCTTCTAAGATGGCCAAGAAGATGCCAATGACAACACAGCATAACAAAAACAGTTGGTACTGTTGAATCTGTGAAGAGAATTGTTTTGGAAAATTGTTGTTTTACCATAAGAGATGTTGCGGAGGATGTTGGCATATCAGTCGACTTGTGTCATGTAATTTTTTTGGATGTTTGTGCATGACAAGTTTGTTAAAAAAAATCTCTATTTTTATCAGAACTGCTGATTGGGTATTGCTCAGGAGCTCTTGAATGAAATCAATGATGAACCTGATTTGCTCAAAAGGGTCATAACTGGTGAAATAACAGAGTTTTATATTTATGACATTGAAACCAAAGCCTAACAGTCCCAATGGAAGCATTCAGGAGAGCCTAGACTGAAAGGAGCACACCAAGTTAAATCAAATGTTGTAGATGTGTTCAATGTTTCTTCAATTGTCATGGCATAGTGCATCATAAATTTTTGCCTATAGGTTGTATGGTCAATAAGGATTATTACCTTGCTGCTATGCATTGTTTGCAAGATGCAATATGCAAAAAACATCCATAATTATATATACAGGGTGGCGCAGGGAAACGGGATATATTGACAAAACGAAAATTATAGAAGGAAACTTTCCTGATGGGATAAACAAATATAAAAAATATTGATGAAGATTACTTACCAGGTGAAGGAGCTCAGGTAGTAATAGTAGCACAAATAAATTAATAAATCACACACAAGGTAAGTCTTTCCTGTCCCGGGATTGGAATGGCTCCTTACCCACTCCCTTAAAACCCTCATCATTTTCTTTTCCCTTTCCTTCCCTTCTACCTGAAGAAGCAGCTAGGCTGCGAAAGCTAGCGTTTGTGTGTGTGTGTGTGTGTGTGTGTGTGTGTGTGTGTGTGTGTGTGTGTGGTGTGTTTATTTGTTACTATCACTGCCTGTGCTCCTTTGCCTGATAAGTAGACTTCGTCTATTTTTTTACATATATTTTCCCTGTTAGATGAAACGAGAATTATAGAGGAAAACTTTCCTGGTGGGATAAAAAAAAAAAAAAAAAAACAGATGACTTACCATAGATAGATGCAAATAAAATCACACACATACAAGCTTTCGCAACCACTGGCCGCTTCTTCAGGATAAGAGGAAAAAAGGGGAGGAGAAAGGGAAGGATATGGGTTTTAGGAAGTGGAAAAGGAGTCATTCCAATCCCAGGAGTGGAAGGACTTACCTTAGGGGAAAAAAAGAAAGTAAACAAATACACACACACACACACATATCCAAACGCAAACACACGTAAACAGACATATATAAAAAGCCAATGTTGGCTTTTTACATATGTCTGTCTAGGTGTGTTTGCGTTTGGATATGTGTGAGTGTGTGTGTATTTGTTTACCTTCCTTTTTTTCCCCTAAGGTAAGTCCTTCCACTCCTGGGATTGGAATGACTCCTTTTCTAAAACCCATATCCTTCCCTTTCTCCTCCCCTTTTTTCCTCTTATCCTGAAGAAGCGACCAACGATTGCGAAAGCTTGTATATGTGTTTGTGTGTGATTTTATTTGTATCTATTGACGAGCCGTTCCTTTTATTTCACTACAATGTACATGTTCATTCATCATTGTTTATGAGAGATTTTTTGCCCAAAAACAACATGACAATCATGTCTCAGCCACCATGTTCACAGGATTTGGCGCCCTGTGACTTTTTTCTGTTCCCAGAACTGAAGAGATCTATGAAAGGATGAAGATTTGCAATGATTGAAGAAATAAAAACTGCATTACTGGAAATACTCTATGCTGTATCAAAAAGTTCTTATGAAAAGTGCTTTGACAATTGGAAGAAGCATTGGTGTAAGTGTATTGTTTCTGAGGGGGGATTACTTTAAAGGGGACAACATGAATAATAATGAATAAATACATATTTTAATACAAATATAGTCATCTTACTTTTTGAATGCCCCTTGTACAAACATCGATTTTCATAGGTATGCAATTTCATGATGGAGAAGAAGTTATAAGGCTAGTTCCCATCTGCATAATTCAGAAAATCTAGTGGTGACAGGGAGGATCCAGATTGTCTGTTTTGTGAGGTGGCCATTAAATGTTGAGCAAAGGGTGCTCAACTTTTTGTTGGCCATAGTTTGACTGTGGCCATTCATCCTAAGGACAGCTGGGTGGTTGTCTTCTAAACAGAAAGCTGTGCAGTGATTCAAGTAGCTCTGGTATACATTATTGCTGATTTCACAAGTGACCTATAGTTGGCGTCACCTACCAAAGCAGCCCAGTTTTCAGCTGTTCTGCACATCTCCCTCCATTGCCACTATGACAGCCAATAACGTTCATTGCATAGACGTGTGGCTGGCCACGAGTTATGCAATGTTTCTCCAGCAGGTGCAACTGTTGGCGCTCAGCTGTAGCTTCTCCCTCCTCGCTTTCCCTCTATGCAGAGAAGCACCTTCTTATGCCAGGTATACTCTCAGATGGCATAGGATAACCCTGTAACAGGACTAGAGTAGGAAGTATTGGATGGATCATCCATGGTGATATGATCACTTTGGCTTGGGTTTGTATTACATCCATTACATTTGGATTAGATCCATTGTGTTGGAGTGCTGGGGGCACTAAATTCTGGGGGTATGGAGTATTTTTCATATTTTGGAGGATGAATGGAGAGTTATAAGTAGTCATAAAGAAATTTCCATCCCAATCCTATGGAAAACTCTGTGTTGTTACTAAATTAATGACTCTTAAATCTTTAAGGCAGATAACCCACTTATACAACATTTTTTCCTTTGTTCATCCTGGCAGACAGCAGGTTTGTTGTCATACCAGTGTAAAAAGTCGTACAATGATTACAACAGAGCTGTTAAAGGACGAGGTTGTTTCCACAGGTGGCCCGGCATCTGATGGGATATGGTACGTTATGAGAGGACTGAAATAGGAACTGCTGGGGATGTGGATTCAACAGAACTTCCTTATGGATACAATCCTTGTGGCAAAGGGTTCAGATTGGGATGGACTAGGATGATGTGGAAGTTGAATGGCTGACAGAATACCACTTTTGGAGAGGTATGAAGGATGTTGGTTAGGTTTTCTCTCATTTCAGGGCATGACGAAGGATAATCTGAGCCACTACTGGTTAACAGTGCTACTGGTTAACAATGTTGGAGTGATGGGTTTGGATGTTCCTTTGTCTGTGTAGCTGGTTTGAGGAAGGGGGGAGGGGGGGAGATATGGTATGGAAAGGCCTTTGTGAGACCTTCAGTATAATGGGCAAGGAAAATGCAGGTGCTGTTGATGAGTGGTGTGTTTAGTATGGAGAGAGATGTGCTGGGAGCCATTTGAGAGATGAAGGTCAACATAGTGGAACATGTGTTGGGGACGGATCAGGTAAAGCAGATGGGAGAGGCAGTGTTAAAGGTATGAAAGAATGAGGATATCAAAAACACCATAAGTACATTTCATGTGATATACAAGGGAGAAAACAGTAGTTATTTTACAATAGCATGGATTAAGTCTGAAAAAAATGCTGCTACAAAACCACAAGAATGTAAGTTGTCTCACATGCATGTAATACACAAGCAATAATGCTGACCTTGTTATGAATGCTGTGGCATGTAAGTGTGCACCCTTGCTGCTGTAATCAATCTTTGGCTGTATTATTCCTCCAGGTCCACTGATAGTGCTGATTGGTGGAGTGGTGGGAGTAGTCACATTGTGGATTCGGATTAAGTTTTGTTGTTTTCTTTTAAAGAATGCTACAGCATATGAGAGTGAAGATGTCAGCACAAACAGGGCAATCAGTGTGATCCCTAACCTGCAGTGAAAATCACTTTATTATTCACAAAATCTTAAATGACTGCCATCGTAAAATTTTTTTGTTTATTACTAACTGAGATTACCAAAAGTACCAGGTTTCCCAAAGTTCTTCATGCCTTCTATTATACACACAGCACCGATATGTGTTATTGCAGCAGTATGGGATGTCTGTTGAGCACCTATTTGGAGGTGAAGAAAAAAATAGTAAGATGGTAGTAACAATATATTTGACTCACTAATGCTATCAGTAGTAAACATTTCACAATTGCACAGATTCAGCAAATATAATCTTGCAGTTTCCTAAATGTCAATACCAACATATTTAATGGCAATAGTCGTGAAAAATCATTAGATTATTTTCTTTCTTTTGTTCTGTATAAAATAATGGTGCATCTGTCCCAGCACTTACTTTGTTGATATAGCAGAGTTAATTACAAATTCAATTGCCCTGCAGTCATAAATAGTTTGTGCCATCAACAAATGAACCTGAAACATAGATACAGAAGTCAGAAACAGATAAAAATTTCAAAGTTCTGGCAAGGTGAGTGTTAACAGCCATCATGTATTTAATAAAATGCATTTTTAACCATCAGCTGTTTTATTAAATCCTTAAAATTGACTAGTTTTGGTCCAGGATCATCATCATAGATAAAAAAATATAAGCATAGGTTGTGATGGTCTTTGTCTCATGCAATTGTGAAATTTTTACAACTGACAGCATTAGTGAGTGAAATATATTGTTACTACCATTTTACTATTTTTGTCTTTGCCTCCAAATAGGTGCTCAACAAACATCCCATAAACATGAAATATGAGAATGGACTGTGAATACTAAGGAGTGCACTGATTGCATAAGTCAAAGACCATCACAACCTCTCCATAGGTTGACTCACCTGTTTTAACACTTTTTTTTTTAATTTATGATGATGGTCCTGAACCAAAACTTGTCGATTTTAAGGATTTAATAAAACAGCTGATGGTTAAAGATGCATTTTATTAGATGAAAATTTAATAGCTGCTACTATCAATGACAATTTCTTAGTGTAGTAACTGATTATATATTAAAGAATCCTACACTCTGAAACTGCAAGCAAAGATCAAAAGGTGAAAAATTTAAAATAAGTTTGTTAAAGATCCCAGAAATGAGAAAAAAAGGAGTTTGTGGCATATGTTTCAAACCAATTAACATAAAAAATTGATATACACATCATTTGAACAGAAAAAAAATTGTTTACATGTCTAATAATGGAAAGTCCAAATAGGAATTAACAATATATAAGGATAGAGAGGATGAAACTGTAGGGTGCAGAAAAAAGGGGAAGTTATTGTAAGTTGAAGCCTGGATAATTTTGTGATCAGAGAATGTACTGTATGGATAACTTCCATCTTTGCAGTAAAAAGAAGCTGGTGGTGGGTGGTAGGAGCCAGATGGCCCAGGTTGTGAAGCAGCCATTGAAATCAAGCATGTGCTCCACTGCATGTTGCACCATATGGTGGTTCACCTAGCTTTTCCCCACTGTAGGCGGTGGTCATTCATTCTTATGGACAGTTGGTTAGTTGCCATGCCAATATAGAAAGCTGTGCAGTGATTGCTGTACAGCTGGTAAATTACATGGCTGCTCTCACAGGGGGACAGGTCTTTGTTAGGGTAGGATAGTCCTGTGACAGGAGTGGAATAGGAAGTGCTGGGTGAGTGGATTGGACAGGTCTTTCAACGGGGTCTTCCACATGTATATGATCCCTGTGGCAATGGGCTGGGTTTTTGGGTGGCACAGGGATGGACTAGGATGTTATGGAATTTTGGAAGGTGACAGAACACCACCTTAGGAAGGGTGGGAAGGATCAAGGGCAGGATGTGTGTCTTTTCTGGACATGAGGACAGAAAATCAAAACCTTGGCAAAGGATAGAATTTAGCTATTTGAGTCCAGGGTAGTACGGGGTGACAAGAGGAGCACTCTTTTGTGGATGGTTACTGGTGTTAGGAGGAGGATTTGGGATGTGTGAGTATATGTTTTTGGACTAGGTCTGTGGGGTAGTTTCTGTATGTGAAGGCCTTTGTGAGACCCTCAGCATATTCAGAAAGGGAGTTTTTGTCACTGCAGATATACCATCCACAGGTGGCCAGGCTGTAAGAGAGGGACTTTTTGATATGGAAGAGATGGCAACTGTCAAAGTGTAGGTACTGTAGGTGGTTGGTAGGTTTAATATGTACAGGAGTGTGGATGTAGCCATCAGTGAGGTGGAGGTTGACATCTAGGAATGTTGCATGGTAGGTTGAGGAAGACCAGGTGAAGTGGATGGGGGAGAGGGAGTTGAGGTTTTGAAGGAAGGAGGATAGGGTGTCCTGGCCCTGAGTCCAGATCATGAAAATATCATCAATAAACCTGAACCAGTCCAGAGGTTTGGGGTTTTGGGGTGCTAGGAAGGATTCCTCCAGACAGTTCATAAACAGGTTGGCATAGGAGGGTGCCATGCGGATGCCCATGGCTGTGCCATGGATTTGATGGAAACATTTCCCCTCAAAGGAAAAGTAGTTGTCAGTTAGGATAAAGTTGGTGAGGCTTATGTGGAATATAGCTCCAGCCTTGAGTTCAGAGGAACATTCGTAGAGGTAATGTTTGAGAGCAGCAAGGCCATGGGCATGTGGGATGTCGGTGTATAGGGAGGTGGCATCCACTGTGACAAGTAGGGATCCAGGAGGCAAAGGGGTGGGTATGGTGGAGAGTCAGTGAAGGAAGTACTTGGTATCCTTGATATCCTTGATTTAGGAAGAAATGTGCATGAGGATAATTGGAAGGGAGAGGAGTTAGCTGCATCAACAATTGTAGTGATTATAAAGCCCTCCGTTCAAAGTGGGCAGGATTGTTGGCTCAGAAGTCGGAATGTGACAGTTACAAAGGATATGAGAAGAATGAAAATACAATATAGAAGGGAATATTGATAGAGGAATGCTTTAGAAAACAATAACAAAGGAAAAATCACGAAGTTAGGGAACAGAAGAGAGGCGATTAGGCAAAATCTAATAATGGAAAGTCCAGGTTGGAGTTAATAATATAGTAATAAAGACAATTTACAACTCACTGCAAAGATGTGATGATGAGCTGCAACAGAAACATACAAAAGACACACACATACAAAACTTTCATCTATCTGCCATGGCCTTCTTCAGAAAACAGAACATTCACACAAACACACAGGCACACAACACAGTCATACATCCGTCACCTCCAGCTGCCACACTTCAAATCACGCTCTGCAGTGTGTAAATAGGAGAGTGGAGGGGAGGGGAGAGGGGATAGCAAGGTTTCATCATGGTTTCCATTTTATGCAAAGGGTTATGAGGTCGTCACTTGCGCGAATTTCAATGGCCTCTCTAACGACACAGGCCCAGTATCTCGACGTCTGTACCAGAATCCTAGTGCGTTCATACTCCGTCGTGTGATTCTCCGACAGACAATGTTCAGCAATCGCTGACTTGCTCAGATACATCAGTCGTGTGTGCCTCTGGTGTTCAAGGCATCGATCCTTGACGGTACGCATCGTGTGGCCAATATATGACTTGCCACACTGACACGGAATCTGGCACACGCTGGCCTTCCTAAAACTGAAATCATCTTTGGTGCTCCCCACCAGTGCATGAATTTTATTTGGCAGACAAAAGACAGTTGCAACCTGGTGTTTCTTCAATATGTGAGCGATCCTCCCCGAGAGTGCTCCGGTATATGGAATAAACGCAGTGCCTACCTCCTCCCTCGTGTTTTCATCTGTTTCCACAGGCTATGCTGTAGTGGTTGGGTGGAGAGCCCACTGAATCTGCCACTCTGAGTACCCATTTTTTTAGAATACAGTTATCAGGTGATCCAATTCCTGGGGTAGACTCTCTGCATTGGAGATAGTGCGCACCCTATGTACTAGAGTTTTAAGTACCCCATTCCTCTGTGACGGGTGGTGACAGCTGTCTGCCTGTAAATACAGATCAGTGTGCATTGTCTTCCGAATCACACCATGAACCAGGGTGCCATCAGCTCTTCTCCTGACCAAGATGTCAAGGAATGGCAATTTACCCTCCGTTTCAGTCTCCATAGTGAATTTGATGTTGGGGTCTATGGAGTTCAGATGTGCAAGGAAGTCAAGGAGTTTATCCATACCATATTGCCACATGACAAAAGTGTCGTCCACATAATGGGAAAAGTAAGTAGGTTTCCATTCAAATGACCCCAGGGCTTCCTCCTCGAAATTCACCACATACAAATTTGTGACCACAGGGGAGAGTGGGCTACGCATGTTGACCACCTCCGTTTATTCGTAGTATTCGCCATTGAAAAGAAAATACGTGGAGGTCAAGACATGCCTAAAAAGTTTAGTGGTCAACTCGTCAAATTTCTGACCAATCAAATCTAGTGACTCTCAAAGGGGTACCCTCGTAAACAACAAAACTACGTCAAAACTCACCATGATATCAGACTCATCCAGCCTGAAGCTGTCAAGGCATTTAACAAAATCCACGGAATTACAGATGTGATGAGGACATTTACCCACATACAGACTTAATATTCCCATTAAGTATTTGGCCAACAAATATGTTACTGACAATGGGGCGTAACGGGACCCTATATTAGTGAACCTTAGGTAGTCCATAAAGTCTTGGCAGTACCAGACCTTGAGGTAGCAGTTTTTTTGTCGACACCCTCCAGCCAGTAAATCTGTGTCCTTGAGGAGCACCCTCATTTTGTTTTCCACCTTCTTTGTGGAGTCAATGCTAATCTTCTGGTAGGAATCATCATTTAGCAGGCTCTGCATCTTTTCAATGTAGTCCTAATGGGAGACAACAACTTTAGCATTGAACTTTGTCAGCCGGTAAGACAACAATTTCAGGGCGCTCCCTCAGGTCATGAATGGCAGCCCTCTCTTTACTAGTGATGTTCAACTTCATGGGATTGGATTTTGTCAAAGCACAGAAAGTTTCACAACGTATTTCCTCAGCTGATTCAGGCGGGAGTTGAGCTGCAACCTGTTCAACAACACTAATAATTTCTGTGATCGGTGTGAAATTGGGGGTAGGAGCAAAGTTGAGTCCGTCCTCCAAAACCGATACCGCATCATCACTCAACTCCATGCCACTCAGATTGATGACAGTCTTGCAAGGAACCTGCAGAGATAGTTTGTCAAGGAGATGTGAGAACTTAGTTGTTTGATGTCCCGTTGCCTTCTTTTGGGTGGAATCGGCTGCAACCAAGGTAACACCATCAATCCAATACCAGGAAAAAGAAGTGAAATGACTAGCCAGTTGCAAATGCAGTTTGAATAGTTGAAGTGAGATGAACTCAAGGCTATGGCGGGTGAAATGCACTCTGTCACGAACCAAAGCGAGGCTGGCCCATTTCTTAATTCTCTTGGCTGCTGCAGAATTGATGTGATGCGTGACCTTAGCAAAATTTGGAACAACATTCTTGCAATGACATCTCTTTAGAAAGGCAAGAGTACTTAGCAAGCAACATCTACGGTGGCGCAACTTTTCAAATTTCTTCATGCTGCAATACATCTCCTCCCAGTAAAGGTGTATGATGTAATTCTTGAGTTTCTCCCAGCGTATTTGATAATCAAAATATCCATGGGTGTACTGCCAGTCTACAGTGTCCAACGGGCACAATATTTCAGCGATCATACAAGTCGCTATCATCAGGTGAATTGACGGACTGAGCTCCTGGAAATGTGCCGGCACGGAGATCCGCACGCTACGGCAGCTCGAAGGGAACTGTGTTCTAGTTTGATGGTGGGAAATTTAAATACCCTTCACCCGCAGAACACCCCCTCCATGGTCCGCACCCCATGCCATGGTCGCGCAGTGGAAGTGTTTGTGACGGTGTCTGACAGGACGTCGATGTGAGGGCTCTGTCCGCCATGGTTGGCACTACGCTATGTTTGCTAGATTTTCTCTTAATTAACCCAAATGCTGGTTCCCAAGCTTTGCTAAGAATATAGCCACAGTCACGGTTTATGAGGTTGTCACTAGTGCAAATTTCAATGGCCTCTCTAATGACACAGTCCCAGTATCTCAATGTCTGTACCAGAATCCTAGTGTGTTCATACTCCACCTCGTGATTCTCTGACAGACAATGTTCAGTAACTGCTGACTTGCTTGGATACGTGTGTGCCTCTGGTGTTCAAGGCATCGAACCTCGACGCTACGCATCATCTGTCCAATATATGACTTGCCATACTGATACGGAATCTAGTACACGCCGGCTTTCCTCAAACCGAGATCATCTTTGGTGCTCCTCACCAGTGCACAAATTTTATTCAGTGGACAAAAGACAGTTCCAACCTGGTGTTTCTTCAAAATGCAGGCGACCTTCCCTGAGAGTGCGCCAGTATATGGAATAAATGCAGTGCCTACCTCCTCCCTCGTGTTTTCATCCATTTCCACAGGTTGTGCTGTAGTGGTTGGGCAGAGACCCTACTAAATCTGCCACTCTGAGAACCCTTTTTTCGGAATACAGTTCTCAGGTGTTCCAATTAGTAGAGTAGACTCTCTGCGTCGGAGATAGTGCACACCCTGTGTACTAGAGTTGTAAGTACCCCATTCCTCTCTGACAGATGGTGATAGCTGTCTGCATGTAAATACAGATCAGTGTGCGTTGTCTTCCGAATCATACCATGACCCATGGTGACATCAGCTCTTCTCCTGACCAAGATGTCAAGGAACAGCAATTTACCCTTCGTTTCAGTCTCCATAGTGAATTCGATGTTGGGGTCTATGGAGTTCAGATGTGTAAGGAAGTCAAGGAGTTTATCCATATGATGGGGCCAGATAACAAAAGTATAGTCCATGTAATGGAAAAATGCAAGTAGGTTTCCATTCAGATAACGGCAGGGCTTCCTCCTCAAAATTCTCCATGTAAAAATTTGTGACCACAGGAATGGAAACCTACTTGCTTTTTCCATTATGTGGACGACACTTTCGTCATCTGGCCACATGGTATGGATAAACTCCTTGGCTTCCTTACACATCTGAACTCCATTGACCACAACATCAAATTCACAAATGATGAACAATACTCATTTTTCACAGGACTATTTTGTGTCCACACATTCTTGACCACTGCCGACTGCAGATAGTTCAGTGTGCTGTGCTTCAAATTTGTATTCACGACCCGCCACAGATCCTCCATGTGCACAAGTCTATCCATTCATGACCCATGTGCCTGGATGTAGTTTGAACAGTATCATGCTGTCACAGAATTATATTTCACTGCCTGCATCTAATGATCTGACTCGTGGACTCACTCCTGACTCTTCTTCGAGTTCTACGTTTAATTCAGTACCTTTGCCTCAAGTTCCTTTGGCACCTTTTTCTGAGCGTGTAGTTTCCATTGCAGACAGTGCAGAGCATTCGTCTTTCAGACAACCATCTGTGCAGTGTTTACCCAGTGACTGCATTTTCAACCCTCACACTCTGTTGAGTGATTTCTCATGTATGAACTTGTCAGGTCAGGATAATGTGTTCAATGTGCAGCCATATTCGGCATCCCGACACACCCCGCAATGCCGCGCCCACTTTGGCCTACCACATTCGCTTGTGTGGCTGGCACATTGTGTGACTGTCTTACGCTGTTTCGCCCTCAACCGCCCACTTCATTGGCACAATTTGGTGCCTTTGCCACATTAGCCTTCCACATCGTGCCTCAACAACAACTTCAACATCAGCCTGACACTGTGGTACCAGACGCAGGACCTCAGACACCATCTTCTCTTCCTCTGCCACCTGGACATCTGCCCAAGCTGTAACCATCTTTGTTAGAGGGTCCAACTACGTGGTTTGCCTTAGTAGAACAAATCCTGGATGATGTTTCTCGCTATCTCTATCTTATCACACATCTGCACAAGCACATCAACCTAATATGCAATTTGGTAACGGAGCCTCCAATGATCCTTCGTTACTTCATGGTGAAGCTGACCATCCGGGAGTGTGTTAATGCGCACTACTGATGATATCATATGCTACATTCTGTAAAAGGAACATCTCAGTGACAGGAAGCCTTCCCAGTTGTGGAGACATTTTCTACTGCTGGTCAGCCAGCAGGCAATGCCAGATTCAAATCTGATGGCAGTCTGGACCAACAAGCTGCATTTACTGGTCCAGATGGCTCTGGCCTACAATATCCTCAAGTCTCCTAGGGTGCACATCCACATCGCTGACCAGCTTCATGCTGCCTACTTATGTGATGCCTGTCTCAATGCACCTGCTCACAATCAAACTGCACCTCCTGCATGCCGGCCAACCTTGTCGACCCACCTGGCATTCGTTGCCTCCCAACTGAGACACCACAGCTGACCTCTACATAATCCAAAGATGGACCTCTGCTGCCCACTCGCTTTCTACTGGAACAGCCACCTCACTACCCATACTGTTTCATCCACAGTTGCATTGGTACTGCTGCCAAGAAGTGTCGACCTCTGTGCTCATAACCAAACGCAACTTGCAGGGGAACATAGGCAGCACTTGGATGAGAACAGGCACCTACCAACACTGCATTCTGTACACTGTACTTCCACTCAGGGCAGTCGCCTCTACTTGCGTGGTTGTATTTCCAGCACCGGATTCCTCATTGATACCAGTGTGGATGTTTCCCTGCTACCCACTACTATGACAACTGGCCCTCTCGGCCTGCATCAGCTGCTGCTGCGAGCTGTCAATGGCACACAACTTTGATGCATAGGTTCAGCCTCTTACTCTGTGCATCTCTTTCTTATTTGCATTCTCAAGAGGGACTTTTTAGTGGCAGACATTCTGGAACCTATTGTGGGTATTGATTTTTTAACACTTTCACCCAATGTTGTGTACTGCTCTGCTTTACAGCATCCCCCAAACAAACGTTTTTCATGTGATTCGTCAAGCTCCGGCTCAACTTCTGTGAGTGCTACTGTTATTAATGAGTATACCAAATTGTCTGATGACTTCGACATGCTGCTGAATGAGTGCTTTGACAAACGTAAACAAGTACCTGACCTCAAAAGTGAATAGGAAAGCATCGTGTGCCATCTTGCCCATGCTGAATCAAAGCTGACTGCAGCCAAACAACAACTTTTTGCTCTGCAGGTGGATTGCAAGGTTAGTACCAGTGTATCATCTCCTATTAATGTTTCACGCCCACGCATAGGCATGATTGTGCTTCAGACACTTTGCCTAACCTTACTTCTCGCTCCTACGCTGATGTGTGCAAATGATATGCGGTTGCCAGGCCAATGGCCACAGCTGTCAAAACTGTAGTGCACTCTGCCCTCTGGCACTTGCTCCACATGCTATTCAGAACTCTTCGCCTACCGACCTAAGAACTGAAACTGAATCACAACAAGGACCAACTCCACTTACCTTCTGTTACGTTTCTAGGGTAGACTATTTCAGCTGATGGCATTTCTCCACACCCCGAAAAGTTCAATGCCATCAAGGAATTACCATGCCCCTCTACATTCAAAAAATTGAGGCAATTCTTAGGCACTATTAATTATTATCGTCAACACTTGCCTGGTGCTACTGACATTCAAGCCTCCATTACTGATGCACTGGCAGGCAAGAATACCTCGAGCACTTGCCGCATCTCTTGGAGTCCTGTGATGGCTGAGGCTTTCTCTTTCCTTAAAGACCTTTAATGGAATGCTGTTACCATTGCTCACATCACCCTGAGGTGGACATCTTATCATGACCGATGCCAGTGACACTGCCATTAGTGCTGTACTTAGCCAATCTCTAGACGGCAATATCTCTCCTCTCCAGTTCTTCTCCAAATTATTAAATCATGCTCAGGGAAAGTATTCGGCCTTCAACCAAGAACTCCTTGCCATTTACAAGGCCATTAAGAACTTCCACTCTGAGATGAAGGGCCATCCTTTCCATGTCTTCACCAACTAAAAACCTTTGGCCGCCACAATACAAAATCCACCAGTTGATCCTCCGCCTACACACTTCCCAGTTCACCACCAATGTCAGGTACATCAGGGGTGCTGACAATATTGTAGCCAACTTCCTCTCCTGAGTCAATACCATGTCCTCCCTGATTGACCTCTCTAACCTTGCCATTCTCCAGTCGCCTGATGACGGGCTCATGCAACTAGTTTCCGATCACTCCTCCTCTCTCCACCCTGCTGCACCTCTTTTCCTGGGATGACTGACGAAATTTGGTGTGATAATTTCATGGGCAAGCTTTCACACATTGGCATTCTTGCCTCGAGCAGACTTGTAACTGAACATTTAGTCTGGCAAGATATCAAGCGAGACTGTCAAGCTTGGGATCGAGCCTGCCTTCCCTGCCAACACAACAAAATCACTTCCCCACACCTCCCCTTCTTTGGGCTCTTTCCTGATTTCTGTGGGCAGATGTCAACATGCCACAATGATGTCGTCGGCCCTCTTCCTCTGGCTGATGGTTTCCATTATGTCTTGTCGACCATCGATCAGACAATCTGCTGGGCTGAGGCCACCCCTCTCACCAACATCATGGCACAGTCAGTGGCTGAAGCCTTTCTTCATCTTGGGTTTCTTGGTTCAGCTGCCCTTTGGTCATTACCTCAGATCAATGCCACCAGTTTGAATCCACTCTCTTTTCCAACCTTTGCCACCTCTGTGGCACCACCAACTACCACCTCTAAAGCAATGGGCTGGTAAAGCAGTGCCACAGAGCACTAAAATCGTCTCTCCAGTGCCACGACTGTGGATGGAGGCTCTTCCTCTTATTTTGCTTGGATTATGAGCAACCTACAAAGAAGACCTATGTGGCACTGTAGCAGAATTTGTCTGTGGGCAGTCCTAACTTTTTCCTGGCGAACTCGTCTCCCCCTCTCCCATTCCTCACTCCTCTGACCTCCCCACCCTGGTAGACAGGATTTGTGAGCATTGCATGAGGATCTGCCCTCCACCTACCTCCAGTCACTCATCCCCAAAGCTCTTCCTTCCCAAGAGGTTGGAATCTTGTGAGTTTGTCATGCTATGGGACGACACGGTCTGTCCTCCACTCAGCCCATCTCACTCAGGCCCTCATCGGGTGCTCAGGCACTCCCCCAACAACTTCAGCTTACTCATCAATTACTCTCCCTCCACTGTGTCGGTAAACTGCATCAAACCCGCTCATGTTGAGCCATGCTCCTCACCTTCAGTCGAGGGTTTGACAGAGGACGTCGAAAGAGTCGAAAGAAGGGCAGCTCATTTAGTATTGTCATGATACAGGGGAGACAGCGTTACAGAAATGATAGAGGATCTGGGATGGGAATTATTACAACAACAGCACTTATTGCTGCGGCATGGGCTACTTACGAAACTCCAATCACCAACTTTCTCCTCCGAATGCGAAAATATATTGTTGACTCCCACTTACATAGGTAGAAATGATCATCAGAATAAAGTACGAGAAATCAGAGCTCGAACGGAGAGATTCAGGTGCTCTTTCTTTCCGAGCAC
The DNA here is from genome assembly GCA_026315105.1 of Locusta migratoria. NCBI lineage: Eukaryota > Metazoa > Arthropoda > Insecta > Orthoptera > Acrididae > Locusta > Locusta migratoria. Next base: position 78,187,999 of record CM048746.1, on the reverse strand, counting down.
TATTCAAGAATGGAATTGAAGATAAATAGTATAATGGTGGTTTGATGAACCCTCTGCCAGGCACTTAAATGTGATTTGCAGAGTATCCTTTATAGATGTGTGTAGATGTGTACAGGGCAATCATCCTCTCCTCATAATGTTGGAGGCAAAGACCTCTCTTCTGGGCCCTTCAGCCTCTCCATTGTCTCCTTCCAATGTGCCTCTGCCTTTCTACCTCCTGCTAGAGTTACCTCTCCGTCTCTTCCTTCCCCTTCCCTTCCTCTTTGTTCAAGGTCTCTACACACTCTCCTGCCTCCCCCTTCCAAGGCTTTTGCATTCAACCTCTTACTGGGGCTCCAGTCCTTGAATTTGAGGTTTCTATTCCTCCCCAACTCTGTTCTGACATTGCAGTTCTTTAGCGCGAAGGCTCGATCTTCACCTTATGTACAGCCGTCGGTGCTTCCGCCCCGCCTCCCCAGCAATGTAGGTACGAGATACTGAAATGTTTCTCCCCTCCTGCTTCATTTAATTTGAATGCTACTTGAGCCTATCTGCTTCCCTCGGGTGTGGCTAGAGTGGTACTTGCCCTCCTACCTGTGCAACCCTCAGCCTCATGCCCCCTCGCCTCAGGGACTTTGAGGTGTTCGGCCCCACTGGTTGCTGCCTCCGTGGACAGTTGCTATTGCCAGACAACTCTGTGGAGCTGTTCATCACTCGGACTCCACACACACAACTATTGCTGGCTGTCACCCCCCTTCCCCCACCCTTTGCCGTCACCTCAACACGAGTACTCCATACTGCAGCGGGGGGGGGGGGGGGGAGGATTGTTTGGTGACCATAGCCATAATCGACTCTGCACAAACAAATTTATCTTTACAATTGTCTTTGGGCGAGCCGCCTCTCAGTCACCACCAGCAAGTACATTTAGTCTGTGTCTATGTTTGTTGAAGTTAATAATATAGTAAGGACAGTTTACAATTCACCGCAAAGACGTGGCAATGAGCTGTGACAGACACACACACACACACACACACACACACACACACACACACACACATACTAAAGTGTGGTATGTGTGTATCTTTTGTATGTGCCTGTTGCAGCTTGTCGCTACGTTTTTGTGTTGAGTTGTAAGCTGTCCTCTTATTATATTATAAATTCCAACCTGGACTTTCCATTATTATATTTTGTTGAAGTTAAGGTGAATAAAGTGTTGTTATGCCAACAAGTATGTTTCCTGGGGCTCACACCTCGTGAAAAACCCACAAGTCTATTATCATTTTCTTTTCCAAAACTTTTGTTATTCCTTTTTATAATGTAACTAGCTGAAGTCTTTTTCTATTATTTGATACAGCAGAAGTTGCATTAATTAGCAAATATTAATTAATTTGTCCCATAAGTATATTGTTAAAGTTCAGATAGTATTCTAATTAGTAGGAGATGTCTGTTAAAACTAATTAAATTCTTTTGTCATAATATTAAAGTGGCTATTACTACATTTGACAAGTAATGGTAGGAAAGTTTTGCCCTCATTAGGTTCTGTATGATTACCATAAATTATGAAACTGTTGTTGATAAACCTATTTTGTTACATACATAAATGAAATACTATTAATCAAACCGAGATTTGTATATTAATTTAATCAGTATTATTTGCGCTTTCTTTTACTATAGTCATTTGCATATAACTGTTTACTTTTCCATTATAATTAATGTAATGAACTCAATTAAAAATATGTAATTTTCAGTGACATTGTTTGAAAGATATTAATAGAACGTGTTCTCGGCATGTAATAAGAGTATTGTTTTATCCTCCATCTGATGCACAATCTATGTCAGTTCAAAGTATTGTATATTGCTTCGGCCTTGATCTGAGGCACAAGCCATGCCAGTTTGAACAATTAGGTAAAAGTTCATCAGTGTTAGTGTGAAAAGTGTTTCTTCTGGTATTATGGATGGACTAGTAATATTCATGCCACATTAACATGTACACCTCGAACTTTTGTATTCCACACATTAACTTTGTAAATGCATATTATTGATGTGTGGAATGTACGTACTTGGCCATAATGGTTGTAATTAATGAGGCTTGTGAGCTGGCCATAAATGGGGACAAACTGAGCATTTATGAATCATTAAAAGTGTCAAAGTACTGCAATTCTGTGTGTTGCCTTCATTATTTGTAGTGAATTAGTTTCACCCCATGAGATTTTAGCCATCTGCTACTGAGAGTAGCGAACCACAAGAATCATCGAACTATGACCAGGTAGATTTATTCAACACTTTTGATGACTTCATGACAAAATGAATCATTAGTAATGATAAAAAAGTGTCACTTTCAACTGACGGGGTCCCAGCAATGATTTGCAAAGAAAAAGAACTATTAAAGAGAATCAAAGATGAGAACACTTGGCTACTATCATATCATTGCGTAATTAACCAGACAGTTATTTGTAGTAAACTTAGTGTGACTCTGAAAGAAGTGATGGAGAGGTTCATAAAGTTGATTAATTTTATGAGGTCTTGTTATTAATACGGAATATCAGGTTTTACTTCTGGATCTCGATAAAAATTTTCATAATTAACCGGACCCATCTAAGATTACTTGCCAACCTCTAATCTATATGTTTAAAAGTGAACAAATTCGAAATGTGAGGAAAGTAGAATTTATTTCTAAAATGCTTGTAAATACAAAATTTTTGCTACAATTACTATTGCTGACGAGATGAAGTCTGTGTAGGCCTATAAAATATCAAATTAGAAACATAATTGATTATTTATGAAGAATAAACACAAATAGAATAGTAGAGTGCTTAATATTTTATGGAACTGATGAGTTAGCTCTGAGGGCTCACAATTAAAAAAAAAAAAAAAAGTGTCAGAAAATATTTAGATTTTAGTTTTCGATCTCATCTAGGAAACCTTGACAGTGTATTACATGACCACTTAAATAATACTAGTGCTTCCAAGAGGAAATATGTATAGGTTTACATTGAAGAACTGTTTAAATACATTAATGCTGCCACATTTTTCCTGTGCATGCAATTGAAACTAAATATGATATGTGCAGAAGTTAATTTGAATTCAAATGCTTTAGGTGATAATGCGGGCCACTCATTTAGCACTGTCCTCAAATAATTATTTACAACACAGATTTAAGCACAGGTAAAATCATAGATCTTTTAACTATTTTGAGTTTCTGGAATGCCTTTCACTTAAAACCTATAAAACATCTGTATTTGTAAAGAATGGCATCATGTCTCTTCTTCTATGAGCGCTTTTCATTTCTCTCACAAAGTTCTCCCTCTCGCTTCAGTCTAATTTGATTTGGATCTTTGCTGGAGTCATAGGGTTTATTTATATAACAAATTGGCTTGCTGAAAATCCTTAGTGGGTGTTATTTTGTTACTTAATTTTGGTTCAACTCTAGAATTCTGGTCATTTCTAAGTTGCTTTCTACACAAATCAAAGATTATTATATCCTCTCCTTCAAAAATATTAACACAAATGATGATTACTAGATCATTTTGGAACAAAACACTTCTCTGGTATCTGAAAACATCACTGACTTAATAGTGACATAAATTTCCCATAGATAACACACATGATAATTCGTAGTGTCAGTCTTTTGAATTACAATTAAATTTAGTTTATATAAGGCACAGAAATCATCTTTATAAGCAAATCAATGATCTTTTGACATCTGGAGAAAAAGTTTGACAAATAAAGCAGACCTCACAACAAATGAAACTCAAACTTTCAGTATCTGTAGGATCCATATTATAATGCAGAACTGAATCTATTTAGGCTGTCTTCACAATATGTGTTTGGTATGGGGTTGGAGCCCCAATAACACCACATGTATTTAATCTTGCACACTTTATTATGAACTCAACAACAAGTAATACAGAACTGAGAATAACATGGCTGGCAGAGCTCAGAGAAGCCTGATGTAGGGGTGGTGCTTGCTTCAGCATCCAGGTCACAGTGAGCTCAATGGTATCTGGAGGTGTATGCGAGCAGCGGCCACTTTCCAGTGCATTGACGATGAAGTCTGTATGATATCGAGGGTGACAGACAGCTCAGGCTAGGCGTGTTAATAAGGTGGGTGGAGCCCAGCAGAGCGATGATGAGCACCTCGGCAGAAAGGAAGGAGGAAGGCGTGAACAGCTGACGAGTCGAACGTGACAGGGAGGGGGATGTATCTCAGCAGCCTGCCACTCAGTGCTGGAAGGGGGGAAGATGCAGAAGAAGTAGGACAGATAATAAAAACTGAAAGATTGCAAAGAATGATAGAAATGTCTGTGACGAGGGGAGAGGCACAATGAATTCTAGTGCAGGGGAAGAGAGGAGCGTGGGAAACTGTGGAAAGGTGATGGAAGAGGAGTAGTAGAGAGAGGGGGGAACAGAGTGGCAACAGGAGGGTGGAGGGAGAGATTGGTGGAAGAGGGGAGAGGTGGTACAGTCTAGCAGAGGTGAAGGAGAAATGGTGTCGATGTAAGTGGGTTTGACCCTATTGACGCTAGAGGATTAGAGATGCCAGCTGCAAGAGGCTTATGGTCAGTCAGAATGTGAAAATAATGGTTATCTATGGCAGAGCGGAAATGTCTGATGGCCTCATACAGGGCCAAGAGTTCTGAATTGAAGGCACAGTATTTCTTTTGAGCATTGGTGAGTTTTTTCGAGAAGAACTGCAGAGGAGACGTGACACCATTGAGGGATTGGCTCAGAACAGCATCAATGGCAGAATCACTTGCATCTGTGGTAATACATAGTGCAGCATCAGGATAGCAGTGAGTGATAGTGACAGCTCGAGCTAGTAAGTATTTGAGAGCAGAGAATACAGAAGACATAGCATATGTCCAGGGAACAAGTCACTCACCAGAGTTGTGTGTGCCAGCCAAGGTGTCGGTGAGTGTGGCTTGAAGCTCAGTAGCACCAGGTAAGTGTCATCAATAATAATTAATGGTTCCAAGGAAATGATCTAATTCTTTAAAGGCTGAAGGAGGTGCCAGGTTCCTGACATATTCAATCTTTCCAGGAGGGGTATCCCATCAGCAGAAACCATGAAGCCAAGGAAAAGCACTGAGCGTTGCTGTAGTTGGCATTTGCTGTCATTAAGTTCGATGCCAGCTGCAACCAAGGTGTCAAGAATTTGTAAATTTTTCTTATTCTCCTTGAGGGAATTACTTAAAACTAATATGTCATCAAGTTATGCAAAACAAAATTTCAGGGAAAACAAAATTTCACTGATGAAATGCTGCCAAGTTTGAGTAGTGTTTTTAAGGCCAATAGACCTGAACTGGTAGTGGTATAAACCTATGGGAGTAGTAATAGCAGTCTTTTTAATGTGCTCAGGAGCATCTGGTGGTAAGCACACTTACAGTCCACAACTGGGAACATTTTCGGGCCTGCCAGAATTTGCATGAAATCTGCAATGTTCAGTATAGAAAAATTGTCCATGAGTGTGGGAACATTGAGCCTGTGGTAATCACCACACATTCACCAAGAGCTTACTTGCTAAGGAACCAAATGAATGAGAGATAACCAGCTGCTGGATAAGGGCTCAATGATGCCTGACTTCAAAAGGTCTGCAATTTGTTCTTTGATGGCTGCCAATTTTTCTGGGCTAAGATGGCACAGTTTGCTAGAGATAGAACGCCTAACAACAAGACAGAGTTTATGAACCACACCATTAGTAACAACTGAGGCACTGTGGAAAGCAGCAGGAAAACTTTGTTTACATGCGCAGTTCCTGTTTGTTGTGGTGGGACGCGAGGGCGTCGGGAGAGGGGGCACGGCTTAGCGCAAGTCACGTGTAGTCTGCAAGGAGGAGGGGGGCTCAGCAGTGCTCGTGACCAACGGAGTAATCCGAAACACCAGGGAAGTTACAGTTCTGGCCACATGTTTAACTGGGGAAGCCACAGCCGCTTTGGAGCAAGATGGCATCAGTAGAAGTTTCCTGGCAACAGCTAACTTGTGGTACCGCGTGGGTTTGAGTAACTGACTGCTCAATTAGTAGAGCAGGAACAAACGATGATCGCAAGGTGTGAGAGAAAGAGGAAGTGCTAGAGGCAGCCACTAGAGTGGGACACCATGCAGGCCGAGTGTCCTGGCATGGTGTTGGCATGGAAACCAAGTTTTGCTTGCAAATGTCCATGTATGAGAGGCGTGGAGGGGGAGAACTGTCACAAACACTGTTAAATATGTGCATGGACACTACTGCACTGGGAACACTTTCTGAGGTAACACTCATACTAACCTTGGAGTGATAGTCCTTCTGAAGCAACTGCAAAGACGAAAGTTGGTGCAGATCGGATGTCAGCTGTGATTTTGTGTCTGCGAGGTGGCGGGTGACGTCTGTATTTTTGCAACGCAGACAGAGTACACATTCCCATTCGCTTGATCACTTTGATAATAGCAATTGTGAATGTTTAATGGTGTCAAAGCACTTCTAAACAATGTCTTGAACACCTGTTCATGTTCACGGCACAATTTTCAGAACAGAGTGTCAAACTTTTTGATCATCTTAAAACACTCACAGACAATCAGTACATTAATGAAATAAGAGTCAGAGCTCAATGGAGCACAAGAAAAGTGTGTGTTTGTAGGGTGGTGAAAAAATGAACATCTCACAACATCAGGGCAAGGTTTATGGTGAGTTAAGAAATCCAAACCTAAAATAGATTTTGGGACGTCCACAACCAAAAAATTCCATGAACTTTTAGACTTTTGGTGACAAGCAAACAGTAAAAGTCATTGAACCTGCACACAGCAGCAGAGTGGCACTGACAACTCGAAGTGTAGCACTGTGAAAGCGAAGAGGGCCATTAGCCATTGAAGTCGGCAATAGGGATACATCAGCACCAGTGTCAATAAGGTAACAAGCATTCAAAGCACAGTCACATAGGTACAAGCAACCACATGACAGAGAAATGTCACAAACAGAACAAAGTACATGTTGACGCCCATGTATGTCTGAGCAGGAGGCGGCACCTAAAATATCCTATGCTTGACATTTGGGTAGTGACATGGTGAATGACACTTTCATGCCTCATCACTAAAGTGACTGTGATAGCAGCAGTAAGGGTAATACAGAGTTTGCTCTTGCAAGAAGCGAATGAGCAGAGCTTGTTCATCCTCAGAGTTAGAGCAGCTGCTTGCAGGGAGTTCTGGTGGACTAGGTGGAGACAGTGAAGCTGTCAACCGTTCTGTGTGCAGGCAAATGCTGATGCCCGGTTTCTTGTCCGTAGTTTCCTTCTTGCAATAGCAGCCCTGACCAACAGTGGGTGTGTGCTGCGAAGGTTGAGTCTTGGACGAAGGTTGCAACTCACATGCCTCATGCAGGTAGGCTTCGTACACCCTGTCTGCGATGTGGATGCTTTTACAGCGGCTGGAGAATGTTATAGGAGAGGGAGATTTGGACAGTGAGCAGAAGTTTGCTTCCATGGTGCAAGTGACCTTCTCGAGAATAGTTCGTTTGATGTTGGAATACTGGTCAGTCACTGGAGGAGAGGTCCCTAGGTCACATATCAAATCAACATGTTCATTAAGATATGTGACGAGGCATAGGTAGCGGGCTGAATTTTCAAGTGAGTAATGGTCGAATATCTGCTCATCAATAGCATCATGGGAACCACGAAGGAGAAAGCCAACAGCTTGGGAAGGTGCCCAGGTGGCGGCAATGGTGATGCCTGCTGAACATCAGCCGAAGTGTTGACACAGACCTGTTTTGGCACCGTGATAGAGCTCAACATGGCTGTTGTCCCCAGCAGAGCTTTGAAAATGAGCGAGTGGGTCATACCAGGAAGAAGCAAGATGATGCAGGTGCCTGGTGTCGTTGAGTCACTGGTATGTGCCATGAAAATATCAAAAAATGTTCTTGTGTGTCAACAATGTTATAAAGCGGTGTAACATTTCTGTTATGTTGCACGATCCCTACAAATCCATTTCCAACATTACAAACACAAACTATTGGACACCTAAATAAAACTTTACCATTGGACATGTAAAATATCAAATTTTCACATTCAGTTTAACATACTATAAAACATGTTTAAGAAATAGTATGTTGATTTAAACATAATTTTGGCTGTCCTTTTTTACGTAATTTTCAATTTTTATACTTTTGTAAATAATAACTACAAACACTAAAAATGCATTACACTTAGTTACGGAAATTTCTGAGCCTATAAAGACACTTATTTGTATAAAACAACACTATAACATGTTAGAACTATTGCACAACATTATTACATATTTACGTTTTGTTTAAATAAATTAGGGTAGACCATGTTTTTATATATCACTGGATCCTAAATTAAATACTGATCATTTTTCACTCACTAAAATTAATAATCCATTGGTATTATGAAACTATCTTTGAAATAGACAAAACTACTACAATTTTATACAAATCTGCATTTATAAAAAATTAGACCACAAATTGAAATACATTTAAATTATGTGTCTCAATAATAGTATACTTTACAATATTGCCAAAACAGATAAGTGTGCACTTCAAAAACACAAATAATGTAAATAACTTGAGCAAATTTAACACTAGACAAAACACTACTTTTAATTTTCATATGCTATTAAATAAAAATTTCATATAACACATATGTACATTGAGATAAATAGTTAAAGCCTAAATATAATATTTTAATTTATGTATTTTGGCATATTTAAAGTAAAAGAATATTGTTTAATTGTGAACTTCAAAACATTGTCATTAGTCTTATTATGTGGTTACATGGAAAAGGTTTAAGTGGAAGCCATGTTTTGTCACTCTGTTCATAGTTTCAAACCTTTAAACATCTCTGTTATCTGCTGCTGGATGTTTTGAACATTATAACATTGCACAACTAAATAAATTTGTTTCCGTCACAATGGAACTATCATCAAGAATGGCTGTGATTATTTAATTGAATCTCCTGAAACATATTCTACTATTTAGCTGAATGCTGAGTATCAACAATGCAAATGTCCATCTTCAAGAACCAAGAGAAGTAAAATATTTATGTTTGATCTTTCTCATCTAAAGTGAAGTGGATTGTTTTAAAATCTGGCTGTTAAAATGAACTAATTCTTCATAAATCAGAAGACTTCATTTAAGCAGCTGAATCCACTTTCCAGAAAAGGTGGTTGTCATTAGAGCGGGAGCCATTGTTGAACTCATGACATGGCAGGTGCATCATGTGATGCGGGTAGCACACGGGACACATCAGTAACTTGAAGAAAATTTGAGTTCATATCACAACTGGCAGGACAAGCAGACCTGGTTGGAGAATCAGTGAACATGCTTGGTGGTGCAGATTGCAGCAGGCTAGCCAACACAATACTTGCAGTGTCCAGGTCAGCTGTATGAATGGAAAAAGGTGCACCCATAGCATGAATAATTAATAATTAACCATGCAGTTAATGAATGAGTTGTGAGGGGTGCCTTCAGAAGAGAGATTAAGTCCAGAAACACTGGAAAAGTTCGACTGATTAGAGGAAACCACACCTTGTTGGCGGAGTACGTGATTGGCGAAAGGATATGCAAACACACTTAGTGGGGCAGTTGCCAGCCTGACATTCAAGTTTTGGAAGTTCGATAAGTTCATGTTCTGCAAAATCTGAGTGTTCTGATCACACAAGATGTGGTGAGGTACATGATTAAAACTGTCTGTAGAAGAAACACTAGAAAACATGAGCGACAAACCCAGGTGATAGTTGGTCAAGTTTCTTATGGTAAACTGAGTACTCGGCATGGTGAACATGTTTTGTTAGTGTTCATTCTTAGAACGAAATGTGAAAGAATAGAAACAGGGAGACAATGCATTTGCAGCAATGAAGTTGATACAGCAAGAAATCTAGGGGAAGGTGGCACTGTCGTAATCATTGTAGAAACTTACAAGACAATGACTCCCATACTTCATGGCAAAATTCCTATGGTTTACTTGACTTTGGGGTCACCAGTATGGGTTTAGTATGGGCTTAGAGCCTCAATAAGATCACATGTACTTAACCTTGCATACTTTGCTGCAAACTCAACAAGTAATACACACTTGAGAATAACATGGCTGGCGGAGCTCAGGAAAGCTTGCTCCCAAAGAAGCCACGTGTAACGATATTTCACACTTGAACTATCGAGGCAAAGGTTGAGTAGTTGCCACTACAACAATGCCTCTTCTCATAACTGGTTATTTGTGCAGCTTTCTTTGGATATTAGTCGAAAAAATATCTAGCTGAAGTGCAGAAATATGTAAATGACATTCTCATGAAAATACAAGAAAAAAATTATAAAAAGGATTGAGGTCAGAGGGTCACACATATACCAAAAATCATTGTTGCTGCAAATGTTTCATAATTTGAGGGGTTTCTTGCCTTATTATAGCTCATTTTGAGCATACATATAGAAGTAGATGTAGACATTAATTCTCTATGGAAGGAATGTTGTGGCAGACAATTTTGATAAATGCAATGCTTTCCTATAATAAAAGTGTAATTTAGAAAAATATACTGTTCTGCTACTTGAATAAAAAAAATCAAAATAATTCATTTTGAGAACTTTATTTGCCACTCACATCATGATGTCAGTTCTAGTAAATACTAATGATCTAACCTTGTGATGAGTTCTGATGTATGATAGTTGGACCTCTTATCAAAACTGCTGACTGGCGAACTCTTCTAAGCTGTCACTCTATGCACTCAGCTCAAAAGTAGTTGTAGATCACTACAATGCACAGAAAGATAAATATCAGCAGAGTTTGCTCATTCATCGTGACAATAAAACTACAATGTTAGTGTAATGATTAACTTACCATAGATAATATACTTGCTTCTCATCCCAGCATATGACATCTCCAGAAGAAGCCAAAACTAGCCATATCACCAGGAGTCTGATAGTCCTTTGTCTCTTTCTTCATCTCTTTCTTTCTACCTACTGTCACACACAAATATGTGTTATAGTAGTTTAAATCATCTAAATTTAATTGAATAAATTAATAAAAAGCTGGTACTTTGATAGAAACTTCCCTTTTTGCTTTTAATATATAACTGCTATCTACTTGCTATTGCTGAAGAAGAATAACATTTGCCCAATTACAATACAATTAAAATTCCTAAATATAGATATTGAGGTAACTTATAGATATGTTTTTAATTTTCTTTTGAAGTGGTAGGAATTATAAAATGTCTTGCTTTATATTGGATAAAAACATTTTGAATACCTTATTACCAGAGTACGTAACTCCACTATGAGCCCCAGAATGGAAATGAAGTCTATGTGAAAATTATCTTGTGTGTCAGGGTTCAAATGATAAATATTTTTATCACCATCAATAAAACCCATTAAGGTATTATTATTGAGAACTGCATGTAAGAATTCAAAAATCTTTAATAAGATTTCTACGAGATGTACAGTTATCTGATTTATACAATATTCTTAATGTTTGCTTCTGCTCAACATTCACTTACTTTATTTTAGGTGCACTGTCCAAGTTAACAGGGAGTGAAGTAATACTCTTGCCTTTGAGTAATGTGTAACATGCTGAACTGAGATTCTAGGTCAGTGTATCCACGTGTTGACTTGATTTTAACTTGTTTTTGACAGATCAACTGTACCTTTGTTGTTGCAAAACAGCTTAACTGGGCCTTCTTTTGGGAAGGCTGATATTTGTGTCTGAAGCTGTTGTAGCCACAATGCTTCCTGACAGGCAGAAGTTAGTGCTAAGTACTCTGCTTCAGTAATGGATAGTGCTACTGTTGGTTGTTTCTTACTGTTCCACGATATTGTTGTTCCTTGTGACATTAACAAGAAGCCAGTGGTAGTTTTCTGTCTGTAGTGTCTTCAGCCCAGTCAGCATCAGTGTATTCTGTTATTTTAAAATCCTAGCAGCAACAGTGTGGGCACTTGGTTAGTTCAGTTTATACAATCCATTGATTAATGACGCTGTGACTATTAAATTATTCTCTGAATTGTGAATGTGACAGCCTCTGTCATACAAAATAACTGATTGCCACTGCCCCTGTATTTTGCTCACAGAAAGTAAATTTGTACTCAACTGAGATGCATAGAGCACATCTGTCATCTTAATGTTAGTCTTCTGTCTGCTTTCTAGCACTTCAATATGTATACAACCAGTTCCCTTAAGAGAAACATTTCTCATTATGCGAATGGTATTAATTATAAGAGAGGCATTAAATTAAAATTTGTAGTTTGACCAGAATTCGAACTCAGGACCACCTGCTTACTAGGCAGGCGCTTTAGACCACTCAGGTAACACAGCGTTGCAGACAAAGCAACAACACAGACTGTCTTCAAGCAGGTCTCCCTCCACACCACATACTTTAATTCTGCCTCAAAGTTCCCCGTGAATTATGCATCAAATGGCTAAGGCTCTCCTATATTGGAATACCACCCCAGCAATGCTAAACAGTCTAAAGTGCCTGCCTAGTAATCAGGAAGACCCAGGTACGAATCCCGGCCACAACACAAATTTTAATTCACTGCCTCTCCTTATAGGCTATTAATGTTGTTGTTGTTGTGGCATTCAGACTGGAGACTGGTATGATGCAGCTCTCCACCCTACTGTATCCTCAGCAAGCCTCTTTATCTCCTCATAAGAATGGCAACCCATGTTCATCTGAATCAGCTTACTGTATTCATCTATTGGTTTCTCTCTGTGATTTTTTCCCCACACAATTCCCTCCAATGCTAAATATATGATTATCTGAGGCCTAAGAATGTTTCCCACCAATCAATCCCTTCTTTTAGTCAAGGTATGCCAACAACTCCTTTCCTCCCGAATTCTGTTCAGCACCTCTCCATTAGTTACTCTGTCTACCCACCTACACTTCAGCATTCTTATGCAGCACAATGTTTCAAAAGCCTCTATCCTCTTCCTGTCTAAACAATTTATTGACCAAGTTTCACTCCCATACAAAACAACACTCCACACAAAAGACTTCCTTACACTTAAATTAATATTCGATGTAAGCAAATTTCTATTTTCTAAAAACACTTTTCTTCCCATTGTCATTCTGCATTTTATATCCTCTGTACTGTGACCATCATATGTTATTTTACTGCCCAAGTAACAAAACTCATCTACCACCTTTGTTGTTTCATTATCTAATCTAATAGCTTCAGCATCACCTGATTTCCTAAGGCTGCATTCCATTACCCTTATTTTGCATTTGTTAATGTTCATCTTATACGCTCCTTTCAACACACTGTTCATACTATTCAATTACTCTCCCAAGTCCTTTGCTGTCTCTCACAGAATTACTATGTCATCAGCAAAATGCAATGTTTTTATTTCTTCACCCTGAAATTTCATTCCTTCTCCAAATTTCTCCTAGCTTTCCCTCACAGCTTCCTCAATGTACAAATTAAACAACATTGGAGAAAGGCAACAAACTTGTCTCACTACCTTCCCAACTTTCGGATCTCTTTCATGCCTTTCAACTCTAATAACTGCTGTTTGGTTGATGTACAAGTTGTAAATAACATTCTCCTCCCTATATTTCACCCCTGCTGACTTCAGAATTTGAAAGAGTGTATTCAAATCATCACTGTCAAAAGCTTTCTCCAAATTTAAAAAAGCTAGAACTGTAAGTTTGCCTTTTCTTAAACCATCTTCTAAGATAAGTCTTAAGGTAAGTAATGCCTACATTCCTACATTTCTCCTGAATCTGTACAGATCTTCCCCAAGGTCAGCATCTATTAGCCTTTCCATCCTTCTGTAAACAATTCATGTTAAAGTTTTGTGAGCATGACTTATTAAACTGATGGTTCTATAATTTTCACAGCTGTCTGCATCTGATTTCTTTGGAATGGGGATTATTACTTTTTTTTAAGTTGGAGGGTATTTCCCTGATCTTATACATCTTACATACCAGGTGAAATAGTTTTGTAATGGATGGTACTCCCAGAGAGTTCAGTTGCTCTGAGAGAACTCGGGGGAATGCACCTCTGTCAAGCAGCACACTACTAATGCTGTATTCTAAAATTATGGGATTTTTTCCTCTTGCTCATCATTTTCCTACATTTAGAACAAGTTGCCAGTCCTCAAACCACTTTAAAAATTTGGCCAAGTCATCTTGCAGCTTACTACAGTCATTCACCTCTGACACCCTCCTGTACACTGCAGCATCATCAGCAAACAGCCACAATTTGCAATTTATTCTGTCTGTCATATCATTTACATAGATAGAAAATACCAGTGGTCCTATCACACTTCCCTGGGGCACCACTGACAATACCCTAGTCTCAGATGAACAATCACCATCGAGGGCAGTGTACTGGGTTCTATTACTTAAGTAGTCATTGAGCCACTCACATATTTGGGTACTTTTTCCATACGCTCATATCTTCATTAGCAGTCTGCAGTGTGGTACCATGCCAAACACCTTTTGAAAATCGAGAAATATGCAGTCTGTCCATTGCCCTTCATCCAGCTCGCAGAGAGTCATGAGAGGAAAGGGCAAGTTGATTTTCACACAATCAATGCTTTCTAAAGCCGTAATGATGTATGGTGTGGCAATTCCAGCCCCCTCATCATATAGAAGTACAGGAGACCTCTGTCAATGCGAGAACACAATACCATTACCCAATTCCACAGAAGAGTGTGTGATGTGATGTATATTAGGGAGTCTACAGTCCACACACACATGGTGAAGTAGAGCAGGACAAATTAAGACTCTGGAATAATTATTGACTCATGATGAGCTCGTGAATAAGTGGACAAATTTCGTTTAATATATGCTAAACCAGTGCTAGAGTTATTAAGCAGTGAATTCATGTCTGATGTACATATTATACCAGTCTGAATGATTAGAAAAGACCTTGGATGATAATAAGCATTATAATAATAGACAGAAGCTTTTCCGTCTCAAGGAAATTTACTATATTAGAACTGAGATTATGTTCAATAATTCTACAGAAAACTGTTGTTAATGATCTACTTCTGTAGTTTAGTGGGTCCATTGTTTTGCCTTTCTTATACACAGGAGTTACCTGTGCCTTTTTCCAGTCACTTGGAACTTTGTGCTGCATCAAAGATTTTAATAAATACAAGCTAAGTGAGGGGTCAATGCCTCCAAGTACTCTTTGTAAAACCAGATTGGTGTTCCATCTACATGTTGTTGCGATCATCAAATGAAGGTATGTTTGCGTGGTCCTCCTGCATGAATGATTTCTTAAATGTTAAATTTAAAATTTCGCCCTCCATTTTGCTGCCTTCTATCACCACCCGGAAATGACCAATGAGTGACTGGTTGGAGGTCTTTGATCCACTTACCAATTTTACATAAGAGTAGAATTTTTTTGGGTTCTCAGCAAGAGCTTTTGCTAAGGTATGATGGTGATAGTTATTGTATGCTTTACACATCACTCTCTTTATAGACACATGAATCACCACTAACTTTTGTCTGATTTGATTTGCTTGACCTTTTTTTAAACATATAATGTAACTGCCTTAGCTTACTCAGCATTTTCAGAGTATTATTATTAAACCATGGTGGGACTTTCCCATCCTTAATCCACTTTGTTGGCACTTATTTCTCCAGTGATTTATTTACAATGCATTTAAATTTTGCCCATAATTTCTCTACAGCCACCAAACAAAACTATATGATGTACATTCATTTCTTAAGTGGGATACTAACAATTGCTTATCTGCTCTTTCTAGCACAAACATTCTCCTAGGCTTATTAACTGATTTATTAAATTTGGTGGCCACTGTTACTATGATGACATCATAAATACTAACCCCAGTCTTGACAGTGACATCATTGACAAGGTTTGACTTGTTTGTAGCTATAATGTCTAAAATATTTCCATTGTGTGTGGACTAATGTTTTAGCTGATCCAAACAGTGTTAGGAAAACATGCTCCAGAATAGTTCACGATCATGATTGTCTGTAGTGAAAGCATAGGCGTTCCAGACTATACTTGGCAGGATAAAGTCACCCCCAACTAATAAATAGTACATGCTCCGGGTTTTCATGAACAACACAGGGTTAAGAAAGCATTTTCATTCTGTTTGGTCTTATATGCACATTTGAACTTTTAACATAATGTAATTTGCATTGTTAATGTAATTTTCTTTTTCATATGTTTTGAATATTTGAATATCCAAGAAGATAACTTAATATTTTTGAGAAGGATAGCTTGCTTACTTGCCACAGAGACATCTGTTGAGCTGCAGAAAAGCACAAAAAACAGACAACAACATTATAGCTTTTGACCTTTTAGGCCTTCATCAGTTAGACACACAAACATAAACACACACACTCACATAGACATGACCGCTATCTCTAACTGACGAAGGCCTAAAAGGCCGAAAGCTATAATGTTGTTGTCTGTTATTTGCGCCTTTCTGATATGAAGAGTTTGCTTTCATAAATTTTTATGGCATGTACATTAATGTGAGTACTTTACCCTTTGGACTGTGTTCCTAATGATTATTGCAACCATATATGAGATAAAATAGCATTCTGATAAAACCCTTTAATCTATAATTTGGGGTAATTAATGTGCCGCATGTTCGCTTCAGGTTTGTGACATTATGATAACTCCCCTTGTTATAATGCCATAATTATTACATTCCAATACTTTTATTAATGTTAAAATTAAGAATAAGCCTTAAGTATATCACAGTTTCTTTACTGTCACAATACCTCTGTTACAGAACTTACAAACAAACATTTGTTATTCTCAGTGTATGCCATAGATAGAAAATTATGTGTACATTTAATATGTGCAATATTCTGAAAAAAAAGGACTACAAGGCAACTCAAGGACAATAGAATAGAGAAGAATGTCACACATCAAAAACACTATGAATAAATGTCATCCCATAGAGGACAACACACTTGTAAAAGTGAATAATTTCCTAAATGCATCAAGTTAAATATAGATCAAAGAAAATCATGACTGGCAGCAAACAATCTATTAATATACAATCCTATTACCAGACTAAATTCACCTAGTACTTTAGAATGAGATGCTTAGCAAATTGCAAAATACTTAACACAGAATTTCAAACATTTATAAAACTTTTTCTTGGTTACTCCCCCATAAAATGGTGAAAAGGGAAATAGTTTATCAGGCCTAATACATTTTATTTTTATTTTTTTTTATTTTCAAGAAATCAAACTTCTCCATCAGGTATGATGCTTTGATTTATTATTATTCTAGCTCTATTGAAAAGACATTTACAGACTCTGAACAGAACTGCAAAATTATAAATAGTTCAGATGTGATATCCTAAATATTAAATTGGTGCAATACGAGTTTTTGCTTAAAACTGATCACAAATGGCCTATACTTCTTATTGAGTGTATGATACTGAGAGCCCTTAATGATGTCCAACAAATTTTGAATATAATTTCCATAATTTTCTAAACTTTTCCATAAATTTAAATATTTAATGAATTAACTTATTTACAAATTAATAATAATTTTGAATCTGTTTTATTCACAGCAGATTAATTCTAAAAGAAAAGAGATTTACTGGCTGGTCAATAAATTTCACGAATTCTGAGGTACAAGGAGTGTCACATAAAACTGCTATGCCTCGTGTGCCCTTTTGTCACTACAAGTACTGGTTCAACACATTGTAACAACTCCACAAATAAGCTTCTCACAACAGTTGATGCATGAACACACAGGTGCACTCAACTTTCCAATAAAATGTAGTGTAGCAATTTCTGAGACAGTGGGCCCACTTCACAAGCAATCAAACATAAGACATACCACTTTATGTGGGACACATTCAACATTTTTTTATTTTATTTTTTTATTTTTATTATTATTATTATTATTATTATTATTATTATTATTTATTTTTTTATTTTTTTATTTTTTATTTATTTTTATTTTATTTTTATTTTTTTTTACAAGTTTTGCTATTGAATAAATACCTTATATACTCGAGTAATCCGCGCACATTTTTCTCCGAATTTATGAACAAAAAACTGGGATGCGCGGATTACTAGAATTTAGGTTGGTTTTACTCCATCTGCAACAACAAAAAAAACCAGGCGGGGATTACTCCGCTTTAAAAAACATCCCTTTAGGCCAGTATTAAATGATAATATTTTAGGATCAAATCTTTGACAAAGAGATATTATCAAATACTCGTAATATTTCTTAGACATAAATCTTCATCATGGCGTTAAAAAGGGGTATTATTGTCATCATATTTCAAGATAGGCGATAATAATAACTTTTTATTGTGTGCTGTCTTAGCAGGTCACAAACGTAGCAGAGTAGCATATCTTTCCAGCTGCTTCTTTGCCAGTGCGGCTGGCATGTACGAACAGTTGCATTGTTGATGTAAGAATGAGTTGCAAATATAAGAAAAGTAATTGAATGATTTTCCGTGGTTTTTTTTTTTTTTTTTTCTTCCACCGGATGTAAGCCCCAGAAAACACACTTTTCTGCATATCAACACTTTATTGAACTGGCCGTTCACAACACAGACTAGTTGGAAGTGATTGTTGGTGGTGGCCGAGAGGCAGTTCGCCCAAACACTATCGTAAAGATATTATCATTCATTCCTGATTGATTACGGTTATCGGCGCCACACAGCCCCCCCCCCTCCCCCACACAGAATACAGTACTCTTGTTGAGGTGAGGGCGGAGGGCGGGGCTGGGGCTGGGGGGGGGGGGGTGACAGCCGGCGATGATTGACAGCTCTATGGAGTTGTCTGGCAGAGGCGACGGTCCATGGAGGTGGTGAGCAGTAGGGGCAAAAACCTCAAAGTCCCTGAGGTGAGGGGGCTGCTGAACCTGATGCACCAGCTGACGTGAGGCTGAGGGTTGTGCAAGCAGGAGGGGAATTACCGCT
Source organism: Locusta migratoria (assembly GCA_026315105.1). NCBI lineage: Eukaryota > Metazoa > Arthropoda > Insecta > Orthoptera > Acrididae > Locusta > Locusta migratoria. The sequence continues at coordinate 78,169,175 of CM048746.1, read as the reverse complement.
CTAACAACACCTGAGGGGAGTAGACAAGCTCCTGTGGCATCCAGATTAAATGATGCACGAGGGGAGAAACATTTCAGTAACTTGTACCTACATTTCTTTGGAGGGGGGAAGTGCTGATGGCTGTACATAATATGAAAATTGAGCCTTTGTGCAGAAGAATTGCAATGTCAGAAGAGAGTTGGGGAGGGATAGAAACCTCGAATTCCAGTACCGGCACCTCAGGAAGTGGCTGAATGCCAAAGCCTCAAAAGGGGGAAGGCAGGAGAGCGAGGAAAGACTTCGAACGAAGAGGGGGGGGGGAGAAGGAGAAGTCGGAGAGATAACTAGAGTGGGGGGGGGGAGAGGCGCATTGGCAGGAGATGATGGAGAAGCCAAAGAGGTTGCCTCGTTTGTTATGAGAGGAAAAGGATTGTCCTCGACTGGAGGTGAGGAGGGGGGCTCGACATAAGCAGATTTAATGCGGTTTACCGACACAGTGGAGGGAAAGTTATTGATAAGCAAGGTGAAGCTGTGGGAGAGCGCTTTAGCACCCAATGATGGCCCGAATAAGGAGGGCTATGTGGAGGACAGACCGTATCTTCCCGTAGCATGACAAACTTGCAAGAATACAGGGTCTTGGGAACAATGACCTGCAGAGGATTGTGACTGGAGGGAGGTGGAGGGCAGATCCTCGTACAATGCTGACGCATGCTACCAGGGTGGGGAGGTCAGACGAGTGAGGAATGGGATAGGGGGAGATGAGTTCGCCAGGTAAAAGTACGGATTGTCCGTAGAAAAATTTGGCAACAGTCCCACGGACTTACTCTTTGTAGGTGGTTCGTAACCCGAGCAAAATGAGGTGAAGCGCCTCCGTGCATAGGGTGTCGTGGCACCAGAGAGAAGGTTTAAGAGTTCTGTGCCACCACTCTTCCAGCCCATTGCTTTGGAGGTGGTAGGCAGTGGTGTGATTGCGTTTGATGCAGCAGAGTGCCAAAGGTCAAAAAAAAGAGAGGATTCGAACTGGCGGCCTTGGTCTGTGGTGATGACCAAGGGACAGCTGAACCAAGAAACCCAAGAATGAAGGAAGACTGTCTCTGCCGTGTTGTTGGTGAGAGGGTTGGCCTTAGCCCAGTGGGTCGTCCAATCAATAGCTGACAATACATAGTGGAAACCATCAGCTGTAGGAAGAGCGGCAATGAGGTTGAAATGGACATGTTGAAACATGCCTGCGGGGATGGGGAAAAGAGCTCAAAGGAGGGGAGGGGATTTTGTTGCGTTGGCAGGGAATGCAGGCCCGAGCCCAAGCTTGACAGTCTCAGTTGACATCTTGCCAGATGAAATGTTCAGTGACAAGTCTGGTTGAGGTGCAGGTGCCAGGGTGCGAAAGCTCAAGCAAATTTTGACTTTGGAAAACCAGGTGCTGTAAGGAGCAAGGGATGAAAAGGCAAAGTTTGCCCATGAGATTGTCACACCAAATTTCGCCCGTCACCCCAAGAAAAGAGCTGCGGATGGTATGGAGAGAGAAGGAATGATCAGAAACTAGTTGCATGAGTTCATCATCAGCTGAATGTAGAATGGTAAGGTTAGAGAGGTCGATCAGGATAGACACAGCATTGACTCGAGAGGTTGCATGTTCAGATCACATCGGGATGAACAATGTGGTGTTTTCATGGGTTGTGAGCCCCCAGAACACACTTTTCTGCATATCAACACTTTATTGAACTGACTGTTCACAAGCTTAACACAGACTAGTTGAAAGTGATTGTTGGTGATGGCTGAGAAGCGGCTAGCCCAAAGATAATCGTAAAGATATTATTGTTCATTCCTAATTGATTATGGCTATCTCTGCCACAATTTCTTTGAAAGTACTCACCTCTTAAATAAGGCCCAATATGTGTTTTGAAATGGACTATCTACAGTTAAGGCAGTTCAGGATGTTGTATTATACATTGTACATGGGTTTCAAAATAAACTACACACTCACGCCACTCTTGTGGATCTCACCTAGGTCTTTGACACAGCTCATTCTAAAAAACAAAATCGAACACTGTGGAATAAAAGGCAATGAACTGCCTCTTCTGAGGTTGTATGTAACTAACAGGAAGCAAACGGTGATAATTGTGGATCTCACCTAGGTCTTTGACGCAGCTCATTCTAAAAAACAAAATCAAACACTGTGGAATAAAAGGCAATGAACTGCCTCTTCTGAGGTTGTATGTAACTAACAGGAAGCAAACGGTGATAATTGTGTTGTTGTAGTGATGGTCTTCAGCCCCGAGACTGGTTTGATAAGCCCTCCACCTTACTCTATCCTGAGCAAGCCTCTTCATCTCCTCATAAAATCTGCAACCTACATCTACATACATACTCCACAATCCACCGTAAGGTGTGTGGTGGAGGCTACATTGTACCACTGCTAGGCATTTCCTTTCCTATTCCACTCCCAAATAGAACTAGGAAAAATCAGAATGCCTATATGCCTCTGTACGAGCCCTATTTTCTCTTATCTTGTCTTTGTGATCACTACGCAAAATGTAAGTAAGTGGCAGCAAGATTGTACTGCTATCAGCTTCAAATTCCAGCCCTCTAAATTTCCGCAGCAGAAATTCATGAAAAAATGTTGTCTTTCCTCCAGCGAGTTCCCAGAGCATTTCTGTGACACTCGCGCATTGGTCGAACCTACCAGTAACAAACCTAGTAGCTCGCCTCTGAATTGCTTCTATGTCTTCCTTTAAACTGATCTGCTGTGGGTCCCAAACACTTGAACAATACTCAAGACATGGTCCCACAAGCATTTTATATGAAGTCTCCTTTACAGATGAAGTACATCTTACCAAAATTCTCCCAATAAACTGAAGTTGGCTGTCCGCCTTACTCACAACTGTCCTTACATGTTTGTTCCATTTCAGATCGCTCTGCAATGTTACGTCTAGATATTATAAGAATGCAACTGCACCAAGAAACTCACGACTAATGCTGTATTCGAACATTATGGGATTGTTTTTCCTACTCATGCGCATCACCTTACATTTTTCTACATTGAGAGCTAGCTGCCATTCTTTGCACCACCTAGACATTTTGTCATCCTGTATGCTATTACAGTCAGTTACAGATGACACCCTCCCATACACCAAAGCATCATCAGCAACCAGCCGCAAATTACTAGTTACTCTGTCCATCAGATCATTTATATAGCAGTCCTATCGTACTCTGCTGGGGCACGCCTGACGATACACTCGACTGTGTTGAACACTCACCGTCAAGAACAACGTACTGTGTTCCATTTGAATATGCTTACTGTATTCATCTCTTGGTCTCCCTCTGCAATTCCCCCCCCCCCCTCCCCACACACACTTCCCTCCAATGCTAAATTCACAATTCCTCAATGTCTAAGAATGTGTCCTACCAATTGATCCCTTCTTTTAGTCAAGATATGCCAGAAATTCCTTTTCTCCTCAATTCTGTTCAGTACCTCCTCATTAGTTACATGATCCATCCACCTAATCTTCAGCATTCTTCTGTAGCACTACATTTCAAAAGCCTCTATCCTCTTCCTGTCTGCATTGTTTCAAATGTTCCAATGTTTGTAGATCTATCGGACCAAACTGCGTGGTCATCAGTCCATAGCTTACAAACTACTTAAACCTAGGTAAACTAACATAAGGACAAACACACATACCCATGCCCCAGGGAGGACCTGAACCTCCACGGCGAGCAACCACGCTGCATTGTTTATCGTTCATGTTTCATTCCCATACAAGGCAACACTCCACAAAAATACCTTCAGAAAGGACTTCCTTAGGCTTAATCAATATTCGATGTTACCAATTATCTCTTTTTCAAGAATGCTTTTCCACCCATTGCCATTCTGCATTTTATATCCTCTGTACTGCGATATCATTTGTTATTTTACTGCCCAAGTAACAAAACTCATTTACCTCCTTTATTGTTTCATTACCTAATCTAATTCCTTCAGCATCACCCGATTTTACTAGACTGCACCCCATTACTCTTATTTTTCTGTTCTTAATACTTTAAGGTCTAGCTGCGAGCTATGCTCGCAGTCCGTGCACTAAGCTTATCCAACGAGCGACTAGCTGTGTCACAGTGACTTAAAAAAATGCACAGAAAGTGAACTATGGGCTATTCTCGCAGTCGTATATTTTGTTATGCAGCTTGACGGTGTAGTTATGCAAAAATTCTCTAGAAGGCAGCACCAGCAAGAGAAATGTTCTGACACATCCATATATAAGTGTAGCCGCCAAGATGTCAAAGTACAGACTACCACTTACATGAAACTTCCTGGCAGATTAAAATTGTGTGCTGGAACCGGGACTCAAACCTGGGACCTTTGCCTTTCGTGGGCAAGCGCTCTACCACTGAGCTACCCCGACACGACTCACGATGCCGCCTCACAACTTTACTTCCGGCACACAATTTTAATCTGCCAGGAAGTTTCATATCAGCGCACACTCCGCTGCAGAGTGAAAGTTTCATTCTGGAAACATCCCTTAGGCTGTGGCTAAGCCATGCCTCCACCATATCCTTTCTTCCAGGAGTGCTAGTCTTGCATGGTTCGCAGGAGAGCTTCTGTGAAGTTTGGAAAGTAGGAGGCGAGGTACTGGCTGAAGTAAAGTTGTGAGCCGGCATCGTGAGTCGTGTTGGGGTAGCTCAGTGGTAGAGCGCTTGCCCGCAAAAGGCAAAGGTCCCAGGTTCGAGTCCCGGTTCCGGCACACAATTTTAATCTGCCAGGAAGTTTCATATCAGCGCACACTCCACTGCAGAGTGAAAGTTTCATTCTACCACTTACATATCTATTCAATAATTCGAGGCCTAAGGAAGAATTTAGTGGTGATTCTGAAGATTACAGAGATATTGCAGGTAATTATAACATATTTACTGTAATTTTGACTTTGTAATTGTGATATATTGAAATATGTAAGAAATAGTAGGCTTCTTCTACGTGTTTGCTGTGTATATTTCCTGTAATATATTGTAGTCTTCTAACAATAATAAAGTTTATGTCGTCATACATGTATACTTGTTTACAGAAGAGTATAATAATGGAAAGTCCAGGTTGGAATTAATAATATAGTGAGGACAGTTTACAACTCACCTCAAAGACGTGGCGACGAGCTGCGACAGGCACATACAAAAGACACACACATACAACACATTCAGCTATCGGCCATGGCCTTCTTCAGAAAATAGAGCACTCACGCAATCACACAGGCACACAACACAGTCATACAACCATCACCTCCGACTGCCGCACTTCGAATCACGCTCTGCAGCGAATCGGGGACGGAAGGGGAGGGGAGGGGGAGGAGATAGAAAGGTTATGTCACGGTGATGGGGATGGGTTAGATGGGAATAACGAGATGCAGCTTAGGAATGGAGTGGGGAGAATGCGCGCGCGCACGCACGCACACACACACACACACACACACACACACACACACACACACACACACACACACACGATCACACATTCACACACCACTCAAAATAGGCGAGGTTTGGGATAGAGAGGTAGAAACTGTAAGGTATGGAAAAATATATATATAGGGAAGTTATCGTAGGTTGAGGCCTGGTTGATATCGGGATCGGAGAATGTATTGTAGGGATAACTCCCATCTGTGCAGTTCAGAAAAGCTGGTGGTGGATGAGAGGATCCAGATGGCCCGGGTTGTGAAGCAACCATTGAAATCAAGCATGTGCTCCGCTGCATGCTGTGCCACAGGGTGGTCCACCTTGTTTGTGGCCACAGTTTGGCGGTGGCCATTCATCCTAATGGACAGCTGGTTGGTGGTCATGCCAATATAGAAAGCTGTACAGTGCTTGCAGCACAGTTGGTAAATTACGTGGCTGCTTTCACAAGTGGCCCGGCCTCTGATAGGGTAGGATAAGCCTGTGACAGGACTGGAATAGGAAGTGCTGGGTGGGTGGATTGGACAGGTCTTGCAGCGGGGTCTTCCACAAGGATATGATCCCTGTGGCAGTGAGCTGGGTTTCGGGGTGGCGTAAGGATGAACTAGGATGTTGTGAAGGTTAGGAGGGTGACGGAACACCATTTTAGGAGGGGTGGGAAGGATCTTGGGCAGGATGTCTCTCATTTCAGGGCACGAGGAAAGAAAATCAAAACCTTGGCGAAGGATGGAATTTAATTGTTCGAGACCAGGGTAGTACTGGGTGACAAGGGGAGCACTCTTTTGTGGATGGTTACTGGTGTTAGGAAGAGGATTTGGGGTGTGTGAGGATATGGCACGGGAGATTTGTTTGCGGACTAGGTCTGTGGGGTAGTTTCTGTTTGTGAAGGCCTTTGTGAGACATTCAGCATATTCAGAAAGGGAATTCTTGTCACTGCAGATATGCCGTCCACGGGTGGCCAGGCTGTAAGGGAGGGATTTTTTGACATGGAAGGGATGGCAACTGTCAGAATGTAGGTTCTGTTGGTGGTTGGTAGGTTTAATATGGACGGAAGTGTGGATGGAGCCATCAGTGAGGTGGAGGTTGATATCCAGGAATGTGGCATGGTTGGTTGAGGAAGACCAGGTGAAGTGGATGGGAGAGAAGGAATTGAGGTTCTGAAGAAAGGAGGATAGGGTGTCCTGGCCCTGAGTCCAGATCATGAAAATATCATCAATGAACCGGAACCAGGCCAGAGGTTTGAGGTTTTGGGATGCTAGGAAGGATTCCTCCAGATGGCCCATGAACAGGTTGGCATAGGAGGGCCCATGTGGGTGCCCATGGCTGTGCCTTGGATTTGATGGTAAACTTTCCCCTCAAAGGAAAAGTAGTTGTTAAGTAGGATGAAATTGGTAAGGGTTATGAGGAATGAGGTATCAGGCTTGCGTTCAGAGGGACGTTGGGAGAGGTAGTGTTCCAGAGAGGCAAGGCCATGGGCATATGGGATGTTGGTGTATAGGGAGGTGCCATCCACTGTGACAAGTAAAGATCCAGGAGGCAAAGGGGTGGGAATGGTGGAGAGTCAGAGAAGGTAGTGGTTGGTATCCTTGATGTGGGAAGGTAGATTTTGGACAATAGGTTGGAGGTGTTGGTCAACTAGGGCTGAAATTCGTTCGGTAGGAGCACAGTAACCAGCCACAATAGGGCGTTCAGGATTATTAGGTTTGTGGCTTTTGGGGAGCATGTAAAAGGTGGGTGTGCGGGGTGCTGCTGGGGTGAGGAGGGAGATGGATTCAGGGGAGAGTTTCTGGGAGGGGCAATAGGATTACTAAAACCCAAAACGGCAACTATTTACCTGTAACGACTCCTAAATTATGATAATTTTAAAAACAACCAAAATAACCAGTCTGGTATGCTATTATGTCATACTAAGTCCCAGACCTTAACGTGTTAATGATCATTTCATGTGCACCTTTCAACACATTGTCCATTCTGTTGAACTACTCTTCTTCCAGGTCTTTTGCTGTCTCTGACAGAATTACGATTTCATTAGCAAAACAAAATGTTTTTCTTTCTTCACCCTGAACTTTAATTCCTTCTCCAAATGTCTCCTTGCTTTCCTTTATAGCTTGCTGTACAAATTGAATAGTATTGGAGAAAGGCTACAACCCTCTCTTACTCCCTTCTCAACCTCTGCATCCCTTACATGCCCTTCAACTCTGATAACTGCTGTCTGGTTTTTGTACAAGTTGTAAATAGCCTTCCTTTCTCTATATTTTACTCCTGGTGATTTCAGAATTTGAAAGAGTTTATTCCAATCAACATTGTAAAAGCTTTCTCCAAATCTACAAAAGCTGGAAATGTAGTTTGCCTTTCCTTAATCTATCTTCTAAGATAAGCCATAGAGTGAGTATTGCCTCCCATGTTCCTACATTTCTCCTGTATCCAAACTGATCTTCTCCGAGGTCAGCTTCTAGCAGCTTTTATATCCTCCTGTAAATAATTCATATTAAAATTTTGCAACCATTACTTATTAAACTGATGGTTCTGCCTCTCTTTTGAATGGGGATTATTACAGTTTTCTTAAAGTCTGAGGGTACGTTGCCCTACATTTACGCACCAGGTAAAATCGTTTTTATATGGCTGCATCTCACAGAGACTTTAGTAGTTCTGAGGGAATGTCATCTACTCCAGGGGCTCCAATTTTGACTTAGGTCTTTCAGGGCTCTGTCACATTCTTCTTTCAGTATAGTATCTCCTATTTCTTCTTCATTTATTTCCTCCTCCCTTACTAAAATATTGTCTGTAATTCATTTCCTTTGTAGAGCCCCTCTACATACTCTTTCCACCTTTCAGCTTTACCCTTCTTTGCTGAAAACTGGTTTTCCATCTGAGTTCTTTATATTCAAACTGAATCTCTTTGCTCAGATAGCCATTAAACATGGCATCTCACTGTTCAAATATACTGCCGCGGTTGAAATATAGTTACACAATTAATATTTAATTTATCGTGGTTTTTTATACAAATATATTCAGTTCTTGTCTACAAATACTTGTAATTGTATATAAAAAAAATAGACGAAGATTACTCACCAGGTGTGACAGCAGCACAAATAAATAGAACACACACACACAAACGCTATCTTTCACAGCCTAGCTGCTTCGTCAGGCAAAAGGGAAGGAGAGAGAAAAGGAAATGATGAAGGTTTAAAGGAGTGGGTAGAGGGTCATTCCAATCCTGGGACAGGAAATACTTACCTTGGGGAAAAAAAGGAGGGTAAACAAATACACACATACCCACACATTTACACAGACGCAAGTACACCTAGGCAGACATACTGTAGCATACCTACAGTATGTCTGCCTAGGTGTACTTGCGTCTGTGTAAATATGTGGGTATGTGTATATTTGTTTACCCTCCTTTTTTCCCCCAAGGTAAGTCTTTCATGTCCCGGGATTGTAATGACTCCTTACCCACGCCTTTAAACCTTCATCATTTCCTTTTCCCTCTCCTTCCCTTCTGCCTGACGAAGCAGCTAGGCTGTGAAAGCTGGCATTTGTGTGTGTGTGTGTGTGTGTGTGTGTGTGTGTGTGTGTGTGTGTGTGTGTCTTCTATTTATCTGTGCTGCTGTCACAACTGTGCTCCTTCGCCTGGTGAGTAATTTTCATCTATTTTTTATATATAATTTTTCCTGCTAGGAATTTTTCATCCATAATACTTGTAATTGTTTATATATAAATTATCTGCTGTATATCTACTATTTTAGTCGGCCATGAAATATTTAAGCGGCAGTCTACAACATATACAACGAATGTTACTAAGAATAATATAATAAAAGACATATATAAATGTAATGCGCTTTGCTGGGTTCATGTTTTATGTTTCTGTGGTGGAATCTTTGTTCTGACACAAGAATATTATGACCTCAATGAAATGCAGAACAAGAGAGTAAAATAAAGTTTACTGAAAGAATACGGAAATAAAGTGATATGTCTTAGATAGGTAAACTGTTACTGATAAACACTATGTATAATTGTAAATATAAATCTTATAATATTATTATTATAGTACTGAAATTTTTTGGCTTTACCTGTAAGGGATATTGAAATTGTAATTACAGTGTTTGATTCTCCCAAGTCTCCTGAATCCATTCATATAATTATATTTGCCATATGATCATTCCCTGATTTTATATGAATTTTTAGAGTAATATGTGTGGCTACATTGTATTTCAGTTGCAATATAGGTTAGCCACCCTCGGTCATCCAAGACAGTCACTTCCTGTTTCCGAGCACATTAGGGAAACCCTGACTACCTGTATCCCATCCACTAGGTCCAAACTATTAGCCGGCCGGCTGGCGAACCCAACATCCTGGCAAAACCCTCCTTTCACATGGAAACAATACCTACCCATTTCTCTTTTTAAATTTTCTAACATCCCTACCCGATTAAGGTATTTAACATTCCATGCTCCAATCTGTAGAATGACAGTGTTGTCTTTCCTGATGATCACATCCTTCTGAGTAGTCCCCACACAGATATCCTAATGGGGGGACTATTTTACCTCCAGAATATTTTACCCAAGAAGATGCCATCATCATATATTCATACAGTAGAGCTGCATGTCCTCGGGAAAAGTAACGGCTGTAATTTCCCCTTGCTTTCAGCTGTTCGCACTAACTGTGTGGCAAAGCCATATTAGCTGATGTTATAAGGCCGGCTCAGCCAATCATCCAGACTGTTGCCCCTGTAACTACTAAAAAGGATTCAGGAACCACGCGTTTGCTGGCCTCTCCGAGGATACCCTTCTGCTGTGGTTGCACCTATGGTTCAGCTGTTTGTATTGTTGAGCCATGCAAGTCACCCTACCTCGGCAGTGTCTGTGGTTCATAGGGTTGCAGTTGTTATCTATCCTCTATAAGGGAAACTAATACAGTCTACAGGGGGTTATTGTACAAAAAAAGAACATGAAAACAAAAACGTGAGTGCAATCGAAATAAAGACGAAATAAAACTAACTCAAAATAAAAACAACGCAGAGAAAAGAGGAAAAGCAAAATGGTGGTGAGAAATAATTTAGGCCTAACACTTGTTCACCAAAATATTCAGTCTCTGGAAACAAAATCCAGCAGCTAGAACTGGAGCTGGAGTCTGCAGATAGTGCAGTTGTTTGTCTCACAGAACAATGGTGCAATGAGGCAGAAATTAATCATTTAGTATTGCAATCATATAATTTAGCATCTGCATACTGTAGAACCTCTACGAAGTGTGGAGGATGTTGTATTTATGCGAAACATAACTATCCATTTTTAGGTAAGAAGTGATTTAGGTGCAACTAGTGAAGAAAAACATGACTTGGCAACAGTTGAAATCAGGGACAAACTTATGTGTATAAATTTGATTATTTTATGTATATACAGAGCTCCCAGTGGAGATTTCAACATTTTTTATCTAAATTGAATCATGTCCTTGATTTGATAAGCAGTCCAAAGAACAACATCCTCATATGTGGTGACCTAAATGTTGATAAACTGAATCCTGATGACACATGGGACTCATTTCTAATTCTCACTCAAAGTTTCAACTTAGTGCCAATGGTAAAACTGCAACAAGAACAACAAAACATTCAAAGACAGCTATTGATCAGGTATTAACAGATTTAAATGAAGACAAATGTACAGTGGTTGTAGCAGATTTAGGGTTCTCTGATCACTCCGGTCAAATCATAAATGTAAAAGTGGCTCCAGAAAAAAACAAGGAAATTGCATGTTTACAAACGAATATTTTCTAAACAAAAGAGATGTGAGTTTATTAAACAAATAGCCGGGCAAACAATGGAATCAGTATACTGAGAGGTAGACACAAATGAAAAATTCAAAAAATTCATGTCATTATTTAAATTAAAATTTGAAGAAACATTTCCGGAGGTATTACGTCCATTGCCAATAGTGGGGAAAAATAAGTGGGTCACAAAAGGTATCAAAAAATCATCCCAAACACTGAAGTACCGCTGGTCCATTAAACACAGTCAAACTAATCCTGCCTTCTCACACTTTTATAAAAGCTATAGGAGAACATATAGGAAAATATTGCTTGCAGCGAAGAGAGCTCAAAACTCCAAAACGGTACTCAATGCCAAAAACAAAAACAAAACAGTGTGGAAGATAGTTAAACAAGAAACTGGTAACAGAAAAGTAAATCTGTCAAATATAAAAGTCAAAGAGGAAGGGGCTGTATTTAAGACCCAATTTATTTGGCAAACTATATAAACAACTACTTTAGTGGCATAGGAATAAAATTACAGAAACAATTTCAAACAGTTCCTCAGTCCAAAAAGTCAAAATTTGATGTATCACATTCAATGGTATTATTCCCCACAACCAAGGAAGAAGTCTATAAAGCAGTTCTCAAAGTAAAAAACAAAAACTCAGCTGGTCCGGATGAAGTCCCCATTTGTCTAATTAAGGACTGTATCGAGAGGCTACTTCCACCTTTAGTAGACATTATAAATCAATCTTTAAAACAAGGCTGCTTTCCCAACTATTTAAAATATGCTAAATTGCTACCTCTCCACAAAAAGGTGATCCTGAAAAAAAGACAGACTTATGAATTACTTAAACAAATACAATCTACTATCTAATGACCAGATTGGTTTTCAATCAGGTACAGGCACTGAAACAGCAACAGCCCACCTCACAAAACATATCCTAGAAGCTTTAGATAAAGGAAACCACACAACAGGTATATTTCTTGAGCTAACAAAAGCTTTCGATACAGTGGATCATGATATATTATTAAGCAAGCTAGAGGAATTGGGAATAAGGGGGTTGTAAAAAATTGGTCCCAGTCGTATCTGCAAAACAGAATACAGAAAACTGAAATCTCACACGTGTCAAACTGCTCAAACTACATTGTAAAATATACTTCTGATCCAAATTATATTAACACAGGTGTGCCACAGTTTATTGTCCTGGGCCCGATACTCTTCCTAATTTACAAAAATGATTTTCCACAGAGAATAAGCTAACTTGCAATGTCCACACAGAAAAAGTCTGTAATAAATTATCTAGAGTAGTATACTGGATTAGAAAATTAAAAAGTTGTGTCAATCAAGACCTCCTCCTCATGGCCTATTATGCATTTTTCATACACATTTCTGCTATGGGATAATACTATGGGGAAACTCTGCTGGAACTAAGAATGTATTTCTCTGGCAGAAGAAAGTAACAAGATGCAGTTTTTGATCACAGAACACAACTTCCTGCAAAGAATACTTCACCAAGCATAAAATACTTACTGTTTCCTGCTTGTATGTTCTTCAGGTTCTTTTGTATGCTAAAGAGAATGCCCATGCATATGAAATCAGGGCAGATATTCATACTTACTCAACCAGAAACCTAATAAATGTGCTCTGGAATAGGCTCTCCAAGACTAAAAACAATTTTGCCCACATTGGCAAGGTGACTCTGAACAAAATACCACAAAGTATTAAGGAACTACCTCACAATAAATTTAGAATGGTGTTGAAAACATGGTTAAAAAGAAAGGCTTTCTATGACATTGATGAGTTCTTATGTAACAATGTGACTGATTTAAAAAATGAATGCCGAGGATGAAGAAAAGTATATATGATTTAAGAAATTAATTATATTGTGACTTAAAAGCTATATTATAAAACTATGTAATATATAAATGTAAACCAAAACTTAATTCAAGTTAAATGTGTAATTCATAACTTGTTTATATATATATATATATATATATATATATATATATATATATATATGTGTGTGTGTGTGTGTGTGTGTGTGTGTGTGTGTGTGTGTGTGTGTGTGTGTGTGTGTTTATTTGTTGCTATTACTGCCTGTGCCCCTTCGCCTGGTAAGTGTACTTCATCTATTTTTCCTGTTAGGAATTTTTCCTCTATAATATTCGTATATAACCGCCAAACTGTGGCCAAAAACAAGGTGGACCACCCTGTGGCACAGCTTGCAGCGGAGCACATGCTTGATTTCAATGGCTGCTTCACAACCCGGGCCATCTGGATCCTCCCATCCACCACCAGCTTTTCTGAACTGCACAGATGGGAGTTATCCCTACAATACATTCTCCGATCCCGAAATCAACCAGGCCTCAACCTACGATAATTTCCCTATATATATATTTTTCCATACCTTACAGTTCCTACCTCTGTATCCCAAACCTCGCCTGATTTGAGTGGTGTGTGAATGTGTGATCATGTGTGTGTATATGTATGTATGTATGTATGTGTGTGTGTGTGTGTGTGTGTGTGTGTGTGTGTGTGTGTGTGTGTGTGCATGCGTGCGTGCGTGCGTATGTGTGTGTATGTGGTCTTGTGCACTTGCAGTGTGCATGAATTTTCATTATTTTACTTTATTTTATTTTATTTTCTCCCCTCACCCGCCTCCCCACTCCATTCCTAAGCTGCATCTCGTTATTCCCATCTAACCCATCCCCACCACCGTGACGTAACCTTTCTATCCCCTCCCGCTCCCCTCCCCTCCCGTCCCCGATTCGCTGCAGAGCGTGATTCGAAGTGTGGCAGTCGGAGGTGATGGTTGTATGACTGTGTTGTGTGCCTGTGTGATTGCGTGAGTGCTCTATTTCTGAGGAAGGCCATGGCCGATAGCTGAATGTGTTGTATGTGTGTGTCTTTTGTATGTGACTGTCGCATCTCGTCGCCACGTCTTTGCGGTGAGTTGTAACTGTCCTCACTATATTATTTATTCCAACCTGGACTTTCCATTAATATATATATATATATATATATATATATATATATATATAAAAATAAAAATAGAAAAGAGATGACTTACCAAAAGGACGGCTCGTCGACAGAAACAAATATTTGTTTCTGTCGACGAGCCGTCCTTTTGGTAAGTCATCTCTTTTCTATTTTTATTTTTGTTCATCCCACCGGGAAAGTTTCCCTCTATAATTTTCGTTTCATCAATTTGTATATATATATATATATATATATATATATATATATATATATATATATATTAATATAAGAGGGAGGAAGGAGAGGAGAAAGGGAAGGATACGGGTTTTATATATATATATATATATATATATATATATATATATATATATATATATAAAACCCGTATCCTTCCCTTTCTCCTCTCCTTCCTCCCTCTTTTTCCCGTAGAAGCCACCACTGGTGGCGAAAGCTCGAATGGTTGTGTGTTTTTGTGTGTGTTTAGTGTTCCTATCGACCAGCCTGTACTTTAGGTAAGTCAAAAATCTTTATTTTATACTATATATATATATATATATATATATATATAATGGTGTAAATTGTACTTTTTTCAAGTTAAATGTGTGATTCATATTTTGTTTTTTACAATGACACAACTTGTATTTGTTCGTCTCCTACAACAACAATGTTGTCTACAAACAAATAAAATTAATTGAAAAAAAAATTGAAAGTGTAGAAGATTGCAAACATTGGCTCACACTATACTGTCTGTGGTTAGTTGTTAATCCATTCATATCTGCTCCCTAAGAAAGTGATCCATCGAAATTAGTTTTCCTAAAGATACAAACAGCTAAATTGCCTGAGCATCTGCACTGGATGTAGGTGCTTTCTTCAGTTCTTAGTCATTTTTTGTGACTCTTTTCTATGTATCAATCATGGAAGTATTATTCATCTTATAGAGAAGGGATAGCATCCTCTGTTCAGAGTTGAAACTCAAAATAATAGATGGGTGCAGAAAATACCATACTTCTTTGAAATGGCATACAGTTCTGCAAACAGAATAATTTTCTCTGATTTGCCATCCAGAAAAGTTTTGTTCAAATTACAGTTTGTATACTTGAAACTTTTAACATGATCTTTATAAATGACAAGGAACAACAGATGGCATTGAAAAAAATTAGTAAATGACACACAATTAAAAGTAAAATGCATTTATGCATAATTTTCTTTTTTTAATTTGGCAAAATATTTCCTTCACTATCAGTAACATCTCAAACACAATTTCATTGTAACAACTAGGGGCAAGTATAATTTTATAGAACACTTAGATTCATTGAATACAATTATACCAAAATTCATATTTACAAAAAATACGCTATTATAAAACATTATAAAAAGAAAATAAACGCTGGTAACACAGATATTCCCCATAAAATATATAAACACAAAGAAAGTAAGATATCATAAAAGTAATAACACAGATAAAGATAAAATTTAGAAAAACAAATATAGAAGACTTCTTATTGGGCAGGTATTCTCTACTGCTCTCAATAGGATATAAAATCTAAAGATATTCCTTACCAGTGAGGAGAGTAATAAATTGTTGTGGAGATGAGAAGGTGGTACATACTATCAAGCCACTCAGCTGAATGATACAACACAAGAATGCTTCCCCATGTGTATCAGGTCAACTAATCAATGGAGAGGACCATTGATCACTGTGACAGTATCCATGACAACATCAAAACATCCTGAAATCTTTAGTACCATTATGCCTTGGTGTGTGCACATCACAATAATAGGAAATAGTATATTCTGATTAAATGGCAACATATACTACTGCCAAACTGTCATTTGTCCACAGCAGTAGATAGATGCACTGATTAATACAATTATTTGACAAATCATCAGCAGTTCCACAAAATGGCTGATGATAAATAATAAAAGTAAGAAAGTACCATGTATTAGTTTGAAAATAGTATAGTAGAGGACAGGGAAATATTAAAACTTTTGTGATGCAAAGAGAAAGTAAACTTTTAGTCTCCTTATCTTGTACACTGTTTTCTTCCACACAACCTGAGTGTCTAATACTTCTTGTCAGACTTCAAATCATTTACCACATCATTCTGTCTCTCCATACTTCTGAACACACACACACATAATGTTTGTTCATTAGTTTGTATATGTTAACACAAGTAACAATAAAGATTATGCCAATGTAAGTAATTAAAAGAACTAAATCAGAGTTAAAAGCATTATATGTTTAATAGTTCACATTTGACAGTCAGACCACTCTTCATCTGAGATCTCTAGAATTCCAACAGAAAAAGATCAGTTGCACACATGAATTATGAAAATAATGTTAATCGCAAAAATCCTGTAATAATCAACATTATAACTTCTGTGTAAATCAAAGGAAACAGTGTAAAATGGCTGTACTTCTTAATATAAAGTAATACAGTGGTATTGACTTGTTTTGAAATAAAATGATGACAAAATTTTCTCAAGAGAACCAAGAATGAATATAGGAATACAAACCATTACATTTTTGTGATAAATTAAAACGCAGAGAAGATTCTATCATCTCTGAAAAGAGTGTTCAGTAGCATAAGTTTGGTGTTCCACAACTTTTGAAATTAAGAATATAACACAATTAATAACACTTAACTTACAAGCCTGTACAATACATACATAATTTAAAAACTGTAACATAAGTTACCATTGCAAGAAAAAAGTCAACTACTCATCCAAGGTCAACATAGACTTAGAAAATATTATTCACGTGAAACACAACTAGCTCTTTACTCACACAAAGTGATGGGTGCTACCGACAAGGGTTCGCAAATCGATTCCTTATTTCTTGATTTCCAGAAGGCTTTTGACATCATACATCACAAGCAGCTTTTAATCAAATTGCTTGGTTATGGTATAAGTAAGTAAAGCCGTCAACAATCTGAAGATTGGTTTGAACACCACAGTGCTTTACTAGGCATGGTGCTGTTTGGAGGTGGTATGCCGTTGCCTTCCTCTGACCTTCGAGCTGACTTACCCAGCCAGTTATAGGGGAACCTACGGTTTAACGTGGGTTCCGAACCACGGTGCTACTCAGTATTTTTCACATCAGCAACATTGCCAGAGGTGAAAGAAGTGGAAAGTGACAGATAAACATCCTAGGATCTGGCGGGGATCAAACCTGCGACCTTCAGATTTGTAGTCTGGCATTCTACAACTGTGCTACGGAGCCGCACCTTGCTCCAAATTTGCGACTGGATAGAGGATTTCCTTTCTTAGTAATCAATGGTAAGACATCAACTAAAACAGAGGTGATATCAGGCATTCCACAGGGTAGTGTTATTGGTCCTGTGCTGTTCCTTATTTACATAAACGATTTAGGGGAAAATCTAAGTAGCTCTCTTAGGTTGTTTGCAGATGACGTCATCATTTACTGTTTAGTAAAATCATCTGAAGATCAAAACCAACTGCAGAACCATCTAAATAAGATATCACTATGGTGTAAAAATTGGCAATTGAGTCTAAATAATGAGAAGTGTGAAGTCATCCACATAAGTACAAAAAGAAGTCCGTTAAACATTGTTTACAAGATAAATCAATCAAAAGTGAAGGCTATAAACTCTGCAAAATACCTAGGAATTATTATTACTTCAGACTTAAACTGGAAAGAACAAGTAGATAATATCGTGGGAAAGGTGAACCAGAGACTGCGTTTTATTGGCCTAACCCTTAAAAGATGCAACAGAACTACTAAAGAAACTGCTTACACTACGCTTATCTGTCCTTTTTTGGAGTATTGCTGCCCAGTGTGGATCCTTATCAGGTGGGTTTGACGGAGGACATTGAAATAGTCCAAAGAAGGGCAGCTCATTTTGTATTGTCACGATACAAGGGAGACAGCGTTACGGAAATGATACAGGAGCTGGGATGGGACTCATTACAACAATGGCGCTTATCGCTGCAGTGGGGGCTACTAACGAAACTCCAGTCGCCAACATTCTCCTCCAAATGCGAAAATATATTGTTGACTTCCACTTACATAGGAAGAAATGATCATCAGAATAAAATATGAGAAATCAGAGCTTGAATGGAGAGATTCAGGTGTTCTTTCTTTCCACGCGCTATTCAAGAATGTAATGGGAGATAAATAATATAACCAGTACCGGCGGAAGGGCTGGGCGAGCCGGGCGACCGCCCGGGGCACCAAATTTTAGGGGAGTTTGGGGGGCGCCAAAATCCTGGCTATATTTATGTTATTGTAAAGAGTGAACTAAAAATTAACTTTTTCATAAATTATGTAGCAACATTGATTACTAACTCACGCCATAGGCCTCACTCTTTATAACAACCCAAGTTTCTTCTTGAATCTCCTATAAAGGAAATCCCTTCACCTTATTTCCCTATAAAAAAATCTCCGCTGACAAAGCTAAAGGCTATTGTTGAGAGTTGGGAGTTTTGAGCAACAATAACACGCTGTGACAATTACAACCGCCGCAGTGCCGACAATTGCACTCCTTGCGACAAAGCTATGTCGGCCACTCTAACAATAGACAGAAACAGTATTGAGTTATCTGCAACCAAAAAGAAATTAGTCTTGTTTATACTGTCAAATGTCTCATGAAAGAAAATTATAAATCAGAAGTCATGTACATGTAGTGCAAGCTTCATGGTGTGCGTGTTCTTCTTTTGTCTCCTGAATTTCGACTCTTAGTAGAAGAATCATTGCGTTAATGTGTTCTTTATCAACATGTCGGAAAGAAAGAAGCCTTCTGGAAATGTATACAGAAAAAAAAGAGCACAATTAGTGGCTGAAAATGAGAAACAGGCAGCAGTATTAAAGAAATTCTTTCGTACTCCTGAAACAGACAATAATGGGTGGGTAGGGTGGTTGCCTCTCAGATAGGTGGCGAATTTCAGGCTCAAAGAAAGTTCTTTCCCCATTGATATGAGTAGCAATAATTACATTCTATACCAACACTGATGCTTATACATGTACCAAAGCGATAAGACTTTTACTCGTTAGATGTGTATTAACCAACTTAAATTAAAGTCTTTGCAGAGAACAAGGCACTAAAAGTTAACTTTACTTAGCTTTGTAAACAACTCAAAGGACAATCTGCATTAAAACTGTATAAAGATATAAAATTATATTACTGGTTTTGTTATTTGTATTACAAAATCTTTGTACAATGCCGTTACAAAATGTATTTGTATATTCTTTTGTTGATATATGTGTTCTTTTTCGCAGTTAACAAGGTTGTTTATGTATATATGTGTAAATAAATGCTGTATCGCATCATCAATCTTAATTTTATATATCGTTGTTTCTTGAATCATTCTATAAATTTCTAATCAGTGACTTAGAATAATCTGCATGCTCATCTGTAAATAATTGTTTCGTATATCGTTAACCTAAACTTACTCTGTGTATTTAACTGAAAAAAAGCATAGCAAGTTTAAAGTCAGTAATACCAATGGGTTGTAGGGGGCGCCATATGGATTCTTTGTCTGGGTGATATTTTCCCCTTCTGCCCTCCCTGAGTATAACAGTGGTTCGATGAACCCTCAGCCACGCACAAATGTGATTTGCAGAGTACCCCATGTAGATGTAGACTATATAATTGGTGAACAAGTAGGCAGAAACATAAAAAAAATTGAACCTCACAGCTCTTTGAGGCAGCACATACACTGCAAGCTACGACTCTTGAATGCTCAGATAGGCACCACCATCTGAAGTGGTGCAGTCTCCCTTGAATAGCAGGTCTTGAAATTTACCCTGCAGGGATTATGAGAAAGTCACCTACCTTAATCAAGACATTCTAATTTGAATTTCAAAAGCATATGTATTACAATAAATTATGGGATATAAAAATCCACTTCAGATCTAGTAGTTCATCTACAAATTCATTCCATGCCTCCTATCATAAGTATTTGATAGGAACACTAAACACTAGTGAATTGAAGTAGCATTTTGTTTGCAATTTCCTGTTACATTTAGTACACTAAGTAGAAGACCGGTTCATATAATGTAATGCACAGTGTGGTACCTTCCAAGACAAGAAGGTTAATCAGACAAGCAGATTAATAACCAAAGCTGATATACTGGCCAAATTGAACGTGATTTGTAGGCACATTCTCTATTGCCATTTAGGCAAATTCCAGACTATTCCCCATGTTATGCCTGATAAAAGCAATTGCTTGTAAAGATGTAGTTCATAAGGGCTGTAAGAAATGAGGTATTGAGCTTGGAGTCTGAAGGATACGGAAAGGCAGTGTTCAAGAGCAGCAAGACCATGGGCATGTGAATTTTGTGTATAGGGAAGTGGCATCAACAGTTTCGAGTAAAAATCTATTCGGTGAATTAAGTAGTGAGTATCTTGGATGTGGGAGGTTACATTTCAAACAACTGGTTGGAGGTGCTGGTCAACTATGGCCAAAATTCTTTCAGTGACTGCACAGTAACCAGCGACAACTGGGCATACAGGATTGCTAGGTATATGATTTTTTGGGAGCATGTAAAAGGTAGGTGTGTGGGCCATTTCTAGGGTGAGGAGGGAGATGCATTTGGGGGAGAGGTTATGGGAATGGCCATAAAATTTTAGCAGGGAGTGTAGCTCATGTTGGACTTTTGGGATGGGGTCTTCCTAGCACAACCCATAGGCGGAGGAATCAGACAATTGATGTAATCTAGGCCTTCTTTCATGTTGTGATTAATCACAACAATGTGGAACCTTTGTCTGCAGGTAGGATAATTAGGTTGGGATCTGTTTTGAGGTTGTATTTAGCTGTCCTTTCTTCTGCCTAAAGGTTGATATTCTTAGAAAAGGATTTCGTGGAAGTATAGTGATGCCAAATTTGAGATGAATTCCTGGAAGGTGACCAGAGGGTGGTTAGGTGGGAGTGAGGAACGGTCACAGTTGGATGGTGGTATGAATTGTGAGGAATAAAGATTTCATGTAAGGAAAAAAGGAAAATGTACCTATCAACCAAAAGTAGCTTCATTTAGCTAAATATAAGGAATACTGTAACTGTAAGACATACCCAGGAGCAGATATAGACTCTGACCATAACTTATTGGTCATGAAATGTAGGCTGAAACAGAAAACAAATTGCAGAAAGGTAGGAGAATAAGGAGAAGGGACTTGGATAAATTGAGGGAACCTGAAGTTCTTAAGAATGTCATAGGGAGCTTTAAAAATGGTGGGGGGGGGGGGGGGGGAGGGATAAAAATAAAACAGTAGAAGAGGAATGGGTAGCATTGAGAGATGAAACAGTTGAATGCAGCAGAGCACAAAATAGGTAGAAAGGCAAGACCTACCAAAAAATCCTTGAATATCACAGGAAATACTAAAGTTAATTGATGAAAGGAGAAAATGTAAAAATACAGTAAATGAAACAGGAACAATGGATTACAGACGACTAAGAAAAGAGATTGACAGGGAGTGCAAAATGGTTAAGCAGGAGTGGCTAGAAGCCAAATGTAAATCTAGAGAAGAATGTATAACAAGGTGAAAAGTAGATACTACCTACAGGAAAATAAGAGAGACATTTGGGAACAAGAAAAGCAGCTGTATGAATATCAAGAACTCAGATGGAAAACCAGTTCTCAGCAAAGAAGGGAAAGCTGAAACGTGGAAAGAGTACAGCAGCTCTACAAAGGAAATGAACTTAGAGACAATGTTGTAGGAAGGAAAGAGGAAGTAAATGAAGATGAGACAGTGTGAGATTACAGCCCAATAGAAATACTGATAATTAATAGCATTTGATAATTAAACAGTAAGAAGTTCACTGCAAACATTGACCATGCCAATGCACTAAATGTTACACAATTTTAATCTTATTAAGGTAGCAATGTATGTACACAGTTGGGTGACAACATTTATAGTTAGGCCATAGGTAGAAATTCTCCACATTGAGATTTGCTGTGTGCTTGTAGCTGACGAGAGGCCAGCGAGCAGGCCGATGTTGGTGGCTTGTTCCAACTTAGGATTTTACAGTTCGTTTCCGGTGAGGGGAGAGAGGGACAATGGCGAGTGCCAGGCACAGTGCAGTGCACAAATATTGTAATACTACTGGCATTTGAAGTAATAAGATGCAATTAGGAACCTTTAAGGCCATCATTACAAAATAGCCTGTTGATAAATAAACAATACATTAGCTGATATAGTCACATCTAACGTAATATGTTTAATTGACAATGAAAAGTAATAAATTACCAATGAAGACAAGACAGTTACACAACTAGCATGGCAATGTTTGTTTATAAAAATAATATATTAACTATTTTTCATTTTATTTTCAATCAATCTTTTGTATTTTACCTTGAAATATTCAGTTAAATCAGTTATCTGTGATATACGAAATTGCACGATTATGATAAACAGTACAAAGGATGTTTATACTAATATAAAAACGTAAGAAAATATTTGTTTAATGTGTAGTGTAATTATTTTGATTTTAAGTAAAGTTTTAGAAATGTATTGGCTGAGCGCTGTACGTTGGCAAATCGGTTACAACAGCTTACATGGGGAAGTTGATGACGTAGGGGAAAAAACCCCGGCAGTTGAGTTTCGGCGCGCGCGCGCGCGAAGGCAGGAAGTAGGGACTCCAGAGAGCACATGGTGTGGCTGGCCTGGCGGCGTCGCTCTGCCTCAGTCGGCATGTGGATCTCGAGGTGGTGACTTGAGTTTTGTGTGTGGCAATCGCCACGTGTGGTTGCTCGTCGTAGACTGCACCAAGTTAAATCGAGTGCTACTGTGTGTTTGTGAATATTTAGCCGGTGCAACAAGGTGTGCATCGCATTGAATTAAAGTGACTGTGATTTGTTAATGTAACACGTGTTGTCGCATAGGCATGAACATAAACGGTGTTTGAGACAGCCACGTGGTGTGAAATCAATTCGCGACAAATATTCATTTTGTCTGGGGGCTCACGAGCTATAACTTTATTTGGTACATTTACCGACGTACAGACGCGACAGCCACAGGGTTCAAGTATTGTGAAATAAACAACATAAAGTGAACTTTCACGTGTTTTCAAAAATAGTAGTTAGTACACCCTTTTCTCTCATGAACTTGAACTTATTATGAATTTGTTTTGTTAATCATGTGCAGGGAAGGAAAGCTGCGAACGTGTGATATCATCCCCTAGAAAACGAGTCAAACAGTCGCAATAACAGTTCCAGTGTTTTTGCATGTTTAGGAATTTGGTTCGCAGCTGGTGGTTGTGAGTTTCAAAAATTAATCTTTCCCTATTTTAAACTCTCACCCCGACCTTCACGCCTCGCAACAGGAGATACTACTGAGAGATGAATTTGACAGAGCCCTGAAAGACCTAGGTCGGAACAAGGCCTCGGGAGTAGATTACATACCCTCAGAACTACTAAAGTCTCTGCGAGAGACAGCCATGACACAACTATTTCACCTCGTGTGTAAGATTTATGAGACAGGCAAAATACCCTCAGACTTTGAGAAAAATGTAATAATCCCTGTTCCAAAGAAATCAGGCACAGACAAGTGTGAAACTTTCGGAACCATCAGTTTAATAAGTCTTGGTTGCAAAATTTTAACACAAATTATCTACAGGAGAATGGAAAAGCTGGTAGAAGCTGACCTCGGAGAAGATCAGTTTGGATTCAGGAGGAACATAGGAATGGGAGGCAATACTCACTTTACGACTTATCTTAGAAGATAGATTAAGGAAAGGCAAACCTACATTTTTCGCTTTTGTAGATTTGGAGAAAGCTTTTGACAATGTTGACTGGAATACACTCTTTCAAATTCTGAAGTCAGCAGGGGTAAAATACAGTGAAAGGAGAGTTATTTACAACTTGTACAAAAGCCAGACCACAGTTATTAGGCTCGAAGGCCATGAAAGGGAAGCATTAGTTGGGAAGGGAGTAAGAAAGGGCTGTAGCCTTTCTCCAATGTTATTCAATTTGTAAATAGAGCAGGCAGTGAAGGAAAGCAAGGAAAAATTTGGAATATGGATTAAAGTTCAGGGTGAAGAAATTGTGTTGAAGAGAGAATATAAAATGAACATTAACAATAGCAAAACAAAGATAATGGAATGCAATCTTAGAAAATTAGGTGATGCTAAAGGAATTAGATTAGGTAACGAAACATTGAAGGTGGTAGATGAGTTTTGTTACTTGGGTAGTAAAATAACATATGATGGTCACAGTAGCGTGGATATAAAATGCAAAATGGCAATGGGAAGAAAAGCATTTTTGAGAAAGAGAAATTTGCCAACATTGAATATTAATTTAAGTGTAAGGAAGTCTTTTCTGAAGGCATTTGTGTGGAGAGTTGCCTTGTACGAAAGAGAAACATGGATGATAAACAGTGCAGACAAGAATAGAATAGAGGCTTTTGAAATGTGGCGCTACAGAAGATTGCTGACGATTAGGTGGGTAGATAACGTAACTAATGAAGAGGTACTGAACAGAATTGGTAAGGAAAGGAATTTTTGGCATACCTTGACTGAAAGAAGGGATCACTTGGTAGGAAACATTCTTAGACATCAAGGAATCATAAATTTAGCATTGGAGGGAAGTGTGTGGGATACAAATCGCAAAGGGAAACCAAGAGATGCATATAGTACGCAGATTCAGTTGGATGTGGGTTGCCGTTCTTATGAGGAGATGAAAAGGCTTGCTCAGGACTGAAGACCGTAACAACTGTAAAATATTCTTTTAAAAAAAGTGATTCAGACATCTAAACAAATGCACTATGAGAAGAAGATAGCAATGTCAGACAACAAAACAAAAACAAACCTGAAAGCCTCCCAAACACCTCATTCCTTGTCACACTTGCCAATTTCATCCTCACCCATAACCACCTCACCTTTGAGGGCCAGACCTACAAACAAATCAGGGGGACAGCTATGGGTACCCGGATGGCCTCTTCCTCTGCCAACCTTTTCATGGGCCACATGGAAGAGCCGTTCCTTAAGACACAGAAGTTGCACCACCTGGTTTGTTATAGATTCGTAGATGACATCTTTGTGGTCTGGACTCATGGTGAAGAAACCCTTCTGAACTTACTTCAAGACCTTAACTCCTTCTCCAAACTAAAACTCTAAAACTCAAGCCACCTTCCTTGATGTTGACCTTCACCTTGTTGAGTCCCACGTCCACTCCTCAGTCCATATTAAACCCACAAACAAGCAACAGTAACTCCACTTTGACAGCTGCCATCCTTTCCATATTAAATGATCCCTTCCGTACAGACTAGGCATGCATGGGAAATGTATCTGCTTCAGTAACGAATCCCTCATCACCTACAACAACAATCTATCCAATGCTTTCCTCTCCCACAACTACCCTACACACCTTGCCCGCAAGCAGATCTCCCGAGCAGTCCATTCCTCCCCCTCCAGCAACAATGTTCCTAACCCCAAACCACCCAGAAGCATCCCCTTAGTTACTCAAAAGCATCCCGGCCTGGAATGCCTCAACAAATTGCTCCATTAGGGCTATGACTTTCTCAAGTCATGCCCTGAGATGAGATCATCACTCCAAAGTGTTCTTCCCACACCACCCAGAGTAGACTTCCGCCGTCCTCCCAACCCCACAACATCCCAAAACCACCCACCCTACCTAATGGTTCCTACCCCTGTAATTGATCCCACTGCAAAACCTGTACAATGCATCCTCCTCTCCACCACAGGAAAAACCTACCCTATTCAAGGCAGGGCCACATGCGAGACAACACATGTCATATATCAACTGACATGTGTCCACTGTGCGGCCTTTTATGTTGGTATGACAACCAACAAATTGACTGAGCGGAAGAATGGTCACAGACAGACTGTTCGCCTGGGGGACACCCAATATCCTGTGGCTAAGCATGCCCTCCAGCATGAGTCCAGGGACCTGGGCACATGTTACACCACACATGCCATTTTGATACTGCCACCTAACATTAATCCCTCAGAGCTATGGAGATGGGAACTTGCCCTCCAACATATCCTCTCCTCCCACCACCGTCCTGGCCTAAATCTACACTAACCTCCCCCCCCCCCTGCCACCATCCTCAACACACCTACCTATTACTCATTTCTCACCCCCTCCTTCCTTACCTTCCTCCCACTCCCCCTCCCCTCTCTGGAAACAATCATGTTCAGAAAAATATTTATAAAACGTAAAGAAAGTTGGACATACCAGGCGAGAAGGCACTGGTTCGTTGATACACAAATAAAAATAAAAAAACACACACACACAAAACTGAGTTTTCACAACCTAAGGTTGCTTCATGAGAAAGAGCAGGGGAGGAGAGGGGAGGGGAAAAGGAAAGGATGAGGGTTTTAAGGGAGTGGGTAAGGAGTCATTCATCCTGGGAGAGGAAAGACTTACCTTGGGGGAAAAAGGATAGGTAAACAAACACACACATATATACGCGCACACACCAAGGAAGACATATGCAAAATACGAAGAGGTTGGACGACAGAGATGACAGTCGAGGCAGAGGTTCTGTCCAGAGATTGGAGGCAAAGATGTTGTAGAATGTTGGGCAGGAATTTCAAACTAATGAAGGTTGAGACCTGGTGGGCAACAGGAAGAGAGAATATGGTGAAGGGCAAGTTCCCATATCCAGAGTTCTGAAAGGTTGGTGTCAGTGGGAAGTATCTACATAACCCAGACAGTGTAACACTGTGCCAAGATGTGCTGGCTATGCACCAAGGCATGTTTAGCCACAGGGTCATCCTTATTACAAATAAACACTGTCTGTGTCAGTTCATGCCAATGGACAGTTTGTTGCTGATCATTACCAAATAGAACGCTTCACACTGAAGGCATGTCAGCTGGTAAATCACGTGGGTGCAATTGCAAGTGGCTCTGCCCTTAATTGTGTACAGCTTCCGGGTTACAGGATAGGAATAAGTGGTGGTGGGAGGATGCATAGGACAGGTTTTACACTGGGGGTCGGTTACATGGGTAGGAGCCGGAGGGTAGGGAAGGTGGTTTGGGGAATTCATATGGTTGGACTAGGAGGTTACATAGGTTAGGTGGGTGGCGAAAAGACACTCTTGGTGGAGTAGGAAGGATGTCATGAAGGATGGATCTCATTCTGGAACAGGATTTAAGAAAGTCGTATCCTTGCTGGAGAGCCACAGTTAAGAGTCCGCTCCAGTCCTGGAAAGCATCAAGTGACAAGAGGGGCACTTTTAGTGTCCCTCTGTGGGAGTTTCTGGGTGTGAGGGGAAGAGGAAGTGGCCCCGACTATTTGCTTCTGTACCAGATCAGCAGGGTAGTTGTGGGATGTGAAGGCTGTTGTTATTGGTGTATTAGTGTCTTGTTTGCCACAAAGACTTAAGCAGTAGGAATGGAACCGTTTGATATGGATTGGATGGCAGGTGTCATAATGGAGGTACCGTTGATTGTTGGTGAGTTTAATGTGGATGGATGTGTGGAGCTGGCCATTGGATAGATGGTGGTCGACATCGAGGAAAATGGCATGGGATTTGGAATAGAACCAGGTGAATCTGATGAAACCAAAGGAGATGAGATTGGAGAGGAAATTCTGAAGTTCTTCTTCACTGTGAGTCCAGATCATGAAGATATCATCTCCGGAAACCATCCTTGTAACTATTGATGTCACTTCCCTATACACAAATATCCTGCATGCCCAGAACCTTGATGCGATGGGGTATTTCCTTTCACGCCGACCACCTTCAACTCTTCCTAATACCTCCTTCCTTATCACCCTAACCCACAACATCTTCGCTTTTGGGGAGCGGACATACCAACATCTAAAGGGAACAGCCATGGGAAGCAGGATAGCCCCTCATACAAAAACTTATTTATGGGACACTTAACGTTAGCCTTCTTGGATACCTAAGCCTGTCAACCCAAAGTTTGGTATAGATTTATTGATAATATCTTCATGATCTGTACTCACAGTGATTTTCTAGCTGACATGCCTGCACTGTGAAGCATTCTATGTGGGAATGACCAGCAACAAACTGTCCATTGGCATGATCGGACACAGAAAGACAGTGTTTGTTGGTAATGAGGATTACCTGTGGCTAAGCATGCCTTGGTGTAAGGCCAGCACATCTTGGCGCAGTGTTATACCATCCGGGTTATATGCATACTTCCCACTGACACCAAAAATTCCTGCCCAACATCTTTGCCTCCAATCTCCAGACAGAACCTCTGCTTTGACTGGTATCTCTGTCAAACCTCTTTGCATTTTGCCTTGGTGTGTGTGTGTGTGTGTGTGTGTGTGTGTGTGTGTGTGTTTGTTTACCTATCTTTTTCCCCCCCAAGGTAAGTCTTTCCTCCCCCGGGGTTGGAATGACTCCTTACCCACTCCCTTAAAACCCCTTTTCTTTCCTTTTCCCTCTCCTCCACTGCTCTTTCTGATGAAGAAACCTTAGGTTGCAAAAGCTTAGTTTTGTGTCTGTGTGTGTTTTTATTTTTATTTGTGTATCAACGAACCGGTGCCTTCTCACCTAGTAAATCCACCTTCCTTTACCTTTTATAAATATTTTCCAAACATGATTGTTTCACTCTCTCTATCTCTCTCTCCTTCTCTCTCTCTATTAGAAATCCAATAACTTACCCAAAGCACAGGCTCGTCGACAGATGAAAATAAAAACACAAACCAACACACATACAAGCTTTCGCCACCGCTGGTAGCTTCTTCAAGAAAAGAGAAAGGAAGGAGGGGAGAAAGGGAAGGATAGAGGTTTTAAGGAAGTGGTAAAGGAGTCATTCAAATCCCAGGAGTGGAAGGACTTACCTTCAGGGGATAAAAGGAAAGGTAAGCAAGCACACACACACACACACACACACACACACACGCGCGCGCGCACGCACGCACGCAAACACAACAAGGTAGAAATTTGTAGAAAGCAAAACAGGTTGGACAGAGATAACAGTTGAGGCAGAGGCTCTGTCCAGAGAACTGAGGCAAAGATTTTAAAGATGGTGGGCAGGAATTTGAATTTAGCGGAGGTTGAGACCAGGTGGGCAACAGGGAGAGAGAATATGTTAAAGGGCAAGTTCCCTTCTCCTGAGTTCTAAAAGATTGGTGTCAGTGGGAAGTATCCAGATAACCCAGATGGTGTAACACTGTGCCAAGATGTGCACCAAGGCATGTTTAGCCACAGGGTGATCTTCATTACCAACAAACACCGTCTGCCTGTGTCCGTTCTTGCAAATGAACAGTTTGTTGCGGGTCATTCCCGCATAGAACGCTTCACAGTGCAGGCATGTCAGTTGGTAAATCACGTGGGTGCTATCGCTAGTGGCTCTGCCCTTGATCATGTACATCTTCCGGGTTACTGGACTGGAGTAAGTGGTGGTGGAAGGGTGCATAGGACAGGTTTTACAACAGGGGCAGTTACATGGATAGGAGCCAGAGGGGGGAAGGTGGTTTAGGGATTTCATAGGGATGGACTAGGAGGTTACAAATGTTAGGTGGGCGGTGGAATGACTCTCTTGGTGGAGTGGGAAGGATGTCATGAAGGATGGATCTCATTTCAAGGCAGGATTTAAGGAAGTCGTATCCTTGCTGGAGAGCCACATTCAGAGTCTGCTCCAGTCCCAGAAAGTATCTGGTGACAAGAGGGGCACTTCTGGAGTTCTTCAGTGGATGGTTCTGGATTTGGAGGAGCTGAGGAAGTGGCTCTGGAAATTTTTTTCTGTAGCAGATCAGGAGGATAGCTGCAAGATGTGAAAGCAGTTATTAGGTTATTGGTGTACTGGTTCAGGGATTTGGGACTGGAGCAGACTCGTTTGCCACAAAGGCCTAGGCTGTAGGAGGGGGAACATTTGATGTAGAATGGGTGGCGGCTGTCATAATGGAGATACTGTTGTTTGTTGGCTGGTTTGATGTGGACGGATGTGTGAAGTTGGCCGTTGGAGAGATGGAGGTCGACATTGAGGAAAGTGGCATGGAATTTGGAATAGGACTAGGTGAATTTGATGGGACCAAAAGAGTTGAGGTTGGAGAGGAAATTCTGGAGTTGTTCTTCACTGTTAGTCCAGATCATGAAGATGTCATCAATGAATCTGTACCAAACTTTGGGTTGACAGGCTTGGGTATCTAGGGAGGCTTCATCTAAGCGTCCCATAAATATGTTTGCGTACGAGGGGGCCATCCTGCTTCCCATGGCTGCTTCTCTTTAGTTGTTGGTATGTCTGGCCCTCAAAGGTGAAGAAGTTGTGGGTTAGGATGAAGCTGGCTAGGGTGTTAAGGAAAGAGGTTTTAGGTATGAAAGTGGGTGGTCGGCATGACAGTAAATACTCCATCTCAGCGTGGCCCTGGGCATGTGGGATATTTGTGTATAAGGAAGTGGCATCAATGGTTACAAGGATGGTTTCAGGAGGTAACAGGCTGGCTAAGGATTTCAGGCGATCGAGGAAGTGGTTGGTGTCTTTGATGAAGGATGGGATACTGCACATGATGGGTTGAAGGTGTTTGTCTATGTAGGCAGAGATTCGTTCTGTGGAGGCTTGGTAACCGGCCACAATGGGCCAGGCTGGATGATTAAGTTTGTGAATCTTAGGAAGTAGGTAGGAGGTAGGGTAGGGGGTGTCAGTGGGGTCATGAGGTTAATGGAGTTAGGTGAAAGGTTTTGTAGGGGGCCTAAGGTTTTGAGGATTCCTTGAAGCTCTGCCTGGACATCAGGGATGGGATTGCCATGAAAGACTTTACATGTGGTGCTATCTGAAAGCTGACGCAGTCCCTCACCCACATACTCCCGCCAATCAAGTACCACGGTCGTGGATCCCTTGTCGGCTGGGAGAATGACGATGGAATGGTCAGCCTTCAGATCACAGATAGCTCTGGATTCAGCTGCGGTAATGTTGGGAGTAGGATTAAGGTTTCTGAGGGATGACTGAGAGGCAAGGTTGGAAGTAAGGAAATCCTGGAACGTTTGAAGAGGGTGATTTTGAGGAAGAGCGGGTGGATCTCGCTGTGACGGAGGACAGAACTGTTCCAGGCAGGGTTCAATTTGAATGATGTCTTGGGGAACTGGATCATTAGGAGTAGGATTACTTTTCTTCATGGCAAAGTGATATCTCCAGCAAAGACTACGAGTATAGGATAGTAAATCTTTGACAAGGGCTGTTTCGTTGAATTTGGGAATGGGCCTAAAGTTAAGGCCTTAGGATTAGATGTGGGTTTCAGATTGGAAGAGAGGTTTAGAAGAGAGGTTGACTACTGAATTTGGATGTTGTGGTTCAGGATTGTGTGGATTAGGATTTAGAGGTTTGGGGGGGAGTGGAGCTGGAAGTGGGAGATTGAGAAGATGGGAGAGAGTGGGTTTCTGTGCAATAAGAGGAGGTTGAGGTTTACTGGAGAGGTTGTTGAGGGAGAGTGTATTGCCTTTCCGGAGGTGGGTGACCAGGAGTTAGGATAGTTTTTTGAGGTGGAGGGTGGCATGCTGTTCCAATTTGCGGTTGGCCTGTGAAAGGATGTTCTGAATTGTAAGTGTGGGAGTGGAAAGGTTGAGGATTTTGATTAGGGATAGAAGTTGACTGGTGTGTTCTTTGGTCGGAGTTGATGTATAGGTTAAGGATCAGGCGAGTGAGGGCTGTGGACTGTTCTCTTTGGAATTAGTATAAGGCAGGATGAAAGGATGGGTTACAGCTAGAGATGGGAACTTTTAGTGTGAGGCCCTTGGGGATGATGCCAAATATTTGTGTGTGTGTGTGTGTGTGTGTGTGTGTGTGTGTGTGTGTGTTTTCCCTTATATCTTTCCCTGTTAATCAAAATCATTTACACAACCCCCCCCCACCACTCAGCATCATTCGGTTTACTCATCATTTCTTCTCTTTACTGCTTGGTCTTTCCTCTCTGGCCTGGCTCAGTACTAATATAGAGTATCTCTGACTTCCACACTCCTTAAACACCAACCTCATGACCTAGGTCATGATTTACCTTCCCCTTCCATTCCCATCTTTTTTTCTTTCCTTCTCTCCCACCTTAAGGAGGAACTGTGTTTCAAAAGCTTGTCCTTTTTTGTCCGTTTTCTTTTTTTCTTCATTTGTGTCACTATTGGCGGTACAGCACAAAGGTAAGTACTGGCCAGCCAATCTATCCCTTTTGAGAAATAATAAAATCTTTAAAAAACAAAGCATTCTACTGGTTATAATGAAATATCAATAAAGTTAATTAAAACGTGTTGTGAATTTAGCATAATTTTAAGTTATTTTTTTAACCAGTCTATTATAACTGGAATATTTCCTGATTGGATAAAATAAGTGGAAATTAAACTTCTATTCAAGAAAGGGGATAAAGAGATACCATCAAACTATAGACCGATATCACTGTAGCCAGCCTTCTCAAAAATTATAGAAAAGGTAATGTACAAGCAGCTTCTCAACCACCTGATCACAATTGTCCAGAACATGGTTTGGATTTCTGAAAAGTTCTGATATCAAGAAGTCTGTTTACACCTACAGTGAGAATGTACTTAATTCATTGGATAATAAATTACAGGCAGCAGGTATTTTCTGTGATCTGTCAAAGGCATCTGATTGTGTCAACCACAACAGCCTTTTAAGTAAATTAGATTTCTATGGTGTCACAGGCATTGCTGCAAAATAGTTCAAGTCATACCTCGCTAACAGGAAACAAGTGAATTAGGTCATCAGTCATCATCGGATTGGGAAGAAATTACATGTAGTGTCCCACAAAGATTCATCTTAGGGTCATTGCTTTTTCTTGTGTACATTAATGACCTGCCATTAGTTACATTGCCATAAGTAGAGTTTACAATATAGTAATAGGACAGTTTACAACTCACCGCAAACACGTGACGACAAGCCGTGATAGGCACATAAAAAAAGGAAACACATACAACACTTTCAGGCATGGGCCAAGGCCTTCGTATGAAACAGGAACTTTTTTATGTGCCTGTTGCGGCTCATCATCACAGTGACTTATAAACTGTCCTACTACTATATTGTTAATTCCAACTTGAACTCCATTATTACATAAGCACGGTTTGGTTTGTTTGCAGATTATACAAGTATTGCAATAAATAACATCTCGAGCATAGTTATAGAAATGTCTGCTAATGATATTTTCATGAACATTAAAGAAAATGGTTTAAAGCCAACTCACTGACATTCAACTTTGAAAAGACTCACTACTTGCAGTTCAGAACATCCAGCATATGCGTAAAGTATGAAGAAGAACAGGTAGAAGAGGCTGACAGTATTAAATTTCTGGGATTACAGCTTGATGATAAATTCAGTTGGGAGGAGCACACTACAGAACTGCAGAGCGGAGTTAACAAATCTGTATTTGCAGTACAAGTATTACCATATATAGGAGTAATAAAAATAAAATAGCTTGCATACTTTGCTTACTTTTGTGGCAGTGCTATCCACCAATTAGAGTGTGTGTGTGTGTGTGTGTGTGTGTGTGTGTGTGTGTGTGTCGACCATGGTGAAGAACTGAGTGGCACATCTTTATGACAATCTTTGGTGTGTTTCTTTGGTATTATCCACCATGTTTAAACCAGTTGGTGTTTGTGCTCTGTAACGACAGCATCAATAAAGCTATTGTTCTACAAAGTGTGTTGTCAATGGCCTCCACCACCTTTAGTAACGTCCACAGTGGTGACCCCGACGTAAGGGTACCTTCGGACCTGCAGACTTGCAAGTTTGTGTTCTTGCGTGATGACACCGTCCGCCCACCCTTACAGCCCTCCTGTCCTCCTCTGTGCAACAAACACCTACACCATCCTCCTCAATTTCAAACCTTACACTGTATCCATCAATCACCTGAAACTCGCACACCTCAATCCTGCTTCCCCTCTTGAGTTAAAGGCTCCCTCCTCCTCCTCCTCCTCATTTGAGACTTCCTCTCCATCTTGTGCTCCCCCCCCCCTCTTTCTCCATCGGGTCACGCACCACCTTCGGTCGGTGAATCCTCATCCTTCTCTCCGTCCTCCTCCTACAGAGGATTTCCGTATTCCTTTCCCCCCTCCGATCCCTGCTATCAATTCTCTGTCCCCGTTTCCCCCGCCACTCTCAACAGAGCAGTCCATCGTGGTGCGTGACGATAACTTATTCATGATGTGCATGTTGTCCTCTAAATGGGAGCTCATTAAATGTTTCCAGCTGGCCCATGATTCCATTCCTTCCAAGGCTCGGGCCTTCCTACTCCCGTCGAGCACTGTGCTAGTCGTAGTTCCAGTCCATGGCTCCCACTCGAGATGGCGAATCATGACAGATGACACTGCATCCTCAATTACAGAACTTTGTCTTATGAGGCCTTACCACACATCGGCTACGTGCCCCCCTGTACTACCAGATGGGACCACAGAACTCACCATGTGTGTGATTCCCAAGACATGTGCCTCTTTCTCCCCTCCCCCCCCCCCCTCTAATGGCTATCAGGAGTACTCTGTACAGCGAGGGAGGGGGGGGGGGGGGAGAACTTAAAAGCAATTACTTTAGTTAAAAAGGGGTCCACTACTCAAGAACACATAACTTCAATAAGTCCGCCTCCATAGTCCAGTGGACATCGTGGTTGACTTCTTTTTAAATAGAATCAAACAATGTATTTATCTGTATTCATATTGTTAGTATTAAAATATTATCAGCTTGTGAAAAAAAAAATAGATCTATGGAATGAACAACTAATCTAATCTCTGTACCTTCATAAGTGACAAATGATTATTTTAGACTGAAAGTCTTTGTAGAGGTATGTAACCAACATTATATATATATATATATGGACGGATATATGGATGGATATATATATATATGGATACTGTGATGGAGTATTTCCTTTCACGCCGACCACCCAATTCCCTACCTAAAACCTCTTTCCTTAATACCCTAGCCAGCTTCATCCTAACCCACAACTTCTTCACTTTTGAGTGCCAAACATAAGAACAACTAAAGGGAACAGCCATGGGAACCAGGATGGCCCCCTCATACGCAAACCTATTTATGGGACGCTTAGAGGAAGCCTTGCTGGATACCCAAGCCTGTAAACCCAAAGTTTGGTATAGATTCATTGACGCTTAAAATACATGAACGCGCGGCTAGCGCACGTCCTGAGATGACAACCCCATGCTGCTCAGGACGTGCGATAGCCACACGTTTCATGTATTTCAAGCGTCAACTTTGCATCGCAATATCTCAGGATGTAATTGGAATTGATCAGCGGGAGTATGTAGCTGAGGGACTGAGTCAGCTTTCAGACAACACTACCTACAAAGTCTGTCAAGACGACCCCATTCCTGATGTCCAGGCAGAGCTACAGGGAATTCTCAGATCATTAGGCCCCCTACAAAACCTTTCACCTGAGTCCATCAAACTCATGACCCCACTAAACCAACTAAAGGGAACAGCCATGGGAAGCAGGATAGCACCCTCGTACACATACTTATTTATGGGACGATTAGAAGAAGCCTCCCTAGATACCCAAGCCTGTCAACCCAAAGTTTGGTACAGATTCATTGATGACATCTTCATGATCTGGACTAACAGTGAAGAACAACTCCAGAATTTCCTCTCCAACCACAACTCCTTTGGTCCCATCAAATTCACCTGGTCCTATTCCAAATCCCATGCCACATTCCTCGATGTCGACCTCCATCTGTCCAACAGCCAACTTCACAAGTCCGTCCACATCAAACCAACCAACAAACAACAGTACTTCCATTATGACAGCTGCCATCCATTCCACATCAAACATTCCCTTCCCTATAGCTTAGGTCTTCGTGGCAAAAGAGTCTGCTCCAGTCCCGAATCCCTGAACCAGTACACCAATAACCTAATAACAGCTTTCACACCCTGCAGCTATCCTCCTGATCTGGTTCAGAAGCAAATTATCAGAGCCACCTCCTCATCTCCTCCAAATCCAGAACCTTCCACTGAAGAACTCCAGAAGTGCCCCTCTTGTCACCAGATACTTTCTGGGACTGGAGCAGACTCTGAATGTGGCTCTCTAGCAGGGATACGACTTCCTTAAATCCTGCCCCGAAATGAGATCCATCCTTCATGACATCCTTCCCACTCCACCAAGAGAGTCATTCCGCCACCCACCTAACATTTGTAACCTCCTAGTCCATCCCTATGAAATCCCCAAACCACCTTCCCTACCCTCTGGCTCCTACCCATGCAACCGCCCACATTGTAAAACCTGCCCTATGCACCCTTCCACCACCACTTACTCCAGTCCAGTAATCCAGAAGGTTTACACGATAAAGGGCAGAGCCACTTGCGATAGCAACCACGTGATTTACCAACTGACATGCCTGCACTGTGAAGCGTTCTATGTGGGAATGACCAGCAACAAACTGTCCATTCGCATGAATGGTCACAGACAGACAGTGTTCGTTGGCAATGAGGATCACCCTGTGGCTAAACATGCCTTGGTGCATGGCCAGCATATCTTGGCGCAGTGTTACACCGTCCGGGTTATCTGGATACTTCCCACCGACACAAACATTTCAGAACTCCAGATATGGGAACTTGCCCTTCAGCTTATTCTCTCCTCCTGTTGCCCACGTGGTCTCAACCTCCGCTAAATTCAAATTCCTGCCCACCATCTTTAGCATCTTTGCCTCGGTTCTATGGACAGAGCCTCTGCCTCAAGTGGTATCTTTGTCGAACTTTTTTGTTTTTTACAAATATCTGTCTAGGTGTGTTTGTCTTTGGATATGTGCGAGTGTGTGTGTATTTGTTTACCTTCCTTTTTTCCCCTAAGGTAAGTCCTCCACTCCTGGGACTGGAATGACTCCTTTTCCACTTCCTTAAAACCCATATCCTTCCCTTTCTCCTCCCCTTCTTTCCCTTTATCCTGAAGTAGCTACCAACAGTTGCAAAAGCTTGTAAGTGTGTGATTTTATTTGTGTCTATCGACAAGCCGGTCCTTTGGGTAAGTCATGTGAAAATAGACAAAGATTACTCACCAGGCGAAGGAGCACAGGTGTGACAGCAGCACAAATGAACAGAACACACTCTCATACACACAAACGCAAGCTTTCGCAGCCTAGCTGCTTCGTCAGGCAGAGGGGAAGGAGAGGGAAAAGGAATTGATGAAGGTTTTAAGGGAGTGGATAAGGAGTCATTACTTTTCCCTCTCCTTCCCTTCTGCCTGACGAAGCAGCTAGGCTGTGAAAGCTTGCGTTTGTGTGTATGAGAGTGTGTTCTGTTCATTTGTGCTGCTGTCACACCTGTGCTCCTTCGCCTGGTGAGTAATCTTTGTCTATTTTATACATATATTCTTTCCTGCTAGGAATTTTTCGTCTACAATACTCGTATCAATATAGAAAAGAGATGACTTACCAAAAGGACCGGCTCGTCGATAGAAACAAATAAAATCACACACAAACACACATACAAGCTTTCGCCACCACAAGCAGCTTCTTCAGGAAAAAGAGGAAAAAAGGGGAGGAAAAGGGGAAGGATATGGGTTTAAGGAAGTGGAAAAGGAGTGGAAGGACTTACCTTAGAGGAAAAAAAGGAAGGTGTATATATATATATATTGGAAGGAGACTTTCCAGGTGGGAAAAATAGGTATCAAATAAAGATATTTGACTTACCTAAAGTACAGGCTCGTCGACAGAAACATAAAACACACACAAAAACACACAAACATTCGAGCTTTCGCCACCACTGGTGGTTTCTTCGGGAAAAAGAGGAAGGAAGGAGAGGAGAAAGGGAAGGATACGGGTTTTAAGGGAGTGGAAAAGGAGCCATTCCAATCCCAGGAGTGGAAGGACTTACCTTAGGGGACAAAAAGGAAGGTAAACAAATACACACACACACACACACACACACACACACACACACACACACACACACACATGTCCACATGCAAACACACCTAGGCAGACATTTATAGAAATGTATGTAATTCCAAACTATTTACTGTATATAAAAATATCTTATATTTTAGGAGACGACTTTCCTGGTGGGAAAAATATGTATAAAATAAAGATTTTTGACTTACCTAAAGTGCAAGCTCGTCAACAGAAACATAACACACACACAAAAACACACAAACATTCGAGCTTTCGCCACCACTGGCAGCTTCTTCGGGAAAAAGAGGAATGAAGGAGAGAAGAAAGGGAAGGATACGGGTTTTAAGGAAGTGGAAAAGGAGCCATTCCAGTCTCAGGAGTGGAACGACTTACCTTAGGGGACAAAAAGGAAGGTAAACAAATACACACACACTCACACATATCCACATGCAAACACACCTAGGCAGACATCTCCTTTTCCACTTCCGTAAAACCCGTATCCTTCCCATTCTCCTCTCCTTCCTTCCTCTTTTTCCCGAAGAAGCTGCCAGTGGCGGCAAAAGCTCGAATGTTTGTGTGTTTTTGTGAGTGTTTTATGTTTCTGTCGACGAGCCTGTACTTTAGGTAAGTCAAAAATCTATATTTTATACATATCTTATATTTTAAATATAAATTGCAAATAATATTGTGTATATACTTATTGGCTGTATATGTCTCTTACTGACAGGTCACCAGATGATAGGCTAAGCCTGAAACATGTTGTGTTTTGACAATAAATAATCTACTCACAACGTCTAAGTGATTATTCAAGCAACCTCTAAGCAATTTTAGAATCATTAAATAAATTTTAACAAGTGATTACTCTTTATTTGCACTATATTGTATTTTCTCTGCTCTGTATTCCTGTCCCCCCTTCTTTTCATTATAATTACAGTATTTATATGCCAGAAGGAAAATTCACTTGAGAAAACTACAAATTATGTTATATAATGGCTGGACAGTACTTACATACAGTTGATGAAAGTTTTAGATCTATACAAAGACATGTTGTACTGGGTCAGGGAAATTCATACAAGTTAATAGAAACAATAATACAACACTCTAACTGGCTTTAATATTCACCTAAGCAAATGTTTGAAGTACAATAGCTGAATCAAGAGGATGTACGTAAGGCTAAGTATTAATATTATGGAGGAGAAATTCCTAGCAGGAAAAATATATATATATAAAAATTGATGAGATTACTTACCAGGCAAGGGAGCACAGGTAGTGATAGTAGCACAAATAAATTAATAAATTCACACACACACACACACACACACACACACAAACACACACACACACACACACACACAAAACGCTAGCTTTTACAGCATAGCTGCTTCTTCAGGCAGAAGGGAAGGAAAGGGAAAAGGAAATGATCATTTCCTTTTCCCTTTCCTTCCATTCTGCCTGAAGAGGCAGCTATGCTGTGAATGCTAGTGTTTTGTGTGTGTGTGTGTGTGTGTGTGTGTGTGTGTGTGTGTGTGTGTGTGAATTTATTAATTTATTTGTACTACTCTCACTACCTGTGCTCCTTCACCTGGTAAGTAATCTTCATTTTTTTATATATATAGGCTAAGTATTAAGTAATACTTAACTAATACGGATCCATCCAAGTGAAAAATGGCAAACTGAAAGAATATTTCATTCTTAATGTGCAGAACGGAATCAAATCTACGTAATTACTTGATTACTGATGGAACTTCTGCACTGAAATGCTAAAACATTCTTCAAAAGAGATAGATTGGCTGGCCAGTACTTACATTAGTTCTGTACAGCTAACAGTTACACAAGAACATGAAAATAGAAACAAAAAATAATACGCAAGCTTTTGGAAATATTTTCCTTCACAATTATGAGAGAAGGAAAGAGAAAGGGAACAGAAGGAAAAGGTTATTCATGACCTAGGCCATGTACTGAGCCAAGCCAATAGCAAACCAGGGAGGATAGATAACAAAAGAGGATATATCAGGCATCCCCTTTGGTTTGCTGTTGGCTTAGCTCAGTCCTTGACTTACAGTATCTGTGACTTCCACAAAACAGCCATCACCATACTCATGGCCTAGGTCTAAAATAACCTTTCCATTTTCCCTTTATCTTCTCTCCTCTCATACCTGATGGAGGAAAATATTTGGTTGGTTGGTTTTGTGTTTTAGGGGGAGGTCATCAGTCCCCCATAACAGGGCAATCCAAGTAAAGTGTCAGTGCATTTCCTTTTCCCTTTCCTTCCATTCTGCCTGAAGAGGCAGCTATGCTGTGAATGCTAGCGTTTTGTGTGTGTGTGTGTGTGTGTGTGTGTGTGTGTGTGTCTGTGTGTGTGAATTTATTAATTTATTTGTACTACTCTCACTACCTGTGCTCCTTCACCTGGTAAGTAATCTTCATTTTTTTATATATATAGGCTAAGTATTAAGTAATACTTAACTAATATGGATCCATCCAAGTGAAAAATGGCAAACTGAAAGAATATTTCATTCTTAATGTGCAGAACGGAATCAAATCTACGTAATTACTTGATTACTGATGGAAATTCTGCACTGAAATGCTAAAACATTCTTCAAAAGAGATAGATTGGCTGGCCAGTACTTACATTAGTTCTGTACAGCTAACAGTTACACAGGAACATGAAAATAGAAACAAAAAATAATACGCAAGCTTTTGGAAATATTTTCCTTCACAATTATGAGAGAAGGAAAGAGAAAGGGAACAGAAGGAAAAGGTTATTCATGACCTAGGCCATGTACTGAGCCAAGCCAATAGCAAACCAGGGAGGATAGATAACAAAAGAGGATATATCAGGCATCCCCTTTGGTTTGCTGTTGGCTTAGCTCAGTCCTTGACTTACAGTATCTGTGACTTCCACAAAACAGCCATCATCATACTCATGGCCTAGGTCTAAAATAACCTTTCCATTTTCCCTTTATCTTCTCTCCTCTCATACCTGATGGAGGAAAATATTTGGTTGGTTAGTTTTGTGTTTTAGGGGGAGGTCATCAGTCCCCCATAACAGGGCAATCCAAGTAAAGTGTCAGTGCAAAAAAAAAAAAAAAAAAAAAAAAAAAAAAAAAAATACTTAAAAATGCTCAGAGTTAAAATAGCAATTGGAGGAAAATCCTACTCGGTCAGTAAAATATTAACAAAGTTGACAAGAGACAACACAAAATGGGACAGTCACACAGAAACACCGAACATTGAAAAAAGATGGAACAACAAAGCCGTATTCTGAGGTTGACTGAGCATGAAATTAAAAAAGGAAGGCATCAACCATGCGGCAACACAAGGGAAAGTCCAGTCAGAGTACATAAGACAAGTGTAAAATACACAATGGACTGAAGCAAAGCTTTATATAGACTGGTAAAAACCACTGTCATGAATAAATCCCAAACCTGACCAGTCATTGTGGCACCGTCACTTAAAACTGCAGGATAATTAAAACCCCAACACAGAGCGGTCCAGCAATATGTGGGCTACTGTGAAGCGGAAGCCACAGCAACACTGGGGCGGGTCCTCACCATGGAGGAGACGGCCATGATTAGCCAACGTGGAGCCAGCATAGGACCACAGAGTCGTAGTGGGAAACCCGCATGAAGGAATGCCACACAGCCGTAATCTCCTTTATATCCCTAAGTTTGTTGGGCATGGTCAGGTTACATCACTCAGTAGCCCATAGCTCATGGACTACATCACAGCACAGACTGGAGATCAGAAGCCGGGAGGCCAAGCAGCGCGTTCGTTGCCTGGGAGACATGATGAGGAGACCAAATAAATACCACAGATCGACCCCACCGATCAAGAGTTAAAAGAATCTCATGGGAAGCCATCACCAAGGAGAATGTGGGTAACACTGTTCCAGAGAGCGAAGGTTGCTCAGGAAGACGCTGCGGGGAGGGAAAGACTCACCTGAAAAGGAACGAATATGCTCGAAAACACAGAGAATGGCCACCAGCTCAGAAGTATTAACACTACAGCCATCTGGCAAAGACTGCTGCTTAACGTGGTCACCATG
Source organism: Locusta migratoria (assembly GCA_026315105.1). Taxonomy (NCBI): domain Eukaryota; kingdom Metazoa; phylum Arthropoda; class Insecta; order Orthoptera; family Acrididae; genus Locusta; species Locusta migratoria. The sequence goes on along the minus strand of CM048746.1, from coordinate 78,127,272 downwards.
ACCACAGGCAAAGCTAATGCGACCATCAACCAATGAACCGTCCATATAGACTATGTGTACTCCGTAACAACAGCAAAGAACTGACAGTGGAGTGCCTGTGGAGGAACTGAGTCCTTGGGTCTATGGGCCAAGTCCAGCCAAGTATGCAGCCTTGGCATGCACCATGGAAGTATACATGCACAGGTCTGATATGAAGATGGAAGAGGGAAAGACTCTCGTTCTAACATAAGGGACTGGATGTGGAAGGCGATCGTGTGATCTGAACGGTGTCGCTGCTGCTGAAGATTGATGACCATGTCAGAGAAAAGCAAATGTTAGTTCGGATGGCCTGGCGAGCTATGGACATGAGCTGCATAGGCCATGAGCAGTTGTTTGGCAACGGATCTCCAGAGGTGGGTGTGGTGTCGCACAAGTACAAAGTGCGCGCCACCTACTTTCGCCGCGCGCCGCCATGCACGCACGGCGCGGCGATCTCACGACGACAGCCACGAGCGCCCTCTGCTGGAACGCCGCTCGTGGCCACCACTGAAGAACACCGGCCACTTCGGACTGAGATAGCAATGAGTTAGGACCTTCGTAATCAGATAGGCACCAGTGAAGACTTTGCTATTGTACAGGCACTAGGCAGGCCTCTAACAACTATGTATCAACATTCTGCAGTACTATGTAAAAGTTAAGTATTGTTACATTCTGTGCAATATATCTCTTTCTAATTTACTCGAGTGTTTATAGTTTCTGGCTGCTCCCCTCCGTACCTGCACCAACGTGTCGGTCTCGTTCCACTCGGCCACCGACACCTACGACGAGGCTGGGACACAAAAGCTGCGACAAGTTGGGACACAAAAGTGGCGACGAGGAGTGATAGAACCTTGGACCAGCCCGCTTGCAGCAGCCAGACGGCAGCAGTCGGAGCACGCAAAAATTGCTCCCGCCCACCCACCCTTATTATAAGATTTTTGGGGGAACATATTCTGTTACGTATTTTGTGGACTTTTTTGTTGCAGAGCGTCCTCTTTCATATTGCATTTGTGTTTTGTTATAATTTACTTGTATGCGCGGCGCCTAATCGGTCATCATGGCCACTACCCCGAACCCAAACTTAATGGAAATTATTCAGTTACAGACGGCGCAAATTACCCAGCTTCTCCAGGCCGTGTCGCAGTTGACGACACAGGCTGCTCACCAACAACAACAGTCGTCACATCAGCAGCCCACACCTGCCGCCGCACCGCTTCCGACGTTCCGCCAGTACAACGAACGTGAGGAAGAATGGAGTGACTATTTCGCGCAGTTTCAAGAACTCGTCGCGGCTCATCAAATTACAGGTCAGAGAGTGAAGAACCTTTTCTTATCGATTGTGGGCCCCCAGACGTTCGTACTATTGCAAAAACTTTTCCCTCTCGCATCTCCTCGTGATGTAGACTTTGAACAAATTGTAGATGCACTGAATGCTCATTATGAGAGAAAAGTTCTTGTAGCCGCTGCACGATACCGATTTTTCAGACTTAAAAAATTACCGCAGCAGTCACACCAAGAGTGGATTACGGAATTGAAGGGCTTAACCCGCCAATGTAAATTTACTTGCTCTTGTGGACTTTCGTATAGTGACGTGATGTTGAGGGATGCGATTACGCAGAATATTCAGGACCCCAGAATTAGAGCAGCAATTCTGAAACAGTCTGACCCCTCCTTAGACAGTGTACTGCAGCTTATAGAAGCGCATGATACTTTTGACTTAGCAGATGTAGAAATGCAAAGCCATAGTGTAAATTCAGTGCGCCGCAACGGACGCTTTCCTAGCCGTAGTTCTCCGTATAGCACTAGTGATTCTTATTTTTCTACCGGCCGTGCTGAACAGACAGTGAACAGTAGCCAGTGTACAAGTGCGACGCAAAGGTCGCCCCGTCGTGTTAGAAACAGTAATTTGAATAACGGGCGCCAACGCTCATTTCAGAAAAATGTACGTAAATCTTGCCCCCAGTGTGTGTCTCGCCACAAGCGTGCTCATTGCCCTAGTCGCAACGCAACCTGTTATCAATGTGGCAAATCAGGACATGTGCAGTCTGTGTGTATGCAAATTAAAAACTCAAAGAACAGTAACGTTAGAAACAGTGCTTCGCAGAGTGCGAGAACAGTTCATTCTGTAAATGTTATACGGGCTGTGGAATTGAACAGTGCTTTCCTTGGATCTCAATTTCAAGAAAGTAGTTCTGCGCCTATGGCAAAACTATATAGTGCACCACGTAGCAAGCGCCGACGAGCGCGTAATGCAGTGCAACGGAAAAGGGTTCGGGACAAGCAAAATGACTATGAACAGTGCATGCCTGTAGTGAAACTAGTGCCTTCTGCAACTGCTCCTTGTAATAGTGCCCAGTACTGTGTAGCTAGTAACAGTAGTCTTGGTGTAGCTACTCAAAGTAATTTTAGTGCAGTAGCCTCGCATTGCGCGGACGCCGATCCGGCGGTAGTGTCATCTAGTAAAATTGTCGCTGTCACAGCAAGTGTTAACAGCTTATACAGGTGAAAATATTCCCGTACTAGGAACGTGTAGCATGCTTGCCTCTTTTCAGGGTGTTACGAAAACAGTTGCTTTTGTTGTTCTTCAGGCCAAATCGACACAGAACATTTTTGGACTAGATGCTTTTGACTTGTTTGGTTTATCAATTCAAAGAGATGTGCTTCAAATTTCGTCAATAGTGCCTCAGGATAAAATCAATGCATTGTGTGACAAATACAGTGACTTGTTTTCGCCGGAACTAGGTTGTGCAAAAGACTTCGTGGCACATGTGACTTTAAAAGAATCTGCAGTTCCAAAATTTCGTAAAGCTAGACCAGTGCCTATCGCCTTGCGTGATACAGTTGCCGAAGAACTTAAACGTTGGCAAGATAGTGGGGTGATTTCTCCTGTTTCTGCGAGTCAGTGGGCCTCGCCTTTAGTAATTATACCCAAGCCGTCGGGAAAACTTCGTCTCTGTGCGGACTTCAAATCAACTGTCAACAGTCAAACAATTGTAGACACTTATCCCCTGCCCAGACCTGAGGAACTGATGGACAAATTAGGACAGTCTCGCTTCTTTTCCAAGATTGATTTAGCAGAGGCATACTTACAGATTCCACTTGATGACGAGTCAAAAAAGTTTTTCGTCATTAATACTCACATGGGCCTTTTTCAATTTCAACGCCTACCTTTTGGCAGTTCTTCCGCTCCCGCTATTTTTCAGCGTTTTTTGGAACAGCTGACAGTTTCTGTACCGTGTTGTTCGAACTATTTAGATGATATTGTGGTATCCGGACGTACAGTTGAAGAACATTTAGCAAACCTGGAGTGCCTTTTCAAAGTGTTGACTGCAGCAGGTCTACGTTGCAATAAAGCAAAGTGTTCGTTTTTTCAAACTGAAATAGAGTACCTAGGCCATGTGATTAATGCCCAAGGAATTCATCCCTTACAGTCACATCTTCGAGCAATCAAAGACTTGCCTCCTCCTAAGAATGTGCACGAATTGCAAGCAGTAATGGGGAAGCTGAACTATTATTTCAGGTTTATTCCCAATGCCTCTCAGATTGCAGCTCCACTGCATCACTTACGTAGGAAGAATGTTCCTTTTGTATGGTCTAAAGATTGTCAGGTTGCCTTTGACAAACTAAAGTCTGCACTACTCAGTGATGCATGTTTGATTCCCTTTGACCCACAGAAGCCTGTAGTGTTAGCAGTTGACGCCTCATCGTACGGTGTGGGCGCTGTAATCTCACATCGTATTGGATGTCACGATCGTCCTATTGCCTTTGCATCCAAGCTACTGACGCCGACGCAACAGAATTACAGTCAGATAGAAAAGGAGGCCTTAGCAATCATTTACGGCGTCACAAAGTTTCATCATTATCTGTATGGCAGAAAATTCTATTTGTTGACAGACCACAAGCCTCTCACGTCGTTGTTCTCACCCACAAAGCCAATTCCGCCACGTACGGCACAAAAGCTTCAGAGATGGTCCTTGATATTGTCAAATTATCAGTATGAGATTTTGTACCGACCTACCACTAAACATGCCAACGCGGACGCACTTTCCTGACTTCCGGTTGGCCAGGATGTATCATTTGATTCTTCAGACATGGCATGTTGTCAGATAGACTCCAGAGATGCTTCCGCTGTCGCAGACTTCCCTTTAAACTCTCGTCGGGTTGCACAGGAAACAGCTGCAGATGCAGACCTAAGTGTGGTAGCACGTTTCGTTCGCTCAGGGTGGCCTGCCAGAGCCAAAGACATTGATCGGCCTCTGGTTCGACGTTATTTTGCACAACGTCATGCATTATCTTTAAGTCAGGGTGTACTGTTGTTGCATACCGACAACGACCAAGCAAGAGTGATTGTTCCTCGTTCCCTGCAACGAGAAGTGTTACGCCTCCTGCATCAAGGACATTGGGGCATTGTTAGGACAAAGCAACTGGCCAGACGTCATTGTACCTGGGTTGGTATGGACGCTCCGATAGAGAGCATGACGTCACAGTGTACTGTTTGTGCGGAGCATCAGGCGGCTCCACCGCAACGTTTCTCAGACTGGCCACGCCCCAAGGGACCATGGCAACGTTTACATATTGACTTTGCCGGACCATTCTGGAATACGCGCTGGTTAATTGTTGTAGACGCTTTCAGCAAGTTTCCTTTTGTGATTGCCATGAACTCAACGACAGCTTCTAGTACAATCAGTGCCTTAACATCAGTGTTTTGCATCGAAGGCTTGCCTGAATCTATCGTCAGTGACAATGGACCTCAGTTTGTTAGTGCGGAATTTCAACAGTTTTGTCGTGTGAATGGCATTCAGCATATTACCACTGCACCTTTTCACCCTCAGTCCAATGGTGAAGCAGAACGTTTCGTTCGAACATTCAAGTCACACATGGAAAAGATGAAAGGTCAGCACTCCAGGCAGCAAGCTCTTCAAATTTTCCTGTCTACGTATCGGTGCATGCCACGTGACGGCCCGTCTCCTGCCGAGCTGCTACACGGCCGCCGTCACCGCACTCTCCTTCACCTGCTGCAGCCTCCCACGCACCGAGTCGGTTCGTATGGCGCTACGCGTTTTCAGGTTTCTACGCCGGTGCTGTACAGGGTGTTTGCTGGAAACAAGAAGACATGGTTGCCGGGCACCATACAGCGCGTGCTTGGTCGCAATATGTTTATTGTACGTTCTTCCACAGGGTCGGAGCTGAGGCGCCACGCAAACCAATTGCGCCTGCACAGGCCGCGCGATCCTGTCTCCGGTTTCTTGATTCCAGACCCAGTTCACCGCCAGGGAGCACAACCACATCGTTCGTCCCCGGACTACGAGATCGTCCCGATGGAGATCGACGCGACGCCGCCGCTGTCGCCGCCGCAGATGACAGCGTCACCGAGAGGGACTCCGGGACCGTGCGTGCCGCCGCCCCCTGGGCCACGCACCTCAGAAGAAGATGACCTGCTCCCTCTGGGCGGGGGCGGGCGCCCTTCCCCAGGTTTCGGCGGGTTCCCTGGAGGATCTCAAGGCGGATGCCGGGGCGCGGACGGCGTCTCGATCCCGGCCTCAGCTACGACGCCCGTCCCACCAGGAACGCCCCCGCTCAGGCCCTCCTCCCAGTGCCGTCGCCGTGGCCCTCAGCCGTACGCCACGACGGCGCGGCGGTTTGGGGGGGAGGGGTGTGGTGTCGCACAAGTACAAAGTGCGCGCCACCTACTTTCGCCGCGCGCCGCCATGCACGCACGGCGCGGCGATCTCACGACGACAGCCACGAGCGCCCTCTGCTGGAACGCCGCTCGTGGCCACCACTGAAGAACACCGGCCACTTCGGACTGAGATAGCAACGAGTTAGGACCTTCGTAATCAGATAGGCACCAGTGAAGACTTTGCTATTGTACAGGCACTAGGCAGGCCTCTAACAACTATGTATCAACATTCTGCAGTACTATGTAAAAGTTAAGTATTGTTACATTCTGTGCAATATATCTCTTTCTAATTTACTCGAGTGTTTATAGTTTCTGGCTGCTCCCCTCCGTACCTGCACCAACGTGTCGGTCTCGTTCCACTCGGCCACCGACACCTACGACGAGGCTGGGACACAAAAGCGGCGACAAGTTGGGACACAAAAGTGGCGACGAGGATGGGATACAAAAGTGGGACCCCGGCCTTCACAAGTAAACTGTTCACGTGGCTGGTGCGGAAGGCACCTGTCACGATGCGAACCCCACAGTGGTGAATGGAGTCCAGCAAGTGCAATGCCAAGGGTGATGCAGAACCATAGGCAAGGCATCCAAAATCGAGACGGAACTGCACCAGAGCTTTGTATAGCCGCAACAGTGTGGAGTGATCAGCACTCAGGCCGTACGGCCCAGGTGGTGGAGAACGTTTAGATGGTGCCAGCACTTCTGTTTCAGCTGATGAATGTGGGGGAGCCATGTCAGCTGAGAGTTAAAGACGAGCCCTAAAAACCTATGATTACTCACGACCTTTAATAGGTGGTTGTTGAGATAAAGTTTGGGCTGGAGATGAACCGTCCGACGCAGACACTTGTCTTGGCAGCAGAAAACTGAAAGTCATGGCCCCTGCACCTTCCGAATGGCTATCTGCAATATGCAATCGGCAACTTCGGTACTGGAGGAATTAAAAGAAATACAGAAATCATGAACATAGAAGGTATGGGATACTGATGACCCAACTGCTGTTGCTAAGCCGTTAATGGTCACTAAAAATAATGGAACGCTCAAAATAGAGCCCTAAGGAATTCCATTTTCCTGGACACGAGAGTTGATATGGGAGGCACCAACTAAAACACAAAACATACAGACAGATAAAAAGTTTTGTATAAAAATTGGAAACAGTCCCTCACTCATGTAAAATGGCAAGTATGTGATGTCGTCAACTCATATCATAGGCCTTGTGCCCAGATTCTCAAGGATTCAGCACTACAGCCAACTTATCATACATTCCAACAGTTTACAGGGAATGTTGGTAAGGTTGATTGGCCGATAACTATCCATGTGAAGAGGGTTTTTGCCAGGCTTAAGCACTGGGATGATAATACTCTCCCGTCATTGTGACAGGAAAGCACAGTCACACCAGATGCAGTTAAAGAGAGCAAGAAGATGTCTCTGGCTCTCCACTGAGAGGTGCTTCAGCATTTGACAATGGATGTTATCGGGGGCCTGGGGGCTGTGTCAGGAGCACTCAGGAGCTCTGACTCACTGAATGGAGCGTTGTATGTCTCAGAGTGTCAGGTGGTAAAGGAGAAGTGCTGGTGTTCTACCCACTCCTTTAATATACAGAAGGCCGGTGGGTAGTTCGAAAAGGCATGAGCATAATGCTTGACAAACATCTCTACAAGTGTGGCTGGGTGCATACAAATAGTTCCATTCCTGGAGATCCCAGAGATAGCAGCTGACATCTGGTATCCGTTTAGGCATCTAATCTTGCTTCAGACCTGTGAGACGGAGGTACCGGTCCCAATAGTGGAGATGTACCTCTCCCAACACTCCTGTTTTCCGTCTCTTAATGAGTTGATGAGCACGAGCACAGAGCTGTTTGGGAGTGATAAGGTGTTAGAGAGAGGGAAGCCACCTACACCACTGTAGGGCCCACCTGCTATCTTAAATTGCCTCATTGACTTCAGGCAGCCACCATGGCACGGACCTCCACCGTGAACACCCTGAGGAACAGGGAATGGTAGCTTCTGCAGCTGAAACTATGGATTGTGTGGAGTTCTCAACCACCACATCAATGTTGTTGAGTAGGGGAGGGCCGACAATGGCAGCAGATATATAGTCTTCCCAGTTAACCTTGTTTAGAGCCCACCTGGGCAGGCACCCTGGGGACTGACGTGGGAATGACAGAAAGATCGGGAAATGATCACTGCCATACAAGTAAACGTGGGCTCTCCAGTGGGCAGATGGTGGGAGGTTATGGCTGCAGTTAGATAAATCAATGGCCAAGAACGTGCCATGCACCACACTAAATCTGTGGGGGCAACTGTGTTTTAGAGGCAGAGGTTGAGATGAGAGAGTAAGTTGTCGACAACTCTGCCATGGCCAGAAATCATGGAGCCACCCCACAAGGTGTTATGGGCATTATAGTCCCCAAATAGCTAGAAATGGGGGAGTTGGGAAATAAGTGCAGCCAAAACATTCTGGGAGACAACACTATCCCAAGTGATGTAGAGATTAGCGGCCTTTACACGGGCGCGCCTGCCCGTCCGCTCCTGCCGGCCGGCAGGAACGCCGGCAGAACCGTGGCGTGTCACTTGGAGCGGCGAAGGACAGCCCAGCAGAGGGTGCCGCGCCGCGCAGGAGCGGCCCACCTGGCGTTTCAGGCGAGTCCGAAAGTTATGCGCGGCGCGGCGTCAGGGCAGCGGGTCGCAGCCGCAAAGAGACTGTATCCGTGCGATCGCTGCGGCTGGGATGTGCGTAGCAGTTGTAATGAACCGAAAGAAATCAAAGCGCCGTGTTTGGGTGAAAGAATACAGCCACCGCTAAAGTCATCTGCCTTTAATTACTGAACTGCGTGATAATTTCCCCGACGATTTTAAAAACTATTTACAGATGGATTGTGCCTCTTTTAACATTTTGCTGGATCTGATTAAGCACAAAATTACCAAGACAGATACAGTGATGAGAAAAAGCATTTCAGCAGAAGAACGTCTAACAGCGACACTCAAATTTTTGGCAACTGGTCGCTATTTTGAGGACATAAAATTCAGCACAGGAATTTCAGCACCATCACTATGTGCTGTTACCCCAGAGACATGCAAAGCACTATACGACGGTTTCGAGTGTGAAACACAGCCATTGATATGAAAGCAGAAAAAATATGTTATGTTGTTTTGGCTATCTGTGTTTTGCATAATTTTATGCGCAGAAACAGTGTCACCCACCTGTCTTTCATATTCTCCATCCATATTCGATATGCTTGACGACGGAAGCTCCTGATCCATATGAAAAATTGGTTTGCATAAAGTTACCAGTCTATCGTATGCCTCGTTTTTTAGGTTTTTATTTGTGTACTCCTTACTACGAATTCGCCACAAACAAGGCTGTTGCCGGTATAATTGAATAAATTCACACAGGGATTCCTTCGTCCAACAGCGTGAGTCTGCCACGGTTCTGGACTGCAAGCACGGCCGTCTAAAGCTGTACTGCAAGTGCGGCCGTGTAAACGTGAGGACGTTCCGCGTGCCGGTTCTGCGCGAGGGACGGAGTGGCCGAATCCCCCCGGGACCGGCTCAGCCCGGGTCGCTACCTGCGTGGCGCGGCGCGGCACAAATCCTGCCGGCAGAACTGTCCATGTAAAGGCCGCTTTGCAGACAGTTATCTCCTGTGTTGTCCTTACCCTGATAGCCATTGCTTCTAATGCCGTCTGAAGAGGCATGGGTTCACTATAAATAGAAGTGAGGACACACACACACACACACACACACACACACACACACACACACACACACACACACACACACACCACCTGAGACACTGTTATACACACTGTGATTGCAGTATCCCCTGTAATCCAGAAGGGCAGGGGTCCGCATTGCTGGAAACCAGGTTTCCTGGAGAGAAATGCAGAAAGCAGGTGTTATGTTCAAAAGTTGTCATAGCTCAGCCAGGTGGGTGAAAAAACCACCACAGTTCCACTGGAGGATGACGCTTTCCAATATCTGGGAAGACATGAGTCAATATGAAGTGCTTGTTATACTCATGATCACTTGCTGACACTGCTTGCAAAGCTGTGTGATCTATTTCCATGATTTCCGATGGTCCTTTGAGAGCTAGGTTTTCAGGGGATTCAAGGATATCATTCTCATCCTCTGGGGCGGAGGTATGAGGTGGTAGTGTGGGAAGCACTGGGGGCTCTTTTTTCTTACCAGTTTTCTTCTTCTTTCTGGTGGTCTCTCGCTGTGGCGTCTCATTTCTGGAGGGTTTTGCTGACTCAGCCTTCGTTGGCACTGTTTGCCACTCACTGGTATCCATGTTTCCAGTAGAGGAATCCAAGGACAGTTGGGATTCAAGCGATCCCTTCCTTGTGAGAGGAACCAGAAAATGCTGTTGTTTCTCTGGCTCGGGAGTGGGAACCAGTGTCCCCATTGGTTGGGGGGTTATTGCTCCTGAGGTGGATGGTTTGGGAGCAATAGAAGAGAAACTGCCCCCAACTATGAGGCGGCCAGGTGTAGATAATCAGGCCTGAGGCCCACAGAGATTAGCTGTGCAGATGGGGACCTTGTTGACAGGATTGACAATGGTGAAACGGCTGTGGCATACGACATAGCCATGCTCACTCAATGCAGCTTTATATATTTGTGCCTTGCCTCTGAGTAGGTCAGTCTGTCCAGGGTTTTATACTCCATGATTTTTCTCTCCTCATGGAGGACTATGCAATCTGGTTAGCAGGGGGGATGGTGCTGGCCACAGTTAATGCAGACAGGAGGAAGTGCACAATGAATGTCTGGGAGTGATAAAAGTCCACACTCCAACATGTGAGGTTGGCTTCACATGTGCCCAAACTTCCAGCACTTAAAGCAGTGCATAGGGGGAGGACCATAGGGTTTTATGTCACACTGGTAGATCACACTTTGACTTTTTCAGGTAACATGTCACCTTCAAAAGCCAAGAGGAAAGCACCAGTGGCAACCCTGTTGTCCTTCAGACCGCTATAGATGCGCCAGATGAAATGCACACCACAACACTCAATGTTCTTCCACAGCTCATCATCAGATTGCAGCAACAGATTCCTATGGAATTTTATACCCTGGGACATGTGAAGACTCTTGTGTAGAGTTACTGTAACAGGAACATCACCCAGCTTCTCACAGGCAAGCAATGCCCATGACTGCGCTGGGGATGACGTTGTTATCAAGACTGACCCAGATCACAACTTGGACATACTCTCCACCTCTCCATACTTGTCGTCAAGAATATCTACAAAGAACAGAGGCTTAGTTGATGACAAAAATTTCCCATCAGTGCATGAGCATTCTAAGTATCAGGGGGCATACACCTTGCCTTGACATCTGGCCCGGGTATGGCCAAGAAAGGGAATGATTAGGGGTCGTATTCAGCACCATTAAAGTCTTCTCTCCCTCTCTTAGAGACGGAGGTTGTACATCCACTAACATTACGAGCTCTTTTCTTGGTGGTCCCACAACCAGCTAGGGAAATAAAAGTCCACCAAGGAAGAGCCCCACTTGCCTGGGTAAGCCTAATATAACTGAGGTGCAGCAGGTTTCCCAGAGGTTACTTGCTAGCGACTGTTCTATCTTCTGTTTTAGAGGTTTATTCCCACGAACTTGGCAGATTAGCATTCAGTTAGTTAGCAGTCAGTTCAGTGCCAGCTGTTGCCTCATCACCCAGAGCGCTAAGTATCATAATTTAATTGTGTGAAATTTCGTTGCCAGTTAATTCCTTAATTTTCATTAGTGTTTCTGTTTTTAAGAGGTTTCTTCTCACCTACTTGACAGATTCGTTTGGGCTACTGCTTTAAGAGTTTATTCTCGTGTATTTTGATAAATACCGTGTGTATAGTTTTCGTATGCTACAAGCTCCTTGTCATATTGTCACTTCCTTATTTCGTGTTCTGGTTTGAGAAAGCTTATATTCCCACGCATTTGATAACGGTGTATTCCATAGATATTCTTGCTTATTTTGAAAACTGGCAGACTCAGTTTCGTTGTTTTGACAGTGTACTTACCACTGACCACATTTCAGTCAGCTGCCAGCCGCCTTTATTAAAGTACTAGGCTACTTAAAAGTTGATTATTTAGTTTTCTAGTTTCTACAGTTAATTGTATCAATAGGATGGATAGGACTTGTGCCTGCTGTGTGCGGAAGCAGGAGGAGTTGGCCGCAGTTTGCGAACAGCTGAGCATGCTGTTGGCTACAGTCAGCCGACTTCAGGCTGCTGCCTCGGGCTCCAGCGATAGTGGGGAGTCTGGTGCGTCGAGTGGGACACCTCAGGTGTCTCATGCTTCGCTCTCTGTTCCTGCTACCAAGGCCGGACGTGGTTGAGCCACCTTCTCCACAAGGGGAGTGGCGGGTTGTTCGGCGCTTGCGTCGCTCGAGGCGGAAGGCCAATGTGGAGGCTGGACGTCCGTCCACGTCTGTTCGTCCTGTGAGTGGACGTGTGGCCACTCTTTCAGCAGGGTCCGAGCAGATGCATGGGGGGGAGGGGATTATTAGTTATTGGGAGCTCCAATGTTAGGCACGAGATGGAGCCCCTTAGGCAGATAGCGTCGAGATCTGGAAAGAAGTCCAACGTGCACTCGGTGTGTCTGCCGGGGGGCCTCATCTGAGATGTGGAGGCGGCCTTGCCAGCGGCTATTGAGAATGCAGGGTGCAGTCGTCTGCAAGTCATGGCTCACGTCGGCACCAATGACGCTGGTCGCTTGGGTTCTGAGGACATCCTCAGGTCCTACAGGAAGCTGGCAGAATTGGTGAAGGCTGCTGCCCTCGCACGCGGGGTGCAAGCAGAGCTTTCAATTTGTAGCATTGTTCTCAGGGTTCATCGGGGTCCTTTGGTTTGGAGCCGAATGGAGGGTCTGAATCAGAGGCTTCACAGTCTCTGTGACATTCGGGTGGGGAATTGTAGGGTGCCCTATATAGCTCAGGGGTGCACTAAACCAAGGAAGCGGCTACGCGGGTAGCAGAGAACTTGTGAAGTGCACATGGTTTTTTTTAAGGTAGCCGCGAACTTACAAAGTATTAGAAACAAAGTTCCTGAATTTGCTGCTCTGCATGGAAATTATTGTGCTCAGATAGTTTTAGGCACTGAAAGCTGGCTAAATCATGATGTGGCAAGTTCAGAAATATTTAGCGAGGCGTGGAATGTATATCGGGAGGATAGATTGGATAGAACTGGAGGAGGAGTGTTCATCGCTGTGGACAAAGATATTGTTTCTACTGAGATTGAGGTTGAAAGTAACTGTGAAGTTATCTGGGCACGTATAACAGGTCTAAAAGAAGTAAAGTTAATAGTTACGAATATTAAGACGAAAAATTCCTAGCAGGAAAAATAAAATATAAAAAATAGACGAAGATTACTCACCAGGCGAAGGAGCACAGGTGTGACAACATCACAAATAAATAAATGAATACACATAACACACACACAATCGCAAGCTTTCACAACCCAGTTGCGTCTTCAGGCAGTGAAGGAGAGGGAAAAGGAAATGATGAGGGTTTTAAGGAAGGGGGTAAGGAGCCATTCCAATCCTGGGAGAGAAAAGACTTACCTTGGGGGAAAAAATGGAGGGTAAACAAATGCACACATGCCCACACATTCACACAGACACAAGTACACCTAGGCAGACATACTGCAGAAAGCACAGAAGTTAAGTTATTGAAGTTAAGAAGTTAGACAGAGATACCACTTGCGATTGTGTGTGTGTATGTGTATTCATTTATTTATTTGTGATGCTGTCACACCTGTGCTCCTTCGCCTGGTGACTAATCTTCGTCTATTTTTTATATTTTAAAGTTAATAGTTAGGTGTTTTTACCAGCTCCCCAGTGCTGCTGTAGCAGTTGAGTCATTCAAAGAAAGTCTACACCAGGTAGTGCGAAGGTATCCGGGCCATGTAATATTAGTCGGGGGAGACTTCAACCTTAAGAGTATAGATTGGGACCACTCTACTTACATTTCAGGCAGTACAGACAAGCAGTCTGGTGAGCTACTTTTGGACACATTCTCCGAAAACTGTCTTGAGCAATTAAACCGGCAAACCACGCGCAATGGAAATATTTTGGACCTTATAGCCACAAACAGGCCTGACCTTATTAACGATGTCTGTGTAGAGACATGAATTAGTGATCATGATATTGTCATAGCATCGATGGTAACCAAAATTCATAAACCAATAAAGAAGACTAGGAGTGTGTTTTTGTTGGGAAGAGCCGATAAGCAAATGTTAGGATCACACTTAGAAAATAAATGGGCATCATTTAATTCTGGGACTATGGATGTAGAGGAATTATGGACTAAATTTAAGTGCATTGTGAATAAAGGGTTATAGAATGGAAATGATCCACCGTGGTATAATAATAATGTTAGAAAGCTGCTGAGAAATCAAAGACTGTTGCACTCTCGATTCAATAAAGAACACGCAATTGATGACAGGCAAAAGTTTGTAGACATTCGTGCATCTATAAAAAGATCGATGCGCAAAGCATACAATAATTACCACAGCCATACCTTACCAAAAGATCTTTCCGAGAACCCGAAAAAATTCTGGTCCTATGTAAAATCAATAAGTGGTTCAAAGCCCACTGCCCAGTCACTCGTTGATCATTCTGGGGCAGTAACAGAAGAAAGCAAATTGAAAGCTGAAGTTCTAAATTTAATCTTTAAGAAATCTTTCATGCAGGAGGACTGCACAAATGTACCATCATTTGATCAACGTACTAATTCTGAAATGGAGGACATAGTAATAGGTATTTCCGGTGTAAAGAAGCAGCTGAGAGAGCTAAATACGAAAAATTCTGCTGGTCCAGATGGAGTACCAGTTCGGTTTTACAAAGAGTATTCTGCGGCATCAGCCTCCTACTTAGCTTGCATTTATCGTGAATCTTTAATTCAGCAAAAAGTTCCTAGTGATTGGAAAAAAGCGCAGGTGACTCCCGTTTATAAGAAAGGAAAGAGAAATGACTCACACAATTATAGGCCAAAATCGTTGATATCAGTTTCATGTAGAATTTTGGAGCATACTCTCAGTTTGAATATAGTAAATTTCCTTGAAATGGAAAAGTTTCTTTCTATGAATCAGCATGGGTTTAGGAAACATCGTTCATGTAAAACTCAGATTGGCGGATTGTGTTTTTCTCGACTTCAAATAGGCGTTCGACGCGGTGCCACACTGCAGACTGCTAATGAAGGTAAGAGCTTATGGAATAGGTTCACAGATTAGTGACTGGCTGGAAGACTTCCTAAAGTAATAGAACACAGTACTTTGTTCTTGACGGCAAGTGTTCATTAGAGACGAGTGTATCATCAGGCGTGCCCCAGGGGAGTGTGATAGGGCCGCTATTATTGTCTATCTATATAAATCATCTGATGGACAGAGGAACTTGTAATTTGCGGCTGTTTGCAGAGGATGCTGTGGTGTATGGGAGGGTGTTATCTTTAATTGACTGTAATAGCATACAGGATGACTTAGACAAAATTTCTAGTTGGTGCAAAGAATGGCAGCTAGCTCTCCATGTAGAAAAAGGTAAGGTGATGCGCATGAGTAGGAAGAACAATCCCATAATGTTCGAATACATCATTAGTAGTGAGCTTCTTGATGCTGTCGCATCATACAAATATCTAGGCGTAACATTGCAGAGCGATATGAAATGGAACTAACAAGTAAGGACAATTGTGACTAAGGTGGACAGCCGACTTTGGTTTATTGGGAGAATTTTGGGAAGCTGTACTTCATCTGTAAAGGAGACCACGTATAAAACGCTTGGACGACCACGTCTTGAGAATTGCTCAAGTGTTTGGGATCTGCAGCAGATCAGTTTAAAGGAAGACATAGAAGCAGTTCAGAGGCGAGCAGCTAGGTTTGTTACTGGTAGGTTTGACCAATACACGAGTGTCATGGAAATGCTCTGGCAACTCAATTGGGGATCGCTGGAGGAAAGATGACGTTCTTTTCATTAATTTCTGTTAAGTAAATTTAGAGGGCCGGAATTTGAAGCTGAGTGTAGTGCGATCTTGCTGCCGCCAGTTACATTTTGCGTAGTGATAGATAAGAAAAATTACAGCTCATACGGAGGCATATAGACATTCTTTTTTTTTCTCATTCTATTTGGAAGTGGAATAGGAAAGGAAATGCCTAGTAGTAGTACAGTGTATCTTCCGCCACACACCTTATGGTGGATTGAGGAGTATGTATGTAGATGTAGAACAGCCATTTATCTCCTTGGCACATAACACACCTTGAGATTAAGTTTTTTTTTAGAGGTTTGTACTGTCCTCACGACCCAAGCAATTAAGCCAAGATCCCCAGGCTCTGTACCATACAATGTTCCATCGTCACACTGTTTGGTGGTCTTTGAAGAATGCACAGAGCTTAAGGTGTGACGGACGGTTGGTGTGACACAGTCCACAGCTTGTGAACCCGAGTTTGCCAAGCCCATACTCAGCAAATTAATGCTGGGCCCCTGAGGGGAAGGAAAATATTTCTGAAAGCTTGTGTCCTGTTTTTCATTTCCATTTTTGTGTGACAGTTGACGGTACAGAACTAAGGTAAGTACCTGCCAGCCAATCTATCTCTTTTGAAGAATATACTACATACATACTCAGCATTCCACCTTAAGGTGTGTGGTGGAGGTATTAGTATCACTACTAGTCATCTTTCCTGTTGCACTCCCAAATAGAAAAAGGGAAAAATGAATGCCTGTGTGAGCTCCAATTTTTCTTATCTTTGTTGTCTTTAGGTGAGATATAAGTTAGTGGCAGTAGAATCATATTTGAGTCAGCTTCAAATTCAGGCTCTCCAAATTTCATCAATGTTGTTAATTGAAAAGAACATTTCCTTTTCTCCAGCAATAACCATTTGATTTCCAAATGTGACCATCATTTGTTATTTTACTGCCCAAGAAACAAAACTCATCTACCACCTTTATTGTTTCGTTACCTAATCTAATTCCTTCAGCATCACCTGATTTTCTTAGACTCTTCTCCATTACCCTTGTTTTGCTATTGTTAATGTTCATCTTATATGCACCTTTCCGCACACTATCCATTCCATTCAGCTGCTCTTCCAGGTCCTTTGCCTTCTCTTACAGTTTTACTATGTCATCGGCAAAACACAAGCCGTGGTGGAGTAGCTGAGCAGTCTAAAGCGTCTCGCTGCGGAGTGCGCGGTTGCTCGCCATGGAGGTTCGAGTCCTCCCTGGGGCGTGTGTGTGTGTGTGTGTGTGTGTGTGTGTGTGTGTGTGTGTGTGTGTCCTTAGGTTAGTTTACCTAGGTTTAAGTAGTTTGTAAACTACGAACTGATGACCACGCAGTTTGGTCCGATAGAATTACAAACATTTGAACATATTTGAACAAAACACAATTCTTCACCCTGAACTTTAATCCTTCTCCAAATTTCTCCTTATTTCCTTTATAGCTTGCTCAATGTACAAATTGAATAACATTGGAGAAAGGCTACAACCCTGTCTTACTCCCTCCCTAACCACTGCATCCCTTTCATGCTCTTCAACTCTGACAACTGCTGTCTGGTTTTTGTACAAGTTGTAAATAAACTTATGCTCCCTATATTCTGTCTTCTAGGATAAGCCGTATTGCCTCCCGTGTTCCTACATTTCTCCTTAACCCACACTGATCTTCCCCGAGGTCAACTTCTACCAGCTTTTCCATCTGTATTATTCTGTAAATAATTTGTGTTAATATTTTGCAACCATGACTTATTAAACTGATGGTTCTGTAGTTTTCACACCTGTCTGTGCCTGCTTTCTTTGGAATGGGGATTATTACATTTTTCTTAAAGTCTGAGGGTACTTTGCCAGTCTCATACATCTTACACACTAGGTGAAACAGTTTTGTCATGGCTGGTTCTCCCAGAGGCTTCAATAGCTCTGAGGCAATGTCATCTACCCCAGGGGCCTTGTTTCAACTTAGGTCTTTCAGTGCTCTTATCAAATTCATCTCTCAGTACAGTATCTCAGATTTCATCTACATCTTTTCCCCTTCCTACAATATTGTCTCTAATTTCTTTTCCTTCATAGAGCCTCTCTGTATACTCTTTCCACCTTTCAGCTTTCCCTTCTATGCTGAGAACTGATTTTCCATCTGTGTTCTTGATATTCATAGAGCTGTTTTTCTTATTTCCAAATATCTCTTTTATCTTCCTGTAGGCTGTTTCTATTTTTCCCCTATTTACACATTCTTCTACATACTTCCATTTGCCTTCTAGCCACTCCTGCTTAGCCATTTTGCACTTCCTGTCAATCTCATTTCTTAGTTGCCTGTACTCCATTTTGCCTGTTTTATTTACTACATTTTTATATTTTCTCCTTTCATCCCTTAAATTTAGTATGTCCTGTGAATCCAAGGATTTTTTGTACGTCTTGCCTTCCTACCTATTTTGTCCTCTGCTGCCTTCCCTATTTCATCTCTAAATGCTACCCACTCCTCCTCTACTGTTTTATTTTCGCCCGTTTTTGCCAATTGTTGCCTAAAGCTCCCTCTGAAATTCTGAAGAACTTCAGGTTCCTTCAGTTTATCCAGGTCCCATCTCCTTATTTTCTTACCTTTCTGCAGTTTTTTTAGTTTCAGTCTACAATTCATGACAAAAGTTATGGCCAGAGTTTATATCTGCCCCTGGATACATCTTACGGTTTAAAACCTGGTTCCGAAATCTATGTCTTACCATTATAAAATCTATCTGATATCTCTTGGTCTCTTCCACGTAGACAACCTTCTTTTGTGATTCTTAAACCAGGTGTTTGTTATAACTTAATTATGTTCCGTGCAAAATTCTACCAGGCGGCTTGTTCTTTCATTCCTTTTGCCCAGACCGTAGTCGCCTACTATTCTTCCTTCCCTCCCTTGTCCTACTACCGAATTCCAGAGACCTACTCCTGTAATACCCTCAACTGATTTTGTATTTATAATCCTGTACTCACCTGAACAAAAATAATCCTGTTCCTCATTCCACAGAACTTCAATAATCTCCACTGCATCTAACTTCAACCTATCCATTTCTATTTTTGAATTTTCTAACTTCCTTACCCGATTAAGGGATCTAACATTCCATGTTTCGATCCATAGAATGCCAGTGTAGTCTTTCTTGACGATCACATCCTCCTGAGTAGTCCCCGCCCACAGATCCGAATGGGGGACTATTTTTTTCTCCGGAAAATTTTACTCGAGAGGATGCCATCATCATATGTTCATACAGCAGAGCTGCATGTCCTCGGGATAAGTAACAGCTGTAGTTTCCCCTTGCTTTCAGCCATTCACAGTAACTGTGTGGCAAAGCCTCTTTAGCTGATGTTACAAGGCCAGCTCAGTCAATCATCCAGACTGTTGCCCCTGTAACTACTGAAAAGGCTGCTGCCCCTCTTCATGAACCACATGTTTGTCTGGCCTCTCCACAGATACCCCTCCGCTGTGGTTGCACCTACGGTACGGCTATCTGTATCGTTGAGGCATGCAAGCCACCCCATCCCGGCAATGTCTTTGGTTCATGGGAGTGGTTTTATAGCTATGACGTCTAAAATATTACCACTGTGTGGCGGCTGTTGAGTTGGCTACTCAAACTTTGAAAAAGTGTTCAGTACCAATGAACAATAGACAACCCAGTCTATATTTGGTAGGTGAAAGTGACCACAACTAATTTTGCACAGCCCAGGTATCTTCATACTACTAAGTGTAGATCTTGTGTGAATGACTTAGAACAGAGAAACCAGGGGGCCAGTAGAAAAACAGCTATCCATTAACTTGATTCTCCTATGCCTGATTTTCATGACCAGACAACTTCACAGTCACTCTTGACTTTGACCTCAGTAGTAATAATATTTCTGTTGCCTGCAATGAACATAGCCCTTCCAGTTGTAGCTGATCTACCTTTCCAATATACATTCCACTTTTCACTAAATATTTCAGAGCTTCCTACATTATGATTTGGTCAGCTCTCAGACCCTAAATTTATCTGAGCACAATAAATTTCCTGTAATGCAGTAAAGTAAAGATTATTCAAGAAATATTATAGTGCTTCATTGTATATTATCACTTAATGATGACACATGTATGGAAATCCTTATTTAAAAACAAATAAGGTCATTAAATAATCAAAATGATACACATAGTAATGCTTGGAATACTGCAAGAGCATGGACACAAGTAAACTGAAAACAATTAAATCAGAATATTATACTATCAACAGAAGTTCTACCAAATGGTTCAAGTCAAATTTCTCAAATAGGAAATAAAGGGTGGCAATAAGAAAGAATTCTGTACTTGTCGACTTGTCATAATTCAGCAGAGAGCTAGATGAATGTGGTGACTAGCAAGGTTACAGCTCAGATCTCTCCAATTTCTGCTGTATTTTATTGCCCTTTCATTGGTAACATTGCCAGATTGTCTTGTTTGCAAATGACCTCATTGGAAATTATTATCATCGAACTTAGAAAAATTTACTAGGCATGTCAGAAAGTGAAATAGCTGTATGTGTAAGCACAGTGATCCTGAGGTTTACGTAGGCACACTAACCCTTAATGAAAGTCTACAATTTCAGATGGGATAAGATTAGGCGATGCTGAAGGAATTAGATTAGGTAATGAAACAATGAAGGTGGTAGATGAGTTTTGTTACTTGGGTAGTAAAATAACATGCGATGGTCGCAGTACAGAGGATATAAAATGCAGAATGGCAATGGGAAGAAGAGCATTTTTGAAAAAGAGAAATTTGCTAACATTGAATATTAATTTAAGGGTAAGGAAGTCTTTTCTGAAGGCATTTGTGTGGAGTGTTGCCTTGTACGGGAGTGAAACATGGACGATAAGCAGTGCGGACAGGAAGAGAATAGAGGCTTTTGAAATGTGGTGCTACAGAAGAATGCTGAAAATTAGGTGGGTAGATCGCATAACTAATGAAGAGGTACTGAACAAAATTGGTGAGAAAAGGAATTTTTGGCATACCCTGACTAAAAGAAGGGATCGCTTGGTGGGACACATTCTTAGACATCCAGGAATCGTAAATTTAGCATTGGAGGGAAGAGTGTGGGGTAAAAATCACAGAGGGAGACCAAGAGACGCGTATAGTAAGCAGATTCAAGTGGATGTGGGTTGCCGTTCTTATGAGGAGATGAAAAGGCTTGCTCAGGATAGAGTAGGGTGGAGAGCTGCATCAAACAAGTCTCCGGACTGAAGACCATAACAACAACAAGATTAGACTCAGACAAATAGGGTAAATATTTCAACATGCCCAGATGTGACTGTGATACAACATTGAACGGAAAAACTTAGACACAAGATGTAAGCATAAGAAGACACAGAAAGAGACACCACTACTGTAGTTACCAGCAAGAACTGTCCCATGACTGAGGCAGTGGCCTGGCACACCACATGCTCGCCAGGACATGGCAGCACTCTCTGTCCATGGAGATGGCACCATCCTGCGATGGACTGGGCCATGGCACGTATTTTATATGCTGCGGTTGCACAGGCCATAGCTTAGAGTGGCATGCTCCAACATCCCTCCACTCTTCCAAGAAGCCAATGTTGCAGGTGAAGGCGAATGGTGGCCAGTGCTGCTGGATCATGGCAATCAAGGGAGGTGCTCAAATGACTCTGCAGTGTGCCCCATGTCGGTGAGGGTGACAGCGGCGGGGCAGGAGCCGGCCGGAGTCGGTAAACGCCTCCATCAGCTCGACTGTGTCCAAGGCGAAGTTGTGAGCATTCTGCTGTGCAGCCAAACAGTCTGAGGGCATGTAGAGTCTGAAGTGCCAAACACAGCATCAACCAGGTTGGTGCAGGGACCCTAGAAACACTGGTGATGGGGGTGGAGAGTCCAGCCACATCTCGACGTTACCACTTGGAGAAGCAGTCATCTCAGACAGTGCTCCCACCACCGCAGGTGTGGGAGATGCACCAGGTGCCTCCAGGGAGGATCCGAGCAGGTCGAGGGCAAGATGGGGTCAATGCAGTAGGCCCAGTAGTAGTATTGACCAGTAGAGACAGAGGCTGCATTTCGATGTCGTCAACGTCTGACCATTTCTGGTGTGGACACTCATCCTTAGTGCCCCTTCCACATGCCTCATTGTTCGTTGGCTCCGGCGGTAAGGTATTGTTGGTGGGAGCTGGAGGGGGCAATAGCACGGCTGGCGCCACTGGACGTAGGTCGCTTGTGGTAGACTTTTGGAGCCACCATGACAACAGAGGTTTCTGCCTCTTGACTGTCAAATCTGCCCCAAAGGCACAGGCTGGAGGTCTGGATGCGGTAGTATGGGGCCCCACCAAGGGTACAGCTGGTTGAGATGGCAGGAGAACGTCAGCCTGTCAGCGTCACTGTGAACACCTGCTGACCGCGAGCTCACTGTACTATCCCTATCATCCACCCTGGGGGGCGGTGACCCAGAAAGGGTTGCCTGGTGCGTATTGCTGATGACATGCAGGCAACTTGGGTCATGATGCCAGACACAGTAGGTGCAACAGTGTCCTGGGCTGGTGACCATGTAGGACCTCTGCCAGGCTCTCCTACCATTTATTGGCATAAGTGCTGAGAAATAAGGGAAGTGCAGCCTCTGTGGGTGACTTCTCCAAGCACTGATGGAGGTGCAGTTTAAATGTGCACTCCATGTGCATTGCCTCACCATTAGATTGGGGATGGAAGAGGGTTGAAGTGAGGTGGGAAATACCATTATTGGCGCAGTTTTGAAAACCCACCAACATGAACTGAGGGCCATTATCAGAGACAAGCATCTGGGGAAAGCCTTTAACAGCAAAGATATGCACAAGGGTTCTACCACATCTTTCAGGGTAGTGGAATGCATATGAACAACATAAGGCTCATTGGACAATGTGTCTACCATCACCAACCACACTGACTGATAGAAAGGGTTGGCCAAATCCAAGTGAATGTGATCCCAAATGTGGTCAGGCATAGGCCACAGGGTAAATGTGCATCTGGGAGATGTCTACTGGTTAGCACAATGTGTGCACGGACGAACCAACTGCTCTGTGGCTGCTTCAATATCTGGCCAATAGACAAAATGGCGTGTGAGCTCCTTCATGCACGTTATACCCTTTTGGCCATGGTGTAACAGATCCAATGTTTGAGTGTGTAATTCATCAGGGACAACAATACTGAGGAGGAAAACATTGTCAATGACTGACAGATGCTGTTGGATCTGAAAATACGTGTGTAGTGAGCCAGCCTCTTTGGTGGTCAATTGCTTGGGCCACCCGGTGGTGATACTTAATTACCTTGTGGAGCACAAGGTCCCAATGGGTGGCTTGTGTGATTCAATGGGCCATTATTGGAAAACTCTCAACTGCTTCTTGGAGGTGATTGTCAATTTGGATCACTACCACTTCGTCTTTGTGAAGGAAGAGTCAGGGCCCATGGGCATACGTGACAACGCATCGGCATTGGTATGGTGTGTCCAGGGCCGATAATTAATCTTATAGTGATACACCTCAAAAACAATGCCAAACACTGGAGGTGATGTGTGGTCCTGTTATAGAGATGAGAATGTGGGGCAAACAGTGCCACAAGGGGTTTGTGGTACTTGATAATGTGGAATTTAGTGCCACACAGGAACACATGAATTTCCGAACAGTGTAAACAATAGCCAAGGCTTCTTTTTCAATCTGAGGATACATTTTTTGGGCAGCTGACAATTTCTTGAAAGCATAGGCAATGGGCTGCTCACAAGCATCCAGTCTTTGGGCCAAGACCACACCACTCCCATGGTGAAAGACATGTCATCAGGACCAATGGCTGGCAAGGTGTAAATGTGCCAAGGCAAGTGAGGATTTTAACATTGATTTGATTTGGGTGAACACTGCCTCACATACACGACACAACACAAATGGAACACCTTTCTTCTGTAGTGCGTACCCTGGATAAGAGACCTCGGCTACATTCGGAAGAAATTCTGAGTAGTACCTGACCTTGCCCATAATTGTCTGGAGTTCCTGCAAATTAGTTGGGCAAGGAAGATGATTAACCACCACAACAAGGATGAACAGAGGTGGAACGCCCTCTTTCGACACCAGGTGTGCAAATACTCAATATCAGGTTGAAAGAAATGTGATTTCTGAAGATTGAACTCGAGGCCCAATGCTTGCAATTTAGTGAACAAGAGCCTAAGGTGGTTTAAATGGTTGGTTCGGGAGGAAATGGTGACTATCATATAATCGAGATAGTTTGAACAGCATGGAAGGTCTTCCAACAACTGTTGCAAGAAACGATGGAAAATGACAGGTGCACTCTCAAAGCCAAACGGCAGACATTTGTATCAGTACAGCCCAAAGAGTGCAGTGTGAGCCATGAATTGTTGAGAGGCAAAATCTAAACGAAGTTGACGATATGCTTCTGCCAAGTCAGTTTTGAGAAACACTCATCACCCGCAAGTTTCACATAAAAGTTGTTTGGGCGGGGAATGGGAAAACAGCTTACCACCAACTGCAAGTTGACCATGGAATAGAAGTCACCACACAAATGAAGGGCTCCCATGGGTTTCTTTATGATCACGAAAGGCGTCATCCACGAGGTAGAAGAAACGGGTTCAATGATATCCAGGCCTTGCAATCTATCCAACTCTATCCAATCAACTTTCAGAAAATCGAGATCTACTTCTTAGACTATTGAAATGGCGGAAATCTGGAGGCAAGGAGGGGAGGGATAAGTCTCGGGTATCAGAGAAGGAACCATGGTGGTCCAAGAGGACGCAAACAATTCCCTAAGCAAATCTAGCTGCTGTTTTTGAAATAACTGAACCAACGCAGGATCCATCACTGCCGACAAAACAAAACACATGTATGAATGAACCTTGTTGCCAAAAATACTGTTATATCTCTTTATTGCCCGGAGGCAACTGCAATACAGCACTGAGTGGAGCAACTTAGACACAAGAACACACACACACACACACACACACACACACACACACACACACACACACAGAGAGAGAGAGAGAGAGAGAGAGAGAGAGAGAGAGAGAGAGAGAGAGAGAGAGAGAGAGAGACATGACGGCGCTGTCTGTCCACTGATATGGCACCATCCCACGGTGGACTTGGCTGTGACATACATTTGATATGCCACAGTTGTGCAGGCTGCAGCTTGCAGTGGCACGCTCCAACATTATGATAGAAGAAAGAGTGGTAACAGAAAGAGCATGTGGTCACTTTTATCACCAACATTGATAAATACATGTCAATAGTTTTAAAGCATGGGGTATGGATATGTATAGTTAGTACAAGGGCGAAGAAGCCTTGTATGAAGTCCAAATGTCTCACAGAGCACAGCACAATAATTGCATAAAAGGACATGTAGACAGAAGATAATGATGGTGCTATGTTAAAGGAATTGTACATTAACATTCTACATTGATACTAGACAAATGCACCACAGAAATGCTGAAACAATTAAACTAATCTAGATGCTTGTGGCACTGGATTAGCTAGACATGGTGGTTGTGTGTGTATAATTATCTGAGTGATTGTGTGAATGTATGTGTTTCTTTTTCGGATGAAGGCCATGGTCGAAAATTTAAGCTGTGTGGATGTGATTGTCTGTTTTTCATGCCTGTCAGTAGCTCACTGAGCCTATTTACGGTGAGTTTTTATCTACCCTCCATTATTGACAATCCAATCGGATTTTCCAGTGCTAAAATAATATTTGTAATATAATGAGAAAAGGTTTCAACTCACCATAAAGACAATTGCTGAGCTGCAGACAGGCATGCAGAAAATCACACACCCACATAACTTTAAAACTTGTGCCACAGCTTTTGTCAGGAAAAGTGAGTGTGCGCATGTGCAAGCAAGCACGCGCACACACCCACACACGCACGCACGCACACACACACACACACACACACACACACACACACACACACACACACACACACACACACCCCTCACTCACTCACTCACTCACAAAATCACATTTTCACAACTCCTGTACACATGACCACCATCTCTAGCTGCTGTAGCTCAAGTAGTGCAGGAAAGGAGACAGGTGCTGGGGACTTTTGAAGCTTGAAGCCTGTGAGTCACAGAAATGTAGGGTAGTGTAATTAGGGAGTGCCCTCCTACAAAAGTCATATAAGCTTTTGTTGGTATGACAATCCAGGTGATGGAGACCGTGAAACAGTCATTAAAGTGAAGCACATCAATATTGAACAACATGTTCAGAAATTAACTGATGCAGCTGTCTGGGCCACTGTTTGGTAGTGGCCCTTCATACAAAGAGACAGCTTGTTACTTGTCATAACCATATAAAAAGTATCACACTGATTGCAGCTTAGTTTCTACTTCACATGAATGCTTTCACATGTAATCCTGCCTTTGAGGTGGTGAGAGAGGTATCTGTGACAGAACTGAAATAGTTGCTAGTGGGAGGGAGACTTGCATCTTGCTTCATCAATTACAATACCAGCTAAACATAAAGTATAATTATAAAAAAGTAAAACAGTTGCATTAATAATACAGCCTGTGGCATATGAAGATTTGGGTCAGTCTGCAGGCATGTACAAATAGTGTAAGGTTAATGTAACTGCTTGCAGAAAGTGAGAAATCTGTATCCAAATCCCATTCTGCTAAAAATTTTCACGTGTCATCAATAAATTATAGTTGATTCATATTCACAATTGCAAATACATTTGTTCTATGTTTTTGTGATGTCACCATACCAAATTTTAAAGTACACAACAATTAATATGAACAAAAACTTTATTGTTTCATATTGTGGAAAATATAGAATTAAATAAGTTTTTTTTTTCTTTTTTCTTTTTAAATAAAATAATGGACGGAATCAAATATTAAAGCAATGTGTATGTACACAATAAAGTCACACAAGAAGTTTCAAATTTCAGAAAGTATAGATAGATAAATTGCATGACCCAGAGGAATTGGTTTTGGTAGATAGTGATAACAACAAACATCACTGAAATTCTATCTACAGGAGGCAGAAATTCTTCATTTTAAAAACTGAAGTACACTGTGGGGAAACTAAAATATGCACTGGAGAAATTGAAGTATGCAGAATAGAAGAAAGAATAGTTCATAGAAACACAACAATTTTTCTGCTTTTCTTTGGTAGCTCATTTTCTCATATAGAGTATATTTCTGCAATGACTGATGCTCTTCAACTATTAGGTACTTTGTCATTTTCTTCTACAAAAGGCACTTTGGGTTGTGAAACCTCCAGTTTCAGTATGTAGTGATGATATTGTTGAAACTGATTCCATTTCTAATTATACTGAGTTTCCTCTGTACTAAAGTTTTTTTATAGCAATTCCAATTTTACAGCCAAAGAATTGGAATCATATCCTCATTCTTGTCCTTGTGGAAAGAGATATAGTTCTGCATCCTGTATCCTTGTCAGACTGTTAGGATCTATATTTTCTGAACACATTGGACATGGTTCACCTGATTGAACAATCCTGCAAACAAAAACATAACATTTTTAACATTCTAAAAGAAGGAATGTCTTTAGCTTGACAAACAATTACAATTGTGAAGACAGGAGAATTAATAAGAAAATGAAACCATTTTAAAAATACAGACCATAAGAACAGTAAAGGAACAGTCTTAAAAAAGTGTGATACTTCATGTAACATCTAGGATGAAATACAATTGTTCAGGTTGCAAGGTAAGCTAGTTACTGTCCATTTCTATATGCCATTCTGTTGTTCAACACTGCTCCTAGTCATTAAATGTTATAGTAACAGAAAATATATGTCTTTCAGCTCTAACATAATTGACATCTATGAAGCTTTATATCAAGCAAATATAAAATAATTATTTCAATATGGCTGGCTGGTCATGGTTTCCAAACAGCATTTCAAATTAGGTAGTAAATCAATATATTGATTTCACTTTGGTAAAGTGAAAGAAAATTTCGCAAATGATATCATCTAGGAGCAAAATAATGGAATTTTAAATAATTACTTATTATTATTATACTTAATCATTTTCCACTATTTCTTGCCAATTTAATTTTTTTGAAAAGGATAGGCACAGACACGAGCGCGCGCGCGCGCGCTCGCACACACACACACACACACACACACACACACACACACACACACACACACGACTGCCATCTGCAGCCACTGTGGCCAGTCTGCGGGACTCGGCACAGCTGAGGCAAGAGCAACCAGTGGTGGGGTTGAGGAATTGGCATGGAGAGAGAAATTGTTATCTTTTATGTGTCCCTTCAATTCGATGTGCGGCAGTCAGAGGTGATGGTTGTATGACTGTGTTGTGTGCCTGTGTGATTGCATGAATATTCTATTTTCTGAAGAAGGCCATAGCCGATAGCTGAAAGTGTTGTATATGTGTGTCTTTTGTATGTGCCTGCCATAGCTCGTCGCTATGTCTTGGACTTTCCATTATTAAACATCACTGGTTGATATATTGAGTCAAGTTTGGTGCTCCCCTTTAAATCGTGAGTGACCTTTCTTATAAACAGAACTCATTACTGTTAACTGATTGCTCTGCATCTTATCTTTCTCTATTGTTAAGCTTTCATATTTCCTAGAAATGCACCACACTCAACACAAGAGCCTGAATGAGGATATCCTAGCGAAATATTGAATTTTGCATTGAAAATCATTTGGAATGTGTTACAAGAAACAGACATGCTAGGATGATTTTTACTGAAAACTTTTACGTTTACTTTACATTGATATTTTCAGACAAGTCAGTTTACTTCGAGTCTCTGAGGCAGTAGTAACTTTGATGGTCGCTGAAACTTCTTATGTGATTCTCAGTCATAGTCATGGTACTCTCACCAAGTTGCCTAGATTAGATTAGTACTTGTTCCATAGATCATGAATACGGGACTTTGTAATGATGTGGAATGTGTCAGGTTAATGAGAGGTGTCTTCACAAATTATTACCTTGTACTAAATATTACATGACAATTTTTTAATTTTTTTTTTTCAGATTTAGCCTACTAATTTATATCTAAAAACACATCTATAGAGTAGAAGGAGTTGCCATTCATAAATTCTTTTTTAAATGCTATCTGTCAGGCTTTTGACGCTGTTTGATAGGTGACCAAAGACTTTTGTGGCAGCATAATCCATCGCTTTATGTTCCAAAGCTAGATTTAACCTTGAATAGTGAAGATCATTCTTTCTTCTAGTGTTCTAGTTATGTACACTGCTATTACTTTTGAATTCGATGGGATTGGTAATAACAAATTTCATAAGTGAATATATATACTGTGAAGCTACTGTGAAGATCCCTAAATCTTCAAATAAGTGTCTGAAGGATGATCTTGGATGGGCTCCAGCAATTATTCTGATTACATGCTTTTGTGCAGTGAATACTTTTTTACTCAATTATGAATTACCACAGAAAATAATGCCATATGAAAGCAGAGAATGAAATTTACCGAGATGTATACACATACACATGTGGCATCTGTTCCGAAAGAACAGACGTCACTTCTGATCCTGTAGTTGTTATTATTTAATATTCACAGAATATATGACATCAACTGCAATTGGGCAAAGCTGAAAATGTGTACTCAGCCGGGATTCGAACCAGGGTCTCCTGCTTTCTAGGCAGTTGCGCTGACCCCTACACCACTGGGGACACAGTGATCACCGCACATGCAAGGACTACCTAAGCACGCCTCCCGTCAGATACAAATTCCCAGCTTCGCCCTGCCCATCAAAATTTGCAGTTACCCTAATAGCATAAGTAGCTGAACTCAAACGTTTCAGCAGATCTTCAATGTGTTTTTTCCAGTTCAACCCCTCATCAATGAATACACCTAAAATTTTTTGAATATTCCACCTTTTCTACAGAGTCTGATCAAAGATTATATTTATTAAGAGTGTCATTCTATTTACTGTATGGAAGTGTATGTACTGTGTTTTATCAAAATTTAATGATAGTCTGTTTGCTAAGAACCACGTAATGATTTACAATTTCTTCAGTTAGTTCTTGTCTGTCAGGTGTGATAATATACTTGTATCATCAGCAAAAAGAACCAGCTCTGTATCTTCATGAATATACAATGGCATGTTTTGTAGAAAGCTTACCCCCTTTATCCAATACTTCAGTCGAGACCCTACTTATCCTGCACCACTATAAGTGTATATGTTTTCATATAAAGTTTAGAAAAAGCATTTGTTGATATTGTAAATTCATTACAGTTCACAAAACACAACTAGCTGCACCTCGCAGTTGAAGAATTAAAGTGCCAAGAAAGGGTGTAAATAACTGCCTGACTGTTTGCGACATGTTTAGCGTGGAACATATAATTGTCTTGGAATGTACGGAGTGCCAAAAATCTATTGCAATACATCCCTGTAAATGACATTTCAAGACATAGAGATTTCTAGCTCTCAATACATGAGGGCACCCAACATAGAGCTGTCTGTGTGAGAAACATGGCATGGCCAGATGAATACCTGCCACTTTTAATGTTTGTCCTTGACTGTTGTTAATAGTGATCGAGAAGGCCACTTTCAGTGGGAACTGCAACTGTTTAAACTGGAATGGCAAGTTTGTTGGGATAATGGGAATTCATGGTATTAATACAGTCTCTCCTTGATGATGGAGGCCTGCACAATATGCCTTCTCAGGCCCGTGATGCGTAACATGGTGCCATTGCATAATCGTGGTGCATCCAAGTTACGCATCAATAAAACGGAAACACCCTCCTTCAGCTCCAACTTGTGGGATGGCACTCCTGACACCTCTAATGAGATTAGGAACTCTACAGGGTATGAAGTTGCGTCATCTGTTGTCATCACTGTGTCGATTGACATGTAGGTAGTCACCTCACCAGGTACTTGAGCAATAATTTTGTTATTGATATTTCTCGCCGATTCATTCTTAGGCACCAAGATAACTCTTTCACATAACCATTCCTCATTGCTCAAGTTGTCATGTAAACTTGTAAAAACCTCATTAATTAGGTTATCGTCCAAGCTTACAAGAGTGCAGAAGTGGTTTTCAAATTTTATTAGGCCTTCCGCATCCATTATGAAGCATCCCTCACCAATGTTGAGGAATTATTGAGCAAAGAGCCCAGATTCTTGATTGTTTTAGTGTTGGACCCTCATATTAGTTTTGAGCTGCAAACTTTCTACGTGTGCCCACAATGGCGAGGATTTGAGGCACAAACTGATCTCGTCTGCTGCAGTGCCTTGCTCGATGACCAGCAGTGTCTGTCGGAAGTCGCCTGCAAGCAAGATAATGACTCCACCCATCCCATTCCATTACCACGGATGTCTTACAAGCTACAGTTGAGCACCTCGATCACACGCTTCTGTGACATCGAGCATTCATCCCACACAATTATTTTGCACTGCTGCAACAGAGTGGCGCGACCACTGGTCTTGCTTATACTGCAAGTGGGCGTTTCCTCACTCGCAAGGTTCAAAGGTAGATTGAAGAAATTTATTGAAATATGTTTACAAGATAAATCAATCAAAAGTGAAGACCATAATCTCCACAAAATACCTAGAAATTACTATTACTTCAGACTTAAACTGGAAAGAACGTGTAGATAATGTCGTGGGAAAGGCAAACCAGAGACTGCGTTTTATTGGCAGAACCCTTAAAAGGTGCAACAGAACTACTAAAGAAACTGCATACACTACGCTCGTCCGTCCATTTTTTTGAGTATTGCTGCCCAGTGTGGGATCATTATCAGGTGGGTTTGACGGAGGACATCGAAAGAGTCCAAAGAAAGGCAGCTTGTTTTGTATTGTCACAATATAGGGGAGACAGCATTATGGAAATGATACAGGATCTGTGATGGGAATCATTACAATAACGGCGCTTATTGCTGTGGCGTGGTCAACTTACAAAACTCCAATCGCCAACATTCTCCTCCAAATGCAAAAATATATTGTTGACTCCCAATTACATAGGTATAAATGATCATCAGAATAAAATACGAGAAATCAGAGCTTGAACGGAGAGATTAAGGTGTTCTTTCATCCCGTGCGCTATTCGAGAATGGAATGGAAGATAAATAGTATAACGGCAGTTCGATGAACCCTCTGCTGGCACTTAAGTGTGATTTTCACAGTATCCTGTGTAGATGTAGATGAATACCAAGGGGACAGTTCTTCTTCCGCTGAGCAAGGTCGCGGCTATACCAGAGGACGCAACAGCACGACATTCCAGTCCTTGTACAACTGAGCCAGCAGCAAATTAAACAGGAATGTCTTGCCAGTGCCCCCAGGTGCGTCCAAGAAAATGAGACCCCTCTTCTGCTCTCCACACGACTCAGCATTGTATTGAAAACGTGCCTTTGCTCTGATAATAGCAGGGGTTCAGTTTGGAAAACTTGGGCCTCCAAGGCTGTCATGTTGTAATTGAGTTCCCTGAGCAAATCAGTTGACAACTCTCCTGATCGTTGTGGGGTGGGCATGTCGAAATCAGACAGCCGTTTCCCCACCATCAAGAAAACTTTATCCTCAATAAGCTTAAGAGATTTGTTAAAAGATATTTCATCACTGACCTGTGCTGTCCCTTGGTATTGATGTGTGATGTCTTCAGATAATGCTCTTTTATATTTGTTCCAAAGTGCCATAGGGTTCGAGAGTCCACAGGTGCTCAGCATGATAGAAAAGAGCTCTCTCAGCTTGGCTGATGACTGGCACAATACAGTGTCTATTATAGCATCCCAATGGCCATCATCGTCCAAAAGTCCCATTACCTCACTTGCTTCCTGGAAGTGGCTTTTACTTGTCTGTCGACTATTTTCAGGGACTGAAAACTGATGGGGTCACGGACACGGATCAGAAGCAAATGTACACAATAACACTCAAAATGTGTTACATGTGCTGTGTAAATTCTGCCCAGGACATCTGACACTTTTATATTTTGCCATCCTTTGACAGGGGTGCCCTGCACATGTCGTTTCCATATTTTCTGTGACATGTTCCATGTGGAATTTTTGGCACATCGGTGTACAGCAATGTTCTGGTAAGTTCGTCTGTCTGGCACAGACGGAAAATTGTGGTGAGGATAGTAGTGGATGGTGCTGCTATTCAATTGCGCAAATTGGACTCCGTAAACAACACACGGTCGCGATTGGGAAGGTGCACCGTCAGGTGTGTCACTGTCGAATGCCTCTCGTGAAGCAGCTTCGTTGCTGCTGACATATCGAGCGGCTCTTGGATCAATATTAATATATCCCTGCTGTTTCACAATAAATATTACCTGGTCACTGCATTTGTTTATGTATTTGCAAATGTATTTAATTGCCTTAACCGAGTTACAGTACTCCACATTAATTTGGGTATTAAATGTATTTTCAAAGGAGAGGTGAGTATTGAATGACCCAGCTGTTGTCCAGTATGACTTCTTGTGCCATACCTCTCAGTTTCATTGTCACTGTATGTCCCCGATTCTCAGGCATTCTACGTCTGTACAATGGATATCCATTCTTGGTCATTTGGGTCTCTTAACAGTGGTTGAAGATACTTTTTGCTGCATTTTCTATCCTTCATGCATGGAGACATAGGGTTCAGCATTCTGCAAGGACCATGGAGTAGACTCTTAGTGACTGTTTCAAATAGCTGCTTGTCCACATTGGGGTCAGGTAGCTCTGCTGATATCAGTGCATCGATTTGGTTCGGCCACAATTTCTGTTTTAACCAGGACAGCAAGTGCACATATAGCAAGCCGCACTTTTACCGTTCAATGGAATACATGAAGCACTGCACTTCCCATAAACTTGCCCTTTCGTAAGGAGGGCCACCAGCTTTAGTACCTTAATCTTAAAAAGTACACTTTAATGTCATGACAATCTGTCGGTTTCTGCCCGACCATCAGTTCTTCCCTGATCTCGGCCCAGGTGGGGTTGCATGTAAAGTTGATAAATAAGTCCGGTCCACTATAGTTCCGGACATAGTGCAGCGTTACTGCTTCTGTATGACCGTGCTGGTAGCAGTTCACTGCCCTTTAGCTGATTATACCGATTGTGTTGTATACCAGCCTACTTTAGGCTGTAGAGGACCAGCTATGCTGTGCCTCTGTCAATGAGTGTGGATCCTCTTCCATTGGATCCTCAGACTCCATCACTGAAGTTCTTACTGCACGAACAGAATGCAGGAGAGAGCTGAAATATTCTTCAATAATACTTCTCAATTTCTACAGAAGGAGAAGTCTTGACATGCTTTTATGCTGTACAATAACCTTCATTTATTGCACCATATTTATACAAAAGAGAGAGTGCAATATTCCACACGTCTTTGACTAACAAACTGTACAGAATGAATACCAGAATCATAATGAACAAACAAACGTAGGTTTTTAACAATGAAATAAATGTCCTTAGATCTTCTTTGACTTGCACAGAACTTCACACATTCCGTATTATCTGTGCCACTTGCTATATGCTGTCTGGCCATTACATCTGTACAAAAGGAAAAATCCAGGGCAGTACCAGTCCAATTCCATATCTAATTAACCTT
The DNA here is from genome assembly GCA_026315105.1 of Locusta migratoria. NCBI lineage: Eukaryota > Metazoa > Arthropoda > Insecta > Orthoptera > Acrididae > Locusta > Locusta migratoria. The sequence continues at coordinate 78,093,148 of CM048746.1, read as the reverse complement.
AAATAAATACCTGGGTCATCTTGTATTGGTACTGGAGCACATAGTGTAACTCGTTACACTACAATAGGAAAATGCGTCCTGAGTATATTCGTGAAGATACCTCAGACTATTGACAAATGATACCAGAGAATGACCATCTGACATATGTTGTTCGGATTTACATTGGCATCATTCGCAATTGCGTCTTGGAGATGGACTTAATTCACTACATACAGCTTTCTTTGGTTTAGCGGTATGAATCTTAGATGCTCACTCTCCATCTTCAGGTACATGTCTACCAAAAATTGCGACAAAAGTACCCTACACTGCAACGGCAAGTTGAAGTCGTGTCCGCGGACCATCAGGCAAAATGCATAGAAATCCTTACATGTAGCTTTTTTGTTTGGATTTAGTTGCCCAGTTGCAGGATTCATTTGAGGAATACCAAAATGATATCCTTCTTGCCCATTCCAAAACATAATGGGATACTGAGAGCATCATAGTAGTGGTGTGTGTGTGTGTGTGTGTGTGTGTGTGTGTGTGTGTGTGTGTGTGTGTGTGCGATCCTGGTGACAGGGTCGTCTTTCTTGCATAGGACAAAGTCCCTGGGTGTAGTATGGTCAGCACCTGTGACCAGAGCCACAACCTTGGCCACTATCAGTGTATTGTAGCACTGTGAGTGCTGCCCGCTTGCCACACGATCTGCATGAATCACCACCTTGCAGCTATCGTCAGGCATTTCTCCAGAGCTGTTTTAAACTCGTGCACCAATATACTGTAATCATGCAGAACTTCCTGAATTTTCTGTACTGTCACACGTTCAACTCCATCAATAATTTGACACTATCTGTCAGTCTCTCTCTCTCGTCATCCCCTACAAAGTAAATTTGCAAAAATTTAGCTTCACCATTGGACAGAGATAAAAGGGACCCAATTTTACGGTGCACTATGGTCCCTACACTGTGATGGTCGATGAAAATGCAGGCATGGCTAGAATTCTATCTGCCCCAAAGGAGGTCATGTGAAAACATGCATTATATTTCCTTATACAATTTGGCAACTGCTGTGACTTGTCGTCCTCTCCAGAAAATAATTGCTTTAAAGGATCCACCGGCTCTTTTAATGTAGGTACAAGTACCTTGCCCCCAGAGCAACACATTCCTGTCGTTTCCTCCTTACATTTAAGTGCCCCACAAAATCTGCATGCCTTGTTCATACGGTCAAGTTTGATGAGTCTGTGGTTACTGTAATCCAAAGTTAGATCATACTTGAAAGAACAATTTTTTATGAAACCCCAGATATTAATGGAAAATATATGCCGACATTGAACTTGTCATTGTGCAACAGATTGTTGTCGTGCGTATGCTTCTTCAGCTGTCTCAGAAACAGGAAGAGATGAAGTGCGTTCAGCATTCTGCTGACGCCGAGCATCAGCTTGTGCAGCGGTTTCACCTACTCGAACAACTGCCTGCCGCTCCGCCTGCTCAATTCTCTGCTTTTCAACAACTGCAAGCGATTGTTGCTGTCTAGCTACCTTCATAGCTCGAGTGCGTTTAGAGCTCCGAGATAGATTTGACTTGCTTTTGCCAGGCATTAGAAACTTAAACATTAATATTTAAATTGAGGAACTGGTGTGGTAAAATATCCAACCTAAACAACAAAATGTAATAAGTAACTACAATAAAGTAATCAAAAACAAATGTCAAGTAAAGGAACAAAATAAACAGCAAATCTAATAGAGAAAAGAACTGCCGAGATCCTACAAAAGCTAAGTAAACCAACAAATGAAACAACGAACCTAACTCCTAAACTATCGAGATCTCACAAGTAAGAAGGAAACAAATGAAAGAAACAATAATGCCAAGTAAAGTAACAAAATAAGCAACAAATCTAATGGAGAAACCAACTGTTGTGATTCTACAAATGCAAAGCAAAGCAACAAAAGAAACAACAAATCTAATGAATAAAGAAACTACCCTGATCCTATAAATACGAACTAAATGAAGGAAATAAACAATAAATATAACAGGAAAACAAACTAACCAAGTCTTACAAATCAATGAAATCACCAGAGAAGTAATGTCAATGTACTAAAAGCAAAAGTTCAAATGCTACAAACAATTGAAATCACCAAAGAAACTATTCATTGAAATCCAAAGAGAACACAATGTTAAAGAATTTCGCTAACATCACAATGTTGGAACATCTATAGCTGAAGGTGACAGTCCAATACATATAACTGATAAACAAGGAGAAAACAGTATTTAAGAACCTGGATAATATCACAGTTGAATACACATTATAAGTCCTGAGAAATATTTTCATGAGTATACATTGTTATAGATTATAGTGTTGATTGTATCATAAATCATAAATTGAAGACTTGAATAAAAAAGGCTGTATGTATGAAAATCCAAGAAAAAATAGAACTACATGAGAATAACAATGTGGATAAAGGTTCGGAACACAGAATGTTCATAAGTTAACTGCAGCGGGTGTTACACTGCCTGCCATCTGTTGAGTGCATTTGCTACTACTTTTGTTGCAGTTAGCGCTATTTATATGTGGCAGTTTGCACTTGTAACACATAACAGGGCTTGGTATTTAGATCCCATTTTACAAGAGAGTAATTTTTTTTTCTTGTCATGGTACTTAGAGTATATAATTTTTTTGAAGTCTTCAATTTATACACGTACTTTCTTAATTTGTAACAACAGGTGAAAATGAGTGTGGCATAAATACAAACGTTCAGATTTCTTGTAATTATATGTCAATTAAGCCGTATTGGCAGTATCCCAGAATCTTTTCGCAAATTTGAAAGTAAAAAAGATAACAGTAACAAAGAAAAAAATTACATATAACAGGACACAAACCAGTGCCCAACATGATGGGAGTTTATTACACACTTTAAACTGCAACTGCACGGTTAAACATGACATATGCTACATAGCACCTCTGCTGATGTATTAGAAGCTTCTTACGACTGTTTTTGTATTCATATATTTGTATATATTTTTAAAATGAATATTATAGAAGGAAACTTTCCTGGAGGGATACATTTATATAAAAAATAGAAATTGGATAATTTACCCAAAGCACAGGCTCGTTGACAGATACAAATAAAAACACACACAAACAAACATACAAGCTTTCGCCACCGCTGGTAGCTTCTTCAGGAAAAGAGGAAGGAAGGGGGAGGGGGGGGGGGGGAGAAAGGGAAGGATACGGGTTTTAAGGAAGTGGAAAAGGAGTCATTCCAATCCCAGGAGTGGAAGGACTAACCTTAAGGGGATAAAAGGAAAGGCAAACATGCGCACAAGCGCGCACACACACCCACACACATACACATCCAAACACAACAAGGTAGACATTTGTAGAAAAATGGTCTGGTTACCTTTATAGTAGTCTCTTATCAATTTTTTAAAAATTCTTTTTATTTTTAATGACAAAAAAGGAGTTGCGGCAAAAGGGAGATGCTACAAATAGTCCGAATCAAGCACAGACAAGTCAATCAGGCAGTATAATGTCTATGTCAACTGTGATTGTAGAATCCCATGTGCATATTGTGAATAATTATGTTGACAGAGTTTGTACATTACAGGATTTGTATGTAATTCATATCTGATATCACTAGTATTGCATGGAATGTGGGGACAAAAAGTTCAAATTATTTTTGTATCATTAATGTCAGTTTAGGTAACATTTTATTAATGCTAGACAGTCACTATTATACTAATTAGATATTAATTTATAGACTATCTTAATTGCAAGTGTAGTCAATTTATACCAATAATCATTATGTTAATGGTTCATATGAGCCTTAATAATCCAGTATTATCTATTATAGTACATATTATGCAATGACTACTGTTCTCTATCAAGTTTGAAGGATGTGAAAGATACTTCTCGAAACACAATTTACTTCAAAAGTATTTGAAAGTGTAATTTGACTTTGGGCATAATTTCAAATTTAAGCAAACATACAAGACAGCTACACAGTAAGCACCATGCTGCATTAGTGCTACAGTGTCACTAAAGTGTGGGGGTGATTTGTATAAATCTGCAACAAGAAGTAGATCATAAATGGGTATGTGCACCAGCTGATACCACCAGTAGCAGTCATCATTTACTTTAGTTGTAGAGTTGGATGGCCTAATTTGAACTAATTTGGCAATAAAATGGCATTAAAGCAAAAATAAGATCTAGAATCTTATATTAATAGAGTATGAGTGACTTCACATAACTGTAAAGTAGGCTTAAGCATGTTGTTGTTGAGGTCTTCAGTCCGCAGACTGGTTTGATGCAGCTCTCCATGCTACCCGATCTGTGCAAGCCTCTTCATCTGAGAATATGAACGGTAACCTATATCTTTTTGAATCTGCTTACTGTATTCATCCCTCAGTATCCCTCTATGATTTTTACCCCATAAACTTGCTTCTAATGCTAAGTTGACTATTCCTTGATGTTTCAGAATGTCAGGATATGCCAGAAACTCCTTTTCTCCCCAATTCTGTTAAGCACCTCCACATTAGTTATGTGATCTACCCATCTAATCTTCACCATTCCCTTATAGCACCACATTTCGAGGGCTTCTATCATCTTTTTGTCTGAACTCCTTATTTTCTTCATCTTATACTTTCTTTTCAATACGTTGTCCATTCCATTCAATTGCTCTTCCAGGTCCTTCACTATCTGACAGAATTAATATGTCATCTGCAAACCGCAAGGTTTTTATTTCCTCTCCCTGGACTTTAATTCCCTCTCAAAATTACTCCTTGCATTCATTTACAGCTTTTTCAATGTATAGATTGAACAACAATGGGGAAAGGCTACAATCCTGTCTTACTCTAGCCTATGACTCAGAAATGTCACAGCTAAGGAATTTTTATTTTGCAAAGGATAGCTGCTAAATTGAAGGATCAGCTATTATATTTTTTTCTAAAATCATATAAGTTTTTCATTTTTGTTTATAATTGCAAAGACATAAGTTAATACTAGTTAACGTTGTCTGTCATATTTCTAACAGCAAACATACTCTAATAATGGAAAGTCCAGGTTGGAATTAACGGCATAGTAGTAGGACAGTTTACAACTCACTGCAAAGACTTGACAACAAGCTATGACAGGCACATAAAAAAGACACACACTTACAACACTTCAGCAGTCGGCCATGGCCTTCTTAAGAAAATAGCAACTTTCACGCAATCACACAGGCACACAAAATAGTCATCTCCATGCCTGAAGAAGGCCATGGCCTGAAGTGTTGTATATGTGTGTATTTTTGATGTGCCTGTCGCAGCTCGTCATCATGTCTTTGCGGTGAGTTGTAAACTGTGCTATTACTATATTGTTAATACCAAACACACTCTGCTACATAAGCGGCTGACATTACAGTCACATCATTAAATAATTCTATCCTTCATGAAACATAATAAGTAACTAACTACCATGGATATTCAGTTAACACTTACATGATGAGTTCCGAATATATAGCAGGAAAATCACAATGTGGACAGGCTGTGAGATCATCCTTTACAATATGACGCCCCTGCATAAAACAAACATATCCATTACTTCAAAACAATTTAAGTATGTAGTACAACTATTGTTACATGAAGCTAACAATTACATAAAATGCAATCTCATTTATAGATATTTAAAATTTACAGCCATGTATTTTGCTTGCACTGTTGAACACTTCAAGAGACAGTTTTAAGTCAAGTCATAATTCCCAGTCTACAAATTTGAGTATTGAATGTAAATCACTCATTTTCTACAGTTCTTTAGGAAGAGTCACAATACTTGCCGTTGCAATGCAGAAGGGGATAGTGTTCTTGCATCGAGGGCACTGCAATTCTGTATCAGGAAGTTCAGAATTACAGTATGGGCAAGGAGAAACCGATTCGTCTTCTTCAGGAGCACCTCTTGCTGGTTTTCTTACAACTGCTTCAATCTTCTTTGCATATTTTGGATCCACCTGAGACCGATATTCAGGGCGCATGAGCATTGCAGCATAAGTGAAAGCTGATTTCCTGAGACCCGCTCGTGAGCATTCAATCACAGTGGATGTTAGGATAGGAACAATGTCTGTGAAAAACCAACAATCCTCATGACACTACTAAAGTACAGTATGTAATATTAAAATTGTGTCAAATTTATATTGTTGATCATCTATAACATCTAATTGGGAAAAAGTTATAATATACAAAAAAAGAAAAATGATTAAAGTAAACAACATATTTTGTTGCATCAAATTACCATCAACTGAATGATTACTTCTACTGCACAACACATTAAGTCTCTTAGTTTTATTTTAAAATGGAAAAATATTATGTAGGATTTCTTACGTGAAGGAAACTTTGAGATATTTTTGGCAACTCGAATCAGCATCCTTGCACCTTTTGCATGATGTCCTTGACGAACATGTAGGCGCACAAGGATGTAGGAGTGCAGTAGGGAGAGATTAATCTCCATTTCTGATGGAATACGAATACCATTTCGACGAAGCTCCTGATACATACCCAGCAGAACATCGTGAGCATTTCTGTAATTACCTACAACAATAACAATTGACATTAACAAACCTCTGTGAAGACAGATGTAGATAATAAATAGGAACAAACTGAATCAGATGTTTGTAATTCTATGGGACCAAACTACGTTGGTCATCAGTCAAACTGAATCACTTTTGATAAACAATTGTGTGTTAGAGCTCTCTGAAAACAGATGATGGTCATCAACACTAGCAGACTGGACCAGTTCATATTTAATGTATTGAGTCAATCACTAGGATGTCCAGGTTGAAACATTAACAATATTATGAAAGAATAGCCTAATACTTCAATCCCATGAACCACAGGCATTGCTGAGGAGGGGTGACTTGCATGCCTCAACTATACAGACAACCAAACAGTAGTTGCAACCACAGTGGAGGAGTATCTGTGGAGAGGTCAGACAAACATGTTGTTTCAAATACTTGGTTTAAGCATCATGCAAGAAGGTTGTATACATGGAAGAGATCAGGAGATACTAGAAGGTACCAAATTAACTTTATAAGGCTAAAACATAGATTTTTAAACCAGGTTTTAAACTGTAAGGCATAACCAGTGGAAGATATAGACTCTGACCATAACTTATTGGTTATGAAATGTAGAAGAAAACTTAAGAAACTTGAAAAAGGTAGAAAAGTAAGGAGATGGAATCTGGACGAATTGAAGGAATGAGAGGTTTTTGAGAGTTTCAGAGGGAGCATTTGGCGAGGATTGACCGAAATGTGGGAAAGTAATACAGTAGAAGAAGAATGGGTAGCTCTGAGACACACAGTGGTGAAGGTTGCAGAGGATCATATAGGCAGAAGGACAAGGCCTAATAGAAATCCTCGGATAATACAAAGAACACTGAACTTGATGAAAGGAGAAAAAATTAAAATGCTGCAAGGGAAGCAGGACAAAGAGTACAGATGTTAGAAAAATGAGGTTGACAGGAAGTGCAGACTGGTTGAGCAGGAGTGGCTAAAGAACAAATCTAAGTCCGTAGAAGAATGTGTAACTAGGGGAAAGATAGATACCGCCTAAAAGAAAATAAAAAGAGATAGTTGGAGACAAGAAAAGCAGGTGCATGAATATCAAGAGTTCAGATGCAAAGCAAGTACTAAGCAAAGAAGGAAAAGCTCAAAGGTGGAAGAAATATATTGATGGCTTTATAAGGGAAATAAACTTGAGAGCAGTATTGTAGAGGGAGAAAAGGAAGTAGATGAAGATCAGATAGGAGATACGATACTGTGAGAACAATTTGACAGAGCACTCGAAAAATTGAATTGAAACTAGGCACCTGGAGTAGATGCTATTCACTATGTTCTGCTGATATTGCTGGGAGAGCAAGTCATTAACAAATTGTTATAGCTTGTGTGCAAAATATATGAGACGGTGGAAATAACCTTACAATTCCAAAGAAGGCAACTACAGGCAAGTGTGAAAATTACAGGACTATCAGTTTAAGAAGTCATGTAAAATATCAACACGAATTATTTAAAGAGAATAGAAACGCTGGTATAAGCCGACTTCAGTGATGATCAATTTGGATTTAGGGGAAATATAGGGACACGCAAGGCAATAAATTATGACTTATGATAGACTAAGGAAAGGGAAACCTTCTTTCCGTGAATCAGAGCGGGAACAGGAAACATCGTTCATGTGAAACTCAGCTTGTCCTTTTCTCACATGACATCTTGTGAGACATGGATGAAAGGCAACAGGCAGATTGTGTTTTTCTCGACTTCAAAAAGGCATTTGATGTGGTGCCACAATTCAGATTGCTAACGAAGATACGAGCTTATGGAATAGGTTCACAGATTTGTGACTGGCTGGAAGACTTCCTACATAGTATAATGCAGTACATTGTTCACGATGGCGAGTGTATCGTCAGGTGTGCCTCAGGGGACTATGATAGGACCGCTATTATTTTCTATCTACATAAATGATCAGGTGGTCTGATTAACTTGTAATTTGCAGCTGTTTGCTGATGATGCTGTGGTGTATGGTAGGGTGTCGTCTTTAATTGATTGTAAGAGCATACAGGATGACAAAGTTTCTAGTTGGTGCGAAGAATGGCAGCTAGCTCTCAATGTATTTAAATATAAGGTGATGCGCATGAGTAGGAAAAACAATCCCATAATGTTCGAATACAGCATTAGTAGTGAGCTTCTTGATGCAGTTGCATTGTTCAAATAACTAGGCATACATTGCAGAGCGATATGAAATGGAACGAACATGTAAGGAGAGTTGTGAGTAAGGTGGACAGTCGACTTCGGTTTATTGGGAGAATTTTGGGAAGATGGACTTCATCTGTCAAGGAGACAGCTTATAAAACACTCGTACTATCATGTCTTGAGTATTGCTCAAGTGTTTGGGACCTCTAGCAGATCAGTTTAAAGGAAGACATAGAAGCAGTTCAGAGGCGAGCAGCTAGATTTGTTACCGGTAGGTTCGAACAATGTGCGAGTGTCTCGGATATGCTCCGAAAAGTCAACTGGGGATCGCTGGACGAAAGACGTTCTTTCTGTGAATTTCTTTTGCAGTAATTTGGAGGGGGTAGATTTTGAAGTGTGAGTGTAGTACAATCTTCCTGCCAACTACTTACATTTCACGTAGTGATCACAAAGACAAGATAAGAGAAATTAGGGCTTGTACGGAGGCATATAGGCATTCTGTTTTTTCCTAGCTCTATTTGGGAGTGGAATAGGAAAGGAAATGCCTAGTAGTGGTACAGTGTACCCTCTACGATGCACCTTACAGTGGATTGCGGAGTATGTATGTAGATGTAGGTGAATATGGACTGGGAAAAAGGAATGAAAAAGGAAGCCACCTGGTAGAATGTATGGAACCTAATTACCAGATAGATGGTAAGATATAGATTTCGGAACCAAGTTTTAAACTGTAAGACATATCCAGGGGCAGATATAGACTGTTATTGGTTGTGAACTGTAGAATGAAAATTTAGAAACTGTAGAAAGGTAGGAATATATGGAGATGGGACCTGATTAAACTGTAGGTACCTGAAGTTCTTGGGAATTTCAGAGGGAGTTTAGGCAACAACTGACAGAAACGGAGGAAAATAAAACAGTGGAAGAGAAATGAGGAGCTTAAAACTTTTGATGCAGCTGACACTATCCTACATTGAGCGTGGACGCTTATAAGCGTCAGCCGCAGCGAAAGTGTTGAAGAAATGAAATAATCAAGGAGCAGATGATGAAATAGGTAGAAAGGAAAGACCTACAAAAAAACCTTGGATATCACATGAAATACTAAATTGAATTGATGAAAGGAGAAAATATAAAAATGTAGTTAATGAAGCAGGTAAAATGGAGTATAAATGACTAAGAAATGAAAATTATAGAGGGAAACTTTCCCGGTGGGATAAACAAAAATAAAAATAGAAAACAGATGACTTACCAAAAGGACCGGCTCGTCGATAGAAACAAATAAAATAAATAAAATCACACACAGACACACATACAAGCTTTCGCAGCTTAGCTGCTTCGTCAGGCAGAAGGGAAGGAGAGGGAAAAGGAAATTATGAGGGTTTCAAGGGAGTGGATAAGGAGTCATTCCAATCCCGGGACAGGAAAGACTTACCTTGGGGGGAAAAAAAAGAGGGTAAACAAAAACACACACACCCACACATTTACACAGACGCAAGTACACTTAGGCAGACACACTGTAGAACTGTAGAAAGCAAAGAAGTTAGAAGGTAGACAGACTTTCTAACTTCTAACTTCTTTGCTTTCTACAGTTCTACAGTGTGTCTGCCTAAGTGTACTTGCGTCTGTGTAAATGTGTGAGTGTGTGTGTTTTTGTTTACCCTCTTTTTTTTCCCCCCAAGGTAAGTCTTTCCTGTCCCGGGATTGGAATGACTCCTTATCCACTCCCTTGAAACCCTCATAATTTCCTTTTCCCTCTCCTTCCCTTCTGCCTGACGAAGCAGCTAAGCTGCGAAAGCTTGTATGTGTGTCTGTGTGTGATTTTATTTATTTTATTTGTTTCTATCGACGAGCCGGTCCTTTTGGTAAGTCATCTGTTTTCTATTTTTATTTTTGACTAAGAAATGAGATTGACAGGAAGCACACAATGACTAAGCAGGAGTGGCTAGAAGCCAAATGGAAAACTGTACAATAATGTATAACTAGTGGAAAAATAGATGCTGTGTACATGAAAATAAGAGAGACATTTGTATACAAGAAAAATAGTTGTATGAATATCAAGAACTCATGGAGAACTACTTCTGAGTAAAGAAGGGAAAGCTAAAAGGTGAAAAGAGTATATACAGGGGCACTACAAAGGAAATGGACTTCAAGACAATATTATAGGGAAAGAAGATGAAACAGGAGATATTATACAGAGAGAAGAATTCGACAAAGCATTGAAAGAACTAAGTTGAAACGGCCCCTGGAGTAGATGACATTCCCTCAGAGTTACTTAAGCCTATGGGAGAACCAGGCATGACAAAACTGGGCATAAGATGTATGAGACAGGTGAAATACCCTCAGACTTTAAGAGAAATATAATAATCCCCACTCCAAAGAAAGCAGGTACAGACAGGTATGAAAATTACAAAATCATCAGTTTAATAAGTCATGGTTGCAAAATCACGAATTATTTACAGAAGGATGGAAAGGCTGATAGATGCTGATCTCGTGGAACATCAATTCAGATTCAGGAGAAATGTAGTAACACGGGAGGCAATATTTATCTTAAAACTAGAAGATAGATTAAAAGAAGGGAAACCTACATTTCTAGCTTTTCTAATTTTGGGGAAAGCTTTTGACAAAGTTGACTGGAATACACTCTTTAAAATCTGAAGTCAGCAGGGGTAAAATATAGGGAATGGAAGGTTACTTACAACTTGTACGTAAAACCAAACAGCTGTTATCATAGGTTAAGGGCATGACAGGGACTCTATGGTGGAAAGGGAGTAAGACAGGGTTGTAGGCTTTCTCCAATGTTATTAAATTTGTACTTTGAGCAAGCTGATGAAAATGTAATTCTGTCAGAGAAGTTGAAAGGAGTATATAAGGTGAACATTAAAAACAGCAAAACAATGGTAATGGAATGCAGTCTTAGAAAATCAGGCAATGCTGAAGGAATTAGACAGGTAATGAAACAATAAAGGTTGTAGATGAGTTTTGTTACTTGGGCAGTAGAATAACATATGATGGCCGCAGTAAAGAAAATATAAAATGAAGAATAGCAATGGGAAGAAAAGTGTTTTTAAAAAGAGAAATATGCTAACATTGATAATTAATTTAAGTGTAAGGAAGTCTTTTCTGAAGGCATTTGTGTGGAATGTTGCTTTGTATGGGGGTGATACTTGGTCGATACATAGTTTAGACAGGAATAGAATAGAGGGTTTTCAAATGCACTGCTACAGAATAATTCTGAATATTAGGTGGGTAGATCACATAACTAATGAAGAGGTACTGAAAATTGTGGCGAAAAGGAAATTTTGGCATACCTTGACTAAAAGAAGTGATAGATTGGTAGGATAAATTCTTGGACATCAAGTAATCATAAATTTAGCATCAGAGGGAAGTGGGAAGGGATGAAGAGGCTTGCTCAGAATAAGGTAGAGTGAAGAGCTGCATCAAACCAGTCTCTGGACTGAAGAGCACAACAAAAACAAGTAGAAAAATAATTATAAAGGAACAGTACTGTCACGGTGCCCTGCCCACTGCGTGGAGTGCTAGTGTTGTTTCAACTTTCTGTCGGTAGCAAATTTCACATAGTGACGGTCGTTTCTGTAAATGTTAGACTGTGCCTACAGCTATGTTCTTCCATGCTGCTTCAACTTTAAAGTTTATGGCAGACTTCGTCAATCAATATGGCTGGTAAGTCATGGCATGACTGTCTCTCAGCAAATCATGATGAGGTGTGTTCAGTGAATCATCATCATCTCACAAACAAACAAGATTACAATATAATTTCTGAATGAGAATCTGCTGTATAATCTTTCATTACACATATAATGCAGCTGGCATTAATCCTAACTATTTTGTAACGAACAACCGAAACATTAATTACTTTCAAGTCCAAGCATTAAGTGCTCTTCATGTCAATTTCATGTCTGTTGTATGCAAACTCCAACTGTTCACAACTTCAATGGCCAACAGTGTACTTTCTTCTTGAAAATTTCAATAATTTTGATAAAAGTTTACAACAGAGAGAACAACAATACAAGGTAATAATACCTGTAGATGATTTTTGTTATTTGGGTGGTACCATCAAAGGGGTGATTTCGGACACCAGGGTGATTTCGGACGCTATGGTTTACATTCCTCTTTCTCGCTGCATATGAACGAATTAGCGCTAATTTCCACCTCCACGTGCAGCTTATTTTATGCAGGAGACCATAATTCCCGCGTTCCGTGCTACCATATTTGGATTGACTGTTTACTGTTGCAATAATCAGTTGCACAGTCTCATTGTCAGAAGTTATTGCTGTATTATGGAGTATAACTTTCCTGTTGTTATGAGTGGCAGAGAAGTATTGTACCGTCAGTTGCCAATGAGATCAGTAGGCTGTGGCATTGTGAGAAGTTTTGTACCAGTTTGTCACGAGTTTTGTGTGAAGTTTAAAAGTAATGGACGTTTTTTCGAAATTGTGCACTTTGTGGGGTGATTTCAGACAATGCCGAGAACATATAAAAGTAAGAAAGGTATTCAAGGCAGGTGTAATTATGACCCAGAAATTTTAAAGAAAGCAGTTCGAGATATTCACTGAGGCAAATTAACATATAGAAAAGCCTTTAATAAATAAAATTGCTTATCTCAGTCCTTATCCCTTATTTTAATTATGGACATCCTTAAAATCTGTTAAGAGTTACTAAAATCAAACAGAAGAAAGAAGAATAAAAATAAAAAAAAAAATAGAAGGGCAGTTTGTGTCTGAAATCACCCCACACACTTCAAAACACCGGACAGAGATTGAAAATACACATGTGTTGTAGTGTAACAAGTGACATTACATTCTATAGGCCGTCAAACGCGGCCTGGCACCCGCTCGTTCCCGCCAGAGGGAGCGGCTAGCGAGACCGCCACACCCGGGAGCCGGCCGTGCCGATAATGCAGTCTCGGGAGCGAGAAGTCTCGGTACTCCCGACTGGCATGTGGAACAGCCGACAGCAGTGCGCATGCGCACGGCCAGCCCCCCTCACGACGCCGTTAATTACTGCGCCCGTCCGGCTCACGTCTATGGCGGTGCATTCACACTGCCGGCCGGGCCGAGCCGAGCGGGGATGTGCCAAGACGAAAAACAGGGGGAAAACAACTTTTTCGATTTTGAAGTTGTAAGAAATTTTGACGGTATATAAGACCACATCGCATCCTTTTATCAACTTATTTTTTCCTTTTATGCTTTGCGTTGCCTGTGTAAAAATAAAAAGTCTACTTTTCATTCCGCACGAGTTTTCAGTTTCGTAGAGCTCCTCACTCGATTTTGATGAAAGTATTTGGTTAAAAAATCTGATTTTTGGAGACAGGATAGTACAACATCTTAGCTTTCCAATAAAACATTCACCTTTTCGAAATTCGTAACAATCGTTTTCTAATGATGCTTTTTGTCAGGTATGGGCACTTGATTTACAAATCGTGTATTGAAAAAGTTCGATAGCGGGCAGCATACTGTACTATGCATTTTAGGCCATACATTACAGCGAGTGAAATGGAGCTAAAAGAACAGAAAAGTTTTTGAAATGGTAGTCGCACTGATATCTACCTCCTTTCACAAGTAATTGTGAGTTATCTGAGCGGCATCATGCCGCGACAGTAAGCCTACGAACTCGGCGTGTTTTGAGCGTGTCGTAAAGCACTGCAGTGCCGAAAAAATTATTTGCTGGCCACGTATGTTGGTCCCTCGTGATGTGTTAATTATTCATAACCAGAAAATAGCAATACCCTAATTTTTCTCGGGTGGCAACCGATTACAATGGACAATGATCTGCTATGGTTTTATGTGAGGTAATAGTTCACTTAAGAGGTATACAAGTAGTTTGTTGTCCACATTGTACAATTGATGTAATACATATTTCGGGTTTCAAACTACAAGAGAAGAAACAATTAATGTTAACTGCGAATTTGCTGTTGATGGACTGAAATAAAATTTCTGAAATTCTACTCAATGACTTTCTAGTTGAGGATAATAAACGGAAGAAACCCAAAAATATACTTACATTTATTGATGCATCTACACCTAAGATTACACTATTTAGCTTTCTCTTAAGCTGGCCGCGGTGGCCGAGGGGTCTGCGGCGCACCAGTCACAGTCTGCACGGCCGCTACGGTCGGGAGTTCGAATCCTCCCTCAGGCATAGATACCTGTGTCATCTTTAGTATAAGGTAGTTCATAAGTGGTTTGTAAGTTTAGCGACTGATGACCCCGTTGTTAAGTCCCATAAGCTTAACAAACATTTGAACCTTCTTTTAATTGTTGCTTTCGTAACTCCCAGAAAATGTTCTACCACAAGGTGAAACAATTTATATACAGTGTCTCACATAAAAGCTCTATCCCTCAGACCGAGACTAAAGTAGGAGTACATAACAGTAAAATTAAAGATATTTAGTTACCTCCTGCTAAGGGATGCTGCAACTTATAGGCATGGGGGTACGTCAGGTGTGCCAGATTTATGTGGTACACGCTGTACCATGTTTCAGCGAATCTCCACTTTCAAAGAACTCTACACGGTTCTCAGAATTTTTATTTATTTTGTTAGGAAGCTATCTGATGGGAACTGCTTTTCTATGAACATATCCTGAATCTCACAATTTTCCTTGTCTCAATGGTACTTTCATATCGATTTTTATACTTTAAATGAAAGGAAAACGCGCTGATTTAGTTTAGCCTCAGACACTGCAGATCAGTAAAGGATGAGAAGCAGGTGTCATTTGTTTCATGTTGTGATTTGTTTTTTGGTTCTTAGTGGGCTTGTGGCCAGCAACAAGGGATCGTCACCCACTGTCAGTGGAAGATCGAAGGAAACACAGGTGTGACCAGTACTTGTTCACTGCCATCTACTTTGAGCCAGTTAACTGTTAATTGATTTTGTAATTTTATTACTATTGTTTGCACACTGTAGTGACTCATAGAATTATAAACACATTAGAAATATGTGGTATGGACCCATCCCATTAATTTCGACTAACATTTAGGAGAGTTTTTCCTTATGTGAAAAACTAAACATTTCTTAATTTTTTAAATTCATTTTACAGAATTAATAGTAATAGAAGAAAAATAAACATATTATCATAAGTATAATTGAAAAAAAAATCATGCAGAGGAGCTTCTGCTGAAAGCAGGCTGGAGGCTTGCGATACTTGTGCTGCAGAAGCAACACCATACCCCAATCGGTTCGTGACGGCGCCGGCTCGCGCCGGGAATATTAAAGATATCGAATGTTAAGGGAAGGAAATACTCTCCTAAATGTTAGTCTATATGGATGGAATGAGTGCATTACCAACTATTTCTTATGTTAATAAAATTAGACGGTTCACTACAATGTGACAACAGTAGTAATAAAACTAGGCGACCTGTGCAAATACTTTGCAGCATTAGTAGCCAGTCATGTGAAATGGAAATAAGTAAAATTAAATATTTATCATTTAAAAATATTTATTATAGATAGTAACAGTATACAGAATATTATATAAGCTTGTGTTTTCTTAAATTCATAACACTTATTTAAAATTAATTATAATTATAAAATAGATTCTTTTAATACATAAGAAAGATGGAGGACCCGTTCGAATAAGACCCGTGCTAATACTTCACACCGTTAGTGGAATGACTAAAACGTTGGGAAGACATGGAAGTAAAGTTAAATGTTCACGTATAGCTTTCTTCAGAATCAATCCGTGCAAGTGTTTAAAAGCACAAATGAAAGATCTTGATCCGTTGAGCGTTGTTAGATCAAAGAGAACTGTGTACTTTATTTAGAACCGAAGATATCCTAAAACAAACCGATTAAAATATTCAATGCAAAGACAGAAGGATCCCGCGTTTTAATGAAAGTAAACGAAGGAGAGACTTAAGTTAATTATGATACTTGATGACAACTCTGCGAATAAATACCTTTCGCTTAAAGCGAAAATGAAGGAAATGGGTCGGATAGAACGGCTTGACAGAATGACTTTAGTTTACACCCAGGACATCCCCATAAGAAATATACAGAAGGAAATCCCATTTGAGTGTAGAAAAAGTTTTACACAAAAATGAAGGAAATCAGCTGGGTAGTTTAGTCTGTCCGACTGACTAGTTTTCGTAGATTCTTTTAATATATAATACAATAAAATCAATGAACTGTTAGCGGGATTCTTGAAGTGGCCAGCAACAGATCTTCTGCTGACAGTGGGTTGGGATTCCTTATAGCGGGGGACAAGCCCTCCCCCCTCAAGAAAAAAAAAAAAAAAAAAAAAAACGAATAAAGTGACAGACGCTTCTCATCCTTTACTGACCTGTCCTGCAGTGTCTGAGGCTAAAGTAAACCAGTGTATGTTGAAAATTCGAAAGTACCATCTTGCAGACAAAGAAAATTGTCTTCAAATGATACAGCAAAATGTTCGTAGAAACGTTGTTCGCCTCAGACAGGTTACTAAAAGCAACTCAGTTCATTCCTACTTTCATCTCAGACGTGAAAGTACCGCATTTATGTCGGACACACTGTATACAATTATTTTCACCTGTGGGAACACATTTTTCGGAAGCTACAAAAGCGAAAAGGTATATATTGTGTCTTAGTAGTAGATGCATCAATAAATATAAATATCTTTTGACTTTCTCGTTCATCTGCAACTAGAAAGCCGTTAATTGTAATGTCACAAAATTTTATTTCAGTCCATTATGAGCGAAGTCGCCGTTTACATTACTTTGTTCTTCTCTTCTAGTTCCAAACACGAAATATAAATTCCACGAATTGTATTATGTGGAAAAAATCAGATGCATGCCTCCCAAAGTCAAGTATGATCTGCTGTAAGACCGTAGCAGATAGTTGTCCATTGTAATCGGTTGCCACCCAAGAAAAATTAGTTCATTATTGTTCTCTGATTATGGATCTTTAACACATCATGAGGGACCGACAAACGTAGCCAGAAATTCAGATTTTTCGGCACTGTAGTGCTTCACGCTACGCTCAAGACAGGCTGAGTTCGTAGACGTGTGATCGCGGCCCGAGGGCCCTCAGATAACTTGCAATTAATTGTGAAAGGAGGTAGATATCAGTGTGATTACCATTTCAAAAACTTTTTTGTTCTTTTAGCTCCATTTCACTTGCTGTAATATATGGTCTAAAAATCATAGAACAGTAACCTCCCCGCTATCTAACTTTTTCAATACACGATTTGTAAATCAAGTGCATATACTTGAGAAATAGCGTCATTTGAAAACGACTGTTAGGAATTACGAAAAGGTGAGTGTCTTATACGAAAGCTTAGATGTTTTACTATAATGTGTCCAAAAATCAGATTTTTTAACCGAATACTTTCATCAAAATCGAGTGAGGAGCGTTACGGAACTAAAAACTCGTGCGGAATGGAAATTAGCCTTTTTATTTTTTCACAGGCAAGGCAAAGCTAGTAAGGAAAAACTAATTTCATAAAACGATGTAGCGTCGTCTTGTATACCGTGAACAATTTTTACAACGTGAAAATCGAAAAAGTGTATTTTCCCCCTTTTTTGTCTCGGGTACGTCCGGCGCGTTGTGTGAACACGCAGCCGGCGGCGTGCGCCGACTAGGCTGAGGCGGCTCGGCCAAGCTCAGCTCGGCCCGACGGGCGCGACGAGAACCCGGGAGTATCGTGACTCGTCCTGCCCGAAACATCTCGCTCTCGCGACTGTGACGTCATCGCTCCCCCTCTACCAACCCTTTACCCGCCGTCAGCCGTCGAGAGCGAGGCGCGAGCGCTGCGGGAACCGAGCGGGAGTGGCGGCCATTTTGACGGGCTCTACTACATTCCTACTTACCGACTCAAGACAACCATATTTATTAATTTAAGAGGTTTAGAATAGCGGGGGACAAAATTCTGCCTAGGGTTTTCTGTCTTACTAGGTGAGAGTACCTGGTGACATCTACTATGGTAAGAAGAGTGATCACGCAGGTTTACCAACCTGTGATGAATAAGTGGCACACATTCCTTGGCTTAATAAGTGTTCCATGCTAAAAAGTCAGAGATAGACAGAAGACTGTGCTGCTTCAGTTATTGACATTGTTGTATTGTGAGAGAGACACTAATAGAGACTGGAACTGAACATATTTTGTAATATATGTCTCTGTATAATTATAAGTCATTGATTATGGGATTGTATTCTGCAGTACATTAAATTAGTACTGTCATTTGTTAATTACTCACAATTTCAATTTATTAGAAGAAGATTGGTATAATATTGAGAAAAAAAACCCACACATTTTGTGCTACTCTCTCGTCCTGAACAACTTTCGATACGAGTGTCTGATGCCTGTAATAGCAAGAGAAAGCTGCTAGGTTGAGGAACAGACTAGCTGGGCCTCATTCTCCTAGGAGCAAACTCAATAAAAGACATATACCAAACAAGATATAAGGACATGATATAAGTAATATATATTTTGTAGTCCTCAGAAGAAGAGATACATGGTCGTAACACTACAGTGTCCATGGGGTGATTTCGGACACTTTATTTGTCTGTCACAGGCCAAAGTTGATGCACATGGATTTTCTGTTTCTAGGATATTTTATTGGTTATACATATACCCCACCACTTAAATCTGACAAAAGCTACGAAAGTCATGGAGAAAATAATCTCAAAACTGTCCAAAATCACCCCGTTTGACGGCACAGTACTTTATGATGCAAGAAGTAGAGAAGATACAAAATGTGAAATGGCTATGGGAAGAAAAGCACTTTGAAGAAAAGAAATTTGATAACATTGAATATTAATTGAAGTTATAAATGGAGTCTTCCATCACTTCTTGGTAGAACACTTCCATATTTCAGGTTGAAAACAAACAATTTAGTTTTGCTCTACTAGTTAGTAGAACAAAAACAGACTGTTTCAAACCTGAAAAAAATTAATTGAAGTGTTAGGAAGTATTTTCTGAAGATTTTTGTTTAGTGTGTAGCCCTGTATGCTAATTAAATGTGAGAAATAATAATAAGATGCTAAAAGCTTTTGAAATTTGCTGCTACTGGAGAATCCTGGTGATTAAGAGGGGTAGATTGCATAATTAATGATGAGGTATTGAACACAATTGGGGAGAAAAGAAGTTGCTGGCTTACCTTGACTAAAAGATAAGACAATTGCTAGGATACATTGCAAGACATCAACAAATCATCCATTTAATACTGGGAGGAAATGTGTGAGGTAAAAATCACAGAGGGAGACATATATCTCTTATTCAGAGATTAACTGTTTGGAACAGGATAGGATGGCACAGAGAGCTTCATAAAACCAATCTTTGATCTGGATACAACAACATAAACAAAAAGAAGGAGAAAAAGAAGAAGAAAAAGAAGAAGAATTATAATGTGAAACTACCACAAGAATATTTTCATGCCATTTTAATAATTGTAGTTTATTGGGAAATCTACTTTTAGTTAATGGCAAGAATATACCAAAATATACAAGGTAGTCAATATTGATATCTGGCTCATTATAAATTTCAGGTCAATATATATCCTATAAAGTATTTTAAATATATGTTTGTTTTAAGAAAGTCAATAATTTCAGCAACTTTTGTAGGAAAATTCAATGCGTGGATGACTATTTCAGTACAGTTACATACCATTTACTTGTTCTTGATTGGCTATAATTAACGCAGTTTTCGCTGCTTCTCTATATTGCTTCCTTGCCATATAAAGACGAAACAAATATTTTGGGTCCTGGAAAGGAATATTAAAAATGTCCAATTTAGGTATCTGGATGCAATGTAACTGATATTTGATCATAAAATAAAAAATGAATAGGAAAAATTTTAATAATAGAAAATCCAATTGAAATGTCAATAACGGATGACAGATATATATTTTAGAGGGAAACATTCCTGGTACGAAAAATATATATAAAAAATAGAGATGATTTAACTTACCACGCAAAACAGCACAGGTTTGTTGATAGATACACATAAAAACACACACACACACACACACACACACACACACAAATGCCAAGCTTTTGCAACCCTAGTTTGCTTCATTAGAAAAGAGGAAGATAAGAGGAGAAAAAAAGGATAGGATGATGGTTTTAAGGGAGTGGGTAAGGAGTCATTTTAATCCAGGGAGTGGAAGGTCTTGCCTTAGGGGAAAAAGGAGAGGTAAACAAACACCCACACTCAAACACAACAAGGCAGACATATGTAAAAAGCAAAGAATTTTTACAGAGATGCTAGACGAGGCCGAGGCTCCGTCCAGAGATCAGAAGCAAAGATGTTGTCAAACGGTGGGCAGGAATTTGAAATTAACGGAGGTTGAGACTATGTGGGAAACAGAAAAAGAGAATATGCCGAAGGGCAAGTTCCCATCTCCGGTGTTTTTAAAGGAATGGTGTCATTGGGAGGTATCCAGATAACCCGAATAGTGTAACACTGTGCCAAGATGTGCTGGCCATGCACCAAGGCATTCTTAGCCAAAGGGTGATCCTCGTTACCAACAAACACTGTCTGCCTGCATTCGTTCATGAGAATGGACAGTTTGTTGCTGGTCATTCAGACATAGAAGGCTTCACATTGCAGGAATGTCAGTTGGTTAAATCATGTGGGTGCTATTGTAAGTGGCTCCGCCCTTAATCGTGTACAACTTCCAGGTTACAGTACTGGATTCAGTGGTGGTGGGAAGATGCATAGGACAGATTTTACACTGGGGGCAGTTGCATGGTAGGAGCCAAAGGGTAGGGAAGGTGGTTTGGGGATTTCATAGGGATGAACTAGGAGGTTACGAAGGTTAAGTGGGTGGCAGAAAGACACTCTTGGTGGAGTGGGAAAGATGGATCTCATTTCAAGTCAGGATTTAAGGAAGTCGTATCCCTGCTGGAGAGCCACATTCAGAGTCCAATCCAGTCCTGGAAAGTATCCAGTGACAAGAGGGGCACTTTTGGACTTCTGTGGAAGGTTCTGGGTTTGGGGGATGAGGAAGTGGCCCTGGCAATTTGCTTCTGTATCAGATCAAGAGGGTAGTTGCTGGATGTGAAAGCTATTATCAGGTTATTGGTGTTCTGCTTCAGGTATTCGGGACTGGAGGAGACTCGTTTGCCACGGAGACCTAAGCTGTAGGGGAGGGACAGTTTGATATGGAATGGATAGCAGCTGTCATAATGGAGGTATGATGTTGGTGGGTTTCATATGGTCGGATGTGTGTGCTGACCATTGGGTAGATGGAGGTCGACATCAAGGAAAGTGGCATGGGATTTGGAATAGGACCAGGTGAATATGATAGAACCAAAGGAGTTGAGGTTGGAGATGAAATTCAGGAGTTCTTTCTCACTGTGAGTCCAGTGCACATTCACATGAATGGACACAGGCAGACAGTGTTTGTTGGTAATGAAGATCCCCTGTGGCTAAGCATGTCTTGGTGCAAGGCCAGCACATCTTGGCACAGTGTTACACCGTACGGGTTATCTGGGTACTTTCCACTGACACCAACCTTTCAGAACTCCTGAGATGGGAACTTGCCCTTCAGCATATTCTCTACTTCCATTGCCCACCTGGTCTTAACCTCCATTAATTTCAAATTCTCGCTCACCATTCAACAACATCTTTGCCTCTGATCTCTGGACAGAACCTCAGACTCGACTGGCATCTCTGTCAAAATTTTTGCTTTTTACATATGTCTGCCTTGGTGTGTTTGTGTTTGTATGTGTGTGTGTGTGTGTGTGTGTTTGTATTTGTTTACCTGTCCTTTCCCCGCTAAGGCAAGTCCTTCCACTCCTGGGATTGGAATGACTCCTTACCCACTCCTTTAATACCTACATCCTTTTCGTTTTTCCCCTCCTTTCTTCTTCTTTTCTGATGAAGCACCTTTGGGTTGCCAAAGCTTAGCATCTGTGTGTTTTATTTATGTATATCTATCAATGAACTTGTGCTTTTTGCCTGGTATATATAGTTGTGTGTGTATAGACATCTGAGTCATTGTGTGAACGTATGTTTTTCTTTTTCTGATGAAGGCTATGGCCAAAACTTTCACTATGTGACTGTGGTGGTCTATTTTTTGTGCCTGTCAGCAGCTAAGTGACTGGTGAGTTGTTATCTATCCTCCATTATTGATATTCCAAAAATGAATTGGATATTTACTATGTGCAGATTCTAAGATTTAAATCTGTAAAGTTACCTTTGGTACACCATCAGTATCCCCCAAAAGAAATTCTATGAGCTGATTGGCAATGTGTTCATCATTGGCCACACCCACAACATCAATTGCATAAGATATGGCTTCAGGATCTTCAGAATTGGTTTTAAGTACTTTCATTAGGTGTTTCAATGCCTGCAAGTAATAAGGTTTACATCTAATAAGTTTTAGTAGTAACAAAGAAGATATAAATAATCTCTTCTCGGTGTGATGAAAGGAGATGATTGATCCACATCAGGCTGTAGCTATTTTGATGATCCAAATCGAGTTTCTTCAGTATGAAACAATGGAAATTCCAGGAAGGATTTAACAATATTTTTGAGATGCGTAGGTTGCTATTCACCACTGAGATGTCCTATGAACTGCAGAAAGGCACACATAACAGAATATAACTTAGTTAATAGCTTTTGGCTGTTACAGCCTTCATCGGTCAGAGAAACTCTCTCTCTCTCTCTCTCTCTCTCTCTCTCTCTCTCTCTCTCTCTCTCTCTTACACACACACACACACACACACACACACACACACACACACACACACACACACACAACCCCTATCTCCGGCCACTTTGTCTACTCTATGGGACTCAGCAACGATGAGGCAAAAGGGTCAATCCATATGAAGTGGTACAGGGATGGTTGCTTGACCATTTTTAAATATTTTAATTTTTTATATGTGATTGCCCTATATTTGAGAAGTTCAAAACTGTTTTTTAAAGTCATTTATCTTGCATCTTTACTGAATGGCGGCCATTTTTATTTGTCGGCGCGCGGCGATTTTTCAGTCTGGAGACATTAGCGAAAATTTGAATATCACTGCACTGGGTTAAGTTACAACATTGCAATTGACATGATTGTTTTTAGAAAAATGTCCTCTACAACATTGTCTATTACACAAAATACCCTAAATTCAAAAATAATCATTCAAAATGACCAACAAAATTTGGTATCCAAATTTTCAAAAATCCACTTTGTAGGCCCAAAAATAACAAACAAGGAGTGACTTATGAGAGTCTATTTCTTTCCTGTAGTTAGATATCATACACTACTAGCCTCATACAGAACAAGAACACTCACAAATGTTTCCTTAATTTTTTATGAATTTATGAAATTTGAAAATTTTCTTTTTTTGTAAAGTTTGAGGCTAGTTATCTCAGATGGGACTGAACATAAAAATATGATTTTTGCACAGTTTGTACACCTATATGATAGCAACATGCTGTAAAAATTTCAACATTGATATTTGAGTGTGAACAAAGATATGAATTTTTGAAAATGAGGAAATAATTCACATTACTATACAACTGATCTTATGGCTGTTACCTATTCATTTGTGATATTGGTGGAATATAATCAATTATTATTGAAGCAAGGTACTGAATTATATACAAAAAGTGGAAACATTACTGAAATTAACATTTATGGTATTTTGAAATACGAAATTTTAAAATAAATATTCTCAATTAACATCCTTCGAGATGCGACTATTCCTGAACCTGGAGGTGAATGTTAAGAACTCTTATTTCTTCTAACAGCTTCTGTGATATAGACTAATGCCCCCCAGTTGCTGTGGTAAGTACAAGCACTGAAAGTTTCCTTAAAACATTTTTCATTGATATCCAAACTTTGTCACTATTAGATTTCTTGAATGATGTTTTTGGGCCCGCAGGATGGGAAAATGCACAAAAACGTGCTGTGATCCACTTAAAGTTCATAAAAAGCCTATTACAAAAGGTTTGAGGGAAATAAAACTTGAACATTTGTCCTGGTTATGTGAGACTGAAACAGCTTCTGAAGTAAAACTTAATGTGATTCCTGGAAATTCCCTGTGCCCAAATTGTTACTCAAAAATATTTGTTGTGAATCCAGAACCAGAATCATGTAACCTTGCTAATGACATTTATACTCCTAACATTCCATATGTGTTTGTTTCTATCATCAAAATGTCAAACTGATGATTGCGGGTGCAAAACTTAGTGATCTTAACTACAAAGAGTTACTAGATTTAATGGTCTGTGATACCAACAGTTATGACTGCCTGATGAGTTTGTGTAATAAATGCCCTGGTAAGGAAACTGTTCTGTAATTGTTTCACAAATATTATGAGGAAATGCCAGACAATATTACCTTCAAACAGTGGGTTACAACTGACAGGGCAGAAATGATAACAGTGGTTAAAGCTCAGGAAGAGTACTTGGAATCTTTAATTGATAACTTACAAAAACTCAAAAGTCATCACTATGTTTCTAAAATCCAAAATCAGTTTTTGAAGAACAAAAAAGAACAACTTGATGAAACTGAATGCATAGTGCTAGCTGATTTTACAGAAAATTTTACATTTGTGATTCAGGATGCAATACAAGGGTACCACTGGGTGAATGACCAGGCAACAGTGCATCCATTTATTCTCTTCTTTAAAGATGACAAAGATGAAGTTTGCAGTTCTTCAATTTGCATTCTAAGTGACTACTTGTAGCACAAACTTTGGCTGTACATGTGTTTCAAAACTATGCAATAAATTACATAAAAGAAAACTTTCCAAAGGTTGACAAGCTGATATACTTTTCAGATGGAAGTGGCAGTCAGTATAAGACCAAAAAGAATTTTTCAAATCTGTGCAACCACAAAGTGGACTTTGGTTTTTTTTTTTTTGTTTTTGTTTTAGGGCGCACAACTTCTATGGTCATTAGCGCCCAGCCAAGAACATAGATTCGCTATGATCTCAAAAAAATGGAGACTGTCAGAACATCAACAAGAGGCTAAAAACGGAAGATAAAAGACAATTAAAAGGGTTAAATATCCTTGGATAAGTTGGCCAAGTTGATAAAACGCAAAACTCGAGCAGCTGCTCGTGTGTCATCAGCTAAAATTTCCTCCAGAGTAGACGGAAAGTGAAGGGCTACACGGAGATGATTAAAATTAACACAAGTCAGTAAAACATGTCGCACTGTCAGCAGTTCACCGCAGGAGCATAGCGGTGCAGGTTCGGCGGATAGCAAGTGACGGTGGCTGAAACGGCAATGACCGATCCGCAACCGAGCCAGGATGACCTCCTCCCGCCGAGAGGGGCGTGAGGATGTCCTCCAAGCGGTCGGGATCGGTTTGACAGTTCGCAATTTATTGTTGTACAGTGAAAGCCACACACTGTGCCATTGCGACACGATACTCCGGCGAAGAGCCCGTTGAACATCGTCCGATGGGACGCAAAAGGTAGCCATGCGAGGCAAAAGAGCTGCTGCCTTGGCTGCTGTGTCGGCGGCCTCATTCCCGGGCACACCCACATGGCCAGGGACCCACAGGAAAGAAACGTGACAGCTGTCATCCGCCAGCAACTGGAGGAAGCGTTGGATCCGATACACGAGAGGATGGTTCGAGAAAGGGTCCTTAAGACTCTGCAGGGCACTAAGGGAGTCCGAACAGATGGCATAGAAAGGTTGGCGGTGGCGGCAGGTATACAAAACGGCCTGGTGGAGGGCGAAAAGCTCAGCCGTGAAGTTCGAGCACCAGTCAGGGAGCTTGTATTGGAAACGGTTGTCCCCGACGACGAAGGCAGATCCGACACCGGCAGTGCTCTTGGAACCATCAGTGTAAATAAATACGACATTATCGAACCGCGAACGGAGTTCGACAAGCCTCGAGCGGAATACCAAATCCGGAGTGCTCTCCTTCGGGAGCGAACTAAGTTCGAGGTGTGTGTGAACCTGGGCCTGATGCCACGGTGGCAATGGGCTTTCGCTCATCCGAAGGGTGGAAGGAAGGGTAAAATCGAGCCGCTGTAGCAGGCGGCGAAACCGAACTCCCGGTGGAAGCAAGGCAATCGCAGACAACTGATATTGGCGATCGAGTGAGTCGTCAAAAAATAATCTGTAAGATGGATGGTTGGGCATCGACCGTAGGCGGCATGCGTACCGACACAAGAGTATGTCACGTCGATTGGTCAAGGGTAATACAGCAGCCTCGGCATACAGACTTTCAACAGGGCTGGTATAAAATGCACCGGTCGCCAGACGTAATCCACGATGGTGGATAGAGTTGAGACGGCGGAGAATCGACGGCCGTGCTGAAGAGTATACAAGGCTTCCATAGTCGAGCTTCGACTGAACAATGGCCTGGTAAAGGTGAAGCAGGACGGTACGATCCGCTCCCCATGACGTGCCACTGAGGACACGAAGAACGTTAAGGGATCGGGCACAACGGGCAGCCAGGTAGGACACATGTGTGGACCAGCAAAGTTTCCGATCCAACATGAGTCCCAAGAATTTTGTAGTCTCCACGAAAGGGAGAGCAACAGGGCCGAGACGTAGAGAAGGTGGAAGAAATTCCTTGTATCTCCAGAAATTGATACACACAGTTTTCTCAGTGGAGAATCGGAAGCCGTTTGCGATGCTCCAGGAATATAGACGGTCAAGACAACGTTGGAGAGAACGCTCCAAGAGACACGTCCGCTGGGCGCTACAATAAATTGCGAAATCGTCAACAAAAAGAGATCCGGAGACGTCGGCTGAAAGGCAATCTACGATCGGATTGAATGCAATGGCAAAGAGCGCCACACTCAAGACGGAGCCCTGTGGTACCCCATTCTCCTGGCAAAAGGTATCTGACAAAATAGAGCCCACCCGTACCCGGAACTTGCGATCCGCCAAAAACGCTTGAATGAAAAGAGGAAGGCGGCCCCGAAGGCCCCATGTGTGCAATGTGCGGAGAATGCCCGCTCTCCAACAGGTATCGTATGCCTTCTCCAAGTCGAAGAACACTGCTACTGTTTGACGCTTCTTTAGAAAGTTGTTCATAATGAAGGTCGACAACGTAACGAGGTGGTCAGCAGCAGAGCGGTGTCGACGAAAACCGCATTGGATATTAGTCAGGAGGCGGCGAGATTCGAGGAGCCAGACCAACCGAGCGTTAACCATGCGTTCCATCACCTTACAGACGCAGCTCGTCAGAGAAATGGGGCGATAACTGGAAGGAAGGTGTTTGTCCTTCCCTGGTTTGGGAATGGGGACAACAATGGCTTCACGCCAACTTGTGGGAACATGACCTTCAGTCCATATGCGATTGTAGGTACTAAGAAGAAAGCACTTGCCCGCAGGAGAGAGGTTCTTCAGCATCTCAATATGAATGGAATCGGGCCCGGGAGCAGAAGACCGGGACAGGGCGAGAGCACGATCTAGCTCCTGCATGGTGAAGGCGACGTTATAATTTTCACGATTAAAAGAGCGGAAAGAAGGCGGCCGTGCCTCCTCTACCTGTTTGCGAGGGAGAAAGGCAGGGTGGTAATGGGCAGAGCTCGAAACCTCCGCAAAGAAACGACCCAATGCGTTTGAAACATCAGCTGGGTCCACGAGGACTGCGTTCTCCACGGTCAGGCCAGGAATCGGGGAGTGGACCTTGATGCCGGACAAACGGCGTAGGCCACCCCAGACAACCGTGGAGGGAGTAAAACGGTTAAAAGAACTAGTAAAAGCAGTCCAGCAAGCTTTCTTGCTGTCGTTTATGATACGACGGCACTGCGCTCTCATACGTTTGTAATTGATGCAAGGACTTTGGGTTGGAGGCTGCATGGCACTTTTTTGCATCTTGCCATGGTAAAAATGCATGTGATGGAGTAGGAGGTACAACAAAATGTGAAGTAAGTAAAGCCACCCTACAAAGACCAATCACAGACCAACTTCTCACAGTACAAGACATGTATGCCTTTTGAAAGGATAATATTAAAGGCATTACCTATTTTCTGATCAAGAAAGAAGAAGTGGTTCTGCATATGAAAACAACACTTAAAACCAGATTTGAAAACTGTATAGCAATAAAAGGAACAAGGCATTTTCACAAATTTATTGCCATTACAGAAAACTTAGTTCAATGCTATGTAACATCATAAACGGAAATTTATGAGGATCATTCTGTCAGTAAAATTACATCTCTCTCTTTAACGTTGAATGACGTAGTAGCATGTGTGTATGATGGACAGTGGTGGCTTTCTGAGGTTGAAACAATAAGTTTGCAAAACAATGATGTTTTTGTGCATTTTTCATTTTTACCACCCTGATGGCCCAAGAACATCATTCAAGAAATCTAATAGTGACAAAGTTTGGATACCAATGAAAAATGTTTTAAGGAAACTTTCAGTGCTTGAACTTACCACAGCAACTGGGGGGGGGGGGGGAGGAGGGGCAAGGGGCATTAGTCTATATCACAGAAGCTGTCAGAAGAAATAAGTGTTCTTAACATTCACCACCAGGTTCAGGAATAGTCGCATCTCGAAGGATGTTAATTGAGAATATTTATTTTAAAATTTCGTATTTCAAAATACCATAAATGTTAATTTCAGTAATGTTTCCACTTTTTGTATATAATTCAGTACCTTGCTTCAATAATAATTGATTATATTTCACCAATATCACACATGAATAGGTAACAGCCATAAGATTAGTTGTATAGTAATGTGAATTATTTCCTCATTTTCAAAAATTCATATCTTTGTTCACACTCAAATATCAATGTTGAAATTTTTACAGCATGTTGCTATCATATAGGTGTAGAAACTGTGCAAGAATCATATTTTTATGTCCAGTCCCATCTGAGATAACTAGCCTCAAACTTTACAAAAAATGAAAATTTTCAAATTTCATAAATTCATAATAAATTAAGGAAACATTTGTAAGTGTTTTTGTTCTGTATGAGGCTAGTAGTGTATGATATCTAACTACAGGAAAAAAATAGACTCTCATAAGTCACTCCTTGTTTGTTATTTTTGGGCCTACAAAGTGGATTTTTGAAAATTTGGATACCAAATTTTGGAGGTCATTTTGACTGGTTATTTTTTAATTTAGGGTATTTTGTGTAATAGACAATGTTGTAGAGGACACTTTTCTAAAAACAATCATGTCAATTGCAATGTTGTAACTTAACCCAGTACAGAGATATTCAAATTTTCGCTAATGTCTCCAGACTGAAAAATCGCCGCGCGCCAACAAATAAAAATGGCCGCCAGTCAGTAAAGATGCAAGATAAATGACTTTAAAAAATGGTTTTGAACTTCTCAAATATAGGGCAATCACATATAAAAAATTAAAATATTTAAAAATGGTCAAGCAACCAATTTAATTTTTATTGTACCACTTGATTTGGATTGACCCAAAAGCAATCAGTGGTAAGGGTGAGGAAATGGCATGGAGAGGGAAATAGGAATGGAGGAGATGGATGCACAGTGAGAAGATTTAGGGCTGGGGGATTGCAAGATTGTAGGATACAGTAAAACCTCGTTTTTACATTCTCGGTTTTTATGTTTTCCCGCCATTTACACCATTTTTTGTCGGTCCCATCAAATTTCCTATGTTTACAATGTTAATTCGCCCTCGTTTTTGCATTAACATATCTACGCTTTTCCCGCGTTTTACACTTTTTGAAAGCATGTTCGGGAAGAAAAATGACGTAATGTACAAAAATTGACACTAGCATGGCTTTCCCCTTAAAGTATAGCGCTTAAAAATTATTCGCATTCGAGTTTCTTGACACTTTGCGTTTATTCAAACGTATATTTCGCGTTTCGTTGTTGACTTAACAACGTGCCGATTTGTGGCAATGTAGTTCTTCTTTTCACCAGCTTCTTTGGCAGAGCACCTGTCGTGTACTCACACAGTTTGTTGACAGAGAATAACGCTGATTTGTGGCAGTGTAGTTCGTCTTTCCGCTAGCTTCTTTGCCAGAGTGGCTGGCGTGTACTTAAACAATGAGAGCCAGTTGCTTTGTTGAAGTGAGAATACATAGTTGCGTTGTTTTTGTGATACATATTTTGATTAATAAAGAACTTTATCTGTCAAAGTTTGGTATCATAATACCCACAACCTCAAAAAAGCGATAATAGTGAGAGATGCCAATCCTATGCAAACGTCACAAAAATACTTATGCAAATGTTTGTACTGGAGAACGCGAATAAATTCTCTAATATTGTCATGTGAAACATCGAAAAATACAAAAAGAACGGAACTGTAGGAGTTTTACTATGTAAATAATTAATTCCGGTAAAAGGCAGTAATTTTGAAGATGTGTTACATAGCCTGGCAGCAGCGTCCAAACGATATCTATCGAAGCAGTTCAGGTAAATTTGAAGATGTATTATAGCCCAGCAGTTGCGTCCTCGATTATAATGAATGAAATTACGTAAAAAATTTGTACTTCCCATAAAATTACCAGTTCTGCCTGGCGCTTAAAATAGCGGCGGTGTCGATTATAATGAATGAAATTACGTCACAAAATTTCTACTTCCCATAAAATTACCAGTTCTGCCTGGCGCTTAAAATAGTGGCATCCTCGATTATAATGACTGAAATTTCGTCAAAAATTTCTACTTCCCATAAAATTACCAGTTTGCCTGGCGGTTAAAATACTGGCATCCTCGATTATAATGACAGAAATTACGTCAAAAATTTCCATTTTGCATAAAATTACCAGTTCTACTTGGCGCTTAAAACAGCGGTGTCCTCTATTATAATGAATGAAATTACGTCAAACATTTCTACTTCCCCTAAAATTAACAGTTTTGCCTGGCACTTAAAATAGTAAAAATTTGGATAACCTTTATTATATAATCAACTCCCTGGCGAGTATTTAGATGTCTATCATGTACATATATCGCACATAAACTACGAAAATAACAGGCTGATCCAGTAAGCATATTTTACCATTTAAAACATTATTTCCTGCATTTTACACCATTTCACTGAAGTCCCCTGAAAAGCGTAAAAACGAGGTTCTACTGTATATTGTAGGGAGAGTTACCACCAGCATAATTCAGAAAAGTTAGTGTTTGTGGGGACGATCCATAATGGCACAGGCTGTGTAGCAGTCACTGAAGTGAGCCACATCATTCAGAGCTGCATGCTCTGCAACAGGAAAATCCAGCTGTCTCCTGGCCACAGTTTGACAATGGCCATTCATCCAGAGGGAGAGAGCTTGTTGCTGGTCATGCCCAAAAAGAAAGCTTCACAGTGGTTGCAGCCCAGTTTGTAGACAACATGAACTGTTTTCACAGGTTATCCTGCTTTTTACGGAATAGGAGATTCACATGATGGGACTGAAGTAGGTGGTGGTGGTATGGTGTATAGGACAGGTTTTGCATATAGGTGTAGGTCTAGTGCAGGGGTATAAACCATGTAGCAAGGAGCTGGGATCAGGGATCAGGGATGAAGTAGGGATAGGCAAGGATATTATATGTTAGTTTCTCAGTTAGGGGGTTATAAGCCTGAGAGAAGCATCCACAAGAATAGGTATAAAGGGGATATAATTATGATTGAATCAATCATGAACAGACTGTGAGAAAGAAAGATGCAGTAGCAATGTCAGAGAAAAAGACTGGGACATTGACAATGGCAGAAGAAGGCAGCCAAAATGGAGAGCAAGGCAGTGGCAGTGGGAGACGCAGACAGGAGAAAGTGCTACTGGAAGGAAAACTATATAGTGGGAGAAAGGCAATCTAGACAGTGGCAGTGAAAGGGACATTATGTGTATGAAACCTTCTTTACTATGAGAGACTGGGTAAAAGCATTTAGCAAATTGTTTTGGTAGAAGCTTGAATTTGAAGATCAATCATAAGACGTCAGGTTCAGACTCGTTTGTTTACATGAACTTACAGCTCAAAGGTTATTGCATCACCTAGCAGCCATGTAGCAAAATGCACACCACTTACCTTTAAATAATTATTTATTGCATGAATTGTAACATTTTTTACCAACTTTTGTAACCAGTTATATTATTTGTTAACCACTAAATCAAACTGTATAAATTTCTTCAAAATTTGTAGCTAATTTATTTGAAACAGAATCTGTAAACGTCATATCACGTACGTGATGTATTCACGAGTTGGGTGCTTGATGGTAGTTGTAAGCTGCTGAAAGTCGTAGACAGCTGTGGTACGTTCTTGTAAGTTCGGTTGCCAGGAGCTTTAGGCCAGATGTATACAGTGCTGTAGTGTGATGGAAGAATCAATAAAAATCTGTTCTCACCTAAAAATGACTTTAGTTTGGTGGAAGAACCTTGGAGAATGTGCTGCTATTAACGTGACCAACATTTTCTCTTTTTTGAAGTTTGATTCGTTGTGTGGCTTGGAGTGCTTTAGTAATAAGCAACCCAAGCGATGACCTAAGCCCCATTCACACAGGCCACGCAACGTCTCAATGTTCTGTGTTAAAAGAGTGGAAACATATTTGGTGAGGAAGGCAGAATGAGGACTGAGGTAGCTGGTCCCTCATTTTTTTGTCAGTGTTGTTTAAACAGTAACATATTTGCCTTTTTTTGGTGCCCTGACAGGAGAATTTTTCCGATGGTTTAATATTTGTTTTAATGTGTAACATAACGAGAAACATTTGCAACCATGTCAGTTTTCAACTCACAGTGAAAGTAATACCTTTATACCAAAGAAGAGGGCTAAATGGGCACTGCAATAACAACATAAGCAGCCAATAAGAGGTTTTTTCTTGGCTGAACCTATATAAGTAAATGCCACATGACATGGAGTTCACTTCAAGTCAAGATTATATATGTCCTGCATTATCTGAAAGAAGCAGGGAAATCTACATTGATCTAAAAATTATCTGTTTACGTCTAGATTCCGATGTCCATCAACAACTTCTCGCATGAGATATTTTCACAGTGGTGGAATCTGCTAAACTTTAAAGACGTGAATGTGGCCTTCAATTACATTTCACTTCACGTCGGCACTGATACAGCTTCTTTAATTTCGAGGTGAGCAGTGCTGACTTTAACTGCATGATAATAGGGGCAGTAAAATGAATTAAATGAAACTTCATGTGCAACATGGATCTGAACTGTTTTGAGTGCTGAAAATTCAAAGGTGCATATATATAAAGTAGATGAAGTTTACTTACCAGGTGAAGGAGTACAGGAAGTGATAGTAACATAAAACACACACACACACACACACACACACACACACACACACACACAGATATAAACACAAGCTTTTGCAACCCAGTTGGGAAGGAGAGGGAAAAGGAAATGATGAGGGTTTTAAGGCAGTGGGTAAGGAGCCATTCCAATCCCTGGAGAGGAAAGACTTAAGGAAGGTAAACAAATACACACACACATATATACACAAACTCCTTCCCTTCTGCCTGAAGAAGCTACTGGGTTGTGAATGCTTGCATTTATATGTGTGTGTGTGTGTGTGTGTGTGTGTGTGTGTTTTATGTTACTATCATTACCTGTGCTGCTTCACCTGATGCTAGAGATAGGCAGGAAGCATTTTAACATTATCTAAAACTAAGGACGTGGTATGATGCCCATGCCTGAAGTATTTATAAACACTGATATTATATTTCTTGGTTGATTAAAACTGTGTGGAAGACCATGATTTGAACCCAGACCTTTCGCCTTTCTCGGGCAAGCAAGCTACTCTAACATTCTTCATAGCCCATTCTAACAGCTTTAAATCTGCCAGTACCTCACCTCCTACCTCCAAACCTCCACACAAGTTCTCCTGCAAACTGTGCACGACTATCAATCATGGAACAAATGATATTGACTAAAGAAAAAAGAATCTATACTATAATGTGATGCAAACTAGGCAAATATGATATTGTAAATACTGATAAATGCACTTTGTGGAATAAGCCTGATTTCTTGGGAAATAAAAGCTCATTTTAATACTCAGTTTCTATGAAACAGAATACTATTTTACCACGGAGAGTATATGAATCAAAATGGATCTTAACTGTTTTGGGTTCTGTAGAGAGAGAGAGAGAGAGAGAGAGAGAGAGAGAGAGAGTATTCCAAAGTGTGTGCATTCACCGACACACACACACACACACACACACACACACACACACACACACACACAGAGCCGCAAGCTGGAGAGCACTAGAGGCCGAGGCGCTGTTAGGCACAGGCTAAGTCAGCACTATGTGAGTGTCCAGGCGTGCAGACAGTCGCAGCATGTGCGGCCAGTGGGCATTTGGTGTAATCTGTGTTACAAATTTTCATTTCCTCCTTTACCGCCATACAAGAAAACTGCAGAGGGCTGGACTGATTATGAAAATCACCTACGGCAACACTTCATGGCTATCGGCATTGCAGATCCACAAACCAGTAAGTCTTTTTCTCTCTTGGATCTCTCTAAGTTTTATCAATTTCTATATCAGTTAGCTCCTTTAAAAGAAACCTTGACATTTGAAAAAATGTGTTCTCTTCTATCTGTCTACTACAAGAAACAGTCTCATGGAGTTGATCACGTATAGCTTTCTATCGATGTAAAAAGCAACTTCACCCATCATACAGAGCTTGGGCAGCAGAACTACAAGGGCTTAGTAGGAAATGTCACTTCATTACCGAGTTCAGAAAGAATCATGCTAATTACATAGTTAGGGACACTATTCTACGATCCGCTCCCAACAGGGAGTTTCGTCAGCGGGCTCTTCAACTTGACAACCTCTCGTTAGAAGTAGTTTTGTCCATTGCTCAAACTTTTGAAATAATTCATGTTGCAGGGCCACAGTTAGAGACCTGGGATGACATTGGTAAATGCAGTTGGCTAGGGCACTTGTTGACATGTCTTCAAGCAGTACGGATGAGGAAGTGGCTGTGGTACACACTTCAAACATAGCACAAGACAAACAGGCGACAGAACAACTTAAAGGCCAAACAAGGTTTTCTTCTTTGCCTTCATTC
The DNA here is from genome assembly GCA_026315105.1 of Locusta migratoria. Lineage (NCBI taxonomy): Eukaryota > Metazoa > Arthropoda > Insecta > Orthoptera > Acrididae > Locusta > Locusta migratoria. The sequence continues at coordinate 78,057,638 of CM048746.1, read as the reverse complement.
CCACGATATTTCTCCCATCATTCAAGGGACGACTATCCCCAATGTTGTGCTACTTGTCATAAATGCAGAAAAAGGGGACATATATCTTCCGTTTGCAGATCACAGAAAGTTCAGAACATACATGAAGACAAAACTGATGATGATTCAGTACTATTTGTAAATTCTACAATGTCCAATCCTAACAACTTGTACCTTACTGTTCAAATGTTCCTCAAATACAAGTTGACACAGGATCTGCTGCCAGTATTATTACCTCACAAACATACAAACACATTTGAGTGGATGTGTGTGTATTTGTTTACCTTCCTTTTCTTCCCCCAACGTAAGTATTTCTTCTCCCAGGATTGGAATGGCTCCTAACCCACTCCCTTAAAACCCTCATCATTTCCTTTCTCCTCTCCTTCCATTGTGTCTGAAGAAGCAACTGGGTTGCAAAAGTTTGCGTTTATATGTCCCTTGTTTCACAATGTTTACATACCTACAACTGTCAACAGATTTTCTTGCTAGTCAGATGGATGTCGGCCTCTCTTACAAGTCTGTTGTCCAAAATGTCACTGTCTTTGTGGTTGATCACACATGCACCAAGAATTTTGAGGCGCATGTTACTTTGAAGCAAATGGCCTGGCCAAAATTCTTTCGGGCACGGCTTTAGCCAGTAGCTTTCCAGGACACAGTAAAGCAAGAATTGGATAGGTTGACAGTCTCTGGAGTCTTGCTTCCGATAACCTCCAGCGAATGGATGGGCCTCACCTTTAGTGGTCATCCGCAAACCTAATGGCAGCCTTTGCAGCAATTTCAAAGCCTCGGTGAATGTTCAGTGCCTCATAGACACTTACCCCATGCCACGCCATGAATAGTTGTTTTCCAATTTGGCTGGGGGCCAGAGCCTCCTCAAAAATTGACCTTTCGGAAGATTATCATCACTTATTTCCAGATGAAGCCTCTTGTCAGTTCCTTGTATTGAACACACCCTTTCGATTATATCAATATCAATGGCTACCATTTGGGATCGCCAGTGTACCAGAAATTTTTCATCATTTTCTGGAACAACTTCTTGTCACTGTTAGGGGATGCATCAACTAACAAGACAATATTGTAGTCACAGAGGTCACCACAGATGAACACCTTTGGAATTTACATACGCTTTTCTCAGTTCTTCAATCCACAGGCCTTAAGTGCAACTTTCAAAAATCTCAATTCTTTCAACCCTCCATCATATACCTGCAGTTTCTACTTTCCAGAGATTGCATTCACCCTCTTAATGAGCATGTAGCTGCTATCGATGCTTTTGGAAAAATTGCTTATTATCACAAGTTTCTACCATTGGTGGTGGAGATTGCACATCCATTACATTTTCTTCATCAGAAGAATGTCCCTTTACATTGGTCTGCGGACTGTGATACTTCATTTCAACATCCCAAATCATATCTTCAGAGGCACCTTTTACATCTACATACATACTCCGCAATTCACCGTAAGGCGCATGGCGGAGGGTACACTGTACCACTACTAGGCATTTCCTTTCCTATTCCACTCCCAAATTGAACGAGGAAAAAAAGAATGCCTATATGCCTCCGTACGAACCCTAATTTCTCTTATCTTGTCTTTGTTATCTTTACGCGAAATGAAAGTAGGCGGCAGCAAGATCGTACTACACTCAGCTTCAAATTCTGGCCCTCTAAATTTACTTAACAGAAATTCACAAAAAGAATGTCGTCTTTCTTCCAGCGATCCCCAATTGAGTTGCCGGAGCATTTCCGTGACACTCGCGCATTGGTCGAATCTACCGGTAACAAATCTAGCTGCTCGCCTCTGAACCGCCTCTATGTCTTTCTTTAAACTGATCTGCTGTGGGTCCCAAACACTTGAGCAATACTCAAGATGTGGTTGTACAAGCATTTTATATGCGGTCTCCTTTACAGGTGAAGTACATCTTCCCAAAACTCTCCCAATAAACTGAAGTCGGCTGTCCGCCTTACTCACAACTGTCCTTACATGCTCGTTCCATTTCATATCGCTCTGCAATGTTACACCTAGATATTTGAATGATGCAACAGCATCAAGAAGCTCACTACTAATGCTGTATTCGAACCTTGTCTTGCTAAATACTGTCCTGGTCAACTGCTCGTCGTGGCTGCCAAAACCTCCAGGCATGGGATCAGTGCCATTCTAGCACATAAATATCCAGATGGGTATGAACATCCCATTGCATATGCATCGAAGACCCTGAACACCTCTTGGCAACACGATTCTCAAATACAAAAAAGAGGCCCTCATCATCATTTATGCTTTGAAAAAGTTTGGTGTGTTTCTCTATGGAGCCAAATTTCATCTCATCACAGATCACAAACCTTTGGTCTCTCTTTTTCATCCTGCAGCTTCTCTACCAAACAAGGCAACCCACAAACTTCAACGTTTGGCTTTGTTTCTATCCCACTTTAACTATGAAATTCATTTCTGTCCTACGGCTCCCCACCTTTAATCGTTATGAACTTCTCTGTTCTCATTTGGATGAGACAGAAAAACATGTAGTTGAGGGTTTTCCTATTACGGGGAATCATCTCGCTTAGGCCACAGCAGCGGATCCTGTTTTGCATCGTGTTATTGGCTAAGTCACTAAAGGCTGGACAGAGCGCTTTTCTGGAAAAGCTTCTGATGTCATAAGCAATTGCTTCTTTCTCCAACTTTGCACTATGTCACACAATGGCTTGTCGCCGACACTTCGCCATGCATGGTCATCCCAGCATCTTTGAAATTGGCACTACTCTGATTACTTCACCAGAAACAATGGGGAGTGTATCGCATAAAGACACTGGCTCACTGTCACTTCTACTGGCCCGGCACTGATACGGACATTGCACACATGGTTGCTACCTGCGAAACCTGCACCTCTAAGGTGCTGGCACCGAAGTCTTCTCTGTCACCTTGGCCTGCCCCTACACACTCATAGGAATGCATGCATATTGATTTTGATGGCCTTTTTCTGGGCACTTCCTGGCTCCTGGTCATTGGTGCTTACTCTAACTTTCCATTTGTTGTCTGTTGTGCATCTCCTTCCACAGCAGCAAACATGGCAGCACTCGCCAAATATTTTTCTCTTGAAAAGTTACTAACACCCTTCTCTCGGATGACAGACAACAATATATTTCCACTGACTTTTCTGCCCAGTGTGGCATCAATCACATCACCACTCCCCCATTCCATCCTCAATCATATTGGAAAGGTGAGCACTTTGTTCACATGTTCAAAACCCAAATGAAAAAGCTCCTTACTTCCACCTCCATGGATGACGCACTACCGAACTTCCTTGCATCTTACTGTTTCATGCCTATGGGCAACCATAGTCCAGCATAACGTCTGCAGGGCCGCCAGCCACGCACTCTTACACCTGTTCTGTGCACCTTCTCGCTGACTGGTGACCCTTCCACTAGGAAAATTTTTCGTGGGCACTTGTGTTTGGGTGTGGGGAAATGGTAGGCAAAGTAGATACAAGGCCATGTCATTGGTCTGAGAGGGCGGCGCCTGTACAACATTCAGACGTCATCAGGGGAGGTAGCACATAGCACAGACCAATTTCGTTCATGGATCACACCAGCAGTCACTCGACAGGCAACACCATTACAACTAGCAGCAAATGAGGACATCAAAATGGAAGTAAACTCTGAACTTCAATCAGGGATGCATCCGCGAAGAGGACTGAACTCTAGTGTCACCCATCTTTCCACCATTCCAGACGATAGTCCACATAACAACATCTATAAATGTCACACTGTCTCCAATCATAGGCTTACAAGTCACACCACACAGGATAGGACATTTTCATCCTGATGATAAGGTCCTACCCAAGAGACTTCTCTAAGGACACAGATGATGAGATGGACATAGGTGGCGTGCATTACACGAAAAAAAAAAAAAAGTGTCAAAAGTAAAAGGGGGAGAAGTGCTATGTAAGCTGTGCACTATTCGAACTAACTAGTGAGCTTGCCAGTGCTAGAAACTGAGGCAGAGGCTACTATGTCAAGGGACTTAAGTAAAATGGTGTAAAATGCAGGAAAATGTAAAATGCAGGAAATAATGTTTTAAATGGTAAAATATGCTTACTGCATCAGCCTTGCATTTTCGTAGTTTATTTGTGATATATGTACACAATAGGCATGTAAATACTCGCCAGGAAGTTTATTATACAATAAAGGTTATCCAAATTTTTACTATTTTAAGCGCCAGGCAAAATGTAATTTTATGGGAAGTAGAATTTTTTGACGTAATTTCATTCATTATAATTGAGGACGCCACTACTGGTCTATGTAACACATCTTCGAAATTACCTGAACTGCTTCGATATCGTTTGGACACTGCTGCCAGGCTATGTAACACATCTTCAAAATTACTGCCTTTTACCGGCGTTACATAATTATTTACGTAGTAAAACTCAAAGTTCCGTTATTTGTACTTTTAGATGTTTCACACGACAATATTAGAGAATTTATTAGCGTTCTCGAGTACAAACATATGCATAAGTATTTTTGTGACGTTTGTATAGGATCAGCACCTCTCACTATTATCGCTTTTTTGAGGCTGTGGGTATTATGATTGGGTACTTTGACAGATAACGTTCATTATTAATCAGAAATATGTATCATATAAACAATGCAACTCTTTATTCTCACTTCAACAAAGCAACTGGTTCTGATTGTTTGAATAGACGCCAACCGCTCTGGCAAAGAAGCTAGCGGAAAGAGGAACTACACCGCCACAAATCAGTGTTATTCTCACGCCAAGCAGTCTGGCAAAGAAGCTGGTGGAAAGAGGAACTACATCGCCACAAATTGGTGCGTCGTAAGTCAACAACAAAAGACAAAATATATGTTTGAATTACGCAAAGTGTCAAGAAATTCAACTGCGAATAATTTTTAAGCGCTATACTTAATGGGGAAAGCCATGCTAGCGTCAATTTATGTACATTACGTCATTTTTCTTCACGAAAATTCTTTCAAAAAGCTTAAATCCTGGGAAAAGTGTAAAACGAGGGCAAATTAACATTGTAAACATAGGAAATTTGATGGGACTGACAAAAAATGGTGTAAATGGCGGGAAGACGTAAAAACTGAGAATGTAGAAACGAGGTTTTACTGTATACTCCCTCCACCCCTTCCAAGCTTTCTATGCTATATGAAAACATAAGTTAATTTTTGGATATTACTCAAACACAATAAATAAACAAATAAAAGAAAAAATACAATGCTCCTACATAACCATATTTCAGAATTAAGTAAGAGTTGGAGAAACTATTAGATAAATCCTCTTCTCATTATACATGTGTTATCAACAAATTTTAACGTAATTGAACTATGAAGTAAATCTAACCATTTAAAATTTTCAAAATTTAATTGCATGTACAAAATGTAAGAATTTTGAATCTTGATTTCATGAAATTTGAGGTTGAAAGTTAACTGACCTTATTATAATCCCCAGCATGAAAATAATACTTTCCAGCCAATAGATTATTTTTTTCTGTTTCAAAATGCAGTGCAAGGCTTCTAAAATCATCTGGTCTTGGATCAATTTCTACTGAACTTGACAATATTTCCCCATACAATTCCATCTGCCCATGCTGCCTTGCGAGCTGAAAGGCTTCATCATAGCATTGTGACATTACCAGGAAGCGGATTGCAGATTGATAGTCATTAAGCCTTTGAAAAAACCTGCAACAAATGAAACAATTTGAATAAAAGTAATTTTACTACTAATTAGGTTACATTCTCATGTAAAGAATAAAATATAGAAATACATCTGCATCTTATTAAGTTTGATTCAAAATAAAAACACCATGCTCAGTGACTTTATTATAATGTATAATCAGTTAGACATTTTTCAGTCAATAATGAAATGCATACCTTTAAAAATGTTGTTTAAAATATATAAAATATTTCAATCTTCAAGTTAAATGCTACGTTCACACTGAGGCAGGTGTGGTTTTCACACAACTTGAAAATTATAAAGTGATTCTCTACAAATGGACTCTGTAATGAATCATGTTGGGATTTATTCCCATCTGCTTGCATTACTGAACATGCCGATACCACTGTTGCATAATAATGAGTGTAATTAGTCTATTATAATTTTCTTTTACAAAACTGTTGTTATTATTTGCTGTAAAGTAGTTAGCTGAGATCTTTTTTCTATTATTTGAAGCCAAAGAAGTTTATTCAATTAGTAAATTGTGATTAAGATTTGCACCACATTATGATGTACACCTCGAACTTTTGTTTCCACACACAGACAGTGTTAACTAATATTATTAATGTGTCGAATGTGCGTGCCTGGTATAAATGGTTGTAATTAATGAGACTTGTAAGCTGGCCATAAATGAGGACACCTGGGCAATAATAAATCATTAAAAGTGTCAACAAACTGTAATTCTGTGTGTTGCCTTTGTCATTTGTAGTGAATTAATTCTCGCCCCATGAAATAACAGCCAGCCACCGCTGAGAGCATTGATCAACGACTACCTCAAGAACTTTGAATATCAACGATCTCCAACCGGGTAATGTGACAACTCTCATTAAACTTTGACAAAACAGGGCATATACAGTTTCATACAGTAAATGGCATGACAGCATTAATAAATTTAGACTTTCAACAGAAGTCTGAAGCTACGGTAGAATTTTCAAAATTTTTAGGTGTTGATGAGGGATTGAATAGGAAGAAACACATTGAAGATCTGCTGAAACGTTCAGCTACTTACACTATCAGGGTAATTGCAAAATTTGGTGATATACAACTTAGTAAATTAGCTTACTATACCTATTTTCATTCACTGCTTTCATATGGGATCATATTCTGGGTCAATTCAACGTTGAGTAAAAAAGTATTCATTGCACAAATGCGAGTAATCAGGATAATTTAATAATGGAAAGTCCAGGTTGGAATAAATAATATAGTGAGGACAGTTACAACTCACCGCAAAGACGTGGCGACGAGATGCGACAGGCACATACAAAAGACACACACATACAACACCTTCAGCTATCGGCCATGGCCTTCTTCAGAAATAGAGCACTCTCGCAATCACACAGGCACACAACACAGTCATACAACCATCACCTCCGACTGCCACACTTCGAATCACGCTCTGCAGCGAATCGGGGACGGGAAGGGATAGAAAAGTTACGTCACGGTGGTGGGGATGGGTTAGATGGGAATAACGAGATGCAGCTTAGGAATGGAGTGGGGACAGGGGTGAGCGGAGAAAATAAAATAAAGTAATATATATATACGTAAAAAATAGATGAAGTACACTTACCAGGCGAAAGGGCACAGGCAGTAATAGCAACAAATAAACACACAGACACACACACACACAAAAATGCTAGCTTTCGCAGCCTAGCTGCTTCATCAGGCAGAAGGGAAGGAGAGGGAAAAGGAAATGATGAGGGTTTTAAGGAAGGGGGTAAGGAGCCATTCCAATCCCGGGACAGGAAAGACTTACCTTGGGGGAAAAAACGGAAGGTAAATAAATGCACATACACCCACACATTTACACAGACACAAGTACACTTAGGCAGACATACTCATGTATGGTGTATTGGTTCAGGGATTCAGGACTGGAGCAGACTCGTTTTAGGTCTTCGTGGCAAACGAGTCTGCTCCAGTCCTGAATCCCTGAACCAATACACCAATAACCTGATAACAGCCTTCACATCCCGCAGCTATCCTCCTGGTCTGGTACAGAAGCAAATTGCCAGAGCCACTTCCTCATCTCCCCAATTTAAGAACCTTCCACAAAACCCCAGAAGTGCCCCTCTTGTCACCGGATACTTTCCGGGACTGGAGCGGACTCTGAATGTGGCTCTCCAGCAAGGATACGACTTCCTAAAATCCTGCCCCGAAATGAGATCCATCCTTCATGACATCCTTCCTACTCCACCGAGAGTGTCTTTCCGCCGCCCACCTAACCTCCGTAACCTCCTAGTCCACCCCTATGAAATCCCCAAACCACCTTCCCTACCCTCTGGCTCCTACCCTTGTAACCGCCCCCGTTGTAAAACCTGCCCTATGCACCCTTCCACCACCACTTACTCCAGTCCCGTAACCCGGAAGGTGTACACGATCAAAGGCAGAGCCACTTGCGATAGTACCCACGTGATCTACCAACTGACATGCCTGCACTGTGAAGCGTTCTATGTGGGAATGACCAGCAACAAACTGTCCATTCGCATGAATGGACACAGGCAGACAGTGTTTGTTGGTAACGAGGATCACCCTGTGGCTAAACATGCCTTGGTGCATGGCCAGCACATCTTGGCACAGTGCTACACCGTCCGGGTTATCTGGATACTTCCCACTGACACCAATCCTTCAGAACTCCGGAGATGGGAACTAGCCCTTCAGCATATTCTCTCTTCCCGTTGCCCACCTGGTCTTAACCTCCGCTAAATTCAAATTCCCACCCACCATCTTAACATCTTTACCTTGGTTCTCCGGACAGAGCCTCTGCCTCAAGTGGCATCTCTGTCTGACTTCTAACTTCTTTGCTTTCTACAGTTCTACAGTATGTCTGCCTAAGTGTACTTGTGTCTGTGTAAATGTGTGGGTGTATGTGCATTTATTTACCTTCCATTTTTTCCCCCAAGGTAAGTCTTTCCTGTCCCGGGATTGGAATGGCTCCTTACCCCCTTCCTTAAAACCCTCATCATTTCCTTTTCCCTCTCCTCCCTTCTGCCTGATGAAGCAGCTAGGCTGCGAAAGCTAGCATTTTTGTGTGTGTGTGTGTGTCTGTGTGTTTATTTGTTGCTATTACTGCCTGTGCCCTTTCGCCTGGTAAGTGTACTTCATCTATTTTTTACGTATATTTTTCCTTTTAGGAATTTTTCCTCTATAATATATATATATATATATATATATATATATATATATATATATATATATATATATATATATATATTATAGAGGAAAAATTCCTAAAAGGAAAAATATACGTAAAAAATAGATGAAGTACACTTACCAGGCGAAAGGGCACAGGCAGTAATAGCAACAAATAAACACACAGACATATATATATATATATATATATATATATATATATATAACAGATGACTTACCAAAAGGACCGGCTCGTCGATAGAAACAAATAAAATAAATAAAATCACACACAAACACACATACAAGCTTTCGCAGCCTAGCTGCTTCGTCAGGCAGAAGGGAAGGAGAGGGAAAAGGAAATGATGAGGGTTTCAAGGGAGTGGATAAGGAGTCATTCCAATCCCGGGACAGGAAAGACTTACCTTGGGGGGAAAAAAAGAGGGTAAACAAAAACACACACACCCACACATTTACACAGAGATATATATATATATATATATATATATATATATATATATATATATTATAGAGGAAAAATTCCTAAAAGGAAAAATATACGTAAAAAATAGAAGAAGTCACTTACCAGGCGAAAGGGCACAGGCAGTAATAGCAACAAATAAACACACAGACACACACACACACACACACACACACACACACACACACACACACACACACACACACAAATGCTAGCTTTCGCAGCCTAGCTGCTTCATCAGGCAGAAGGGAAGGAGAGGGAAAAGGAAATGATGAGGGTTTTAAGGAAGGGGGTAAGGAGCCATTCCAATCCCGGGACAGGAAAGACTTACCTTGGGGGAAAAAATGGAAGGTAAATAAATGCACATACACCCACACATTTACACAGACACAAGTACACAAGTACATAAGTCTGTGTAAATGTGTGGGTGTATGTGCATTTATTTACCTTCCATTTTTTCCCCCAAGGTAAGTCTTTCCTGTAGTTTCTCATATTGTTTATAACCATTTTCGGCATTTCCTAGTCACCTCACGTTTGTTTCCATTCCCGCTTTTCCACATTTCCGTTCGTTTTTCCTACTTTTCCCATCGTATTTCAGCTACTTTACGTTGGTCTTGACTCTACTATTCCATCGTCAGACTATTCTTAGCCTCAATATCTTAATCTGCTACCACTCCACCAATCCTATTTAGACGTTTTCCTTGCTTTCTCACGCGATTTTCTCGTACTTTTTTCCGATTTTTTCCGATTTTCACCATCCTTAAACCCCGTTTGCCCGCCATACCACTACCTAACCATTAATACTACGTGGTTGACCACTTAAGGTGACCACAGTTTCAACAACGAATTTTAACGACTTTTTCTTTTTTCTATTTCCTTCCTTTTTGCTTATCTGAATTACTTTTCACATTCATTTTTTTTTTAATTTATATATATAGATATATATTTCTATACTTTTTTATTTTATTATATTATTTTATTCGTTCATTGCAACCTGTTACATAGCCCATATTTCTCACTTTTCCTTCATCCATATATTATGCCTTCCTTACAACATCCCTACAACCCCATCCAGTTTTATTTACATTCCCTCCATAAGCATGCTTTTTCCCTAGTCAGATTACGCTCCCACATTCTTTTTATGCAGGCTTGTCTGACATTTGGAATCACTCCCAAGGGCCTCACACTGAAAGTTCCCATCTCTGGCTGTAATCCATCCTTTCATCCCGCCCTATACCAATTCCAAACTGAACAATCCATATCCCTCACCCGCCTAATCCTTAACCTACACATCAACTCCGCCAATGAACACACCTGTCAACTCCTATCCCTAATCAAAATCCTCAACCTTTCCTCTCCTACATCTACACCTGCAGTTCAGAATATCCTCCTTCAGGCCAACCACAAATTAGAACAGCATGCCACCCAGCACCTCAAAAAACTATCCAATCTCCTGGTCACCCACCTCCGGAAAGGCAATACTCTCTCCCTCAACAACCTCTCCAGTAAACCTCAACCTCCTCTGATTGCACACAAACCCAGTCTCTCCCATCTACTCAATCTCCCACTCCCAACTCCTCTCCCTCCCAAACCTCAAAATTCCAATCCACACAATCCGGAACCACAACATCCCAATTCAGTGGTCAACCTCTCCTCTAAACCTCTCTCCCAATCTGAAACCTCTGTCCTATCCAAAGGACTGACCTTTAGCCCTACTCCCAAATTCAACCAAACAGCCCTTGTGAAAGATTTACTATCCTATACTCGCAGTCTTAGTGTACTTGTGTCTGTGTAAATGTGTGGGTGTATGTGCATTTATTTACCTTCCATTTTTTCCCCCAAGGTAAGTCTTTCCTGTCCCGGGATTGGAATGGCTCCTTACCCCCTTCCTTAAAACCCTCATCATTTCCTTTTCCCTCTCCTTCCCTTCTGCCTGATGAAGCAGCTAGGCTGCGAAAGCTAGCATTTGTGTGTGTGTGTGTGTGTGTGTGTGTGTGTGTGTGTGTGTGTGTGTGTGTGTGTGTCTGTGTGTTTATTTGTTGCTATTACTGCCTGTGCCCTTAGGTTGTTGGTGTACTGGTTCAGGGATCGACCTCCATCTGTCCAACGGCCAACTTCACACATCCGTCCACATCAAACCAACCAACAAACAACAGTACCTACACTATGACAGCTGCCATCCATTCCACATCAAACGTTCCCTTCCCTACAGCTTAGGTCTTCGTGGCAAACGAGTCTGCTCCAGTCCCGAATCCCTGAACCAGTACACCAACAACCTAATATCAGCTTTCACATCCCGCGGCTATCCTCCTGATCTGGTACAGAAACAAATTTCCAGAGCCACTTCCTCATCCCCCCAAATTCAGAACCTTCCACAGAAGAACCCCAGAAGTGCCCCTCTTGTCACCGGATACTTTCCGGGACTGGAGCGGACTCTGAATGTGGCTCTCCAGCAAGGATACGACTTCCTTAAATCCTGCCCCGAAGTGAGATCCATCCTTCATGACATCCTTCCCACTCCACCAAGAGTGTCTTTCCGCCGCCCACCTAACCTCCGTAACCTCCTAGTCCATCCATATGAAATCCCCAAACCACCTTCCCTACCCTCTGGCTCCTACCCTTGTAACCGCCCCCGTTGTAAAACCTGCCCTATGCACCCTTCCACCACCACTTACTCCAGTCCCGTAACCCGGAGGGTGTACACGATCAAGGGCAGAGCCACTTGCGATAGCACCCACGTGATTTACCAACTGACATGCCTGCACTGTGAAGCGTTCTATGTGGGAATGACCAGCAACAAACTGTCCATTCGCATGAACGGTCACAGGCAGACAGTGTTTGTTGGTAATGAGGATCACCCTGTGGCTAAACATGCCTTGGTACACGGCCAGCACATCTTGGCACAGTGTTACACCGTCCGGGTTATCTGGATACTTCCCACCAACACCAGTCTTTCAGAACTCCGGAGATGGGAACTTGCCCTTCAACACATTCTCTCTTCCCGTTGCCCGCCTGGTCTCAACCTCCGCTAAATTCTAATTCCCGCCCGCCATCTTTAACATCTTTGCCTCGGTTCTGTGGACAGAGCCTCAGCCTGAAGTGGCATCTCTGTCCAACTTCTTTGGTTTCGACAAATGTCTGCCTAAGTGTGTTTGGATGTGGATATGTGTGAGTGTGTGTGTATTTGTTTACCTTCCTTTTTGTCCCCTAAGGTAAGTCCTTCCACTCCTGGGATTGGAATGGCTCCTTTTCCACTTCCTTAAAACCCGTATCCTTCCCTTTCTCCTCTCCTTCCTCCCTCTTTTTCCCGAAGAAGCCACCACTGGTGGCGAAAGCTCGAATGGTTGTGTGTTTTTGTGTGTGTTTAGTGTTCCTATCGACCAGCCTGTACTTTAGGTAAGTCAAAAATCTTTATATATATATATATATATATATATATATATTATAGAGGGAAACTTTCCCGGTGGGATAAATAAAAATAAAAATAGAAAAGAGATGACTTACCAAAAGGACCGGCTCGTCGAGAGAAACAAATAAAATCACACACAAACACACATACAAGCTTTCGCCACCACTGGCAGCTTCTTCAGGAAAAAGAGGAAAAAAGGGGAGGAAAAGGGAAGGATATGGGTTTTAAGGAAGTGGAAAAGGAGTCATTCCAATCCCAGTAGTGGAAGGACTTACCTTAGGGGAAAAAAAGGAAGGTAAACAAATACACACACACTCAGACATATCGAAACGCAAGCACATATATATATATATATATATATATATATATATATATATATATATATATATATTGAGTGAGAGAGTGAGAGAGAGAGAGAGAGAGAGAGAGAGAGAGAGAGAGAGAGAGAGAGAGAGAGAGAGAGAGAGAATATGCATGCACACTGCAAGTACACAAGACCGCATACACACACACACACACACACACACACACACACACATGATCACACATTCACACACCACTCAAAATAGGCGAGGTTTGGGATAGAGAGGTAGGAACTGTAAGGTATGGAAAAATATATATATATAGGGAAGTTATCGTAGGTTGAGGCCTGGTTGATTTCGGGATCGGAGAATGTATTGTAGGGATAACTCCCATCTGTGCAGTTCAGAAAAGCTGGTGGTGGATGGGAGGATCCACCCGGGCCATCTGGATCCTCCCATCCACCACCAGCTTTTCTGAACTGCACACATGAGAGTTATCCCTACAATACATTCTCCGATCCTGAAATCAACCAGGCCTCAACCTACGATAACTTCCCTATATATATATTTTTCCATACCTTACAGTTCCTACCTCTCTATCCCAAACCTCGCCTATTTTGAGTGGTGTGTGAATGTGTGATCATGTGTGTGTGTGTGTGTGTGTGTGTGTGTGTGTGTGTGTGTGTGTGTGTGTACTTGCAGTGTGCATGCATTTTCTATATATTTTACTTTACTTTACTTTATTTTATTTTCTCCGCTCACCCGCCTCCCCACTCCATTCCTAAGCTGCATCTCGTTATTCCCATCTAACCCATCCCCACCACCGTGACGTAACCTTTCTATCCCCTCCCCCTCCCCTCCCCTCCCGTCCCCGATTCGCTGCAGAGCGTGATTCGAAGTGTGGCAGTCGGAGGTGATGGTTGTATGACTGTGTTGTGTGCCTGTGTCATTGCGTGAGTGCTCTATTTTCTGAAGAAGGCCATGGCCGATAGCTGAATGTGTTGTATGTGTGTGTCTTTTGTATGTGCCTGTCGCAGCTCGTCGCCACGTCTTTGCGGTGAGTTGTAAACTGTCCTCACTATATTATTTGATCAAAATAATTGCTGGAGCCCACCCAAGAGCATCCTGCAGACATTTATTTAAGAATATAGGGATCTTCATTATAGCTTCACAATATATATCCACTCATGAAATTTGTTGTTAACAATCTAACTCAATTTCAAAGTAATAGCAGTATGCATAGCTACAACACTAGGAGTAAGGGTGATATTCACTATTCAAGGTTAAAACTAACTTTAGCACAGAAAGGGGTGAATTATGCTGCCACAAAAGTCTTCAGTCACTTACCAAGCAGCATCAAAAATCTGACAGATAGCCAACTGGTATTTAAAAAGAAATTAAAATAATAAAACATGATTAGAAAAAAAATTAAAAGAATAACAATCCTTAAAATATTGAATGTCATGTATAGTCACCACTTACTAAACTGACACATTCCACATAATTGCAAAATTTCATATATATGATCTATGGAACAAGTATTAATCTAAACTAATCTCGCTTCAGTGTACGTCATTGAAGACTGTAGTTATCTCTTTATATCATTTACTTACTTTTACATTTCACTTGTTACGATTCTGTTATTTACTTTATTTTCATTGCATCACACACTCTATACATAAATACCTGAAATATCTTGTGTTTGTCACAATGTTCTCACATGTGACCTGTAGGAAGAATGAACATAAATTGGTTGTTTTTGTTTGCTAATTGTGCCTGTTGGGATCAATTTCTAGTAACACTATGATGCTTGTCTTGCTAAACTGTATTTCATGGTCGCCTTCATAATAAACATTTTCCACTTTGACCAATTTATCAGTATGTTGTAGGCAACAGATCCTTTTATGTTCACTCAGATGGGTGTTAACACTTCTTTTTGTTGTACTGATGTAAACCTGTCCACAAGTATAAGGAATTTTATAAACACCTGGTGTAGCCAGATGATGTCACATATATTTTGCTGATCTTACACATTCTTTAACTTCCTGGTGGGTCCAAAAGCAGATTACCGATCATATATTCTTAACACTAATGTGATCCATGATCTTACTAATAACTGGAAGAAAAACTTTCTCCTTGGGCTGGTTCTTTCCCTAGAGTGAAGGACTAAATCTATCTCCTTGTTAGAATAGCCATTCTTCTTGAAAGTACTATATATTGTAGGTGTTTAATCTTATCTTACCAGTATACTGGCTCACGTATTATGTACAAATGTTCTACTAATATTTTTAGCAGATCTCAGATCTCTCTTTTGCCTTGGGTGGTGGTTAATATTTTTATGCAGTTAATGGTCAGTATGTGTGTCTTTTCTGTACACCCTATGGCACAATATGCCATTCTGTCATTTGATGACAAACACATCAAAACATTCAATCGTCCATTACTCTCTGTCTCCATAGTATATTGAAGTTTTGGATTGATGCTGTTAAGGTGAAACAAGAAGGCATCCTATTCCTTTACACCATGTGTCCATATAACAATGGTATTGTCTACATAGTGATATCATCTGGTTGGTCAAATGCCTCCAAAAACAAGATAGCCAAAGCTGGACTAAGGGGCTTTCTACAGGCACACCATCAATCTGTTCATAAGAATCATTATTATTGAAAGTAAGTTGTGGTGAGGCAGTGTTTGAATAAAGCCTCAATATCACAAGGAAAAATATCCGCTATGCAAGAATAGCTTCATTCACCAGAATCATGGTACTAAACGATGACACCACATCAAAACTAATCAGGATATCATGAGGGTCTACACTTATTTTCTTTAATATGTCGATGGTGGGTGATGAATTCTTAATGTGACTGACCATTCTACCAACATGAGGTTGCATCAACAAGGCCAAGTCTTGCCAACTCATAGTGGGGCAACCTTAAGGTGTTCACCATAGACCTCAGAAGTACATGCAGTTTATACATCTTGGGCAATCCATAAAGTCTAGGACAGTATTCTTCTGTTTTACACAGAAACTCCTTGTCATTGGAAGAAAAAGAAGATGCTTTTACCAATTGGTTGATCATTTTTAAAATCTTCAATGTCAGATCCTTCTAAATCTGTTTATAATTGGTGGGATCCTACTTGTCCATGATCTTCCTTTGTTTATCCTCACTCTTCATTATGACAGCAGCATTGCTCTTTTTGTGTGCTGTGAAGTGCGTGTTTCTGATTGTGTGAATACTCTCCTTTCTGATGAACGACAATGGCTGATAGCTTAAGTGTTGTATATGTGAGTGTCTTTTTTCTGAGCCTGTGGCAGCTCGTCGTATGTCATCATGGTGAGTTGTAAAATATCCTTATTACACTGTTGAATTCCAACCTGGACTTTCTATTATTAGTGATTGCTGTTCGCTATTCACAATCTGCATCAATTTTAAAAATAAATATGGTAACTACTATTTCTGTTAAACATTTTTTAAATTTATTCTTTACTGTTGTGGTGTTTCATGAAATTTCAACAAAAAGCCATAGTACACCATTATGATCTTTCATGTATGGAGGATAAGCATATGAATTAAAGGAGAGAAATAAGCAGATTAAGTTAATTCTGGAGAACCATACACTGTTATCAGATGTCTGTCTGCACAGAATGGAGATAAGGTGCAGCTCTTGGGCTTTGTCAGGTTGATTTGTGGGTATTTCCACTTGTTGGTGGAACATTTTGTAACAATACACTATAATTTTATTTCATTTATCAGCAATGCATATCGCCTCCGGTTCCCTCTTGCTCACAATATAACTGACTTAATTTCGTTCATCATTTTTTACTTCCGGACAAGTGAGAAGATGGAACCGTGATCGTAGTTCTTATCACTCTCTTGTCTATGTTAGTTCTGTACAGACATCTTCCATTCATGTACCCATTCAATGTAAGTAATTATGATGCAAATTGTTGTTAAAATATAATACTTAAATTTAAAATCATCCCCTCTCTTTGGCTTTTATTTAAATGAATCCCTCCACATCAAATATTTATTTTCTAATGTTTTCAGCTCCTTGACGTCCGTAATTGTTTAATGTTCAGACGCCATTACGATCGCTTCGCATGTCTTCAAAATTTCACTCCCTATTAGTCATTCTTATACAATACCTTGCTTGATTACAGAACCTGCAATCATTTCTTTTGTAATTTTATGAAGCCCGATCATTTTTTCCTTTTTCTATCATTACCATTAACTTCATGTTTCATCCACGGTCAAACAAAAAGGAAAAGCGAAGTGAACTGTCTGAGCATTAGTCTAGTACGGAAAGTATCTCAAATAATCTCATATTAAACAATAAAAGATTCACATTTTCAGTTTCTGCAGTACGAAGCATAGGATCCAGCTAGATGCTTTCTGTAAGTGTTATAACATGCTGTTGTTTTGTGTGGGGCTCAACTTTAACATTCAACCCACACTGTATTTGGCTTAATGTTTATAAATGTTAATTTGTGCTGTGTTTTAACTAAATTATTCCAAATTCAAAATTCCGATACAACCAATCCTTTATCCAAATTACAATCGCGGAATCAATTTTAACAACTTATGGCATCATATGAAAGCAAGGGTAATGTTATAATATTATTCTACGATGCTACAGGTTGAGTGTTCTTTGGAAGTTCAAAGCTATTTGCTCTGGTATGAGGAGGACACTGTGACCATACTGGTGATTGTGGCATCTATGCCCCTCCAGCAGACGTATTGTCTGGCCAGCTGCTTGGTCAAGTCTAAGTACTCAACGATGGAGGGCACGCAGTATGACCAAGTGTGGCAGGCCTTTGTCAACCTGGATGAAGATGACACCTTGTATCCAGGAGAGCTCCTGTTGCTGTGCCCAGAATGCTTGCAGGGTAGGATGTGACAAATTCTTTGGGATGGCATGCCACCCATTGTAGATGTAGTGGGAAACTTTACAGAGGTCGGATCCCTGGCCGTGTGCTGTTGGACAAAGTCCATATCAAGAGGAAGTTTGGTGACTCCTTCCTTGGTCTTGGTGTCCGTGTGGAAGAAGATCTCTGAGTTGGCATCATGGAAAGTAAATACACATTAGCGTGACATGCTGTTGAACAGAACACATATGTGTAGCTCCAGAGAAATAATGTCCACTGCTGTTAACTGGTGTGGAGTCTTGGTGTGAACAGTGGTGGTTGATTAGTGCAGAGGAAGCAGCAGCTTATGCTTGATGAAAAGAATGAATTGTCAGTCATATACATAATTGAAAAACGTTTTTATCCCAAAAATATTAGGCAGTGCTTCTTTTCCAGTCTGGCTCGAATACCACTGTGTAGTATTCAGTGTCCATAGGACAAAATTGATTGTTCATTCCACACCATCCACTACAGTGGAGAGAACTGCCCAAAGTCCTTAATCTGATGCATCTGCTGGCAAGACAAGAGGTTTGGACAGGTCATAAATAGTGATGCAGGTAGGTTGCAAGAAGGTGACTTGAGGTTGCGATATGCTCTGACACATTCTGGTGACAGTTCCACGGGACATTGTTGAGAAACAGGCAGTGCAAGAGTACAGCCATTACTACAGTGTGTTCAATAATAACTGAGTTGTCCCAAGACTGAGTTTTAATTGAAACCTTTGAGGAGTTTTGAATAGTTTCTATAGTCTGGGGGGGATGATGGGCAAGAGGGGGGGGGGGGGGGGGGTTGGCTGGATACTGGAAGCACTGAAGGCCTTTCCCAAAAATATTCTATTTGCCAAGGAAAAGGTCACATTAGCCTTTGTCACATCACAAATGAACCTCACCAGAATTTCCAGACACCCGGATTTTGTCTAAAAATTTTGAGTTACAGGAATGTCCCCTATGAGCTGTTCAATATATATCTGGAAAATTGTGGGTGCATTGCCAATACTGAATGTAAATCTATTATACTGGAAAAGCAGACAGGGATTATCAAACACCAGTACTTCCTGAGAAGCCGCATCTAATGGCAGTTGAAGATATTGTGATATTACAGATACTGGGAGAAGCTGATTATTTCCATGTGAAAAGCTGGTTTTGCCAGGCTGTTGGGTTCCCCAGTCGGCCGGCTTACAGGTAGTCAGGGTTTTCCTAATGTGCTTGGAAACTGGAAGCACTCTTGGCTGAGCAAGGGCATCTATTCCAGATTGCAACTGAAATGCAGTATAGACACAAACATTATTCTAAAACGCCATATAAAATCGGGGAGTGATCATAAGGCAAATATAATTATATGAATGGATTCAGGAGACTTGGTAGAATCAAACACTGTAATTACAATTTCAATATCTCTTACAGATAAAAAGCTGACAAATTTTAGTACTATAATAATAAT
Organism: Locusta migratoria; assembly: GCA_026315105.1. Classification (NCBI taxonomy): domain Eukaryota; kingdom Metazoa; phylum Arthropoda; class Insecta; order Orthoptera; family Acrididae; genus Locusta; species Locusta migratoria. The sequence continues at coordinate 78,038,241 of CM048746.1, read as the reverse complement.
AAGACATATTTACAATTACTGATACACAGTGTTTATGAGTAACAGATTAAGAAGCAAATGGGCAGCATTCCACCACGCTACCTATCTTAAAAGACTTACCACATTATTTCCGTATTCTTTCAATGAACTTTGTTTTACACTCTTGTTCTGCCTTTCGTTGAGGTAATAACATTCTTGTGTCAGAACATATTCCACCACAGAAACATAAAACACGAATCCAGCAAAGCGCATTACATTTATATATGTATTTTATTATATTTAATATAATTGTTTGTTAAATGTAAACAACATTTGTAGGGAGGTGATCAAAGTATTTAATTCTGTGATATTCAAATGTATAATATTTGGAAGGGAAATTGTATGTTTTAAAGATGAGGCTTTAGGATGTGCGGATGGATACAATTTTGGGAGCAGATGGAGCACACTTTCAGACGCTTGGAAGGGACTTGTAACTTGGATGTGGTAGTGAAAGGTTGTGACGTTGGGCGGTCTGAAGCCGTGTTACGAACTTTAAGAGATATGCCTGTGTGGACTTAGAAAATTTATGGTACTGTGACTGCACAACTTAGTCTCTGCTTGAAAAGTGATAAACTATGCATGGTAGTAGGGCTGTGCAACTGTAATAATTCAGCAATCATGTACTTGTGTGATTAAAACTGTGTTTTACAACAAATACTGTAACCATGGATTAATTTGGAACTTTTACTCTCAAATGTGTGTGAAACTTATTGTGCCTCTCATGAACAATAGTTGGGGAAATATTCAGTTATTTACCGATGCATGAAGTAGGACCACCTCCACATTTTCATGTCCAGAAAGAGAAATAAACTCTATTTATAAAGAATTACTTCGTGAGTGAACCACTTCTTTATCTTAGATTCCATTATGTTGGTTATTCAGAAGTTTAATTTATGTTTGTTTAAATATATTTTCACGTCATCATATGCAGATTAATAAACTGGCTAAACTACAGACTAATTATTGATCCTTTTTTTTTCCCCTTGTGGTTTTAGGGCACACAACTGCTAAGGTCATTAGCGCCCAGACAAGAACAGAGATTCACTAGATCTCAAAAAATTGGTAACTGCCAGTTAGAATATCAAGATAAGGCTAATAACAAAAGATAAAAACAATTAAAAGAGTTCAATAGCCTTTGATAAATTGGCCAAGTTCATAAAACGCAAAACTCAAGCAGCTGCCCGTGTGTCATCAGCTAAAATTTTCTCCAGAGTAGATGGAAAGTGAAGGGCTACACGGAGATGATTAAAATTAACACAAGACAGTAAAACATGTCGCACCGTCAGCAATTCGCCGCAGGAGCACATCGGTGCAGATCGGCGGTTAGCAAATGACGGTGGCTGAAACGGCAGTGACCAATCCGCAACCGGCCAGGATGACCACCTCCCGCCGAGAGGGGCGTGAGGTCCTCCAAGCGGTCGGGATCAGTTTTACAGTTCTCAATTTATTGTCGTACAGTGAGAACCACGCACTGTGCCAGGACGACACGATACTCCGGCGAAGAGCCCATTGAACATCGTCCGATGGGACACAAAAGGTAGTCATGCGAGGCAAAAGAGCTGCTGCCTTGGCTGCTATGTCGGCGGTCTCATTCCCGGGCACACCCACGTGGCCAGGGACCCACAGGAAAGAAACGTGACAGCTGTCATCTGCTAGCAACTGGAGGGAGCGTTGGATCCAATACACGAGAGGATGGTTCGAGAAAGGGTCCTTAAGACTCTGCAGGGAATTAAGGGAGTCCGAACATATGGCATAGAAAGGTTGGCAGTGGTGGCAGGTATACAAAACGGCCTGGTGGAGGGCAAAAAGCTCAGCCGTGAAATTCGAGCACCGGTCAGGGAGCTTGTATTGGAAACGGTTGTCCCCGATGACGAAGGCAGATCTGACACCGTCAGTGCTCTTGGAACCATCAGTGTAAATAAATATGGCATTATCGAACTGCGAACGGAGTTTGACAAGCCTCGAGCGGTATATCAAATCTGGAGTGGTCTCCTTGGGGAGCGAACTAAGTTCAAGGTGAGTGTGAACCTGGGCCTGATGCCACGGTGGCAATGGGCTTTTGCTCAACCGAAAGGTGGAAGGAAAGGTAAAATCGAGGCGCTGTAACAGGAGGCGAAACAACTCCCGGTGGAAGCAAGGCTATCGCACACAATGGATATTGGCAATCGAGTGAGTCGTCAAAAAATAATCGTGGTAAGATGGATGGTTGGGCATCGACCGCAGGCGGCATGCATACCAACACAAGAGTATGTCACGCCGGGTGGTCAAGGGTAATACAGCAGCTTCGGCATACAGACTTTCAACAGGGCTGGTATAAAATGCACCGGTCGCCAGACGTAATCACCGATGGTGAATAGAGTTGAGACGGCGGAAAATCGACGGCCGTGCAGAAGAGTATACAAGGCTTCCGTAGTCGAGCTTCGACTGAACCATGGCCTGGTAAAGGTGAAGCAGGATGGTACAATCCGCTCCCCATGACGTGCCACTGAGGACACAAAGAACATTAAGGGATCGGGCACAAAGGGCAGCCAGGTAGGACACGTGTGTGGACCAGCAAAGTTTACGATCCAACATGAGTCCCAAGAATTTCGTAGTCACCACGAAAGGGAGAGCAACAGGGCCGAGACGTAGAGAAGGTGGAAGAAATTCCTTGTATCTCCAGAAGTTTATACACACCGTTTTCTCAGTGGAGTATCTGAAGCCGTTTGAGATGCTCCAAGAATATAGACGGTCAAGACAGTGTTGAAGACAACGCTCCAAGAGACACGTCCGCTGGGCACTGCAATAAATTGCGAAATCGTCAACAAAAAGGGATCCGGAAACGTCGGCTGAAAGGCAATCTACGATTGGATTGATTGCAATGGCAAAGAGAGCCACACTCAAGATTGAGCCCTGCAGTACCCCATTCTCCTGGTGAAAGGTATCTGACAAAACAGAGCCCACCCGTACCCGGAACTTATGATCAGCCAAAAACGCTTGAATGAAAAGAGGGAGGCGGCCCCGAAGGCCCCATGTGTGCAATTTGTGGAGAATGCCCGCTCTCCAACAGGTATCGTATGCCTTCTCCAAGTCAAAGAACACTGCTACTTTTTGACGCTTCTTTAGAAAGTTATTCATAATTAAGGTCGACAAGGTAACGAGGTGATCAGCAGCAGAGCGGTGTCGACGAAAACCGCATTGGACATTTGTTAGGGGCGGCGAGATTCGAGGAGCCAGACCAACCTAGCGTTAACCATGCGTTCCATCACCTCACAGACGCAGCTCGTCAGAGAAATAGGGCGTTAGCTGGAAGGATGGTGTTTGTCCTTCCCTGGTTTGGGGATGGGGACAACAATGGCTGCACACCAACTTGTGGGAACATGACCATATGCGGTTAAAGGTGCTAAGTAGGAAACACTTGCCTGCAGGAGAGAGGTTCTTCAGCATCTCAATATGGATGGAATCGGGGACGGGAGCAGAAGATCGGGACAGGGCGAGAGCATGGTCTAGCTCCTGCATGGTGAAGGAGACATTATAATTTTCACGATTAAAAGTGGAAAGAAGATGGTCGTGCCTCCTCTGCCTGTTTGCGAGGGAGGAAGGCAGGGTGGTAATGGGCAGAGCTCGAAACCTCTGCAAAGGAACGGCCCAGTGCGTTGGAAACATCAACGGGTTCCACAAGGACTGCGTTCTCGACGGTCAGGCCAGAGATCAGGGAGTGGACCTTGATGCCGGATAAACGGCATAGGCCACCCCAAACAACTGTGGAGGGAGTAAAACGGTTAAAAGAACTAGTAAAAGCAGTCCAGTAAGCTTTTTTGCTGTCGTTTATAACTTTACAACATTGCGCTCGAAGTCGTCTATAATTTATACAATTCTCCAACGTCGGGTGGCGGTGGAAGGTGCGCAAAGCACGTCTCCGGGCTCTAAGAGTGTCACGGCAGGCTGAAGTCCACCAAGGGACCAGGACACGACGTGGAGAAGAGGATGTACGAGGTATGGAATGTTCGGCAGCTGTGAGAATAACCTCTGTGAGGTATTCACAACCTGATTGTCACAGCTGGGAAAATTCTGATCTTGAAAAACAGCCACAGAAGAATAAACCCCCCAGTCAGCTTTAGAAATGTTCCAACTGGTGGGACGAGGAGATTGGGAATGATGCAGGACGTGGATGACACAAGGGAAATGGTCACTGGAGTATGTGTCAGAAAGTGCATACCACTCAAACCGACCGGCAAGCTGAGGAATGCATATCACGAGGTCTATATGGGAATAGGTGTGTGTCGTGTCGGTAAGGAAGGTCGGTGCACCGGTGTTGAGGCAGACAAGATTGAGGTGATGGAGAAGGTCCACCAAAAGGGAGCCTCTCTGACAAGGTGCCAGAGAGCCCCATAGGGGGTGGTGGGCATTAAAGTCGCCTACCAACACGAAAGGTGAAGGGAGCAGATCCATGAGGTGAAGCACATCTGCCGTAAGGGCAGATGGCGATGGCGAATAGATATTACAGAGGGAAAAGGAAAAGGTGGATAGAGTGATGCGGACGGCAACTGCCTGTAGGTGAGTATACAATGAAATGGGATGGTGATAGATGTCGTCCCGAATGAGCATCAGAACCCGTCCATGGGCTGGGGTACCTTCCACAGGTGGCAGATCGAAACGCACAGGGGTGTAGTGGGGTAAGTCTGCACGATCACTTGGACGTAACTTAGTTTCCTGGAGACAAACTAGAAGCGGGCAGTACAATCAAAGGAGGAGTTTTAATTCCTCCCGATTGGAACGAAAGCTGTGACTGTTCAATTGAAGAGGCGCCATGATAAAAAATAAGAGAAGGGAAGATAAAAAGGAACAAGCAGGTGGGGTCACCTCGATGGCCGCTGAGGACCGGACTTCAAGGGAGCACTACTGTCACCATCTAGAGGCAGAGAGTCATGTTCCATAGGTTCAAATGAGTCATCTGCCACCTTCTCGAGCTTATCAGGAGGGGCAGCTTCCGCTGCTGGTAAAATGCCGGTTGCCCAGCTAACAGTAGTGCGTCCGGCGAGACAGAAGATGATCGGGGCCGACTACTGTTGGACGTCATGACGGATGGGTCACGCCTCGGCGGGGAAGGAGAGGAACTCTTTTTCTTGTTGGTTCTTCTGGAAGAGTGACGGTGAGAAGAGGCAGTTGATGGTTGGGAAGCCTGAGAACACAGAAAATCTTCACGGACGGGTTCCTTTTTCAAAGTCCGGGCATCTTGTTTATGTGCCCGCGGTTTATTAGAGGTTGATGAAGACTGAACTTTAGAAGCAGCAGGAGAAAGTGGGGACATGGAACGGGCAATCTTCGGGCTGGCGGATCACACAACTGTGTCAGCGAAAGTGAAGTCACAGGTCTGGGTACCTGAATTGTTAGTAGGTCGAGTGGAGGTGAGGACCTTACTGTATGTGCCCGCTGGGAGGACTGTGGGCTTTCAACTCGCCAACAACTTTCGAGCGGCAGATGTTGATACCTTTTCCGTAACCCGAATTTGCTGGATGACCTTTTCATCCTTATATACAGGGCAGTCCCGAGAGGAAGCCGTATGGTCACTGTTGCAATTAAGGCAGTGAGGGGGTGGAGGTGGGCAATCCCCCTCATGGGCGTCCCTACTACAAGTGACACATTTTGCTGCATTTGGGCAAGATTCACGGGTATGGTTGTACCTGTGGCATTGGAAACAGCGCGTTGGGTTTGGAATATAAGGGTGGACAGAGATAACTTCGTACCCTGCTTTGACCTTCGATAGGAGTTCAACTCTGTCAAACGTCAAGAACACAGTATGAGTTGGTGTCAGCTGGTTATCTACCTTTTTCAACACCCTATGCACGGCTGTTACACCCTGATCGGACATGTAAGTTTGTATGTCTTCGTCAGACAACCCTTCAAGGGATCTCGTGAAGACTACCCCCCGTGACGGGTTGAGTGTGCAATGCGCTTCTACCTTGACAGGGAATGTGTGTAACAACGTAATCCGGATTAGTTTTTAGGCTTGGAAGGCACTGTCCACTTCCAGCAACAATGTTCCATTGTGCTGACGCGAACAGGTTTTAACAGGGCCAGCAATTGCATCAACACCTTTCTGAATGACGAAAGAATTTACAGACGTGAAATCTTTACTGTCAGTTCGAGACACAACAAGGAATTTCGGAAGATTAGGCAGAGTTTTCTTTTGCTGAGGCGAATCTATCTTTCGTTTCTGGGTCAAAGTCACTGAAGAAGAGAAGGAAGTCATTGCGGAAGTGTCCCCCATGATTACCGGCGTCTCCAATGGCGCGCTCCTTCCTAGTGGGGGCCCTCTCTGAGGGCTTACCCGCCTTAGGTGATTGTTCACACCTCCCAAGAACTGACAGAGGGACCAATGGGCATGTTCGGAAGGTACCAGCTCAGGTAATCACCCCTCCCTGGGCCTGGCCTTTACCAGGGGGTACGTATGTGCCCTTCTTGTCTATCCGGGGCGGGGAATTACGCTTTACCCCGTCACCTGCTACGCATGATAATGCGTGGGTCGGCCTTTAGACACGCACAGGGAGGAAGGAAGAAGAAAAGAGGAAGTGAAGAGAAAGAAGGAAAGGAGTGTCTCAAACACCGAAGCGGAGACTAATGAGGAGGAAAAGAAGGCTAGGAGAGTACAGCAAGGTGAGAAAGAAGCAAAGGTTAGGAAAGGAGGAAACCAAGGAATAAGAGAAACCATGACAAGAAACCACCTTAACTCGCAAAGGGCGCCCGTCTCCAGGCGAAGGCATAAACCGGGAGGGAAAGTGAAGCAGCCTTGGGCGGAAGAAAGGCTGCTTCGGCTCGGGGCCCCGTGCGCGCCACACATGTACCCACAAAAGAGCTGTGGGTCCCCTGGGGGGTTGATCTTGTTTAAACAGATTGGGTAGCTGTTTAGGGCATAGGAGCTGACATACATAACTCACCCCTATGTACAGAGACAACGAGCTTAAACTTTTACTACCCTGAGTTATGTATTGCCCAATTCTTATTGGTGAGTACTGATAGGAAGGTCGCAATATGCATCTCAGAGGTCAATCTTGGCAAACACTTTGCCTGTCGTATAATGCAAACAGATTAGTGTGAGCTTTTGCAGAACTTGTTAACTGCTGTTGGCAACAGTGCTATATGGGTTTTGAAACATGACTGAAAAGATGGCTGTGTTTTTGGAAAAGAATTCTGCCATCTATAAGTTAAACTCCATAGCTCAAACAGTGGGATTGGGGTTGTTGATTTCTTAGTCCAAGGCATGAAACAGATACCCCAAGGTGGTCAGAAGCACCTGCCTGTGACAGAGATGAACGTTTTACTAAAACTACAAAGGGTTGCAGGAAACAACTGTTGAGAGGGAGGAGGCCCTATTCCCACTATGTAAGCTAGTCAATAATATTGGTGGAAGAACCCACATCAAATTGCAAATCTACTGTTACATTATTCAAGAGAAGCAGCTACCGTTAGTGACATCAGTTTCTCAGAGGGTGGAAGGTATGATTGTACCACAGAGATATCAATGGTGTCAGTGCCCTTAAGTGTTGATCCCATGTCAGGGGACATAACAACTGTCCAATCTACTGAAATTGTTGTGGAGGATTGACAGACCTCATCTTTGTGGCGAAATTTGCTGCAAGCAACACCGATTGTACAGCAGAAGCAACACTCGTGTTGTTGATATCTGACAAAAATTGTCTACATGAAAATTGCAAATATTGTTCGAAAGCACAAATGATAAGTAATCATGATGTGGGTATTTAGTTTGAGTAATGGGTGTGAAAGGGATGAGATTGCTTACACTGAAGATTGGTACAATGAAGCTGATACTCCCAAGAAAAGCTTGAAGGCAGGTGATCCATTCCTTTGTATGACTCGGAGACCAGTTTGAGGGAATTAAAATATTTGTGACAAAGTGCTGCCATGTGGACATGACAGTCAAAATATTGAAAACGACTAGACTTACAGAGGGGCTTGAGGCTCAACCTCAGGATGAAGTGCTACATCGAATGGTAAATGGCAGGCCCCATACTGGCCTGAAAGAAATATGCATTGCTTAGTCTCACCCACAATGCTGCACATGAGGAAATGCTCTTCCATTCTTGCCAAGTAGCATGACCACAGTTGCACCCTGCTGTCAAGTACACAGAATGGTTGTGGGGCAGCAAAACATTGGTTGTTGCCACAACCTGTGGTACCACGGCGAGCATCACAAGTTCTCCACAAGCAGTTCATTGGTGTGCTGCATCCTCTGAAGTATGGGAATCACTTGTCAGGTCCAATGTGTCTACTGCATTTACTATGGCTGTGCAATGTTTGGATGTAGGTACACTATCTAGAACAAGTGCATTAATAGTATGTTTATATCCATGTCATCAACCAATATGTTCCAACTTCTAGACACATCCACAAGAAGAACATCAATTAATAGTCCAGTTTTTATTTTATTGGTGGATAACACATTGGTCTTCAATGAACTACAAAAAATGGGGCAAAAGTAAAGTCCCCTGACTGACCACAAAAAGAAAGAAAAATCAGAGTTCCACTTCAGCAAAATTTGTTACAGGTCAAACAGGTTATGTCTTTAGTAGCAACAAAATTAAATCTTCGGTGTGATATACAGTTATTACTTCCAGCAAGTACTTGAAAGTTGCACACCAAGAGAAACAAAATTAACAGTGAATTTTAGTTCGATAAAGAAGCAATTAATGGCAGTATCTAAAGATGCTTCCATGGAGAGCCATATATCTGAATGCACGTAAGCTAAGTTACACAATTAAACTACTCTCAACAAAGAAATGGACAGAAACACGGGTTACCGAAGTCCTTGTATGTGCCTGTCTGTGGCTCAGGTATTGTCATTATGGTGAGTTGTTCAGTATCCTTCATTACTAACATTCCAACCTAGATTTTCCATTGTTCTACTTTTCATAGGCAGTCTCTATATCACAAACTATTGAATTCAATCAAGAAATTAATGACATTAGCTTCTGAGGGCAATGAATGAAATCAAGGTGTAAAAGTTGAAAATGTGTGTCCAGCCAGGATTTGAAGCCAGGTCGTCTTGCTTTCTAACCAACTGCACTGACTCCTAAGCCACTTGGACACAGAGATCACCACTAACACATGATCTACCCTTCCACACCTCCTCCCAGACTCAAATTTTCAACTTATCCATACACTAGTAATGTAACGTCCCTCCCAACTTTCACTCATTACTCAAAGTATTTCACCAAAGCCCATGGAAGAGTTTGGGATTGGTGTGAATCTGCACTTAAGAACAGAACATTGGCCATATCTGCCTTAATTACATATATTTGGGCTTCAGTGGTCCGAGACAACAGTGGCAATTGTGTGTGTGTGTGTGTGTTTGTGTTTCATTTACATGTGATGATGAACTTAGGGCTAATTGTATAAAGGATTTAACCTTAGTTTAAGACAGAAAATAATCTTCGATCAAGCTTAACCAAAAATTTGCAAAGCATGAATGTTAATCCCAGATTATGTTGCCATGGACTCCAATCATATTTGACTTGTGATATTTCAGCATTCTACTTTAGGTTCAACTTGCAGTGTAACAGCAAATTCTGGGTTGCAGTCTACCCTCATTCTGCCATGAGATGTGTGGATTCGTGTAGGTATGGGAAGGGTCGGTAGTGTAGCATGCATGAGGTGCCTGGCGCATACATCTGCAAGTACACAGATGTGGGCGCGTACATCGGAACTGAGACAAAGCAAACACTTGCTGTAGCCAAGGGCCCCAACTAGCCAGCCAAAGAATACACTTGTGCCCCCTGGGCATTCTGAAGGAAGAAATGACTTCCAAGAAGGTTGTTATGTTTTAGATATAGATGTACTTTTTTTAATTAAAAAAATAGGTAATGGTTATACTGGTCATATGAACACAAACATGCTAATGCTATGTAAAGTCATGTCATGTATTGATATTAGCTGGCCCAAGAAACATACAGAGCAAGTTATTATCAAACTGCAGTCTCACTCTGTATTTAGAGTTTATAAGAGTTTTTAGTTTGTCAGAACCCTCCCCCCTCCCCCCACCTCTGCAAGAATGAATACCAGCCTTGTCCAGTGGCAGTGTTATACAACCGTTTGTTAAAGAGCTATGTGAAGCAATGAATTCTGAAGCAAGACTCGAGAGTAAAGAGAATTTAGAGAGCCAGTCAAGGCAAGTGGAAGTATTTATTATTCTTTATGTGCGTCCAAGCAGCAAGGAAATGGAGTTGCCTCTACAAGGTCGCTTGGGGAAAAAATGATTTTTTCCCTAGCAATTAAAAACTGAAATAATTAAAAACATTGTCATAAATTCAAGCTATGGTAAGTAAATAAATACATAACGACATCAATGCCACATCACTAAAACATAACTAAGCTCTCTATAATATATTGTTAACCAGGAATGTAAGTATCATATCTCCGTGTGATGCTGGTTGCGATGCAGAATCTTGTGTAAAAGTTTTGGGTTCGAATTTACTTATACACTACATATTTTTTTTATTTACATTGATAGCATTGTCTCTACTGGAGAATTCATAAAATATACTATATTGCATTATTTAGATTACTGTCCATTTTAAGAGCATTTGTCCTATTTTTGTATCCTTATACTGTCACAAAATGATTTCTAGAAGTAAATCTTTCATGTTGCGAGAAGTTTGAAGATCACTCTTTTTTATATTTTCTTTTTTTCCACCTTTACAATAGATCACTTTCATAACAAATATTGTGTATTGATTAATATCTGTGGTCAAAGTGCAATAATCATGTTCATAGCCAACTTTAGCCGTGTTGCCAAGCTACATCAGATCAATGCTTAATTAACTACAGCAAATCTAGATCTAGCATTATACAATAGAGTGAAACCCTGAACTGAAATAAAATCAGATTTGATTGCAAGTCAGTGATGTTTATACGATTTGTTCTTAGTCCAATAACTAATCTTATTGTGGATGTCCTCCAGTTAACAACACTTGCTCTATGTGGTGAATAGCAATTTATCACTTCCACACTGTTCTTATTCCATCCTCAATTTTTCATTCTTTGATTTGAACTACAATATTAATAGTTCATAAGTGTAAATTAAAGTTCTTAACTCACTTGGCCACCATCTTTGCACCCTCTAAGCTCTTCGTTTTTCTTACAATGTCAACTGCATCCTCAGGATTATTAAGATAATCTAGGTTAACACGGATGACATTGTCGAAGTCTTGTGCTGCCTCATATGCAGCTACAGCCTCACGGTAGCTGCCATCTGCTTCCTTTGCCTGAAACACGAGAGAGCATGTCATACGAGTCACAAATGTTTATCAAAAAAACTGTTGACAGGAGAAAGTAAAAGCTGAGGTAATTCCCAATAATGGAAACTTGTGGGTGTAGCAACCACTTGCCTAAACTGGATTGATGTCTAAAGCATAACAATACATAAAAGGAAATATAATCCATGCTAGCTCTCATACATTTCACTTTGCTCCTAGCAGTAGCACATGCTCTCTCTCTCTCTCTCTCTCTCTCTCTCTCTCTCTCTCTCTCTCTCACACACACACACACACACACACACACACACACACACACACACACCATTTGATATCTCTGGAGCGGCATGTAAAAGTTATAAGGTTTGAAGGTGGTCATGAAGTGATTGTCATGAAATGACCTTGAACACTGATTTTTAAACCAAGGTCAAGTTCATTGTTTCAAATGGTAACCACTATTTTTTACTTCATATTCATATTCTATGTAAGAAAATACACATTTTTGCAGAAAAGATATATTACAAATGTTTGCCTTGGTGTGTTTGCATTTATATGTGTCTGGCTGTGTATGTGTTTGTTTACCTTTCCCTTAAGGTAAGTCCTTCTGTTCCCAGGATTGGAATGACTCCTCATCTACTCCCTTAAAACTCGCATCCTTCCCTTTCCCCCCCTCCTTCCTTCCTCTTTTCCTGATGAAGCAACAAATGGTTGTGAAAGCTTTATATATATATATATATATATATATATATATATATATATATATATATATATATATATATATATATATATATTTGCCTTACCTAAAGTACAGGCTCATCGACAGAAACATAATACACACACAAAAACACACAAACATTCGAGCTTTCACCACCACTGGTGGCTTCTTTGGGAAAAAGACGAAGGAAGGAGAGGAGAAAGGGAAGGATACGGGTTTTAAGGAAGTGGAAAAGGAGCCATTCCAATCCCAGGAGTGGAAGGACTTACCTTAGGGGACAAAAAGAAAGGTAAACAGATACACACACACTCACACATATCCACATGCAAACACACCTAGGCAGACATTTGTAGAAACCAAAAAAGTTGGTTATTTCCGACAGATCTGGCTTTTAACTTCAAGAGGCTGCAGTTTACAGTGGAACTTGAATTTTCTGTCATGATTAATAATTCAAAGGGAATCTATTAAATACTACAAGGTTGTTTTGACATCTCCATGTGCCTCATATGGACAACTACATGTCGCTTACTCAGAGGTGAGTCTGTAAAGAATTTATTCATATTAGATTTTGGACAAGTAACCATAAATATTGTTTATAATCAAGTTTTGAATTAAATGAATGTATTAAGGTTACATATCGTTTGCATATTGATGCCTACATTTCTTTGTTTGGATACTGAAGTTATTATTTTGTACATTATGCAAGACGGCCTTATTCTTTGAATACTCTGCCATAAATATGACATGTTATTAAAAAAAGGAGATGGACAGAGAGAGAAAGGGTATGATAAGTACTAACTCAAAGCTTGAATAAATAAATAAATACCAGGGCAACACCGGGTTTTCAGCTAGTGTTTGTATAACAGTCAGAATCATGCTCACAGTTCCAGTCAGTACAGCTTCGGCCAAGAGAAGCTTCTCAATGTGAGAATTGATTAAGATTTACTTGAGAAGCACAGTGAGCCAAGAAAGACTGTCTGTGTTGTCAGTACTATCAATTGAAGCCAAAATAGCCGCTAGTATTAATTATGGTGGGATCTTAAAAACATTCAGTGAAGCGAAAAGCCGAAATGTTTCTCTATTTGAATTTGTGTTTCTTTATTGTAATTTTTGTCATTTCAGTAATACTTTTATATAATAATAATAAAATTTTAGTATTATGATTATTGGTGCATAATTCAGCTCATTTTATTTAACATTTTCTTCCTTACTGAAAAAATGGAAGGGGTCTCACAAAGACGAGTTCGCCAACGCCCAGTTTTTGTCTAGCGCCGCCACTGCATTATTTGCTACAGTTTGATGGTTGCTTACTTGTCATGCCCAAATAGAATGGTCCACTATAATTTGATAGATGATGGATAACTTGGCTTCTTTCACAAATGGCCTTTCTTTTTATAGAGTAGGAAATGTCTGTGACTGGACTGCAGTTGGAGGTAATGAGCAGGTGTTTCGGATACGTCTTGCAACTGCGTTGATCTCAAGAAAATAGCCCATGGTTGCAGAATTTGGAGTAGGACTTTTTTTTCGAAGATCATTATGTTTCCCTCTACACTCTACCTACATCCTTAACCACTCCAACCCCAACTTCATCAGCTCAAGGATCTGCTCTGAATAATAAAGTACAAACAATACATATTGCTGTGGCCATGGGAGTGTATGTTTGGATGTCTGCGTGGTTGTGTGTGTGAATGTGTGTATTACTGATAGAAAACAAAGTGAAGATTCAAAAGCTTGTGTGAATTCTCTTTTCTGTTACTTGTTGTTGTGTTTCACACATCAATCTGATTTAAATTAGTCACTGCCTTTCATTTATTTTACTTAAAGTATAAGCTAATATTGGCATAAGAGCTACTGACATTACAGAAAGCACATCCTGGGGCATAATCAAGACGAAAGAAAAAGAATGGCACAAATTATTAAGACAAGATGTAGACTGCAAATTGTATTGTTTATCCGTAAAACAGAGTTTCAGCAGATAATAAGAATGCAAAAGGTGGAAAAAATTGTTAATGCCAAGCTCCCAAAATCAGGGACACTGCTTTTGGAGCTGAAGGGGTACAAGAGAAAGACAGCACTGCAGACACATAGTACTCTCCCAAGCAAAATTTGCGTGACTTCTCCTCCTTTGTTTTACCTTCATGTCAATCACTGCACACCAGAAAAGGAAATTCCAGAATAACAACTATTTTTCGAAAATAAATCTGATCCTTTCTCTCTTAATCTCATGAACATTTGCTTAAAAATTCACAACCAAACATATTACACTTTAAACTATTTCTAGAGTCAAAAGGAAAAATATGTATTCTTAATATACAAGTAAATAACTATTATCATACCATAGAAACACACTGAAGAAGGAAGGAAGGAAGGAAGGAAGAATTAAAGTTTAACACATTTCCAAAAAGTGAGACAGTAAAGATGGTACAAAGGATCAGATAGGACAAGAACTGAGGAATCATACTTGCATTAACCTTAACCAGTTTAGGAAAGCAATTAGAAACTTAAAGCAGTGCAGTTAAGACAGTAAACTGAATTTCACTCTTTTTAGAATGTTTGTTCACCCTTGTAACATCTTTCTTACACTGATCCCAGATTCAATTCTCTGCACCTAACTATTGAACAGTATCATCCCTTGATGTGCAGCTTAAGGCACTGGAAAAAAAGAAAAAAATTCTACTGTGCTTTACCCTTTAGCCTTCGTTTTACCGTTTTATGAAAATCAGATGCAACTCATTAGATTAGTTCATTCCATAGATCCGTGTTGAGGAGGTCTTTGTGGATGTGAAACGGGTCAATTTATTTATTTTATTTTATTTTACAGTTGATAATGTAATAATACTAATACAGATACATAGTTCTTTTTACAAGCTGATAATATAATAATACTAATAGTATGAATACAGATACATATATCATTTGGCTCTATTTAAAAATTTGTCAGTGGAGAAGGAGTTGGCCACTAGAAAGTCTTTCAGGCTCCTCTCAAACTAATCTTTATTTGTGAAATTTTTTATTTTGTGGTTGCTGGTAAATTATTGGAAATGTGCGTTCCTGAGTAATAGACCTCTTTTTTTTATCTAAAATAAGTGCTTGTGTAGATCATTTTTGTTCCTAGTATTGTATGTGTGAACTGAGCTGTTTGTTGGGAAAAGGATATAATATTTGTGGCAAATTTCATTAAGGAATAAATATACTGAGAGGCAGTAGTTAATATACCTAGTTCTTTGAAGAGGCTTCTACAGGATGTCCATAAATTTACTCCACAAATAATACGTATTACGCACTTTTGGACTCTGATAATTTTTTGCTTGACTTGAAGAGTTACCCCAAACTATGATACCATATGACATTATGGAATGAAAGTAAGCCAAGTATGCAAGCTTTTTTATTTTTATGTCTCCTATGTCTGATACCACTCAAATTGCAAATACAAATTTGTTAAATCGTTTCTGCAGTTCTTGTGGTATGCTCCTCCCAACTGAATTTATTATCAAGCTGTAATCCCAGGAATTTACTACTGTCAACCTCTTTTATCTTATCTTCTTCATACTTTATGCATATGGTGGGTTGAAATCTCTTATATGTTCTCAACCACATGCAGTAAGTCAACTTGAAGTTTAATGTCAATGAGTTGACTTTAAACCATTTATTAATGTTCATGAAAATATCATTACAGATAATTCTAGAACTATGCTCAACATGCAATTTATTGCAATATTTTTATCATCTGCAAACAAAACAAACTCTGCTTCTAGTAGTGTAACTGATGAGAGGTCATTAATGTACACAAGGAAAAGCAATGGACCTACGATGGGTCCTTGTTGGACACCACATGTAATCTAATGTAGAATGATGACTTAATTTAGTAGTCCCTTGCACTGATACCCTTTGTTTCCTGTTAGTTAGGTACGACTTGAACCATTATGCACCAATTCCTGTGACACAACAGAATTCTAATTTACTTAAAAGGATGTAATGCTTCACACAATCAAATGCATTTGACAAATTACAGAAAATACCTGCTGCTTGTAATTTATTATCTAATCAATAAAGTACACTCTTACTGTAGGTGTAAATCACCTTCTCGATATTGGAACCTTTCAGAAATTCAAATTCTGTAATAGGCAATATGTCATTGCGGTTAGATGGTTCAGAAGCTGCTTGTATATTATCTTTTCTAGAATTTTTGAGAACACTGGTAAAAAAATCAGTCTATAGGTTTATGGTGTCTCTTTATTCCCTTCCTTGAACACAGGTTTAATATTCACATATTTTAACCAAACAGGGAATGTTCTAGTTATAATAGACTGATTACACAAATAACTTAAAATTGTGCTAAATTCACAAGAACTTTGTTGATATTTTGTCATAACCACTAGAATGCTTTGTTTTTAAATATTTTATTATGGAAATTATTTCTTGTGGTGAAATGAGTGACATATTCATGTGCCTGAAGTTATTTGTAAATGCTAGTTTCAAATATTCAAGGGCATTATTTATTGACCCTGATTGGATTAGATTAATACTTGTTGCAAAGATCATGAATACGACACTTTGTAATGATGTGGAACGTCTCACATTAATAAAAGGTGTCTCTACAAGATATTACACTACACAAAATATTATCCGACACAAATATATTTCTTTATTATTTTTTATTTTATTCATTTATTTATTATTTTTAATTTTGTTTTGCTTTTAGATTTACTAATTTATATCTACAATATAGTAGTAACGACAGTTTACAATTCACTGCAATGACATAACTATGAGCTGTGACAGGCTCATGAAAAAAATTACACACACATACAACACTTTAGCTATCAGCCATGGTCTTCTTCAGAAAGCAGAACATTCAGGCAATCACAAAGGCACACAACACAGTCACACAACCGTCAGCTCTGGCTGCCACACTTCGAATCACGCTCTGCGATGTGGAAATATGGGAGGGCAGGGGGAGATAGGAAGGTTGAGGCATGGTGGTGGGGATGGATACAATATGGCCTTGCAAGGCATGTACGTATTACATGAGAGGAAACAGATGCAGCTTAGGAATGGAGTGGGAGGCAAGTGAGGGGAGGAAAATAAAACAAAAATGAAATAATTAAATAAAGCAATCAATCAAACCCACGTGACACACACACACACACACACACACACACACACACACACACACCACAATACTCAAAATGAGAGAGGTTTAGGATAGACAGGTGGGAACAGTTGGGTGTGGTAAAAAGGAAAGATATTGTATGTTGAGGCATGGATTATTTCAGGATCAGAGAATGTACTGTATGGATAGCTCCCATCTGTGGAGTTCAGAAAACGGGTGGTGGGTGGAAGGATCCAGATGGCCTGGGTTGTGAAGCAGCCATTGAAATCGAGCTTGTGCTCCACTGCATGCTGTGCCACATGGTGGTCCACCTTGTTTTTGGCCACAGTTTGGCAGTGGCTATTCATCCTAGTGGACAGATGGTTAGTGGTCATGCCAATCTAGAAAGCTGCACAGTGATTGCAACTCAGTTGGTAAATTACATGGCTGCTTTCACAGGTGGTACGGCCTCTGATAGGATAGTATAAGCCTGTGACAGGTTGGAATAAGAAGTGCTGGGTGGGTGGATTGGACAGGTCTTGCAGTGGGGTCTTCCACAGGGATATGATCCCTGTAGCAGTGTGCTGAGTTTTGGGGTAGCCTAGGAATGTACTGTGATTTTATGGAGGTTGGGAGGGTGACAGAATACCACTTTGGGGAGGGGGAGGGGGTTGGAGGATCTTGGGCAAGATGTCTCTCATTTCTGGGCATGAGGAGAGAGAATCAAAACGTTGGTGAAGGATGCAATTTAGTTGTTCGAGTCCAGGATAGTACTGGATGACAAGGGGAAGCGCTCTTTTGTGGATGGTTACTGGTGACAGAGGGATGATTTGAGATGTGAGGGGATATAGCACAGGATATCTGTCTAGGTCTGTTGGGTAGTTTCTGTCTGTGAAGGCTTTTGTGAGAACCTCAGCATATTCAGAAAGGAAGTTTTTGTCACTGCAGATACACCATCCACAGGTCACCAGGCTTTAAGGGAGGGCTTTTTTGATATGGAAGAGACGGTAACTGTCAAAGTTTAGATACATTTGGTAGTTGGTAAGTTTAATATTGACAGAAGTGTGGATGGAGACATCAGTGAGATGGAGGTTGACATACACGAATGTGCCATGTTGGGTGAGGAAGACCAGGTGAAGTGGATAGGGGAGATGAAGTTCAGGTTTTGAAGGAAGACGGATAAGGTGTCCTGGCCCTGAGTCCAGATCATGAAAATATCATCAACAAACCTGAACCAGACCAGAGGTTTGGGGTTTTAGGATGCTAGGAAGGATTCCTCCAGATGGACCATAAACAGGTTGGCATAGGAGTGTGCCATGTGTGTGCCCATAGCTGTGCCACAGGTTTGATGGTAAACTTTCCCCTTAAAGTAAAAGTAGTAGTTACTTAGGATAAAGTTGCTGAGGGTTATGTGGAATAAGGTATCGGGCTTGAATTCAGAGGGACGTTTGGAGAGGTAGTGTTGTTGTTGTTGGTTTTGAGGGGACTAAACAGCTAGGTCATCAGTCCCAGAGGTAGTGTTCAAGAGCAGCAAGGCCATGAGCATGTGGGATGTTGGTGTATAGGGAGGTGGCATTAACTGTGACAAGTAGGGATCCAGAAGGTAATGGGGTGGGGATGGTGGAGAGTCGGTGAAGGAATTGGTTGGTATCCTTGATATGGGAGGTTAGATTTTGTACAATTGGTTGGTCAATGAGGGCTGAAATTCTTTTGGTAGGAGCACAGTAACCACAATTGGGCATCCAGGATTATTTGGCTTGTGGATTTTGGGGAGCATGTAAAAGGTAGGTGTGTAGAGAGCTGTCGAAGTGAGGAGGGAGATGGACTCAGCGGGGAGCTGGTTCGGAGGAGCCATACGGTTTTAACAGGGATTGGAGATCTTGTTGGACTTTGGGGAGGGGGTCATTCCAGCACAACTTGTAGGTGGAAGATTTTGAGAGTTGGCAGAGCCCATCTGCCACGTAGTCACTGTGATCCAGAACTACCTGTATTACCTGAATGCAATCTTAGTTGTATGACAAACATATTTTGATAAACATTCCCTCTCTCTCTTTCACTACTTGTTATCATGACCTATCCAATGGCAACAGGCCACCATAGTAACCGATAGAATTTGAACTAATTCCCCCCCCCCCCCCCCCCCAGAATAAGTGTTGGAAAATATCCTTTTATGAAACACTGATTTTTGAGAGATTACTAGTGCATCAGAAGATGCTCGAAGACCACAACTCGTTATGAAGAACTGGACTTGAGTAAAATTCGTGTCTAGTATCAGGAGCTACTGCCACTGGAAAAGCATAACAACAGGTAGTGAACACAATGTGTAGCACATTGTCATAATAGATACCGTATATACTCGATTAATCCACGCCCTCGAGTAATCCGTGCATCACCAAGTTTTGAAGAGGCAAAAAGACACACACTGCACTGATTGAGAGAGAGAGAGAGAGAGAGAGAGAGAGAGAGAGAGAGAGAGAGAGAGAGAGAGAGGCACGTGCAAGGTTGTCATATCCAGAGCGTGCAAATCTCATTCCAAGCCCATAAAATTCTCGTATTTTACCTACTAAACATTCTCATAAAAATTGAAAAATATTTCACTTGTAACATATTACTGTGAAAACGTACTCACAGTAACACACACCGAAATGAACACTTATAGAATCTGAACAGTTAATAAATAAATGGAGCCGAGACTAGCATTACACAGTCATATATCTTTGTCAAAGTCGATATGTCATGTATTTACATCAAAGATATTTGATTGTGTAATAGGGAACTTTGACATACAGGTATCTTTCATCAAAGAAATATCATCAAATGGAGCACCTCAGCGTATATTTGATTACAAAAATTGTTTGTCTTCTGTTTGCTGCAATGCAAAATGAACCGCTCTGAGCGCTATCATTGCTGTTGCTGACATGTGCATGTGTTTGAACATAGCTGCAACGCCGCACCGTAATTAACGTTTAACCCCAGTAGCAAGAAATCGCTGTAACCCTGGAGTGCCGATACCAGTGTGGGTAATATGGTGGTACTGAACCGAATAATATCCAAATTAAGTAGATAAAGTGCTTTATTACTCAGAAAGATGGTATCACAAGCAAATGCAACTAGTCATTCTTACATCAACTATGCAACTGTTTGTACATGCCAGCTGCACTACCAAAGAAACTGGAGGAAACAGACACTACCCCACCACGCCTGTTTGTGATGCGAGGAGAAATTACTGATATGTTTTGTCACTGTCATTATCAAGCAAATTACATGCAGTTTTGATAATGTCTAAGGCAGTGCACACTAAAAAGTTGTTATCTGCTATCTTGAAATACCGTATTTGCTCGAATATAGGCCGCACTTTTTTCCCCAAATTTCAGCGTACAAAATCGTGGTGTGGCCTATAATCGAGATTCAGTCCCCCCCCCCCCCCCCCCAACCACTCCTTTTCCCAAAGTCGTTAGTTTCAAAAATTGCACGCTCACTTTTATGTTGGTTTGAGAAACGTAATAAACTAGATAATTTTCAAAAATGCTACAGTAACAGTTTTGCAGAACTACATATACGTTTTTGTATATGTTCACGGAAATGGCGCGGGAATTCGTGGAAGTCGATATTTCAATATAAATCGAATGGTGTCATTCTGTACCGCAGCCAATAAAAGCTGACGACTGTTTTTTTAACATGTCCGCGCGGCCTTAAAACAAAAACTAGTACGTAATACACACTTCCTAAGCACTCAAATGATTTTAATTTGATGTAGTCAGTGAAGCTAGTTTTCGCGATAAAAGTTTAGTGTGTGTGTTGCGAGAGATTTTACCGTGACGTTTACGTTGGTACGGTAACGCCTACCGTGAGCGGTGATGGGAGGTCAAGATAGCGAACAACTGATTTGTGTAGCTAATGCTGATGTTGAGTTCCAATGCTACGTTTTAAAATAACATACTTTACTACAACCAGATTCACTGGTTTCACATTCATTGGGGGTTATTTCCATGAAATGATGTACATGGAACTTGGGGCTAATTTGCAGCCTTGCAGCTGAATCATTTCCGTTGTAACGGCAAAACCACAGTTCCTGTTTAGAATTACGAAGCCAAGCAAACATTGGTATATTTACATTTTAGCCCTTGAAATGCAAAATGATTCTTCGAACATTTTAATAGTTTATCCTCACTTACACATCAGTGTCGAACGTTTTTTCGTCAACGTCAAATTTATGTCGAACTTCCCGTTTTCAATGTCCGTTACTGTGACTAGGCAACCTGAAGCTTACATTCGGCAGTGTAACCCGTACGTTCGTTTCCCGCTATAAAGTTGCAAGCCAAGGCTTTGTCTCACACACACACACACACACACACACACACACACACACACACACACTCACACACCAAAAAATACTATATTTTCGCAGCACACGCCTACGCTTTATACAACACTTGAAATGCCCAGTAACACGTCAGCGTCCCCTCACTTGGGGCGCCCGGATTGGCCTGTCGTCTCGCTTTCTTATTTGTTTGGTTAAATTGTATGACGCTTCTCATGGGGCTGCAGTGGTTACGATGGCACCAATGGTAATGACGGCAAGGTCTTTGAACTCAGATGACCAATAAATGTTTGTCAATGACAATTTGAATTAAAACAAAAATTATTTTTTTCTGAATAGACAAGGGTACATACAAGAACCTGTCAACCATAGAGCAGGTACAGTATGTATTTTACTGCAAGCGAAACGAGCAGCAATAACATTTACGAAAAATATTAGTGCAATTCTACACTTCATTGTTTATCTGTTGCCAACATAAGCACTGGAGCCCGGCGAGAAGCATCATAAAATTTTACCTATTCGTTGATTTACAGTTTTGCATATTTATTTTGAGTTTATTGAAAAGAGAACATTATTTCGTTAACATTGTGTTTCTGATTGCGAAAAAAGTTCGATTATACAAAAGAATAAAGATAAATAAAATAAAAATTAAAAACCTGCGGCCTAAACTCGAGATTTTTTTTTCTATAATCTCTTGTCAAAAGTTTAGGTGTGGCCTATATTCGCACGCGGCCTATATTCACATAAATACGGACCCCTTTTTAATACCATGACAGAGATTTATTTCTAAGAAATATTACGAATATTTTATAATATTTCGTTGTCAAAGATGTGATCGAAAATATTTTTTGTAAGGGATTTGTTTTTTAAAGCAAAGTAATACCCTTCTAGTGTATGTTGTTCTTGCAGATGGAGTAATACCAACCTAAATTCGAGTAATCCACACACCCCAACTTTTCCGTTCATAAATTTGGAAAAAAAAAAAGTGTGTGTGGATTACTCTTGTATTTAATTCTACTAATATAGGGGGAATATTCGCCAAAGTGTTACTGTCATTCCATAAAGGTGACTTCAGATAGTATTCGTATTGTGTGATAAATAATGTAGCATTATGTGTCAAAAACCTGAAGAGTAGCTTAGACATTCAAGAATTAAAAAAAAATAAAATTAAATTAAAAAAAAATAAAATAAAATAAAAATAAAAAGGATGTTGACTATATGCCGACAGCGTAATGGTTTGAGCAATAGTCGACAGAGCTAATTTGGCACCAGGACAATAACAATGACTATGAAAGCACGTTAATACAAAAATCAATAGGCAAGGAAACTGACAATTATTTGGAAAAGGACATGTTAAAGCATTTACCATAGTATGACATAAAGAATCAATTCAAGAAAGCCACAGGGCTTCTGATTCAGAAAGATCTTTGACTAGACATCATTCAGAACAGGATTTAAAATCTTAAGTTTGGCACTTGAGAAACTATAAGAAATCTAAATATGACGTGTTTCCTCCTTTATTGAAAGTTCCAATGGATTGAAATTTATTTTTTCTTTTATTCAGCAAACATGGCAAACATTATTAACAGTTTTACACTAAAAAAATGCATGCCATTTATAAAGACGTTACACTTTGCAAATCAAAGCATGTTATCTTTACACAGTTGGTTTTTAATTCTGTAACTATACCCAAATAAATAGTAATCAAAGTGTTTTCCCAATTTCTGGAGAAATAAGAATAAATTTACATACTCAAATCATGTCTGCTTTTAACTGCAGCTGAGCCACTACTCAAAAATCGTAACATACATTATTTCTTTATGATTAGGAGTAAACACATGTTTAATGAACAGTGAATGCCAGATTACTTACATACCTTTGCATACTGAATGTGTATTTTTGGAGAGGAGATGTGTGAGAGCAGCTCACCAACTTTAAACCAATTTTTTAGACGAATATATGTTAACGCTGCTTTCTCAAAGAACTGCCCTTTCTCATAAAGCAATGCTGCATCAGCCAAGTGCTAGTAATTAAAGAGAAATATTATGAGATTACTTAACTAAAATAGGATAAACATAATATTACTACCAATATAAAAGCAGTACATGGAAATAAAATACATAGTAAGTTTGTTAATATTTTGTATCCAATCAGAGTTAACCTTAGCACTGTGTTTAGTGCTGTATTAGACATTACTTTATTAATGTAATGTAGTGGCATACACACACACACACACACACACACACACACACACACACACAGCCAGAAAAAATCAAATGTTTGTGTATCTATGGTCATCAGTCCGTAGCTTACAAACTACTTAAACTAAGGTAGATTAACCTTAGGACAACACACACACACACACACACAAATGCTCTTGGGAGGACTCAAACCTCCGACAGTGAGCAACCACACGCTCTGCAGAGAGGTGCCTTAGACCACTCGGCTACTCCACTGCAGCTGCCAGAAAAAGAAATAAGAAAGACACCATCAATTTTGATCTGATGATGGCAGAAAACATCTGGGAATTTGTAGACATACTGATAATGGTTTAAATATCATCTGCCAACAGATAGCACCATCTGTGTGTACCCTTTAACGGGAATGTTTACAGCCATAAGGGTCAGTGTGGTATCAACAGGCAAAGCAAACAAGCACCATGCCATAGACACACACACATACTTCCTACTGCTAACTGAGAGAGTTGGACATACTGCATCAGTTGTGCAATGAAGTTGGTTCTGGACATCAGACACAGACATCTACCAATATCATTGTAACAGTGGCAGATCTTACAGCTACCACAGTACAGATGAGAGGGCTTGTGAGTCCAGGTATGTCAACACAAAGTATTGACAACCATGACAAGCATACCTCTAGCTCATCTTCCAATAAAACTGCAGCACTGATGTGCACAACTCAACTGTTGCCATCAGATGATCATTTACAGTGACTAGCAATGTTTCTCAGTGATGAAAGCAGATTCTGTCTACACACGAGTGATGGCTATTTGCATCTACATGTTAACCTAGTGAGTGCTATCTCCTAGTGCCTTCGAACAAGACATACTGGCCTCACTCCAGGCCTTATGGGTTGCAATAAGCTACAACTCTCATCCACCTTCAGTGATTGCGAAGGGAATGTTAACCAGGCTTTTTTTTATGTTCTTGTAACAGGAAGGTGATGTGTTGTTCCAACAGAACACTGTGCATGAAACTCAACGTGCTCTGCAGCAACTTCCCTGGTTAGCATGAACTCCAGGCTTGTCTCCAATTAAGCATGCATGGGATATGATGGGACGAAAATTACCATGTACAACTTGTCAACCCACAAAGCTTTCAAAACTATGTGAACAGATCAACCTAACTTTTTCATGTCATCAAAAAAAAGTTTGTAACTGATTCAAATTGTGTTTAAAGCTTGCTGGACTTCACTACGAATTCTCATTATAAAATATAGGAAGTGTATAGAGTAATTTTCACTCTGATTTATGCAAAAGCCAATTTTTCACACATCTCAATGTTTATGATGTCGTATCTTCTGATCTGTGTGATGTACTACTATGCAGATTCAGTTAGAAGGAGACTTTCCTGGTGGGAAAAATATGTATAAAATAAAGATCGTTTGACTTACCCAAAGTACAGGCTCGCCGATAGAAATATAAAACACAAATAAAAACACACAAATATTCAAGCTTTCGTCACCACTGGCAGCTTCTTCAGGAAAAAGAGGAAGGAAGGAGAGGAGAAAGAGAAGGATATGGAATTTAAGGAAGTGGAAAAGGAGTCATTCCAATCCCAGGAATGGAAGGACTTACCTTAAGGGACAAAAAGGAAGGTAAACAAATACACACACACTCAAATGTCTGCCTAGGTGTGTTTGCAAGTGGATATGTGTGAGTGTGTCTGTATTTGTTTGCCTTCCTTTTTGTCCCCTAAGGTAAGTCCTTCCACACCTGGAATTCGAATGACTCCTTTCCCACTCCCTTAAAACCCACATCCTTCCCTTTCTCCTCTCCTTCCTTCCTCTTTTTCCTGAAAAAGCTGCCAGTGGTGGCGAAAGCTTGAATGTTTGTGTGTTTTTATTTGTGTTTTATGTTTCTATCGGCGAGCCTGAAAATGTAAGGAGGATTCTATAAGAAACCACCATTTTATATTTTCCCATATTTTACACCATTCTCTGAGGCATTACATATTTGTCATTTGTTAGTTGTTGTAACAACATGAATACTCAATAATCAACACGCATGGCACTATCAAGATGAGAATAGGACATCACACTTACGAGTCTGAATGTGAACTGTCGATCCGCATACTGCTTTCAGTTCTTCCGCCACCAGCTGGTCAGTTAGAGCTCGCGAACTCTCACACTCGTATTGCAGCACCAACGGACATAGCAGAACATTTGAATTCATGCACTTGATATATAACATTTCTCCCACCTTTTGTTTTTCACTCAGTTGTTGTAGTAAGCCTACATCCATCTTTTCTTTGTCACTGTTTGTGAATGATATAGTAGGCACCTTCCCATATGGCCGATAATGTCCTGTTTGGGCTCGTGATGAGATTATGGGTGACATGGGTAGTTAGGTGTGTGTTGGTGCATATATGAAAGACGTGGGGAAGACATGAGGCATCTGCATATCGGTGCCTTCATGGTTGTCTTGTTCCATCTGTTGTGGTGGTGTCCAATCCACTAGGATGTCTGAAGTGTCAGCTTTATTTCTCATTGTAGGAAGGTCCATGTCGACATCCATCTTCAAGTCCTTGACAGGCGGTACCGATACTGTGGTGACTGTTGTGCGAATTTGGTCAATGTGGCGAGACACCTCCCCCACAGGAGTGCTGATGGTGTACAACCGCGGGCCCTTCCATGTGACCACATAGCCTTATGACCATTTTGGTTGCTTTCCGTAGCATCACACCCAAACAGGAGCGCCTCCGCAAGTCTCCCTTTAAAGCTGATAGTGCCTTTAGAAGGTGGGGATGTGAGGAGGTGGAGGAGAGTACGAGGATGGCATCCATGCAAAAGCTCCACGGGGATATGGTCCCTGGACGGAGTTAAGTAATATGATGCTAGGAATTGCAGGAGTGTGTCATCAGTGGAAGAGGATGTGGCATGTTTCTTCATTTGGGATTTCAAGGTGCGGACCAAACATTCCACTTCCCTGTTGGACTGGGGGTGGAATGGTGATGTGGTGATATGAGATATGCCCCTATGGGCACAAAAGTCAGAAAATTCAGAGGAGGTGAATTGAGGCCCATTATCAGAAACAATGGTAACTTGGGTAAACATGCCAGGGCAATGATTATGGCCAAAGCCGTGGTGGTAGCAGCTGTGGTTGCTGAAGCACAGTGAAGCACAAAAGAAAACTTGGAATGGGCGTCAATCACTAGGAGCCAATAAGTGTTGTGGAAGGGTCCAGTGAAATCTATATGAATGCAGTCCCATGGCTTTTCAGGTGTGGGCCATGGAGAAAGCGAGGACTTTGACGCAGGTGCTTGCGCTGCACATGTCTGACAACGGCCACCATGTGCTCGATTTCTGTGTCGAGCCCGGGCCAGTAGACATGCCATCTAGTGAGATTCTTTGTCCTAGAAACGCCCAAGTGTCCTTGGTGTAGAAGACGTAGGACCGCAGGCCACAACGTTGCCGGAACGACAACGCGAGGAGAGAGACGCTGTAGGTAGCCAGCAGGATAACTTCACTGAGGGAGGAGAGCCACAGCCATAGATGGAAGTAGTTCTGGAGCAGATACGATGCTTTTCCAGAAGGATGGTCCAGCCAACCATTTTCTATGTGATGTAGAACCCAGCGTAGAACAGGATCCTCGGCGGTGGCTGCCACCAGGCAGTGCCCCATGATGGCGAGTCCCTCAACGACAGTCTGCACAGCCTCATCCAAATGCGAGCAAAGAAGCTCATCTTTGTTGAAGACGGAGTCAGGGCCCATAGGAAGTCTGGATGTGGCATCAGCAATTGCATACTGAGCAGTGAGACAGAAATGAATGTCATATTGAAAACGAGAGAGCAAAAGTGCCCACCGTTGGACCCTATGTGCTGCATTGTCAGAAATGGAAACAGACAGATAAAGAGACTAATGGCTTGTGGAACTTATTACATAGAGAAAGACGCCAAACTTCTTGAGAGCATAAACAATGGCAAGAGCCTCTTTTTCAATTTGTGAATACTGTAACTGCGAGTCATTCAAGGTTTTGGAGGCATAAACAATAGGATGTTCTGTACCATCAAGATATTTGTGAGATAAAACAGCACCAATAATATGTTGTGATGCCTCAGTGACTAAAACAAGCTGTTGCCCAGGGCAGTAAGTGGCCAGACAAGGTGCTTTTTGGAGATGAGCTTTAAGGCGGTGAAAAGCAGCATTGCATTCATCAGACCACATAAAAGGAACATATTTCTTGAGCAAGCGAGTGAGTGGGTAAGAGATCTCCGCTATGGGGGGTAATAAACTTGTGATAGTATGCTATATTTCCGAGAAACGCTTGCAGTTCTTTGATTGACAAAAGACGCAGAAGGGTGTTGATCACGGTAATGTTGTCACAAAGAGGACAGATGCCATCCTTTGAAAGGCGAAAACACAGGTACACTACAGAGGGCTGAAAGAACTGAGATTTGTGAAAATTACACTTAAGAGCAGCCTGCTAAAGGCCGGAGAAAAGAGTACATAGATTTTTGAATTGTTCACCCATGGTAGCCCCAGTAACGACAATGTCGTCCTGATAGTTAATGTATCCGGGAACAGAGATAAAAACTTGTTCTAGAAACCTTTGAAATAGGACTACCGAACTGGCCATGCCAAACGGTAACTGTTGGTAACAGTAAAGGCCAAAAGGCGTATTGAGAACA
This sequence comes from Locusta migratoria, assembly GCA_026315105.1. Taxonomy (NCBI): domain Eukaryota; kingdom Metazoa; phylum Arthropoda; class Insecta; order Orthoptera; family Acrididae; genus Locusta; species Locusta migratoria. Next base: position 78,009,977 of record CM048746.1, on the reverse strand, counting down.
AGAAATTGATGTGACGACTCATCAAGTGGTAACTGATGATAAGCCTCAGAGAGGCCGATTTTTGAAAAGTGTTTTCCTCCAATTCTTCCAGTTGAGGCATAAGTAACAATAAGAAATTGATCATTGACGGCAGTCTTGAAGTCGCTGCAAAGCCTGAGACTGCTGTTAGGTTTGCTGACAATGACAATCAGAGAGGCCCATTCGCTCGAATGAACAGGAAGCAAAACTTCTGAGGTTGTAAGCCAATCTAACTCCCATTTTACAGAGTCGTGCAATGCTATAGAAATTGTTCGGGCTCAAAAAAACTGCAGCATAGCTCTTGGTTTGAGAGAGACATGAGCTTCAAAAGCTGTGGTACGTCCAAGGCTGGGCGAAAAAAGAGCAGAAAAGTCTGTAGAAAAGGTATGTAACTGAGTGTAAGGAATGTATTCTGATACAACATTGACAGTATCATCGACAGAGAATCCAAATATGCAGAAGGCATGATAACCGAACAAGTCAGCCGTCCCCATGTGGTCAACAACATACACAGTGACCATTTGTATGACAGACTTATATGTGATTTGAACATCCATTTGTCCCAAAAGGGAGAGTTATTGCTGATTGTATATGCATAAATGGCACAAGACCGGTAAAAGGGGCAATGAACCCAGGCGAAGATAAGTTTGTGACGTAATTATTGTGGCTTCCAAGCCAGTATCTATATGCATCTGTATGTCTTTTCCAAATATCTGCACTGTGAGGTAAAGTTTGTTTCCAGAAGAGTTTGTGGAATTGACATATAACATGGAGCCTGTATCTAAGTCAGTATTGTGTATAGTCTGCACTTGGTTAGATTGGCAAACAGAAGAGATGTGACCATTTTTCTTACATTTGTGACATGTCGCCCAACTTTGGGGACAATCATCTTGTGAATGCTGGGAAAAACAGCGAGGGTGAATGCTGGTAAAAATAACATGGACAAGAAGATGAGGCAGCAAGAGATTACTTCTGTTTAAAACTAGTGCACTGCTTGCTTTGCTTGGGTTGCGTGCGAGAGGACATTGCCACTACTTCCTCATTCATGACACTGCCTGGAATGTCAACAAGTGCCCTATTCAAGTGACTTCCCCTACATCACCCCAAGCATCCAATTGTGCACCTGCAGCACAAGTAATTTCTGCTATGGCCAATATTTCATATCAGGATGGGTCATTTAATTGAAGAGCCTTCTGACAAACTTCCTTATCGGAAGCGTACCTCAAAATTGCATCCCTGACCATCGAATCAGCATAAAATTCTTTATGAACAGTAGTAATGAATTTACACATTCTACTAATGCCTTGCAGTTCTTTAGCCCATGCTCGGTATGATTGATGGGGCTGTTTTTTCACTGATAAAATGCTATGCGTGATGCAATGACGTGTGTCTGCTTCTTATAATAAGTGATAAGTGAGCACATTTCGTCAAATGACAGTGAAGAGGGTTCTTTGAGGAGTGTTAATTGAGGCAAAAGTTGGTAGACCTTTGGAGAGATCCGTGAATGAAACAGTGACTTACAGAGATTTGCATTAACAATGCCGAAAGCTGCAATGTGTTGTCAAAGCCGCTTCTCATAGTCTGTTCAATCTTCTGTGGTCTCCTCGTATGGCAGAAAAGTGGGTATGGACAATGCCAATGTGCGATCATTGTGTGTTGCCGTGAGGAGCTGTTATAGAGCCGTTGTGACAAACATCTGATGTTTGGTGAAGTGGTTGGCCAGCAACTTTTGCTTTCAATGAGGATTTGCAGAATTTGCTCGAGCATTGACATCTTGAATGCTGTTTGTAACTTAATAATTGCAAAAAATCCCTACTCATTGCCAATTGTTGTAAGAACATGAATACTCAATAATCAACATACATGACACTATCAATATGGAATAGGAGAGCACACTTACGAGTCTGAATGTGAACTGCCTTCCGCATACTGCTTGCAGTCCTTCCGCCACCAGCTGGCCAGATGGTGCTCGCAAACTTTCACACTCGTACCGCAGTGCCAACGGGCATGGCGGAACATTTGAATTCACACACTTGATATACAACAATTTCTTTTACGTCCATTTGAATATCGTCATTTTCTTAGAAAGTGTGGAAAATTTAGAAGAAATACATAATACCTCATTTGATTGCATGATTTGGTTCGGATAACAACAGTTGCGCCAGTAAGAGTTCTGAAGAAGAATACCGTCCTAGCCTAAAGAAAAAATTCACTGAGGCGGCTTTCAGTGACAAAGAAAAGCAGTGAATTTTTTGTTAAAAGCAGGAGGGAAAAATCACTTAAATTTAAGCAGTTTACTAAGCTGATTTAGTTTCATGAAATCCTAAAGTGAACCTGTATAAATGGAATAAAGAATTACAACAAGTAAGAAATATGTGGGAAACTAAAACTTGAAAAAGCCTGTAAGGAAACTGTGCAAAAGATTTCGAACTCTTCATAAGATGCAATGCACAGTTACTTAAGCATATCCATGAGACTCAGCCCTCTGAATTGCATTGGACATACACAATTCTGAATTCGAGGCAAGATCAATGAGGCTATGCAGTTTGAAGACACCTTACAGAGTAGGAAGTTTCAAAATTACCAAGTTTCTTTCTAGCAAACCTGTAGAGCAGCTGCCATTGATAGACAATTTTATAGAGAAATTCATAGCTAACATAATGATGAAAATGATAACTTAATAATAATATAGTGAGGACAGTTTACAACTCACCGCAAAGACGTGGCGACGAGCTGCGAAAGACACATACAAAAGACACACACATACAACACAAATCAGCTATCGGCCATGGCCTTCTTCAGAAAATAGAGCACTCACGCAATCACACAGGCACACAACACAGTCATACAACCATCACCTCCGACTGCCACACTTCGAATCACGCTCTGCAGCGAATCGGGGACGGGAGGGGAGGGGAGGGGGAGGGGATAGAAAGGTTACGTCACGGTGGTGGGGATGGGTTAGATGGGAATAGCGAGATGCAGCTTAGGAATGGAGTGGGGAGGCGGATGAGCGGAGAAAATAAAATAAAATAAAATAAAATAAAGTAAAATAAAATAAATATATGCATGCACACTGCAAGTACACAAGACCGCATACACACACACACACACACACACACACACACACACACACACACATATATATATAAACACACGATCACACATTCACACACCACTCAAAATAGGTGAGGTTTGGGATAGAGATGTAGGAACTGTAAGGTATGGAAATATATATATATAGGGAAGTTATCGTAGGTTGAGGCCTGGTTGATTTCGGGATCGGAGAATGTATTGTAGGGATAACTCCCATCTGTGCAGTTCAGAAAAGCCAGATGGCCCGGGTTGTGAAGCAGCCATTGAAATCAAGCATGTGCTCCGCTGCATGCTGTGCCACAGGGTGGTCCACCTTGTTTTTGGCCACAGTTTGGCAGTGGCCATTCATCCTAATGGACAGCTGGTTGGTGGTCATGCCAATATAGAAAGCTGTACAGTGCTTGCAGCACAGTTGGTAAATTACGTGGCTGCTTTCACAAGTGGTCCGGCCTCTGATACGGTAGGATAAGCCTGTGACAGGACTGGAATAGGAAGTGCTGGGTGGGTGGATTGGACAGGTCTTGCAGCGGGGTCTTCCACAAGGATATGATCCCTGTGGCAGTGAGCTGGGTTTCGGGGTGGCATAAGGATGAATTAGGATGTTGTGAAGGTTGGGAGGGCGACGGAACACCACTTTAGGAGGGGTGGGAAGGATCTTGGGCAGGATGTCTCTCATTTCAGGGCACGAGGATAGAAAATCAAAACCTTGGCGAAGGATGGAATTTAGTTGTTCGAGACCAGGGTAGTACTGCGTGACAAGGGGAGCGCTCTTTTGTGGATGGAGTCATTCCAATCCCAGGAGTGGAAGGACTTACCTTAGGGGTAAAAAGGAAGGTAAACAAATACACACACACTCAGACATATCGAAACGCAAACACACCTAGACAGACATTTGTGAAAAGCAAAGAAGTTGGACAGAGATACCAATTGAGGCAGAGGCTCTGTCCACAGAACCAAGGCAAAGATACTAAAGATAGTGGGCGGGAATTTGAGTTAGCGGAGATTGAGACCAGGTGGGCAACGGGAGGAGAGAATAAGCTGAAGGGCAAGTTCCCATCTCCGGAGTTCTGAAAGGTTGGTGTCGGTGGGAAGTATCCAGATAACCCGGACGGTGTAACACTGGGCCAAGATGTGCTGGCCGTGCACCAAGGCATGTTTAGCCACAGGGTGATCCTCATTACCAACAAACACTGTCTGCCTTGACCGTTCATGCGAATGGACAGTTTGTTGCTGGTCATTCCCACATAGAACGCTTCACAGTGCAGGCATGTTAGTTGGTAAATCACGTGGGTGCTATCGCAAGTGGCTCTGCCCTTGATCGTGTACACCTTCCGGGTTACTGGACTGGAGTAAGTGGTGGTGGAAGGGTGCATAGGGCAGGTTTTACAACGGGGGCGGTTGCATGGGTAGGAGCCAGAGGGTAGGGAAGGTGGTTTGGGGGTTTCATAGGGATGGACTAGGAGGTTACGAAGGTTAGGTGGGCGGCGGAAAGACACTCTCGGAGGAGTGGGGAGTATGTCATTTAGGATGGATCTCATTTCGGGGCAGGATTTAAGGAAGTCGTATCCCTGCTGGAGAGCCACATTCAGAGTCCGCTCCAGTCCCAGAAAGTATCCAGTGACAAAAGGGGCACTTCTGGGATTCTTCGGTGGAAGGTTCTGGATTTGGAGGAATGAGGAGGTGGCTCTGGTAATTTGCTTCTGAACCAGATCAGGAGGATAGCTGCGGAATGTGAAAGCTGTTATTAGGTTATTGGTGTACTGGTTCAGGGATTCGGGACTGGAGCAGACTCTTTTACCACGAAGACCTAAGCCGTAGGGAAGGGAACGTTTGATATGGAATGGATGGCAGCTGTCATAATGGAGGTACTGTTGTTTGTTGGTAGGTTTGATGTGGACGGATGTGTGAAGTTGGCCGTTGGACAGATGGAGGTCGACATCAAGGAAAGTGGCATGGGATTTGGAGTAGGACCAGGTGAATTTGATTTGTTAAATCCTGCCCCGAAATGAGATCCATCCTTAATGACATACTCCCCACTCCTCCGAGAGTGTCTTTCCGCCGCCCACCTAACCTTCGTAACCTCCTAGTCCATCCCTATGAAACCCCCAAACCACCTTCCCTACCCTCTGGCTCCTACCCATGCAACCGCCCCCGTTGTAAAACCTGCCCTATGCACCCTTCCACCACCACTTACTCCAGTCCAGTAACCCGGAAGGTGTACACGATCAAGGGCAGAGCCACTTGCGATAGCACCCACGTGATTTACCAACTAACATGCCTGCACTGTGAAGCGTTCTATGTGGGAATGACCAGCAACAAACTGTCCATTCGCATGAACGGTCACAGGCAGACAGTGTTTGTTGGTAATGAGGATCACCCTGTGGCTAAACATGCCTTGGTGCACGGCCAGCACATCTTGGCCCAGTGTTACACCGTCCGGGTTATCTGGATACTTCCCACCGACACCAACCTTTCAGAACTCCGGAGATGGGAACTTGCCCTTCAGCTTATTCTCTCCTCCCGTTGCCCACCTGGTCTCAATCTCCGCTAACTCAAATTCCCGCCCACTATCTTTAGCATCTTTGCCTTGGTTCTGTGGACAGAGCCTCTGCCTCAATTGGTATCCCTGTCCAACTTCTTTGCTTTTCACAAATGTCTGTCTAGGTGTGTTTGCGTTTCGATATGTCTGAGTGTGTGTGCATTTGTTTACCTTCCTTTTTTCCCCTAAGGTAAGTCCTTCCACTCCTGGGATTGGAATGACTCCTTTTCCACTTCCTTAAAACCCATATCCTTCCCTTTTCCTCCCCTTTTTTCCTCTTTTTCCTGAAGAAGCTGCCAGTGGTGGCGAAAGCTTGTATGTGTGTTTGTGTGTGATTTTATTTGTTTCTCTCGACGAGCCGGTCCTTTTGGTAAGTCATCTCTTTTCTATTTTTATTTTTGTTTATCCCACCGGGAAAGTTTCCCGTGTTTGTGTTTGGATATGTGTGAGTGTGTGTGTATTTGTCTACCTTCCTTTTTGTCCCCTAAGGTAAGTCCTTCCACTCCTGGGATTGGAATGACTCCTTTTCCACTTCCTTAAAACCCATATCCTTCCCTTTCTCCTCCCCTTTTTTCCTCTTTTTCCTGAAGAAGCTGCCAGTGTTGGCGAAAGCTTGTAAGTGTGTTTTGAGTGTGATTTTTATTTTTATTTGTGTCTATCGACGAGCCGGTCCTTTTGGGTAAGTCATCCGTTTTCTATTTTTTATATTTGTTTATCCCACCAGGATAATTTCCTTCTATACTTTTCGTTTCATAAATTTGAATCTATATATATATATACACAAATTCTGACATAATCATCCTCCTTGCTGACAAAGGTTCCACCATTGTTGTTATGAATCAGTAACTACCTAGAGACGTTACTGACTTTTCAATAACATTTTACATTAATTCTTCCCTTGCAGTTGCCCCATATTTTGACACCCAGAAAATCTCTGGTGATATATTAAATTATATGGGTTGTGGTTAGATGTATTTTGCAGACATTGTAGTGCATGAATGCAGGCAGCCAAGGAAACAGCCTAATGCTGTGAAAATGTCATGGCCTGTGTTTGTGGCCCTAGGGACTGTTAAACCTCCCTATGCATAGTGAGTCTCGGCTGCCCTCAAAGGACAGCACCGACGTGGAGTGAGAAGCAGTTTCAGCGAAAGATAGTGGTGCCACTTGTGATGTGTCCGTGTAAGTCTTCATAATAACAATTACATCACATAATTATTAAAATTCTTCCTGTACCTTTGGTATATTATATTTTAGTAGAGGTCCTGGAAACCAGGGCCTCTATTGTAGATCTTCTCAAGTTTAAAGGGAAATCGAAATTGTTCTCTTTGAAAATGAAAGTTGGAAGAGAAGAAGAGCTTCAATCAACTCAATCTCATTAATTGAATGAGAACAGAGTTCATATAAAATTTAAATATCAAAAGGGGTTTATTGAACCCTTAATACAGCTTCTTCAAATTCAATGATCTTGTATACATTGTTTACAACCACATATAGTCACACTTCATAACTGGACTCAGAATAATGTTAACTCTAACAGTCCACACTTTTAACTAACTACAAAACAACAGAACATCACCAACAAGTTTATTCCTTATAAGAGAACACTTTGATATATCTTCTGTGACAGGTAGGAGGTCTCTGTCTGGGTATTCACCGGTGAAAGAAATAACCCAGGACAATAATAGTCCAAATAGACCTCCATAAATATCCTAAAACTAATAAATTTGGCCATCTTGTCTAGCCAGGATGAACATGTACTGCTTGATACACTACACACTGCACTACCACAGTATCAAAAGCAAAAGCAGACCACAAAGCGAAGCAGAGAGGGGAGGAGCTACAGCCGAGTGGCAACAGTGTCGTAGCTCATGGCCAGCCACGTGCCTAGAGAATTAATGTTATTGGCTGCCAGTGGGGTAATGGAGGGGGATCAGCAGAATGACTGAAAACTGGGCTGCCTTTCTATGTGTCAGAGACTACAGCATTGTGTTATCTTTTTGACTCAGGAGTCTTAACGATCTTTAACACAAATAACAGTCCACAGTTGTTCGTTACAACTACTAATTGTGATTAACTACAAATTTTATTTCAGTAGTAATACCACGGGTTTAGTGGTCTCTGTGTCACTTTTGTTGCTGCCAACAATGTTGAACAATTGGTTATTTTGTACTTAATTTTTGAGGGGTTATGTGGTACAGTGATTTAATTGTAATATGTTAGAACAGTAGGTATGCTTTAAGCAGAGATTGTGGGTATCGTTTACTGGAAAACTTGTGTGTGTGTGTGTGTGTGTGTGTGTGTGTGTGTGTGTGTGTCTGCATCAATATTGTTAAAAAAGTCAGTGTAGATGTTAACTTGTTAGTGACAGGATCGTTTTATTTCATTATAGAAAGGATGTGGAATACACGCACTGTGTGTAAATATCATAATTTATTTCGTTTTTCTCGCATCAGAGCTCGTGCCACAGTGTCAATTTGGAAAACGCACACAGTTAAAGAAATGGAGCTGACAGCAGTAAATCTAAAAGTTGAAGAGTTGATACAACAAGCCAGCCTAAATAAGGAGAGACACACTGTCACACGTGAGGAAGCTTCCATGTGTGACACCCTCCCCAATAGAATGTCATGTGACAGGCATCAAAAGCATAGTTCAAATGAGAGGATTAATGAGCATGAGGAAAAAGCGGAAAGAGACACAGACTTGAACTGAATAAAGTTGAGGTGGGCGGAAATGCTACTGCAAAGCAACAGTGACTCATTGCAAAGCTGGATAGTCACAGTGACAGAGAAAATACCTGACCAAGAGAAGAGATCAAAGGACCATTAGACTAAAAGCACTTCTTACCAGTGTAACACTCCCAGACATATAAAGAGACCCACAATTCACTGCACCTGAAGGCATGGTTTGCACAATTCGATTGAGCAATGCCTCCCAGTTGGACATTCACATACCGTCTTGATTTTTTCTGTGGACACATGGAACGGCATATCACAGAACATATGTGTTGTATGGCACACACCTGCAGTACATGACAAATTTCATCATGCATTCCTGGACACATACTGGTCAAGCAGTAAGCAAGAAAGAATTCACCAGGTGATAATACCAACGAATAGGAGCCAGCGAAGTATAACAACACCCTAAACGTTTTCAACACTTTTACATGAAAAATAGGTATCTTGAACCAGCCGTTTACAGACCAAGACCAAATTCCCACTGGACAACCACGACAAGGTGGCACGAAAGTGTTTGGGATGTGTAGTGGCATACCTTGATTGTAAAGGGAATCAGAAATCAGCAGGCGAGGAGAGGAAGAACTACGACAGAAAATTACCAAGGGAAGAAACAGGGACTGGATAAAAGAGGCATCTGGAACTAAGATTCACGCTGAGGGAATGAGACAGGAGGCAATCACAGTCAAAGCAAAAACCAAGAACCACAAAACAACTGCAACTAAGAAAATGGTTCCAGTCAGAATAATTCATAAACTTTGTACAACTTCCAGCAGGGATGTACTGTGGACAATAATTGGAGGAACAGCAACAGCCAAGGAAGTTAGCAAATGCCACAAAACTCACAGCAAGCACAGGTCACGGAGATAAGGCAAGAAATCCCTCGCACAACAATACGACTCAAGCAACTGACAGGTTTAACTGAATGTGCACCTGTATGTAGATCTAGGATTAAGCCAATTTTACAATTGCAATTTACCATTTTTCTAATATTTTGTAAATGTAAATAAAACATGATTCTTTCAGGAAAGGCAGCATCGCATGAGTGATGTGATTTACAGCATTAAGTCTGCAGAGAAGTTCTTATAGTTGATTAGGTATTGGCATATATTTTGATGTCCACTGTCTCCATACAATAACATAGAAACTTGTATTTCTTTCTCTGTGAGCTAGAAACTTTTTTCTCACAGGCCCAGTCAAAGGTCATCCCACCAACCCACAAACAACTATATGGTATCCACTTGAATAATTTTATGTAGAAAAGCAGTTCCTTGTCAATTCAGTTGTTGACATTTCAGGAGCATGTTGAAGCTGACATTTGTGTAAGGACATGGGAATGCTACAGAGTGGCCACTTCCCTTGCTTGTGTCTCTCTCTTTGATATGTGACTAATAACCAAGCAGTTAAGTCCCATAGATTTACAAACATCTCCTTGATGTGTTTATCATGGATGTATGGAGTATATCCATGGTGTTGTATGTCTCCTCAGGCCATCACCAATAAAGTCGTTTTGCGATTATGAGATTCCATTGTAATGGAAGGTGATTGCATTACATGGCTGGACTTAAGGGAAGTTATACCATGTGGCGACAATACTGAATGATGAATTGCAGAGAAGGTTTGTTATGAATGTGTCATTACTTTTTACAACGTGATCCATTTATGTCCACCAATCCACCAACAAAGCCTCAAGGTTTATTTTAAATACACTAATCATTTGAAACATTGATTATTTGCAGTGGAAATTTCTCTTTTGTTAAGGACATGTTATTGCTTTTTGCAATAGAAAATAATCCATTACCTTTCAGGCATCCACCTACCAAGCTCTACAATTTAATTAAAAAATAGTGATCACTTTAAACATTGATCATTTGCATTGAAAACTTTTGCATGGTGAAAATTAAATATTTTGTCATTATTTTTCCATCAAGTCACGGTTTTATCACTCAGTGTACATAAACAAACAACTGACTCACACTGCTTTTATTTTAGTATGCTGTACAACTGGTGCCAACAATGCCACACTATAACGCATAAATACAGTATGATTATCACTGTGTGTCTGACATTCACCCACAAGAACTGTCACTTGGTACATGATGTTCACAAACATGTGCAGAAAAAGGCCAAAACTAGTGTATGTCTATTTCCTACTTTTCCTATGGCTGTACGCAGCTTTGAATTGCTGAAGTTAATTTGATGTGTACAGTATCCACTTTCCTTGGACACCAACTGTCAATATATCAGTTTGTTCTGGAAGCTGTCAGAATGAAGCACTACATGGGTCCTAAAGACACAAATGACGCTAACTACATGCATTGGGAGTGATGAATCCTGACAATCAGATGTCTGCAAGTATAAACCTGTATGGATAAAATTACAGTATATAAATGCCTTTACACCTATCTTAGTTCCATGAAAAATAATAATGTGTAAAAAGAAGCTACTTTTACAACATTGTGATACTATATGAAGAGGAATTTCACATATTAGCCCTTTATGATAAACAAACCTTCATTCCTTCCAATATGTCAGCACACTCCTTCTTAAGCTGAGAGCTGCTAGCTATATCCATTGCAATGGCAACACCCCTGCGTACATCACCACAGCGAATTGAAGTCCGCGCAACACCAGCTCTACACACAGCAACATGTTGTTCATGGCCACTTTCGCCATTTTTTAGACTGTCTGTAGCCTCAGCCAGTCCTTGTTCATAATGGATCAATGCTTCGGCATAATTTCCACTGAAACATAAAAATGCACATTCAATAAAGCAATTATTACATATTGCCAGTAGCAGTTTTAACAAAATATAATACAGCTACTGTATTTTGTCCTTGTAATTCTACAGCTGATGTACTTGACACAAATAAATTTGGAAATAATTTTACAAACTGACTGTGATTCAAAATTTGGAAATAAGTAAACAAATAAAAAATTGTAAGATAGAAAGTGGATGACAAATGTATTTAAAAAAACCTTACTGCATCTGTCTACATTACACAGATTAGGCCATGATGGCCCTCCATTACTGTCCCTACAGATAGCTACCATGGTGTCTCTATAGTGTGTTACTGATTGTTTAGAATGAAAATTGTAAGTAAGCAATACAGCATAGTGACGTTGCTCAGTCCTGTCCATTTATAATCTATGGGATAGCAAGACAATTCCAGTTGGGTCTTAAAGAAGCAGCAACCAGTATCTGGTATCCACATTGTGGCACACTGCCATGCACAACAGATCAGATGTGTGTGGGAAGCACATGACAGACTGCTGCATGACCATGCTGCACCAGTGCACACTCTGGGATTAACATTGGCTGAATCAGCAGTCTACCAACCGAAGTTCTCCTTGTCCTCATTGTAGGCATCTATCATTAATGTTACATTACTCCCAAGCACCACAACTATCAGGACTAAGTCTGCTACTCCTGTTACTGCACAGTCCTACATGTTATCGCAGTGGTGCCATTGTCTACAACGAGTTCAAGAGCATCCTACAATACATGTTAGACGAGAATGTGCAAGTAAAAATGAGAGAGAGATGGGAAAGATCCACCGTTGTTCAAAAGCTGAGTTAGAAATCTTCTAATAATACAAGCAGAACTTCACTGCAAATATGAATGTAGCCAAAGCCTTGCATTCAAGGAAAAGCAGCAGGACCTGATGGGATACCAATTCGATTTCACACAGAATATGAAAAGAACTTGCCCCCCTTCTAGCAGCAGTGTACTGTAGATCTCTAAGAGGAGAAAAGCATAAAAAATGATTGGAAAAAAGTACAGGTCACTCAGTTTCAAGAAGGGTCATTGAAGAGAGGTGTGAAACTATTTTCCTGTATCTCCTATGTCAGTAGGTTGTAGAATTTTGGAATATGTTTGGAGTATTATGACATATCTGGAGACAGGAAATATCTTGAGGAATCAACATGGGTTCCAAAAGCAGCAACTGTGTGAAAACCTGCTCGAGCTATTCATCTACAAGAACCAGAGGGTAGTACATACAGAATCTCGTGTAGGTTTCTTGATTTCCACAAGGTGTTTGATACGACTCCACACAGCCATTTAATGAATAAAATGAGAGATTATGAAATATACTAATTGTGTCTGGATTGAGATGTTTCTTGAAGACAGCAAGTCATTCTTAGTGGGGAGACGTCTTCACATATGAAAGTAATTTCAGGCGTGCCCCAGGGTAGTGTTGTGGGACATTGTTTTTCACAATAAACAGTGAAAAGTCAAAGCAACTAGTACCCATGCCTAACATCATGTAGGTCTCCACGAGCACACAGAAGTGCTGCAACATGACATGGCATGGGCTCCACTAATGTTTGAAGTAGTTCTGGAGGGAACTGACACAATGCATCCAGCTGTCCATAATCCGTGAAAGTATGAGGGAATGGAGATCTATTCTGAACAGCACATTGCAAGGCATTCAAGATATACTCAATAATGTTCATGGCTGGGGAGTTTGGTGGCCATTTAAGTTGTTTAAACTCAGAAGAGGGTTCCTGAAGCCACTTTGTAACAAGACACCCATATGAGCACTAAAAGAAACACATTAATATTTATTATTGAATGTCTATTCCAGAGGAACAGACATTGGCAGTGATTTACAGCAGTTGTAAATATTATTGTACACATACTTCACAAATTGCAAAATTTTCGAGATGACGGAAAGATGTATCATGAAAACCACATAAGGATAAAATTCGAGCTCACTCGAAGCAATATGGACAATCGTTTTTGTGAACCATGGGCAACCGGAATAGAAAGAGGAAGTGACAACGGTACAAAAAATATTGTCCGCCACACAGTGTGAGGTGGCTTCTGGAGTATGAATGTGGATATGAAATTGGATGGTCTCTAACACTGCTCCTGATGCCTCAACCACACTGTAGACTCTGTTGATCACTCAAGAAGTATTACTTATAGGGAATCCAGACACTACTGTTCTCGGCATAGACTGGTAAACAGTCTGGCTACCTGAGACATACAAATCATAAAAGAAGAGACTGTTAAGAAAATGGTATGTACAGAAGAATGTTACAGGCGATTTGAAGAGAAATGTGGATATTGTGTAGGCAAAGGCTGGATCAGGAAATAGGCTTAGGGCATTTGTTTCGAAGCAGGAACAGTAGAAGAATGGACTGAGCTACTTTGTACGTTTGATGAGCTGCAGATCATACTTAGTTGGGAATAGAGAGAGAGGAAATGTAAAATGGTTTTGAGAGAAGATGAACAGTTGTTTAAGAATGAAACAGGAAGCCTTGGTTCTGCAGCCTGATCACCTGGGTCCATAGACAAGTTTTAAATCTGATTTCTAAAATTCATCTCTTTGTTTATATAACTGCACAGCTTTTTTAATTGACATGGCCACCAATGAGCTGTCCATCAGAATGAACAGTCACTGGCAAACTGTGGCCGAAAACAAGGCATACCAACCTGTGGCACAATGATCACATCATTTTCAATGGCTGCTTCACAACCTGGACCATCTGAAACCTATTGTCCCCATAACTCACACACAACAATTCATACACCCTCTGTCCTACACCTCTTCAAATCCTCCTCTTGTTAACTACCATCTGTGCTATATTTTCTCTCTTCTCTACTCCTCCCTTTTCTTCCTTTCTCCCCCACCCTTCCCTCTCTCCTACCCCACACTCTGCATTCCTAAACAGCATCTCTCTTCAACTATCTAGTACCTACATGCTATGTAAGGCAGTGTTATACACATCACTCATTCACCTTGCATCCTCTACCCCCCCCTCCCCCTCTTCTTTCTATTCCTACTGTAAGATGAACGGCAGCTGGAGATGATGGTCCTGTGTCAGTGAGGTATGTCTGTATGACTGAATGAATGAATGAATGTGTGTGTGTGTGTGTGTGTGTGTGTGTGTGTGTGTGTGTGTGCACTTAAATTGTGATGGCTGTGGCCAAAAGCTAAGTTTTGTGTAATTATTTTGTCAAGTAGGCTTAACCACAAATATCATGTAAAAACAATATATATAACGCGTTTCAAGGGTCAAGCCCTCATCATCAGATAATCTGTACAAGAATTTAAAAACAATAAAAATATAGAACGTAATAAAAGAAAATGTGATTACTTCCCTTGTAACCGTGTCTACGAAGAAAGGTCCTCAGCATACTGTGCTTCGTCAGAATTTAAACCGGACCCCAGCACTGGCAGCGCATAACACAACCGAAATGCACCTAGTCAACAACACGACTGGGGTACATGTTTGCACACGAAAACAAAGACCTCTAAATTCCAAAGATCATCCACAAGCTATTGGGTACATACAGGTGTCACAAAATCATTTGCACAATATGACAGAGGTTGAAATTTAAAATAAACGACTTTTGTTATAATAGGTCCACAAAGTTTTTAAAAAAGCTGTATGTATCACCTTGAACTTGTTCATTTAATGAAGCGTCACTTTTAGCATTTGTCTTATAATCTCCAGCCGTTCTAGCAGATCTAACTTTCTTCCCTTATCCTGTCTATACAAAATCTTAAGGCCATGTTCAATCTGCTTTAATAGGTGGCCAGTTTTGCGGATATTCATAGCTACAGCGGACGTTTTAAAATTATCAAGTCTTAAGGCATCCATATGTTTCTTGTACCTAACTCTAAACGATCTACAGATCTGACCAATGTAGTTGGCATTGCAACTATCTTATAAACCCCTGCTTTGTCTTATTTATCAGTCTCTTGGATTAAGTTATTCCGTAATTTATGATGTAACGTATTATTAGTTTTAAAAGCAGCTTCTACTTTAAAACGTTTTAGTATGTTGGCCACTTTCTGAGATAGATTATCAAAATATGGAACCATTACTCTCTTATTTTCGGTGCCATTTCTATTTGATTTCGCACACTGCTTCTTTCATATTAAGTTATTCACTACATTTTCTTGGTAACCAATCACCCAAGCAAGCTGTCTTATAATGTTAAATTAAGTAGTTCTGTCTTTTTCATTCATTGGCACTTTGAAGGCTCTGTCAACTAAACAGTGTAGGGCAGTGCCATTCTTCCCTTGTTCAACGGTAAATTCGATTTTCTCATGAAGGCTGTTAAATTTATGAAATATTTCAGTAATTTCAGTTTGTCCTCCATCTATCAATAGCAACGTATCGTCAATGTAGCGTTTATAATATAATATTTTATCAACTGTGAGCTGCATATTTGTGAAAAGCCAGTTTTCTAGGTTATTAATAAAAATGTCTGCTATTGTTCCTGAAATACTTGAACCCATAGCCAGTTCGTCCCTTTGTATATAAAATTTCCCGTTAAAAGCAAAATAGTTATATTTCAGAATAAACTGAAGTAGGTCAATGAATTCAACGATTTCTTGCTGAGCTAGTCTCTCGTGTTTAAGTAAGTTAGCTTTAATCAAGTTGACGGACTCATCAACCGTCCTTTTAAGCAACAAATAATTAAGTAATACAACCACAACCTCACATCCATTATGGATATAATTAAGTCTAAGTTTTGTGTGTGTGGCTTGTTGGTCATCTTTGCAATAAGTAAGCTATCCTAATTATACTGTTCCATTTTTATTCTTATGAGATGTCAATGTGATACCTACATAAATTCAAGCTGTTGGGCATATTCTTTCGCAATAAATGGTGTTTGGTGTGGCGCAAGCTTATTGGCCAACTGCAGAGCACGATCCCATTGCAGAAGATCCCGGTGCATGTGCAGAGCTGTCACAGGTTCACTTGATGACAAATACCATTCCTGTTAACCAAACAAAGATAAATAATAGAAGCACAGTTGTATTTCCAATAATATAAATCACATTTACACAATGCCTAGAACAGTATGAATATAGAAAGCAGTATAAATTTCGTAATTGTACAATTATCTAAGTTGAGCTGAATTTCTATATTAAATTAATAAATTTATGTGCAATTTCATTTATAAAAATAATTTTCTTTTCTATTTTACTTTAGCATCATTCTTTGGTACTTGATCAACTACAAATTAAATGAAAAGAAAAGATACACAGGTATTTCCTTAACATAGTTGCAATCAAACAAATGTCAAATTAACATTTTGTTGTGGTCTTCAGTCTACACTATTGTACTCTGTGCAAGTCTCTTCATCTCTGAATAACTATGGCAATCCACATCCATTTCCCAACACATGTACACTTCCTCTGAATACTAAACTAACAATGCTTTGATATCTCACAATGTGTCCTGTTAATTGAACCCATCTTTTAATCAAGTTATGCCACAAATTTCTTTTCTCCCCATCTTTATTCAATACCTCCTCATTACACAATTTACCCATCTAATCTCCAGCATTCAAAAGCTTCTATCTATTCTTGTCTGAACTGCTACATTGGCACTCAACCTGTTTAAATCTCTTTCCCACAGACATTACTTTCGTTTTGGAGTTGCTGATCTTCATATCATAATCCTTACACCTCTGATCGAGCTCTGAAATATTAGTTTGCAACCTTTGAATCGAATCTGCCATTACAACAAAGTCAACCATATAAGCAAGACTGCTTATTTTGTTTTCACCTATTTTAATTCCGCCCTGCCAGTCCTCAAATGTGATCCTGTTTCCATCATTATTCCTATCCCATTCTACCTCAAAACCTGACACGTCATTGAACGTTTCACCTACATTGAGCAGTTTTTCAAAATATTCCCTCCAACTGCTCAAGGCATCCATAGGATTGACTAGCAGCTCTCCTGCCCTGTCCAAAACACTTGTTAATTCCTTTTTCACTCCCTTTCAAAGACTGCTAATTACACTCTAGAATGGTTTTCCCATGGCTTGACCCAGAGTTTCTAGCTAAGATATTATTTATTAATTAATTGTTTAATTAATTACTAATAATGCTAATTAACCCAACCTTTTATGAAATTGTGATTTTTTTCCTTACATTTTGTCTTTTCCATTTTTTGAGACTGTTGCTATAATTTTGTGTCCCTACAAAACGTAATATTTAGTGTCTTAGGTCGGTGAGAGGACTGATGACCTAGCTGTTTAGTCCCCTAAAAAACAACATCATCTTAGGTCGGTGGGGATATGTAAGATAACATTGTATATGGGGTAATATCTTTGCTATGCAGAGTTATGACGGTAATATTGTTGGTATGCAGCAGCAACAGTGCAGCAGTGGAGCTCAGTAGTCAGTATAGTTACAGTCGAGTCATTGGTCAGGGCGGTCAAGCTGACCAGTGGAGGGTGGTTTTTTTTTTTTTTTTCTTTTTTTTTTTTTGGCTTATTAATTTATTTGTAGTGGCACACAGTAATCTTGGTGAAATTCCTGTTTATGCATGTGAAGTATGTATAATAACAATAAATGTCAATCCTACTAGTTTAAATTGCATTTATATATTCAATGAATACCCAGTCATAGTTAAGAGGAATGTGTTGTATAGGTGAAGTCATTACAACATATAGCTGTAAGTTTTCTACAATGCTTTAAGAGTAGGGCAGGTAGTTAGCTTGCAAAGTGATAGTCAATTCTTGTATGATGTAGACCTGGCAAGCACTGTCTCATAGAGTGCATTCTTCCAAAACACACCGGCCCCACCCCACGCCTTATGGTCTATAGTGTGATAAGTTACACGTATAATTCACCTTTGGTCTTTGGGGAAGGAAAGCTGACCTGCACTCAATATGTTCAGAAAGTTGTTCTTTTGGCATTCCTACAACAGGGAGGTGATGTGATGTTCCAACATAATAATGCCTAATTAATAAAATGGTCTTGGTTCTCAAGCCGTGTCATTTCACATAAAATACTCAAACTTTCGATAGCCATCTCCACCAACCTTTCATATGATGCAGAAAATGGCATCAGGTTAACCACCAGCCATATCCTGGCAAAAAGGTAAGCCACCGAAATCTAATATCAGTCAGGAGGAATGACCTTGCTTGCAGTTATTATGTGAGAACAAAGACTTGGTTGTCTTTCCAGCCAACAAAGGGAATGCCACCATGTTGCTGAACACTGCTGGCTACCACCGGAAGGTGCTACATTTACTAGAAGATGACACGTACCATAAGCTTAGCTACAATCCAACACAGACCATCATCAGAAAAACAGGGAAGTTATCAAAGGATTCTGTTTTACCTAACAGAATGGTGCAGAAATTAATGCCTCATGCTGCCAGAACACCCACACATTGGCAAAGATACATAAGGAAAATGTGCATTTGAGGCCAAATGTCAGTGGAATCAGTTTGCCCACCTACAGACTGGCAAAACATCTGGCAGGATTATTAGCACCAAACCTTGGACATTGCAAACACCACGCCGTAAACTCACAGACATTTGCGGAAACACTCAAGAAAATGACGATAGGACCAAACAACATAATGGTTGGCCTGGACATAGTGTCACTTTTCACAAGGGTGCTGGTAAAGGCATCTTCTGTCTCAACAGTTTCCACCTGGGATCGTCAAGTTGTTCCATCATGTCCTAATAACAATGTACTTCTTGTACTGAAGTGATTATTATGAGATGATGGATGACACAGCTACGGAATCACCTCTGTCTCCAGCAGTCACAAATTTGTTCATAGGGCACTTTGAGGAACAGGCTCTCCACTCTGTGACACTGTGGCCGTCTTGCTTCCTATGGTATGTTGAAGACACCTTACTGATTTGGTCTCACTGTGAAGACACATTGCAGCAGTTCATTGATCATATGAATGGTATCCATCCTAACATTAAATTCACTATTGAAATGGAAAAGGATTGCAAGCTACCATTCTTGAATGTCTTGGTTGAGCAGAAGGCAGGAAGCCAGCTTGGTCACTCACTGTATCGAAAACCAATGCACAGTGATTGATACTTGAACACGAATAGTTTCCACCACCCCGCACATAAGAAAGCAATCCTGAACACGTTAGTTCATAGAGCAAAGATTAACTCTGACTATGACCACTTACAGTCCGAATTGCAGTACTTAAAGACAGGTTTGCAGGGGCATTGGGTATAGCAAAGGAGCTATATCTAATGCTTTCAAGGGTTACCAACAAAAGATGCCTTGTGAATCAGCAGAAGAAGTCAAACCAGCTGCATTCCTGCCATACTGTGGAACAACCAGCAACAAGTTAGGACATGTACTGCGAAACATGTACTGTGACCAGTGTGTCAGCCCCCCTCTCCCCCCCCCCCAAAGATATGAGATAGGTTGTGCCCTGTTATGACATTGCTCATAGAGTGCCCCGTGAATACGGCACCATTTATATGGGGCAAACAATTCACACTGAGGCAGAGTGTTGTACTGAGCACGAACGTCATATTAAACAAAGGGAGCTTGACAAGTTAGCCATAGCTGAGCATTGCCTGGAAGACAGACATAAAATACAGTTCGAAAAGAAGAAAGTCTTGGCTAATGGGTCCACATATTGGGACTCTGTTATAAAGGAGGTAGCTGAGAGTCAATAAAAATAACAACAATTGTAACAGAGACCAGGGATACACACTTAGCAAAGCATGGGGGTAGGCTCTAGACATTGAAAGAAAGCAATGAAGGATGTGTGACACTCAGTGGGAGTTGGCAGCAGTGGTTTCATATGTGGTGCTGGCACCTGCTGACACCCGACATCACTGGTGCCGCTGCGGCTGTGAGTTGCCCTCATGGACTTTATGCACTTCCACATCAGCCTGTTCTGATTGGCAGTAGATGTTGTCATTGTGCCTACATAAGTGGGAAACTGTTCCAGGCCCGGCAGTCAGTAAACTACTGATGACCGTAGTGAAGATGACTCAGCTTGAGAACCGAGAACTTGTTATTAATGAATACCATCATGAAAGGCTTCAAGGACACATAATAATGCTTGCTCACACACTGCATTTGAAACTCCACGTGCTCTGCAAGATGAACAGCAATTTCCCTGGATAGCACGATCTCCAGTCTTAATTCCAATTAAGAATGTGAAGTAATAACAACTGACAACACACAACTCTTGCAGAAATACACGAATAGTTCAAGCAGGTGTGGAATAATGTATCCCAAGACAGTATTCAGCATCTATATGATCAAAGGGATACCAAAACCAGCTCCTGCAATGCTGCCATTGGAGGCATCACATACTAATATGGGTGCTTCTAAATGGATTGACACCCAGTACTTCAGTAATGTTTGAGATATGATATGTAAATGTAATCTTGACATGTACTCAATTATGCACTGTTTGAACAATAAATCTTGTTGAATTGGAAAATTCTAAGAGAGTGTACTAATTTTTATTTCTGGCAGTATATTTAAGAAGATGCAAAAAAGGCAGAAGTTATAATCTAACGAGGGAAAGCCCAGGTATAAGATGGCGTATACACTTATCAGTTATGTAGTAGCTACAGTGTTTGCAGAAGTATAAGGAAATGGCCATTAATGGTAAATGTGACAGCTCTGAATTCATATGTTGTTGTGATCTTCAGTCCAAAGATGTGTTTGATGCAACTCTCCATTGTATCTTAAGCCTTGCAAGCCTCTTCATCTCTCACTAAGAACAGTAACCTATGTTCTTTTGAATCCGCTTGCTGCATTCGTCTCTCTGTCTCCCTCTGCAATTTTTACCCAACACACTTCCCGCAATGCTAAATTGACAATTCCTTGAGATATCTTAATCTGTCCCACCAATCCATCCCTTCTTTCAGTCAAGATAAGCCAGAAATTTCTTTTTGCCCTAATTATGTTAAGCACTTCCTCATTAGTTACATGATCTACCAAACCAATTTTCAGCATTCGTCTGCAGCACCCCCTTTCAAAAGCTTCTATCATCTTTTTGTCTGAACTCTTTAACGACCATGTTTCACTTCTGTATAATGCTACACTCCAGACAAATGCTTTCAGAAATGATTTCCTAACATTTAAATTAATATTCAATGTTAACTAATTTCTCTTCTTCAGGAATGCTTTTCTTCTCAGTCATTCTGCATTTTACAACTTCTCTATTCCAGTCATCATAATTTACTTTATTGCCCACATAGCAAAACTCATCTTCTACTGTCTTAATCATTTCCTAACTAATCACTTCAGCATCACTTGATTTATTTGGGTTACATTCCATTACTTTTGTTCATGTTCATCTTATACCCCCTTTTCAAAACCCTGCCCATTCTGTTCAATTGCCCTTCCAAGTTCTTTGCTGTCTCTGTCAATATTAAATGTCATGAGCAAACCATAAAGTTATTTTTTATTTCTTCCCCCCCCCCCCCCCCCACCTCCAACGTTAATTCCTTCTCCAAATTTCACAGCTTACTCAACTTACAGACTGAATAACATTAAGGAAAGGCTACAACCCTGTCTTACTCCCTTACCAGATACTGCATCAATTTCATGCCGTTTTAACTGCTGTCTGGTTTTCCTACAGCTGAATTTAACTTTTCATTCAGTATATTTTACGTACGTTACCTATAGAATTTGAAAGCAAGTACTTCAGTCAACACTGTCAAATAATTTTTCCATCTCTACAAAAGTTAAAAATGTGGGTTTGTCTTTCCTTAACCTATCTTATAAGATGAGTTGTAATGTGAATATTACCGCTCATGTGTTCCTACATTTTTCCTAAACCCAAACTGATGTTCACTGAGGTGAGATTCTAACCGTTTTTTCCATTCATCTGTAAATAATTTGTGTTAGTATTGTGCAACCATGACTTATTAAAATGACGGTTTGATTAATGATAGAAATTCTCCACAGAGGTGATAAATTATTTGTCAAAAGATATAGATTAGCTGACCAGTACTTACCTTTGTGCTGTACCACCAATAGTCAAATAAATTAACCTATTTTTTTCCCCGGCTTTTTGTTTTATTTTCAGTAGTACAGCACAAAATTAAGTACTCACCAGCCAATCTATCTCTGGAATTGGTGTTGTTACATTATCATCAAAGTCTGAGGGTATTTCGCGTCTCACACATCTTGCACACAAAGTGGAACAGTTTATTCATGACTGGCTCTACTAACAATATCAGCAGCTCAAAGGGAATATCATCTACATCTGTTTTGACTCAAATCTTTCAGTGCTCTGCCAAATTCTTCTTACAGAATCAGGACCACACAAACAAACCTTCATTTGATGATTACGCCAACTCCCAAATGAAGGACATGGTAATATGCATAGCTGGTGTACAGAAACAGCTGAGAGATGTTGAAAACTAACAACTCACCAGGTCCAGATGAGGTACCAACATGGTTTCACAAAGAATACTCTGCAGCTTTGGGCCCTTACTTAGCTTGCATTTATCATTAATCTTTGATGCAGCTCAAAGTTCCAAGAAAATGGAAAAAACCGCAGATGACTCTTGACTCCCATGTACAAGAAAGGCAAAAGAACGGGCCCACTTAATTACATATCAATATCAGATACATTAGTTTGCATAGGATTCTTGAGCATATTCTCAGTTCTAAAATAATAAATTTCCTTGAGATGGATAAGGTTCTGTCCATGCATCAGCACGGCTTTAAGAAGCATCGGTAGTATAAAATCCAGCCTGCCCTTTTCTTTCATGACATCTTGTGAGCTATGGATAAAGGGCATCAGGCAGACTGAATATTTCTCAATGTTTGATAGGTGTTTAACATGGTGTAACATCGCAGACTGCTACCGAAGGTATGAGCATATGAGGTCCCCAAATATGTGAATGGATTGAAGACTAGTTAAGTAATAGAAGCCAGCACGTTGTCCTCGGTGGCGAGTGTTCATCAGAGACTAGGGTATCATCAGGAAAGCCCCTGGGAAGTGTGATATGACTGTTATTATTTTCTATCTATATAAACATTCTGATGGACAGCGTGAGTTGAAATTTGTGGCTTTTTGCTGATGATGCAGGATGATTTGGACCAAATTTCTAGGTGGTGTGAGGAATGACAGCTAGCTCTAAATGTAGAAAACAATCCTGTAATGTCTCAATACAGCATTCGTTGTGTGCAGCTTGACAGAGCCACATCAATTAAATATCTAGGCGTATGCTGCACAGCGATATGAGATGGAACAAGCATATAAAGACAGTCATGGGAAAGGCAGATGGTTGACTTCAGTTTATTTGGAGAATTTTGAGTAGGTGTGACTCTTCTCTAAAGGAGACCAAATATAAAACGCTTGTGTGACCCCACCTTGAGTATTGCTCAAGTTTTTGGGATCCCCACCAGATTGGTGTAAAGAAAGATATAAAGGCAATTCAGAGGCAGATGGCTAGGGTTATTACTGGTAGGCTCGATCAATGAGCCATGTGTTACCAAGATGCTTCAGGAACTCAAATGGGAGTCATTGGAGGGAAGGCGACATACTTTCCAGGAAACACTGTTTAAGCAATTTAGAGGACCGGAATTTCAAGTCGACTTCAGAAATTTTCTATTGCTGCCAACCTGCATTTCATGTAAAGACCACAAAGATAAGATCAGAGAGATTAGGGCTTGTACAGATGCATTAAAGTATTCGTTTTTCCCTTGTTCTATATGGGAGTGGAACAGGAATGCAAGTAACTAGTAGTGGTACTAGGTACGCTCCGTTGGGCATCTTTGGGTGGATTGTGGAGTATGTATGTATGTGTAGATGTAGGTCCTGTTTAATGTATCTTCAGAGATGAACCATGGCTTGATAGTGCACTGCCAATGCATACAATGGGAGTGTGGGAGTGGAATCCAATAGCACCCAAACCATAATACTGGAATCAGTACCAATATGGCGATGCACAAGGGAAGAAGTAAACAGTATTTATCCAAGGCATATCCAGACTCTAAGCCGACCATCATGGTAGTGCAGGCATATGCATAATTGGGCTTTATTGAAACAAACAATGTCTTTTTACATTTGTATGTCCATGTCTGTCATTCTCAGCACCATTGCCAGCACAAATGCCCACAGTGATGACTCAATGGTAATTACATCAATGATTGCCTTCTGTCTACACGATGCTTCAAATAATGACGAATTCCATATGGTATGCACAAACATTGCTTGTAGCCAAACAGATGGAATTTGGTGTGATATGGTTCATGATTTATCACAGCGATCCTTCCTGCAATTCTCACAATATGCCTCATTATCTGTAGCGGTGCAACAAGTTGGGTGCAATGATCCCACTGGTTTATCATTCCCTCCTGCATCTAATGATCATAGATTTATATCACATCTGACAATCACCAGTTTCAGCCAGAGGATAATCAACAATCCATATGTGTAATAACTTTTCCTTGACTGAATTCTGAAATGTGTTCAAAAGACTCACTGTATTCTGCAAGGAATGCTGTAAGCTGTGATTCCTTAATTTCTCCCAGTGTATGGAATATTCAAAATACTTACAGGTATAGCAACCGGGTATAGAAATCAATGTCTGTTCATTTTTTGGGAGGACACCATCCTAACATTCTCGAGGCAATACTACAGCAAGAAAGCAATGTGTAACAATACAAGTCTTTTGAATACTAAAGCCGCTTATGAAAATCACATAAAAGAATAATTTCCGTTGATTCACATGACATTCTTTTCCCCTTTTTATAGTGCTTGGGAGTGGCACTAATGGCACCTGCGATGTCGCCAAAGCTGATATATTAATCACATGCATCTCTCATCAATGAAAATACATGCAAATTTCACCTGATTTGAATGCTTCCTTTAGGAGTTTCATTTTGGATGGTTACCAGCAAAAATCTCAGAATCCAGGACAGTTATTCCAATAAATCAGTATTAAAAAAAAGTAAAAATAAAAACATAAAAACTGAATACACATTAAAGAATACCACCTGAGCCTTCTCAAAGTTCTTTAAGAATACTGCCATATGACCAGTTAATAGCCTTCTGTCTTCCTCATCTTGAATATTCTCAAGGGCCCACACCATTCCTGCATCACCCATTTCTTGATACACTTGAATAGCTGCAAAGATAAAATTTTCATATGGTACTCGTGCAATATTTATGGTTGGGATTATCATCACATTGAAATTTGAAAAAAAAAAAGTAATTTATAAGTGAATAAAAGCGCAAGAATTAACATTTGGCATTAGCACTATCTTAAATCACTTTGTCAACAAAATATAGAACTGGAAAATTAAGAGTGGCAAATATTAATGAAGAATGTTACCAATATATAAGCACAAGAACTCCCCAAAATCCACAAACCTAATAATACTGGATGCCCAATTGTGGCTGGTTACTGTGTTCCTACCGAAATAATTTCAGCCCTCGTTGACCAAGACCTCCAACAAATTGTCCAAAATCTATCTTCCCATATCAAGGATACCAACCACTTCCTTCATCGACTCTCATACATTCACACCTCTTTGCCTCCTTAGATTAGATTAGATTAGTTATTCATTCCGTAGATCCATGTTGAGGGGAACACTACCTCTCCAAACGTCCCTTTGAACTCAAGCCTGATATCTCATTCCTCATAACCCTCACCAACTTCATCCTAACTAACAACTACTTTCCCTTTGAGGGGAAAGTTTACCATCAAATCCATGGCACAGCCTTGGGCACCTGTATGGCACCCTCCTATGCCAACATGTTTATGGGCCATCTGGAGGAATCCTTCCTAGCATCCCAAAACCCCAAACCTCTGGCTTGGTTCAGGTTTATTGATGACTAGCTTATATGCCCATGCTTCACAACGGTTGTTAAAGAGGGACCTGTGTATATCATTGCTATTTAGGGTTCTGGACCTAGGTCAGCAAAGAGAGATTCCTTGTTGGATCGCTCTGTCAGTAAACTCAGTTCTCCTAGCTAAGATGTCAAATGTAAGTAGAACTCATTGTTGTAAACGATGAATGTTCATAATGTTATTCATACAAAAAGTGAAATTAATTTAAGTCTCTACTCCGGAATGATGTAAATTCAGTGTTAGGTTGTGTTCATAAAGTTAAGACAGCAGTGTGTGTCTGTTTGGTGTAAACTTCTGAAAACACTTCTATCGTTGAGATGAGAAATAGTAATAATAATAACAGTGCCATGTAATGGCTCTGTTGTTGTTTTTGTTGTGGTCTTCAGTCCGGAGACTGGTTTGATGCAGCTCTCCACAATACCCTATCCTGAGCAAGCCTCTTCATTTCCACATAAGAACAGCAACCTACATCTGTCTGAATCTGCTTACTGTATCCATCTCTTGGTCTTCCTCTGCAGTTTTTACCCCACACACTTTCCTCCAATGCTAAATTCACAATTCCTTGATGTCTAAGAATGTGCCCTACCAATCTATCCCTTCTTTTAGTCAAGGTATGCCAGATATTTCTTTTCTCCCCAATACTGTTCAGTACCTCCTCGTTAGTTACGCGATCCACCCACCTAATCTTCAGCATTCTTCTGTAGGACCACATTTCAAAAGCCTCACTCCTCTTCATGTCCGCACTGTTTATCATCCATGTTTCACTCTCATACAAGGCTACACTCCATACAAATGCCTTCAGAAAGGATTTCCTTAGGCTTAAATCAATATTCGATGTTAACAAATTTCTCTTTTTCAAAAACACTTTTCTACCCATTGCATTTTTTATCCTGGGTACTGCGACCGTCATTTGTTATTTTACTGCTCAAGTAACAAAACTCGTCTACCTCCTTTATTGCTTCGTTACCTAATCTAATTCCTTCAGCATCACCTGATTTTCTTAGACTGCACTCCATTACCCTAGTTTTGCTCTTGTTAATGTTCATCTTATATGCACCTTTCAGCACACTGTCCATTCCGTTCAATTGCTCCTCCAAGTCCTTTGCTGTATCTGACAGAATTACTATGTCATCGGCAAAACACAATGTTTTTAATTCTTCCCCCTGAACTTTAATTCCTTCACCAAATTTCTCCTTGCTTTCTTTTATAGCTTGCTCAATGTACAAATTGAATAACATTGGAGAAAGGCTACAACCCTGTCTTACTCCCTTGCCAACCACTGCATCCCTTTCATACCCTTCAACTCTGATAACCGCTGTCTAGTTTTTGTACAAGTTGTAAATAACCTTACGCTCCCTATATTTTACTCCTGCTTGCTTCAGAACTTGAAAGAGTTTATTCCAATCAACATTGTCAAAAGCCTTCTCCAAATCTACAAAAGCTAGATATGTAGGTTTGCCTTTTGTTAATCTATCTTCTATGATAAGCTGTAAAGTGAGTATTGCCTCCCGAGTTCCTACATTTCTCCTGAACCCAAACTGATCTTCCCCGAGGTCAGCTTCTACCAGCTTTTCCATCCTTCTGTAAATAATTCGTGTTAATATTTTACAGCCATGACTTATTAAACTGATGGTTCTGTAGTTTTCACACCTGACTGCACCTGCTTTCTTTGGAATGGGGATTATAACATTTTTCTCAAAGTCTGAGGGTACTTCGCCTGTCTCATACATCTTACACACAAGGTGAAACAGATTTGTCATGGCTGGTTCTCCCAGAGACTTCAGTAGCTCTGAGGGAATATCATGTACTCCAGGAGCCTTGTTTCGACTTAGGTCTTTCAGTGCTCTGTCAAATTCATCTCTCAGTATAATATCTCCTATTTAATCCTCATCTACTTCTTCTCCCCTTTCTACAATATTGCCGCTAAGTTCATTTCCTTCATAGAGCGTCTCTATATACTCTTTCCACCTTTCAGCTTTCCCTTCTTTGCTGAGAACTGGTTTTCCATCAGTGTCCTTGATATTCATAGAGCTGTTTTTCTTATCTCCAAATGTTTCTTTTATTTTCCTGTAGGTTGTATCTATTTTTCCCCTATTTATACATTCTTCTACATCCTTGCATTTGCCTTCTAGCCACTCCTGCTTAGACATTTTGCACTTCCTGTCAATCTCATTTTTTAGTCGTCTGTACTTCATTTTGCCTGTTTCATTTACTGCATTTTTATATTTTCTGCTTCCATCGATTAAATTTAGTATATCCTGTGATATCCAAGGATGTTTTGTAGGTCTTGCCTTCCTATCTATTTTGTCCTCTGCTGCCTTCACTATTTCATCTCTCAATTTTACCCATTCCTCCTCTACTGTTTTATTTCCCCCCATTTCTGTCAATTGTTGCCTAAAGCTCCCTCTGAAATTCTCAAGAACTTCCGGTTCCTTCAATTTATCCAGGTCCCATCTTCTTATTTTCCTACCTTTTTGTAGTTTCTTCAGTTCCAGGCTACAGTTCATAACCAACAAGTTATGGTCAGAGTCTATATCTGCCCCTGGGTATGTATTACAGTTTAAAACCTGGTTCCGAAATCTATTTGGTATCTCCTGGTGTCTCCTGGTCTCTTCTTTTGTGATTCTTAAACCAGGTGTTTGTTATAACTAAATTATGTTCCATGCAAAATTCTACCAGGCGGCTTCCTCTTTCATTCCTTTTGCCCAGACCATATTCACCTACTATCTTCCCTTCCCTTCCTTGTCCTACGACCGAATTCCAGTCTCCCATAACAATTAAGTTTTCCTCTCCCTTAATTGTCTGAATAATGTCTTTTAGCTCCTCATATATTTCTTCGTTCTCCTCATCATCGACAGAGATAGTCGGCATATAAACCTGTACTACTGTGGTCGGTGTTGGCTTGGTATCTATCTTGACTACGATAATGTGATCACTGTGTTGCTCATAGTAGTTTACCCGCATTCCTATTTTCTTATTCATTATCAGACCTACTCCTGTAATACCCCCAACTGATTTTGTATTTATATTCCTGTACTCACCCGACCAGAAATCCTGTTCCTCTTTCCACCGAACTTCACTAATCCCCACTACATCTAACTTCAACCTATCCATTTCCCTTTTTAAATTTTCTAGCTTCCCTACCCGATTAAGGGATCTAACATTCCAAGCTCCGATCCGTAGAATGCCAGTGTTGTCTTTCCTGATGATCACATCCTCCTGAGTAGTCCCCGCCCGGAGATCCGAATGGGGGACTATTTTACCTCCGGAATATTTTACCCAAAAGGATGCCATCATCATATGTTCATACAGTAGAGCTGCATATCCTCGGGAAAAGTAATGGCTGTAGTTTCCCCTTGATTTCAGCCATTCGCAGTAACTGTGTGGCAAAGCCACATTAGCTGATGTTACAAGGCCAGCTCAGTCAATCATCCAGACTGTTGCCGCTGTAACTACTGAAAAGGCTGCTGCCCCTCTTCAGGAATGTTTGTCTGGCCTCTCCACAGATACCCCTCCGCTGTGGTTGCACCTATGGTACGGCTATCTGTATCGTTGAGGCACGCAAGCCACCCCACCTCGGCAATGTCTGTGGTTCATGGGAGTGGGTAATGGTTCTATGGTGTAGTAATAAAGTGTTTATCTCTCACAGTAAGTGCATGCTGAGTTATTAGTATGTTGCACTGGGCACAATGTAGTTATTCTGTATGCAGTGCTACCTATTATCGAACACTCAACGAATGCTGAAAGTCTGATAATTAAATCAACAGAGCAGTTCATGTCTGTTTAAATAAAATGTTATGGTGGTGTCAATGTCCAATTAAGTAAGTCTGGGTAATCGTTAAAGAAACGGCATCAGTTGATAGTCTGTATAGAACTTTCCATTATATATAGTATTCCAGAGAATTGTCATGACTGTGTTAGCAGCATCGGCCACTCTTTCAGCTAATGCATGGCCCCACATATTAAAGCACGAAATTGAAATCGACTTTGTGTAACAGAACTATATATTCAGAAGCCAGTTGATAAATCTAAGTATATTGATCTCTGCAGAAGAAGACATCTTTATTTTAATGTAGTCCGTACCCAAAAGTAAGTAAGTACATATTTTAATCACAATATTGTACCAAACAGTTATAAAAGCAGAGAGGTTTCTGATGAGTTTGTGGCTCATATGTGTATATTATCTATTGTGGCAGGCACAGAACAGAAATATCTCTGGATTGAGCATTCAGATACGCAGAACAGATTTTATGTCCTCAACAATGAGATAGAAATGTCTTGTGATATTGGGAAAATCTAATAATCGCTGCCTTTCTCTTGGTACTTTTTGTGTCTGGTTAAGACGGATGACTGTGTGTAAATAGCCCTTTTAGCAATGCTTCCTCAACTTTCTTGTTGCTTCTGTAACACATTTATCAAGATATTATTTCATGCTATGTGGTGGCTCTGCGAAATGGAGGTGGGGTGTCTTTGCAGCCAGTGCGGTACAAATCAATCGCAAGAGTAAATAAATGCGTGGGAAGAGTGGATTGCTCGCAATATCACGTAGTAATTCCATCTTAATGTTGAGAAGATGCACAGAACACTTCATAGATATTTCTACTCTAGGTGCCATTTACTGGTTATACCCGTCGAAAGATGATGATCTTTTCTTTTCATGATATTGTAAAGCATATGGGATACAGCTACGAAGAAAAAAACTTTTGGGTCACACCTGGGTTAAATTTTACTTGCAGTGGCAGCGGTTTAGTTTGCTATCATTGGCAATGAACTATTCGCTTCAGAAGGATGATTAATTCACTGACCAGAACAGCATTTATTTCAGCGTGAACTTAAATAACTATTCACTTCATTCTATGTGACTGATTTTTGAAAAAGCATTCAACGGTCGTTGCCAACATCAGCACACAAGGCAACCACCGTAAGTAAAATTGTAGATTGATTTGATTGATTGATTTTCTCAGGGAAGCCAAAAACAGTTTTGGTCCAACCCGCCACTGTCCGCACCGAAACTAAGTTTATTGTGCGGTATTGCTCCCTGTATATCTAGTAAAGGCAACCAGTGCCCTTAAACAGTGCAAGGAGTTCCTTTACCAGTTCTTTATTAGACACAATTTCTTCGGGTCTCGTTGTCCCAAATGTTCTGTGCCTTTTACTCTCCAATGCAATACATTCGAAGATTAGATGTAATGCAGTTTCATCGCCGTCATCACAGATCCTACATTTAGGGCCCTCTTCTGTTATTCCCATTGTATATAGGTGTTTTTTGAAATTCCCATGGCCTGTCAGCAAGCCAACCATGAGTCTAATCTCTCTCCTGTTCAGGCCCAGGATTGCAGAGCTTCCTTTAAAACATGGCTTTGGCATCATCACCTTGCCATCTTTTTGTTGATAGACTTTGGACCAATATTCTACGTGCTGTCTTCTGAGCCAGTTACGTAGCTCCAATGTGATCATTGCCTTGGTGATTGTCAGGACAGGTTCCGGTCCAATAAATGGAGTCTCTGCCCCCATCATGGCTAATCTGTCAGCTTGTTCGTTGCCACTGATCCCTGAGTGGCCAGGGTTCCACAATAGGTTTACTCTATTCCTTTCGCCTAGCTCCACCAGAACCCTGTGACATTCTGCAACAATTTTAGACCTTGTTGCAGGATCTGCCAGTGATCTCAGGGCTGCCTGGCTGTCTGAATGATATAGATGCTATGGTCTTTGTAGCACCTACACAAATTCGCCTCCACACACTTCCTGATGGCAGTGATTCCGGCCTGGAATACTAAGGCCAGTTTCCCTAGAGAGATGACACCCTCCAGTCTTGGCTGCACCCCGTATACCCTGGCCCCAACGCCTTGGTCTGATTTTGACCCGTCAGTGAACCAGACAATATCTTCCGTACGGTGTCGAACTATTTTCTCCCACTGCTCCCTACTTCCAATTGTTATATTGAAAGGCTTGTTGAAGCAATATGGGGTTATAATATAGTCGGCTGGAATTTCCCCAACCTTTCCTATATTTACCTCACTCACTATTTTACTGTGTGATTCTGGATATCCCAAAGAGTTCAAATTTTTGCCAGTTTTGAGTCTGATACAACTGGAGGAGGAGTGTTCATCGATGTGGACAAAGATATTGTTTCTACTGAGATCGAGGTTGAAAGTAACTGTGAAGTTATCTGGGCACGCATAACAGGTCTAAAAGAAGTAAAATTAATAGTTGGGTGTTTTTACCGGCCCCCCAGTGCTGCTGTAGCAGTTTTAGAATCATTCAAGGAAAGTCTACACCAGGTAGTGCATAGGTATCCGGGCCATGTAATATTAGTCGGAGGTGACTTCAACCTTAAGAGTATAGATTGGGACCTCGCTAGTTACATTTCAGGCGGTACAGACAAGCAGTCTTGCGAGCTACTTTTGGACACATTCTCCGAAAACTGTCTTGAGCAGTTAAACCGGCAACCCACGCGCAATGGAAATATTCTAGACCTTATAGCCACAAACAGGCCTGACCCTATTATCGATGTCTGTGTAGAGACAGGAATTAGTGATCACGATATCGTCATAGCGTCGATGGTGACCAAAGTTCATAAACCAGTCAAGAAGACTAGGAGCGTGTTTTTGTTGGGAAAAGCCGACAAGCAAATGTTACGATTCTTAAGTTTCTCCCGGCGTATTTGATGATCAAAATATCCACGGGTGTACTGCCGGTCTATAGTGTCCAACGGGCACAATATTTCGGCGATCATACATGTCGCCATCATCAGGTGAACTGACGGACTGAGCTCCTGGAAACGCGCCGGCACGGAGGTCCGCACGCTACGGCTGCTCGAAGGGAACTGGGTTCTAGCCTGGTAGCGGGCCATTTAAATACCCGCGGCCCGCGGAGCGACCCCTCCGCGGTCCGCGCCCCGCGCCGCGGCCGCGCAGTGGAACCGATTGCGCCGGCGTCTGAGAAGACGTCGGTGTGAGGGCTCTGTCCGCCGTGGTCGTCACTTCGTTACGTTTGCTAGATTTACTCTTAATTAACCCAATCGCTGGTTCCCAAGCTTTGCTAAGATTATAGCCAGAGTCACGGTTTATGAGGTCGTCACTTGTGCGAATTTCAATGGCCTCTCTAACGACGCAGTCCCAGTATCTCGACGTCTGTACCAAAATCCTAGTGTGTTCATACTCCATGGCGTGATTCTCCGACAAACAATGTTCAGCGACCGCCGACTTGCTCGGATACATCAATCGTGTGTGCCTCTGGTGTTCAACGCATCGATCCTCGACGGTACGCATCGTCTGTCCAATATATGACTTTCCACACTGACACGGAATCTGGTACACGCCCGCCTTCCTCAAACCGAGATCATCTTTAGCGCTCCCCACCAGTGCACGAATTTTATTCGGCGGACAAAAAACAGTTCCAACCTGGTGTTTTCTCAAAATGCGGGCGATCTTCCCTGAGAGTGCGCCGGTATATGGAACGAACGCAGTGCCTACATCCTCCCTTGCGTTCTCATCCGTTTCCACAGGTTGTGTTGTAGTGGTTGGGCGGAGAGCCCGCTGAATCTGCCACTCTGAGTACCCATTTTTTCGAAATACAGTTCTCAGGTGTTCCAATTCCTGGGGTAGACTCT
Organism: Locusta migratoria; assembly: GCA_026315105.1. Classification (NCBI taxonomy): domain Eukaryota; kingdom Metazoa; phylum Arthropoda; class Insecta; order Orthoptera; family Acrididae; genus Locusta; species Locusta migratoria. The sequence continues at coordinate 77,976,397 of CM048746.1, read as the reverse complement.
CTGCGTCGGAGATAGTGCGCGCCCTATGTACTAGAGTTTTAAGTACCCCATTCCTCTGTGAAGGGTGATGACAGCTGTCATCGTTCATGTGAAACTCAGCTTGCCCTTTTCTCACATGACATCTTGCGAGCCATGGACGAAGGGCAACAGGCGGATTGTGTTTTTCTCGACTTCAAAAAGGCGTTCGACACGGTGCCACACTGCAGACTGCTAACGAAGATACGAGCTTATGGAATAGGTTCACAGATTTGTGACTGGCTGGAAGACTTCCTAAGTAATAGAACGCAGTACGTTGTTCTCGACGGCGAGTGTTCATCAGAGACGAGTGTATCGTCAGGCGTGCCCCAGGGGAGTGTGATAGGACCGCTATTATTTTCTATCTATATAAATGATCTGATGGACAGAGTAAGTTGTAATTTGCGGCTGTTTGCTGATGATGCTGTGGTGTATGGGAGGGTGTCGTCTGTAACTGACTGTAATAGCATACAGGTTGACTTAGACAAAATTTCTAGTTGGTGCGAAGAATGGCAGCTAGCTCTCAATGTAGAAAAATGTAAGGTGATGCGCATGAGTAGAAAAAACAGTCCTATAATGTTCGAATACAGCATCAGTAGTGAGCTTCTTGATGCGGTCGCGTCGTTCAAATATCTAGGCGTAACATTGCAGAGCGATATGAAATGGAACGAGCATGTAAGGACAGTTGTGAGTAAGGCAGACAGCCGACTTCGGTTTATTGGGAGAATTTTGGGAAGATGTACTTCACCTGTAAAGGAGATCGCGTATAAAACGCTTGTACGACCACGTCTTGAGTATTGCTCAAGTATTTGGGACCCGCCGCAGATCGGTTTGAAGGAAGACATAGAGGCGGTTCAGAGGCGAGCAGCTAGATTTGTTACCGGTAGGTTCGACCATTGCGCGAGTGTCACGGAAATGCTCCGGCAACTCAATTGGGGATCGCTGGAAGAAAGACGACGTTCTTTTCGTGAATTTCTGTTAAGTAAATTTAGAGGGCCGGAATTTGAAGCTGAGTGTAGTACGATCTTGCTGCCGCCTACTTACATTTCGCGTAAAGATCACAAAGACAAGATAAGAGAAATTAGGGCTCGTACGGAGGCATATAGGCATTCTTTTTTTTCCTCGTTCAATTTGGGAGTGGAATAGGAAAGGAAATGCCTAGTAGTGGTACAGTGTACCCTCCGCCACGCACCTTACGGTGAATTGCGGAGTATGTATGTAGATGTAGATGTAGATATGCACAAGCCACTGCCGCCATCTTTACCCAAAGGTGTAATGGGGGCATATCCAACATGGTTTCCATCCCAGCAGTTGGTGTGTGCTAATTCCGCCTGTTATGGCTAAGCAGGCGCACCTTACCAAGCTCCTTAGCAGCAACCTGCTGTTCTACCTTCTTCCACCACACGACCGTCCCATAGGTGATCCTGGGTGTAATCACCATGGTGTATATCCAGTGCATATCCTTGGGGCTCAGGCCCCAATTTTTGCCTCTCCTGATACTTACCAGAGTATCTTTTGCCTTGGAGCAAATATTCCTAATGTGAGGGGTGCATGTCAGTTTCTCATCTCATTATTGTAGTGTACTACACCATAGTTATGAGAATGAAAAAATCCCAGAAACGCGATAATTAGTTATTTGGTGTACTGTTTAAATAATGTCGCCTCACTTTGTCCTTTTCTGTACTATGACGTTTTGAGTATTTCTCAATAGAACGCACTAAAAATGTAATGAGGATACATCGAAATCAGAAAGGGAACTACATAAATTCCATTTTCCTTGCAAAGAATTCTTAGTAAATTAAAACATTGATAGACGCGAAGGAACATCTTTATGTTTTAAATTCAAATGATACCCACAGAAAGGAGCACTTTCTTTTCTTTCCATGCCATTACAAGGCATACGGAATACGGAAAGTAAAAAATTATTTTTTGTGTCGCACCTGGGTTAAATTTTACCTTCAGTGGCAGTGGTTTAGTATGTTTACGTTGGCAACGAAATATTAGCATTTGGGGGATCATTAATTTATTGATCGGAACAACATTCATTATTTATTTCACTATTAAAATAAAGAATTATTTCCCTCATTGTACTGATTTTTCAAAAAGGATTCTAACACAGCATCGCCATCTATTAATTATTTGGTATGATATGTAATAGCGCCTCTATCGGATCTTTGCTATACTACGCTGCAATTCAAGCGTAGCCTACACCAGAAACTACAAATTACGATATCTTTTCTTCCACTGATCTGATGTTGATGGAATGAAGCTTATGTGTTGCCCCAAATTACTCTCAGTTGACCTATGAAGCCCCATGAAAGTTCGTATAGTATTCTTGGAGATTTGCTGTACTACACCATACTTATAAGCATAGTATACACATAAAACTTCAAATTAAGATAACTTTCCTTCCTCTGATCCGATTCTGATGAAATGATGCCTATATTACTCTCCAAACTATTGTAAATTTACCTGTGGAAAGTAATGAAAGTTCTTGTTGTACTTTTGGAGATTACCCTCAACTAATAGACATACACAATGACTTTTAAACAAATGAGTAGATTATGCTATCTTTATTTTCTCTGATCTGATTTTAATTATTGAAGCCTTTATGTAACCGCACGATATGCTAAAGTTACATATGAAAACCCCATGAAAATTCGTCAAATAGTTTACGAGATAAATGTGTTCAAAGAGACAGACAGACATGATGGTAGTTGATAAAAAATTTAAAATTACGTTATTCTTCTTTTCCGTGATCCGATTTTTATGAAACGAAGTCTATGTTGTCCAGAGTTACGCTCAAGTTACCTGTGAAAACCCCATACAAATTAATGAAGTAGTTTTGGAAATAAGAGGTTTTTAATAGTTGAACAAACAGACACGACGGTTAGTGAAAACATTTAAAATTACGATATCTTTTGTTTCCGTGATCAGATTTTAATAAAATTATGCCTATATGTTGACCCAAACTTTTCTCTTGTTTCCTGTGAAAACCGCATGAAGATTCGTTCATTAATTCTGAAGATTTAAGTGAACAGCAAGAGGCCTACATTTACAGATTTATTAATAGTATAGATATTTTCATAATGTGGACTCAGAGTCAGGACACCCTAGCCTCCTTCCTTCAGAACCTCAACTCTTTCTCCCCTATACACTTCACCTGGTCTTCCTCAACCTACCATGCCACATTTCAGGATGTCAACCTCCAGCTCACTGATTGCTCCATCCACACTTCCATCCATATTAAACCTACCACCACCAACAGCGCCAAACACATCCCAAAAACTCCCTCTACCACCAGTAACCATCCACAAAAGAACGCTCCCCTTGTCACCCAGTACTACCCTGGACTAGAACAACTAAATTGCATCCTTTGCCAAGGTTTTGATTTTCTATCCTCGTGGCCAGAAATGAGAAACATCCTGCCCAAGATCCTTCCCACCCCTCCTAAAGTGGTGTTCCATCACCCTCCCAACCTCCGCAACATCCTACTTCATCCCTATGCCACCCCGAAACCCAGCCCACTGCCACAGGAATTATATCCTTGTGGAAGACCCCGCTGTAAGACCGGTCCAATCCACCCACCCAGCGCTTTCTATTCCAGTCCTGTCACAGGCTTATCCTACCCTATCAGAGGCCAGGCCATCTGTGAAAGTAGCCATGTAATTTACCAACTGTGCTGCAATCACCGTGCAGCTTTCTATATTGGCATGACCACTAACCAGCTGTCCATTAGGATGAATAGTCACTGCCAAACTGTGGCCAAAAACAAAGTGGCACAGCATGCAACAGAGCACATGCTTATTTCAATGGCTGCTTCACAACTCGGGCCATCTGGATCCTCCCATCCACCACCAGCTTTTCTGAACTGCACAGATGGGAGTTAACTCTACAATACATTCTCCGATCCCGAAATAATCCAGGCCTCAACATACAATAACTTAACTGTTTTCCATACCTTATAGTTCCTACCTCATCCTAAACCTCTCCTATGAGTGGTGCGTTAAGAGTGTGTACGTTCGTGCATTTGCGCGCATGTGTGTGTGTGTGTGTGTGTGTGTGTGTGTGTGTGTGTGTGTGCGCGCGCGCGCGCGCGCATGTGCATGCGCGCATGTGCATGCGCTCGAGCGCATATGCGTGTTCGTGTGCATGAGCACCTTTCTGTGTGTGTGTGTGTGGGGGGGGGGGGGTCATGTGTAAGTGCGGTGTTTGATTTTTATTATTATTATTATTATTGTTGTTTTATATATTTATTTTTATTTGAATCTATATTTATTTTGCTTATTTTATTATTTTTATTTTATTTTAATTGGCTCCCCTCACCCGCCTCCCCACTCCATTCCTAAGCTGCATCTCATTATTCCCATCTAGGCCATGATCTACCCATCCCCACCACGACGTAACCTTTCTATCCCCTCTCCCCTTACCTCCCTGCTTTATACACCACAGAGTGTGATTTGAAGTGCAGCAGCCAGAGGTAATGGTTGTATGACTGTGTTGTGTGCCCATGTGATTGTATGAATGTTCTATTTTCTGAAAAGGCCACGGCCGATAGCTGAAAGTGTTGTATGTGTGTGTCTTTTGTATGTGCCTGTCGCAGATCGTCACCATGTCTTTGCAGTGAGTTGTAAACTGTCCTTATTACTATATTATAAATTAGTCTTATATGTACATATATATTTTTATAACCTAAATGGACTTAAAATACATATGTATGTATGCAATATTTTTGTAACAATAGGAGAATTATAGTACGTACAGTAGATAATATTTACAGACAACAAGCTTACAGTGTCTAGCCTCATAAGTCTAAATTCGATTTAAAAAACCATATTTAGTCACGTAATTTGCGCACCCGGTGCGCAAAAAATGTGGAGAATTAAAAATAAGAAAGTTTACTCGGGCTATTTCTCGGCATGCTGCATACGGTACCTCAAAGACACACTTTCAATAGCTTTTCAATTCACTGAATACCTAATAAGTTACATATATTATAGACGAAAAATTCCTAGCAGGCAAAATTATATATAAAAAATAGATGAAGATTACTCACCAGGCAAAGGAGCACAGGTGTGATAGAAGCACAAATAAATAGAACACACACTCACACACACACACACACACACACACACACACACACACACACACACACACAAATGCAAGCTTTCGCAACCCAGTTGCTTCTTCAGGCAGAAGGGAAGGAGAGGGAAAAAGAAATGATGAGGGTTTTAAGGGAGGGGGTAAGGAGCCATTCCAATCCTGGGAGAGGAAAGACTTACCTTGGGGGAAGAAAAGGAAGGTAAACAAATACACACACACCCACACATTTACACAGACACAAATACACCTAGGCAGCCATACAGACATATGTCTGCCTAGCTGTGTTTGCGTCTGTGTAAATGTGTGGGTGTGCATGTATTTGTTTGTCGTGTAATTCTCCCAATAAACCAAAGTTGGCTGTCTTACTCACAACTGTCCTTACATGTTCGTTCCATTTCATATCGCTATGCACTGTTACGCCTAGATATTTTTACATGACATATACATAGGAGGAAGCAGTATATTTACTGAAATTTCATGAAACGTACACTCTCAGAACTTTGACAGAAGGTCTCTTTAGCCGTGTCTGCCACTGGAGTTTTCCTAATCATCTCCGTGACAATTTTGTGTGTCTCTCTTTAGGTCTTCTGTTAACTCTATCTGGTACAGATTTCACCCCGATAAGCAATACTCAAGCACTGGCTGTGTTTTGTACTAACCTACTTCCTGAGTTGACAAACTACATTCATGAGGATTCTTCCAACAAATGTCACATTACCCATGTCTGCATTTATATGGTCATTATCCCTTATGTCTACTTCCAGATATTTTATGAAGTAAATGCTTCCAGTCTTTGTACTGCTATTGAGTAGTTATATTAAAAAGGATCTTTCTATGTAAATGCTGCACTTTACACTTGTTTATTTTGAGGCTCAATTTGCCATAACCTACACCACACTTCATGCTGTAGATCTTCCTGCATTTTTCTACCCTTTTCCAGTATTGTTAACAATGGTTGAAATTTACACCTAAACTCATGTTAAAAACCAAGAACAACCCCTCAATTATATTCATGAATTAATTATTCAGTATTTCTTTTTGCACGGCAGATACCTTCTTGTCTAAGAACTAAGGATAGAGGGCTTCGGGTAAAACAAAATGGGCAGTCTCAAAGGGTGCAGGAGGATCATAGGAGAAATTTAGATCTAGGAAATATCTGTATAACAGTTGTAAATTGTCGTAGCTGTGTCAGGAAAGTACCAGAACTCCAAGCATTAATAGAAAGCACCAAAGCACACAGCATTATAGGCACTGAAAGTTAGCTCAAGCAAAGTTCAGCAGAAGTTTTTTGCAAAAGATCTAACTGGGTTCAGAAATGATAGATTAAACAAAATAGGAGGAGGCATGTTTGTCGCTGTCAAGTAGTCTATCGTGTAGTGAAGATGAAGTTGATAGTTCCTGTAGGTTGTTATGGGTAGAGGTTGTACTCGAAAATTGTAAAACGTTAATAATTGGTTCCTTTTACCGGCTCCCCGACTCTGATGATACAATAGCAGAAAGGTTCAAGGAAAACCTGTGTCTTATTGCAAACACATACCTGACTCACATAATAATAGTAGGTGGTGATTTTAATTTACCTTCTATCTGTTGGCGAAATTATATTTTCTAATCAGGATGTACGCATAAAACATTGTGGAAAATTGTACTCAACTCGTTCACTGAGAATTACTTCAAACAATTAGTTCATGAGCCAACTACAATTGTAAATGGATGTCAAAACACACTTGATCTCTTAGCAACAAATAATCCTGAGCTCATAACGAGCATCAAAATTGATACAGGTATTAGTGAACACAGAGCTGTCATAGCAAGATTGAATATTGAAAGTCTCAAAATTACCAAAAATAGACGAAAAGTATATTTGTTCAGGAAAGCAGATACAAATACAATACATTGCTTCTTGAAAGACAGTTTCCACTGATTTCTCGCACTAAACGTAAGTGTAGACCAGATGTGCCTAAAATTCAAAGAAGTGGTATCAACAACAATTGACAATTTTATACCAAATAAATTAATAAAAGGAGGTGATCCCTCTTGGTACACAAAACAGGTCCAAAACAGGTTGCAAAAGCAACGGAAAAGGCATGCTAAATTTAAACAAATACAAAATCCCCAGGATTGGCAATCTTAACACAGAAGCTCGAAATATAGTGAGGATTTCATTTTCAAAATGAAACTCTTTCTCAAAATTTGACTGAAAACCCTAAGAGGTTTTGGTCATATGTTAACTATACTAGGGGCAAAACACAAACAATACCCTCACTATGTGATAGGAATGGCGATCCTGCTAAAGCAGAGTTACTAGATATAGCTTTTACAAACACGTTCACCAAAGAAAACAAAATCAATATTCCAGATTTCGAATTACAGAGGCCAGAATGAGTAACATTGAAGTAGATATCCTCAGAGTAGTGAAGCAACTTAAATCACTTAACAAGGACAAGTCTTCTGGTCCGGACTGTATATCCATTAGATTTCAATTTGATTGTACTGAAGCAATAGCTCCTTTCTTAAGAGTCATATACAACCACTCTCTCAAAGAAGGATCTGTAACATAAAATTGGAAAGTTGCACAGGTAACACCTATATTCAAGAAAGTCAGTAGGAGTAACCCACTAAACTACAGGCCTATTTAATTGACATCAATTTGCAGCAGGGTTTTGTATATAAATATTACGAATTATCTCAAACAGAATGTTCTAATGACCCAAGGTCAATGCGGATTTAGAAAAATATCGTTCATGTGAAACAAAAATAGCTCTTTAGTCACACGAAGTGACGAGTGCTATCAACAAGGGTTCTCAAATTGATTCCATATTTCTTGAATTCCAGAAGGATTTTGACATCATACCTCACAAACGGCTTTTAATCAAATTGTGTGGTTATGGTATATTGCCCCAAATTTGCGATTGGACAGGGGATTTCCTGTCAGAGAGGACAAAGTTCGTAGTAATCGATGGTAAGGCATGACTAAAACAGAGGTGATATCAGGCATTCCACAAGGTAGTGTTATTGGTCCTCTGCTGTTCCTTATTTACATAAACGATTTGGGAGAAAATCTAAGCAGCTCTCTTAGATTGTTTATAGATGGCGCCATCATTTACCCTCTAGTAAAATCATCTGAAGATCAAAACCAACTGCAGAATGATCTAAATAAGATATCACTATGGTGTAAAAATTGGCAATGGACTCTAAATAATGAGAAGTGTGAATCGTCGACAGGAGTACAAAAAGAAATTTGTTAAACTTTGTTTACAAGAGTAATCAATCAAAAGTGAAGGCCATAAACTCCACAAAATACCAAGGCATTACTATTACTTCAGACTTAAACTGGAAAGAACATGTAGATAATGTCATGGCCAACCAGAGATTGCATTTTGTTGGCAGAACCCTTAAAAGATGCAACTGAACTACTAAAGAGACTGCATGCGCTACACTTGTCCATCCTTTTTTGGAATATTGCTGCCCAGTGTGGGATCCTTATCAGGTGGGTTTGACGGAGGACATCAAAAGAGTCCAATGAAGGGCAGCTCGTTTTGTATTGTCACTACGCAGGGGAGACAGCGTTATGGAAATGATACAGGATCTGGGATGGGAATCATTACAACAGCACTTATCACTACGGCATGGGCCACTTACGAAACTCCAATCGCCAACATTCTCCTCTGAATGCAAAAATATATTGTTGACTGCCACTTACATAGGTAGAAAAGATCATCACAATAACATACGAGAAATCAGAGTTTGGACAGAAAGATTCAGGTGTTCTTTCTTCCTGTGCGCTATTCGAGAATGGAATGGGAGATAAATAGTATAAAGGTGGTTCGATGAACCCTCTGCTAGGCACTTAAATGTGATTTGCAGAGTATCCCATGTAGATATAGATGTAGATGGCAGACCTCAATAATGTGCTGTCTGCCAGATAATTTTGTTTTTCATCATTTTTTTTTTTTTTGGGGGGGGGGGGGGGAGTGAGGGGTAGAGAGAGAGAGAGAGAGAGAGAGAGAGAGAGAGAGAGAGAGAGAGTGAAATACATATCACAAGATTTATGAATTTGGAATCTTTAACAATTGGCAATTGATTAATGCAGTTTTTTTTCTGACAAAATGTATTATAATTGCAAAACAGAGCAGCGTGAAAACACAAATAAGATCCATAGAAAATGCAACTAATAAAACTAAGATAAAGTGACCTGTACTTAAGATTGCTATAGCAAAAGTATAAATTATGGTGTAGACAACTTACCAAATTCTACTTCAAGATTTTTCAGTGCTGCTTCTCCTAAATGTGTCCATGACTCCTTGGTGTTTAACAGTTTGCATGTTTTCCAAGCATCTGAGAATCTGTTATTAAGAAAAGATGCCACAGCAGCACTATTTAATGAAGCAATGTATAACTGGACTAGAATTTTATAACCTAGGCAACAGTTTAGATTCATTATCTTAAAAATCAACAACCGGAAAGTAAGGCTGCAAACAGAACCATTAACTGTATTCAAACCACTCATCTGATCATCAAAGAATATAGAGGCTCTACAGCAAAATTTACTTACTTATTAAAATGTAAATTTCTAATACGTGAAAGTTTATTTAGTGACAGTACTACAATACAATCAGCAGGTGCTCAACAGAATCGGGGAGAAAAGGAGTTTTGACATATCTATAGTAAGAGAAGGGATAGGTTCGTGGGAAACATTGTGAGACATTAAGGAATTGCCAACTTATCATGAGAAGGAAGTGTGTACGGTAAAAATTGTAGAGGGAGACCGAGGAACGAATACAGTAAGCAGATTCAAAAGGATGTAGGTTGCCGTTCATATTCTCATATGAAGAGGCTTACGCAGTATAGGGTAGCATGAAGAGCTGAATCCAACCAGTCTGCGGACTGAAGACCACAACAACAACAACAACAACAACAACAACAACAACACAAAATTTTTGTCCTATTTTTCCTGTACATGACTTATTTAAGTTAAGTAGATATACCTTTTCTTTAATACACCAGTGAAATCTCTTTCTCCTCGATTAAAAACAAATAAAACCATGGTATCTTAGCATCTCACTTCATACAGGGAGTGGACAACATATACTGAACAAATAAAATAGACACCCTACAAGCTAGTATAAGCTGAAATTCAAAGTAATTTATATTTACAAATGTAGCGGATTTTTAAAGGAAAGAAACAAGCTTTCTTCAACAACTGGATAACATATTGTAAAAAGTATGAAGTGTCTTCAAATGGTAAATTTTACTCTTCATTACTAATCACTATGTAGATTTTGGTCTTAGGTCATTTTCAAGTGCTGTAATATGATAAAAAGTTATTAGGCTTTGGTGTGACTGAAGTCATTGTTGAATAAACAGATGTGATTACATACGTAAGTTGACTAGCAAGTAGGTGGCAGAAAATGTTCACTGTTCAGCAGAAGCATGTACTCTTCCATGTTTTTACATTTATGATGATGTTCTGATGCAAGTCATATATTGATTTCAAACCATTCTCACACCTATTTGCAAGTCAACTTATATATGTATCACAGCAGTATATTCTACAATGGCTTGAGTTGCGCCTAAGTCTGATGACTTATATCATTTTACAGCACTTGAAAATGGCCTAAGAAATGTAGATAATGAAATTTAAATAAAAACACACAAAACAATAAAATGGTGTAGATCTGTTTAAACAAAAATTTAAAAAGGCTAATTTCTGTTATCTGGTGTGAATTATTTATTTAGATAATGTGATCTATTTATTAGTCATGTCATTACTCATCAACAATCATTTCAAGTTAAAATGCAATAATAAGTACAGGTAGTAAGTACATCAATCTGCATCTTAAAAGTGCAGTGAATTATTGATTTTGTAATTGCTCATATTCATAATGTTATCTTGAACTGACTAGGGTAACACTAATTACCAACCATTCCTCATTTCTTCATATCAAATTTATTTTGCATAAAGGGAATCCATAATGGAGTATAAGAAAGATATCAGCTCTACATTTCCAATGAGAAGTTTTGCTCTGTTAGTCCAACAACACTGACTCAATGCAGCATCAAAGTTCCTTTTTTTTCTTGCCAGTTGTTTTAGCTTACAATTTGAATACCCGGTCTCTCTTTTAACCCTCCTAATCAATATTCTTTCCTCCTTTACCTCCAGCTAAGATTGCTCCATAATATTAAATGTATTTTTATGAGCAATATTAGAGTTACTCTTCCTGTGCTGTGTAGAAGATTTTGCATTCTTTGTATCTTTGCAAGTACATATCATGTTACCAAATGTCAAAGAGAATTGTTGGTGCTGGTGGTGGAGAGGTGAGAGGGGGGGGGGGGGGCTAGAAAAGATTTAGTTCAATGGGGAACTGTGAGAAAAAGATATGTTGAAGAGCAAGTTATCATATCTGAAATTCAGGGAACTGATACTAAGTTGCTGTATCTGCCTGGCTCATGAAGTTACATTGGATGACCTAACAGGATTGTTAAGTGTAGAAAGTACTAAGGTCTCTTAGTAACACTGTGGAATATGATCCCACACTGGGTACTTGGCATCATCAAAGCAGACAGTTTACACAAATCTAATTATGAATTCTATAATCAGATAGAAATCTATTCACAAAGCAGCAGCAGGAGTATGAAAATGATGAGATATGTTGATAATGTGAGGTGGTGTCCTGTTTTAGGTCTGTCCTAATCTTCACTGTGCTCTCTTAATTATGTTATTAAATAACTGAATTGTACATATTTTGGTGTTTACTACCAAAACAATGTTCTCAACCTATGAATTTGTTTTGTGAGTTTTGGAGTGTGGTCAGAATTTCCTCCTGCAGTGGGTGACATAACAGAGACGTGCATCTTTCTCAGAGCCACCCTCAAAGTGGCAGTCAGCCCACCGTGTGCTCCCCGTAAGAATGGTCTGAGTGAAATAAGGATTGACTTGTGGCCAGGAATATGCATAAAGACCTGTAACTGGACCTTCACCCGCCTGTGACAACTGGATTCACCAAATAGTTCCATGGAAGGCCTCGTCCGTCTGAATGATGATGACACGAGGAACCCAAAATTTTATGCATAACCGATACCTAGTTTCTCCTGGAAATCTTATATTATGTTTCATTGGCTGTGATATGCAGCTCTTTGTGGTAGGGCTCAGAGGACATATTTCCAAACTTTCTATTGGCTGCTTTTTGGCAGTTTGTGTGGTGTCTGAGGTGCAGTTCTGAAGCAGGACGACTTCTCTTATTTTCATTCAGACTAGAATGTTCCTTCATGTAAGATGCTAGTTAGATGGTGGAGTTTGGCCCTTATGCCAAGTTCAAGTTCAGTTTGCTCATAACCTTCTTGCATTCACGACCATTCACAACTTCTCATCCATGCCAACTTGTGAGGACAATGGCTATGGCCACTCCTTGTGCTCAAACCAGCACCATAAGCAAGTAACCACCAACAGTATCAGTCGCCAATCTCTCTCTCTCTCTCTCTCTCTCTCTCTCTCTCTCTCTGTCTGTCTGTCTGTCTCCAGCTTCCACTGCAGACATGGTAAGGCATTGCCTGCAATGCACATTTTGTCTTGCAGTTCATGTGCAAGGCTATACAATGAAACAGCCATAAATTCTGACTATTTGCTCACAAGGTCATTTATTTCCTCATTGTTTCATGCTCGTGCCTGCGATAGATTCACAGAAAGTAGTAATGACTGTGTATCATTTTTGTTTCTTTTATTTCTCCCCTTTTTTGTCCTCGTATTCTGAGCAATTATGGGAAAAAGATGATAATAGAGCTTGGAAGTGCCCACTTTCAATTGCTGCATCATATAGTAGCTGCATGCAAAATAAATTTATACATTTTTCTAGGATCATCACTAAATGGAAGCTCAGTGTTCATATTCAGCACTTTGTAGACAGTACAATATGATTATGAAAGAGTTTAACTATACCAACAAAGTTATGTAGCCACCTGACAGGTGGTATGCATTACCTGCACAGTGAGATTTGGTACTGCAGCAGTTCCTGCAGGTAATCGATGGATGTAGAGGCACCAGCAGGGGGCTGTGGTCCAAGAGGAAGTGGCATGAGCCGGCCAGCTAGTGTAGCCAACTCTACTTGTGTACCAACCATCAATACAGGCACCTGGTTGGCTGGCAGACGAGTTGCACTCACTCGTTCAACACCTGTTCCTGCTTGAACCACACCAACTTGTGTAGGTAATCACAGAGACAATTTAAGAAGGAGAAGAAAAACTGAAGCATTTTTATGAGTAAACTTTATGTAAAAAATACTTACAATGAGGAAGGGAAGGAAGGGATATATTACAACTCAATACTTAAAGAGGAAGTGTTAAACAATAGAGAGGTAGAATAAAAACACACACAATAGTCTAATTATAAAATTACTAGACAGTTGACATGTATCGCTTGTCACACAGACCGCCAGATACTGCTCAGTTATAGGTGCCATACAAACACAGTAGGTGACTTCACAAATTGTGATAGTTTGAAACAGGAAACAAAGTGATGACTGTGAAGCTTGACAGGAATGCAAGATCCTATGTCAATAGGTGATTTTAAGTGACCAATTACTCAACTTGAGCAGATGAAGTGTTTCCTAAAACATAGAAGTTAAAACTCTTGTCCTAGCCTAACCACAACAATAGTAGTAAAAAATCTGTGGGACAACTAAAATCATGATCATTTTGTTCACAGCAATTAAAGCTAACCTCTACAAGCAAACTCGAGACAGAATAATTTCATTTCAGTACTAAAACCAAATGCTGCTCCACATTGGAATAAATAATAATGTATGTTATTGCATAGGTTATTGGACAAGTTAAAAATGAATTTAGTTTCAAAATTAGACATCAAATAATGATGCCAATTAATTTTTACAACTTTGACACCTTTTTAAAACTTATTGGATAATTTATAATAAAGTAATAGGATGGTTTACATTACCAGAAGCAAAGTTCATTTTGTTTGCAGATGATACAAGCAAAATAGCTTTCTACAATATGTCTGCCTAGGTGTGTTTGCATGTGTATGTGTGTGTGTATTTGTTTACCTTCCTCTTTTTCCCCTCAGTGTAAGTCTTTCCTCTCCCGGGATTGGAATGACTCCTCACCCACTCCCTTAAAACCCTCATCCTTTCCTTTTCCCCTCTCCTTCCCTACTCTGCCTGAAGAAGCAACTGGGTTGCAAAAGCTTGCTTTTGTGTGTTTTTGTGTTTGCTGTATTTATGTTTGCTGTCACTACCGGTGCTCCTTTGCCTGGTAAGTAAACTTCAGCTCCAAAATAAAAATTCATGCAGTGTAGGGTTAATTTGGTCTTTTTGCATGTAAAATAACTCTATCATAATACACACACTGTTCCACCTACTTTCAACGCCCTGTTGCAATCTAATGACTTAATATCCACTACCAATTGACGAACAGCTAAGATGGATTCACATACAACAGGAATTTAAAATCTTTAAAATTGAAAATGTGACACTGTGTTGTATTGATAGAATTTACCACACATGGTGCATGTTATGTCCTTAGTGTTGGCCCCTTCATCCATAATGAAAGTAATTTGTTCCAGTTCTGAGACAGTAATGACCTTTCTGCAATCTGTTCATACATTTCTGTAATAATATTTTTGCAAGTATTCACCACATAAGGAACTTTGTAGTTAGCAGAATATTAATTTTATTCTCTATGTGGCCATCAACTAACCAAAAATTTGCTATTTCCCTCTTGCATTCTATGTATCTGGTTTTTGCTTATAGCAAAACTTCCATAAACTTTAACGGAAGTAGTTACATTGCTATACTGCAATATGTTACCTAGGTGAATCTCTCCATATTGTGCAGTGAATAAATGTTATTCCCTTTCATACCACTCTATAAATACCAATACATTACTTAGCTGCTGTTTCCTAAAGTGTATACATCCGGTTGAAAATACCTAATGCTCATAAATGATATTGAGGGCTATGTCCTGCTTTTCTTACTAATACTTATGCTTTGTACATTCAAGTAGCACATAATTATAATGTGAGAATTCAAATTTGTTAATAATATAGTCAGTAACATATATAAGAGATTTACATACCACTGACAGAATTTCTTATGTAGACATATGTTACAATTTCAGAGTCATCAAATGCAGCAAATGTGTGTCGTCCTTCACTAGCAGAGTCCCAAAGTACTCCACGACATTTTGCTGGCAAGTCAGGAATCTTCAGAGCCTGATCAGTCACCTGTGCTTTAAGAATTATTTTCAAAACTTTTCAAATAATTAATAGCAACATTTAAAAAAACAAGGGTGTGTTTTGTTTTTGATCTGTATCATAAGATAGAAGAATAACAGCTTGAAAATGTTTCATTATTGTAGGTTATCATTATTGTATTATATCAAACTTATGGTATAAAAACATTGGACAGCAGAATTAAAGTACCACTTATTTGAAAGCCAATAGTTCCCCCAAGGAGACAAATTTGGCTCAAAGGTTCCTACAACTGCAGAAATGATGCACTCTGTAAAGTCACTCAGACTCGTTGATGCTTCAAAAAGCAAAATGTTAACCTGGAGGAGGGGATAACAACAGATCTGAGAAGTTCATATGAGGTGTAACATGGGAAATAATGTTACACTGGCACCAGATTTTACCAAAATTCAGCCCATTGCCACAAGGACTTTCTCCTGTTACCCATATCTCAACCCTGTTCTTGACGCCTCTCTGATAAAGGTCACAACCACGATAAGTGGCAGAAGAAACAAAAACTAACACAAAGAAAAACCTGCACATTGAATAAAGGATATTAATGAAAGCATTCTTAACCTGACGCATTCATTTACACGGTTTTTGTAGTTGCATAATGACTGCCTGCTAGGTATCTGCTTGACATTCTTTAAGCCAAGGACATGATCTAATATTTGGTAATGAAAATATACATCAGCCGACAAGCCAAGATTGTTTTTTTATTGTTTAAAATTTAAAAAAAACTAATAATAATCAAAACTCCAGGTTGGAATTCAACAATGTAATAAGGATAGTTTACAACTCACCTCAAAGACATAACGACGAACTGCAACAGGCACATAAAACACACACATGCAATGCTTAAGCTATTGGTCATGGCCTTCTTCAGAATAAAGAACATTCACACAATCACACAGTCACACAACCATAATCTCTGGCTGCCCCATTCCAAATCACACTCTGAGGTGAAGGAATAGGAGAGGGGAGAGGGGGTAGGAAGGTTGTGTCATGGTTGTGGAGATGGATACAGCACAGCCTGTGGAGCATCTACACATTAGATGGGTGGAATGAGATGCAGCTTAGGAATGGGGTGGGGTTGTGACACACACACACACACACACACACACACACACACAGAGAGAGAGAGAGAGAGAGAGAGAGAGAGAGAGAGAGAGAGAGAGAGAGAGAGAGAGAGAGAGAGTGGGGGAGGGAGAGGGAGAGAGAGAGCACATGCAATGGACACGTGTGAATAATAGAGGGGTTGAGGCCTGGATAATTTCAGGATCGGAGAATGTACTATACGGATACCTCCCATCTGTGTAGTTCAGAAAAGCTGGTGGTGGGTGGGAGGATCCAGATGGATGGAGGAAAACCTCTACCCTTCTCCCCTATCTGCTTCACATGGTCTTCCTCCAACCATCATGCCACATACCTGGATGTTACTCCCACCTCCCTGACGGCTCCAGCCACCCTTCTGTCCACATTAAACCTACCAAGTCATTTTCTATTATTTGATGGTGGAGAAGTTTGTTTAATTAACAAATATTAATTATTTCAAGTGAAAAGTATATTGTTATATTTCAGATAGTGTGCTAATTAATATCTCTGTTAAAACTAAGTAAATTCTTTTCTCATAATATTAAAGTAGGTATTACTATGTTTCACAAGTAATGTTAGCAAAGTTTTGCCCTCTTTAGTTTCTGTATAATTACCATTAATTATAAAAGTATTGTTGATGAAACTATTTTGTTAAATATGTAAATGAAATACCATTGATTGAACTGAGATTTGTATACTAATTTAATCAGTATTATTTACACTATATTTTAATATAGCCAGTTGCATGTAATTGTTTACTTTTCCTTTATAATTAATGTAATGAAATCAATTAACAATATTCAATGAATGATGGAAATTCTCCACAGAGATGATAAATTATACTTCAAAAGACACACTGGCTGGCCTGGCTAGTACTTACCTTTGTGCTGTACCACTGATAGTCACACAGAGAAAGAAAGCAATGACAAAGGGAAGAAAAGGCTTTCAGAACAGGATTCCTTCATCAGGTGGGAGAGAAGAGAAGAAATAATGAATCTGTTCCCATTCCTTTTTCCTTCCATTCTCTCCCACCTGAAGAAGGAACCCTGTTCCGAAAGCTTGTTCTTCCCTTTTTTCATCATTGTTTTCTTTCAAAAAATGTCACTGAAAATTACGAATTGTTAATTATGTACATTAAATTAATTATAATGGAAAAGTAAACAGTTACATACAAATGGCTGCAGTAAAAATTAGCTTAAATAATACTGAGTTACTGAATATATAAATCTCGGTTAAATGAATAGTATTTCATTTACGTATTCAACGAAATTAGCTTATCAACAATGCTTTCATAATTAATGGTAATTATACAGAAACTAATGAGGTCAAAACTTTCCTAATATTACTTGTGAAACATAGTAATAACTTCTTTAATAGTATGAGAAAAGAATTTACCTAGTTTTAATAGAAATACTAATTAGCATTCTATTTGAACTTTGACAATATACTTCTGGCACGAATTAATTATTATTTGCTAATTATCAAACTTCTCCAGCATCAAATAATAGAAAATGACGTTACAAAATAGAACAACAAAAGTTTTGGAAAAGAAAATATAATAGACTAATTACATTCATATCTATTATTATGCAACAGTCAGGAGGTTTAGTACTGCAAGCAGATGGAAATAAACATCAACATGCTTCATTACACACTGTCACCAATAAGCTTTGCCATCCTCCACTTCCCATACCTATTGAGGTGCAGGTCATGTCTGGTGAAAACCAACCTGCTGATAGACTCCACTTGTACCACAGAAATGTGAGCCATAACATATTGTGCTCACATAATGATTTAGATTATGAGCATCAAACTAGTAAAAAAGAGATGAAATGTGACTATGTTATATTTAAATATTAAAAGGTATGTAACTACATTAAATATGATAGTTATGTTACAGACACACACAATTTGTTTATATCAGTACAGTAAGGACAGTTTACAACTCACCGCAAAGACGTGACGACGAGCTGCAACAGGCACATAAAAAACACACACACATACAATACTTTCAGCTATCAGCCATGGCCTTCTTCAGAAATAGGAACATTCACTAAAACACACAATAGGGTCACACAACCGTCGTCCCCAGCTGCAGGACTTCAAATCCAAGTGTGAATGCCATGGCCATGGCGGATAGCTGAAAGTGTTGTATGAATGTGTCTTTTTTATATACCTGTTGCAGCTCGTTGTCACATCTTTGCGGTGAGTTGTAAACAGTCCTATTACTATATTGTTAATTCCAACCTGAACTTGCCATTATTAGATTTTGTTTATATCAGTGTTACAAATATCTTATAAGTCTGAAGATAACATCATAGACTGGCCATAACCGGTAATCAATGCAATTTTGGGGAGAGAGAGAGAGAGAGAGAGAGAGAGATAGAGAGAGAGAGAGAGAGAGAGAGAGAGAGACTCACCATACCTCAGCATACCTTCCTTACGAAGACAGCTCTCCTCCTTTGGAAGTGAGGAGACTGACGGAAGCCTCTCATCGGCAAGGTGACGAACTGTTGATGGGATGTGATGCCAATGCTCACAATCTATCGTGAGGCAGCAAGGACACCAACAGTAGAGGTGAGCACCTTCTTGAATTTCTCCTATCTAACTACTTGGAGATCCTGAATAGGGGTGATGAACCTACATTCAGGAATAGTAGAAGGGAAGAAGTAATTGACATAACTTTTGGTTCCATGATGATGGGCAGTTACATCAAACAGTGGCATGTGGTCCTGGAGCCATCCTCATCAGATTACATGTATATTAAATTCAAGATTGAAATGGGAACCAGACAGACTATGGCCTATAGGAATCCCAGGAAAACGGACTGGGAGACAATAGGAGAGACCTTGACTTCAGCCTATTGGAAATTAAAACTTTGATAAGGAATCTAACAGAGTTTGAGGAAGTAGCAGAGGCTGTAACCTCTGCTATAGTGACCTCATACCAGGACAACTGCTCAATCACCAAGAAGTGCACAAATAGGAGTGTGCCTGGAAATGCAAAGGAAACAGGTAAGAATACTGTTTAACCTAGCGAGGCACAAAGGACAATGGGCAAAGTATCGTGAGGCCCTTGTCAATTACAACCTTGCCATCAGACGGGCAAAGGAGGCATCCTGGAAGGTATTCTGTGAGGAAGTGGAGGGCACGGCTGCTCAAGCGAGACTTCATAAAATCCTCACTAGGGTACCAACTAATCCAGGAGGAACAGTGAGGAAGGAGGATGGGGATATACAAAGACAGCACATGAAACGCTGGAACTGCTCCTCAAGACTCACTTTCCTCAATATACTCTGGTGGATAACTCAGACCAGAATGCGATTCCTGAGAGACAACGGTTCTCACGTATTCGCAAAGAGGAGTGGGATTTGGCCAAGGAGTGTGTCGATTTCAGTAAGGTCTGATGGGTGGTGGGAACATTTCAACCGTTCAAGTCACCTGGCCCTGATGGAATCTTTCCAGCTCTCCTGCAACAAGCGGGAGAAAATCTTATTAGATTCTTATGGAGGTTATTCAGGGTTAGCCTAGCAGCAGGAATCATTCCCAATGCCTGAAGGGCAGTGAATGTTGTCTTCATTCCAAAACCAGGGAGAATGGATCATACCAAGGCCACGAATATGAGACCAATCAGCCTGTCCTCCTTCATTCTTAAGACATTGGAAAAGCTGGTTAATGTGCATGTTGGAGAAAGGAGGTTAAGTAAGGCTTCTCTACATTCAAACCAACATGCATATCAGCCAGGTAAATCATGTGAGACAGCACTCCACCAACTCGTTTCAGGAAATAGCCCTCTGTATCTTCCTGGACATGGAGGGGGCTTTTAGCAACACGGCCTTCGATTCCAAGGTTAGGGCAGCAGAGGTGCATGACCTAGGGACCAGTATATGTAGGTGGACTAGGGCCACACTAAGTGGAAGAAAGGTAGAAGCTACCATGATGAATGAAAAAATGGTAATCAACACCACTAGGGGTTGCCCGCAAGGCGGAGTTCATTCCCCTTTATTGTGGAATCTAGTGGTGAAGGATCTCATTGGAGAATTAAATTCTAGGCAGTACTTTTGCCAAGGATACGCACATGATCTTGTCATAGTAATACTTCGCAAATTTGCTGACACAGTCAAGATATGGCACAAGGTGCATTGGACATTGTGCAAGACTGGTGCAGAAAACAGGATCTGGGGGCTAGTCCTAAGAAGACTGTTGTTGTACCATTCACAAAGAAGCATATCCAACATTCAATTTGGAATCTAAAGCTTTTCAATGAAGCGCTACCTGTGAAGGGGACACTGAAATATCAAGGGGTTACCTTAGATGAGAAACTGACATGGACCCTCACATTAGGAATATTTGCTCCAAGGCAAAAGATACTCTGGTAAGTACCAGGAGATCTTGTGGCAAAAATTGGGGCCTGAGCCCCAAGGGTATGCACTAGATATACACCATGGTGATTACACCCAGGATCACCTATGGGGCGGTCATGTGGTAGAAGAAGGAAGAACAGCAGGTTGCTGCTAAGGAGCTTGGTAAGGTGTAGAGATTAGCCTGCTTAGCCATAACAGGCGGAATTAGCAGCACACCAACTGCTGGGATGGAAACCATGTTGGATATGCCCCCATTACACCTTTGGGTCAAGATGGAGGCAGCAGCTGGTGCATACAGACTCAAAACTGGCAAAAACTGGAACTCTTTGTGATATCCAGAATAACACAGTAAAATAGTGAGTGAGGTAAATATAGGAAAGGTTGGGGAAATGCCAGCCGACTATATTATAACCCCACACTGCTTCAACAAGCCTTTCAATATAACAATTGGAAGTGGGAGAAAATAGTTCGACACCGTATGGGAGATATTGTCTGGTTCACTAACGGGTCAAAATCAGACCAAGGCCGGGGTATACGGGCTGAAGCCAAGACTGGAGGGTGTCATCTCTCTAGGGAAACTGGCCTCAGTAATCCAGGCCGAAATCACTGCCATCAGGGCGTGTGTGGAGGAGAACTTGCGTAGGTGCTACAAAGACAGTAGCATCTATATCTATTCAGACAGCCAGGCAGCCCTGAGATCACTGGCAGCTCCTGCAACAAGGTCTAAAATTGTTGTAGAATGTCACAGGGTTCTGGTGAGCTAGGGGAAAGCAATAGAGTAAACCTATTGTGGGTCCCTGGCCAATCGGGGATCAGTGGCAAAGAACATGCCGACAGATTAGCCAGGATGGGGGCAGAGACTCCATTTATTGGACCAGTCACCAAGGCAAGATCAAATTGGAGCTACGTAACTGGCTCAGAAGACATCATGTAGAATATTGGACCAATGTCTATCAACAAAAACATGGCAAGGTAATGATGCCAAAGCCATGTTTTAAAGGAAGCTCTGCAATCCTGGGCCTGAACAGGAGAGAGATTAGACTCATGGTTGGATTGCTGACAGGCCATGGGAATTTCAAAAAACACCTATATACAATGGGAATAACAGAAGAGGACCCTAAATGTAGGATCTGTGATGACGGCGATGAAACTGCATTACATCTAATCTTCGAATGCATTGCATTGGAGAGTAAAAGGCACAGAACATTTGGGACAACGAGACCCGAAGAAATTGTGTCTAATAAAGAACTGGTAAAGGGACTCCTTGCACTGTTCAAGGGCACTGGTTGGCTTTACTAGATATACAGAGAGCAATACCGCGCCATAAACTTAGTTTCGGTGCGGACAGTGGCGGGTTGGACCAAGACTGTTTTGGCTTCCCTGAGAAAATCAATCAATCAATCAATGGTACTTGTTAAATTCATCCTAAAGGACCCTATTAGAGTAGATGAAGGACTGCTTAAAATGGTAACAATAACAAAACAATTACAATACTAATGCTTCTTACATTACAATTACAAATTAAAAATATTCAAATATCTCAACTGTTGCAGGGCACCAAAATAAATTCAATGGGAAAGTTGAAAATTTGAGGATTTGAACCCGGATATTCCACATAGAGCATCAGTCACCTTAACCAAATAGGTTATCCATATACACTTCCCGTCCCACCCAAATTCTCAACTTATCACACACTATGACTGCAGTGCCTCCTGCCCATTACTTCCTCTTGCTCACAGCTTTAACTATATTCCCGTAAGGAACAGAGTGTATTTGTCCACCTGCACAGAAATTGTCATGAGCATGTTGGAGGAATACATAGGATTATAGATTTAGTATCTGTTCTTACAATCACATCTGAAAGAACGTGACTGAAAGAGCAGACATGTATCTTCAAAACTACAAATACAATTAAAGAGAACAATAACTTTTTCTAGACCAAATACTTAATATGTGGAATCATTTCTCACAGGATTATAAATGAAGCCTTCACTCTTGTCATCAATGAAAACCACACGACTTCCACTTTGGTTTGGGTAGATACTGCGGATTCCAATAGTGTGCTGAAAATCTACCACTATCTTCCAATCTTCAATGAAGAAATAATGGATATGCCCCATCTGTAAAAAAAAAATCAACAAAATTAAAATGCACGAGTGGGGCAAATTACTGACATTCACTTTTGATTACCAAAAACTATTATGACTGGGGCTCAGAGTGTTAAAAATAGTTGTACTTATTATGATCAGAGTTTCTGTGACTTAAATGTTTACTTTCATAGCCAAAGAAAGAAGATTGAGTGGAAAATCTCACCTAAATAAGCATTTTTTTATTTTTTAAGGAACAAGTCAAGTGTTGCCAAATGTGTAATGTGACACACACACTGGGATTGTACGAAAATATTTTATTCATAGAAAAAAAAGTCAAACAGAAAATTTCTTTACAAGGCTAGAGACAGAAAATGCAGGACCTTGGCACCAACATGCTGAAGATCCTGTTTCCATGTCCAGGTTCATGCCCATTCATATAGTTCTGATGCCTTTGTGTTCAAACAGTGGATGAAAACAAACACCCAAACTCCAGCTGTAGTGCCGTGGCACTGTATAAAAAAAGCATTAGTTATAAGAATCATACTATTGTCATAGCAACTGGTCATAGCAACTGGCCATGTTTCAAGCTGATTTATCTACTATGGGGTCACTTTT
This sequence comes from Locusta migratoria, assembly GCA_026315105.1. NCBI lineage: Eukaryota > Metazoa > Arthropoda > Insecta > Orthoptera > Acrididae > Locusta > Locusta migratoria. Next base: position 77,952,879 of record CM048746.1, on the reverse strand, counting down.
GATCAAGATTTGGAAGGCATCCTTAAATGAGTAGAATCATTATAAAAGACTTCATTGAATTAGTATACAAATAAAAAATATCAAATCTGTTGTGACAGTGCATCATAAATTCAAATCTACTGCCGTGTGTAATGAGCACAAAATAATTTATGGGTGCTATGGCAATTAGCGCCACCTAGGTGAACCAGGACTTGCCTGCGACTCAGCGGAGCATGGCAGTCTGTAGTGAACCAAGATTCAATACACTTGATGTAAAGAGTTTGTTTTCTTGTGCTAATAAAGTAATAACAATTTAAGTGGCAACGAGTTGTGATGTACACCATGCGTTGTTGTTGGCAGTGTCTTGATAAATATGGAGACTTTAGACCAGCTATTGTGCATGCTCATTGAGCAACACACTGCCCTAGTGGCATTGTTATGTAACTTTTCCATGGACGCTAATGTCAGTTGTGTCAATGTCATTGTCTAGTCAGGTCACACCATGTTCTCTGCCTCCATTCCCTCCATAGGAAGAAGCTGTGGAAGAATGTGAGGACTATGAAAATTGTCTGTGGTAACAGTTTGTGGCTTTCAGCATTGGTGATTATCAGCTCTGCAAATCTCTCTTTCTTTCATGGATTTCTCCAAAAATGTATCAACTATTGTCTCAGCTAGCCCCCCCTTATGGGATCCGGTGTCATTGTATTTTGCTGAAATGTGTTACATCCTCTCCAAATATTATTGCAAAAAAAAAAGTGCCACAAGCAGCCTCATCAATCTTACCATGCATGGACTGCGGAATTACAGGGCCTTAGTAGAAACTGTCAATTCATTACAGACATGCATCATGAGTCTTATGCCAATCCCATGGTTAGAGATGCTATACTTAGGTTGGCTATGGATAAGGCCATGTCAAAATTCCAGCCGAGCCAGGCCGAGCCGAGAGATTAAACACATTGTTTTAAATTGCACTGTTCACACTGCTGGCCGGGCCAACAGGACTCCGCTTCAGCCGGCTCATGCCAAGGTGACAACATTCTGAATGTTTAATATTTCCGGCGTTAGCTTCTGCAGCACTATCTCACGCCTCCATCCTGTTCTCAACATAGGTTTCTCTTCAAGATAGCTTTTTTTTAAATAAATAAATATATAAATAAATAAAACTAGTTAAAAAGATGTTCTGTTAATTTTTTCCTGTATTGTTATTAATTCTGAAAATGAATAAAAAATTCAGACATGTTTTTTAGCTGTTCTCATAAAGAAAAACCCTCCTAAATATCAGTCGAAATTCATGGGATGAGTCCATTACCACTTGTTTCTTATGTGCTTAAAATTCGATGAGTCACTACAGTGCCAAAACAAAAATATTAAAACAACAAAATCAATTAACTGTTAGCTTGCTCGAAGTATACGCAGTGATCAAGTTTTGGCCGCCCCTGTGTTTCCTTCGATCTTCTGCTGACAATGGGTGGGGATTCCTTGCTGCTGGGGACAAGTCCACCAAGTAGGAAAAAAAAAGTGACACACGCTTCTGTCCTGCAGGGTGTCTGAGGCTAAACTAAATCAGTGTATTTTTCTTCCAGTTAAAGTATAAAACTCGAAAGTACTATAATTCAGACAAAGAAAATTGTCTTCAGATGATTCAACAAAATGTTCATAGAAACTTAGTTTCCCTCAGACAGGTTCCTTAAGAAAATAAAAAAAAAAATTAAAAAAAAATCTTTTTTAAAAATTTAAAAAAAAATTAAAAAAAATTGATAGCTGTGTAGAGTTCTTTGAACATGGAGATGAGCTGAAATATAGTACAGCATGACGCATATAAAACGGGTACACCTCACATACACCCGTAGCCACCACTTGCAGCATTTCTTATAAGAAGGTAACTATGTGCTTTTAATGTCACTGTTCCAGATTGTTTTTTTACTTAATCCATTCTTAATTTAATATCAGACGTGAGGGTACCTCTTTATACACAGTATACAACTATTTTCACCTTGTGGTACAACATTTTTCGAGAGCTATAAAAGCGAAAACAAGAATATATTTTGTATTAGGACTAGATGCATCCCTAAATATAATTTTATTTTTGAGCTGCTTATTTTATCATCTCCAACTAGAAAGCCATTAAGTATAATGTCAGAATATTTTATTTCTGTCTATCAACAGTAAAGTTGCAGTTCACATTAATTTTTTCCTCTCTTTTAGTTCCAAACACGAAATATATTTTCCATTAATTGACTAGTGTGGGGAAAAAACCAGTTGTATGCCTCCCATAAAGTCAAGTATGACCTGAAGTAAAATCGTAGCAGATTGTTGGGCATTGTAATCGGTCGCCACCCAGAAAAAATTACTTCATACTTGTTTTCTGCTTATGGAGCATTAACACATCATGGGGGAACAACACACGTGGCCAGCAATTCAAATTTTTCGGTACTGCAGTGCTTCATGCTACACTCAACAGCCGCCGAGTTCGTAGGCTTGCGATCACGGCATGACACCGCTCAGATAACTCGCAATTACTTGTGAAAGGAGATAATATCGGTGCGACTACTGTTTCAAAAACTTTTCTATACTTTTAGCTGAATTTCATTCGCTGTAAAGTATGGTCTAAACTGCATAGAACAGTAAGCTGCCGGCTATCAAACTTTTTCAATACATGATTTGTAAATCAAGAGTGCATACCTGACAAAAAGCATCATTTGAAAAAAAACTGATACGAATTTCGAATAGATGAATGTTTTACTGGAAAGCTAAGATGTTGTATCACCTTGTGTGCAAAAATCAGATTTTTTAACCAAATACTTTCATCAAAATCGAGTGAGAACCGTTACGAAACTAAACACTCCCGCTGAATGAAAAGTAGAATTTTTATTTTTTTCACAGGCACGGCAAAGCTTGTAAAGAAAAACAAAGTTGATAAAACGATGTGGCGTGGTCTTATATACTGTCAACATTTTTTACAGCTTGAAAATCGAAAAAGTTTATTTTCACCCTCTTCTTCGTCTCGGCTCGGCCTGGCGCGCAGTGTGAACACCCTGGCCGTCGGTGTGTGCCGACTCGGCGCCGCCGGCTCGGCACATCCTGGCTCGGCTCGGCCGGTCAGCAGTGTGAATGCACCCTAAGGAAGTCAGACAATGGGCCACCCAGCTTCCGAACCCATCTTTACCTGAACCATCTGCTTCATATGATGATGGGGAAGTTGCTGCTATACATGCACCAACGACAAACAGGGCACCCGCGTGTTAAAAAGAAGCAACAGCGGCAGATGCAGCAGCCGCGGCAACAATATCAGGTACGTTCGGTGCTTACATCCTGTCCACGTTGCATTATCAAATACAAGAGGGTAGATTGTCCTCAATACTGGGCTATGTGTCACTCCTGTAATAAAAACATCAGATTGCCTCAGTCTGCCAGTCTAACAAGACACCTGCTGTTGTTGAAGATGACTCTGTTATAACTGTCAATTGTGTACTTTCAAATAATAGTAAGTTATATATAAATGTTCAGATTCTTGACAGAAATATTCGCATGCAGGTGACACAGGTTCTGTTGTCACTCTCATAAATTTCCACATGTACTTGGAATTGGGCTCTCCTCCATTGTCTTCTGTCACATGTAATTTGCGAACATACAACAAACAGAAAATTCCAATTATCGGTCAGTTTGAGACGTTCACTTTCTCTCACCTTTTATCTTGTTGATCATGCAAGAATGGAAAACTTGTTTGGATATGACACCTTTCAACTTTTTGGATTCTCCAATACAGATGATGTACATCTGGTACTTGCCGATATTCCTTACACTCGGTGAGATGCATTGTGTACAGATTTTCCTCACTTTTCTCTCCTGGCCTGGACTGTGCTGTCAATTTTGAGGCACATATAATGCTCAAATCGGTGGCCCACCCAAAGTTTTTCTGTGCCCGCCCCTGCCAGTGCAATTACATGATGCAGTCAAGGCTGAATTAGATAGGTTGGCGTCTTTGGGGACTCTCCTACCTGTTACTTCTAGTGAATGGGCATCCCCCCTTGTTGTGGTTTGCAAACCCAATGGCAAATTGCGGTCGTGTTGCGATTTCAAAAAGACTGTCAACACCCAATGTCTTGTTGATACTTACCTGCTTCCTCATTCTGACAAGCTGTTTGCCAAACTTGCGGGCGGACAATTCTTCTCCAAAATTGATTTATCAGAGGCATATCACCAGCTGCCCTTGGATGCAGATTCCAAAAAATTTCTCGTCTTAAACACTCCTTTCGGTTTGTATCAATACCAACGATTACCGTTCAGTATTGCCGGCATGCCAGCTATATTTCAGTGCTTTTTAGAACAGCTGACAGTGTCCGTGCCTAGTTGCATAAACTATGAAAATGATATAGTAGTTACAGGGGCTTCCACAGAAGAGCACCTGGTCAATCTTCGCATGCTTTTTCAAGTTCTGCTGTCAACAGGGTTTAAGTGTAATCTCGCTAAATCTCGGTTTTTTCAATATTCTGTTGTGTATCTGGGGTTTCAACTGTCATGTGACAGGATTCGTGCCTTAAGCCAGCACATTGATGCTATCATGGCCCTCCCATGGTCTCTAATGATAAAAACCTTCAGATATTTCTTGGCAAAATTGTCTACTACCATAAGTTCGTTCCTTCTGCGGCTGACGTGACCCATAACCTTGAATCAGCTACTCTGTAAGAACATTCCTTTCCACTGGACTGATGAATTCGAATGTGCCTTTGTTTGCCTCAAAGATCTACTTCAGGCAGCACTGTGTCTAACCACATTTTGTCCGGGGTGGCAACTGGTGTTGGTCACAGATGTGTCCCAACAAGATTTTTGGATCATCCTTGCACGCCAATATGACAATGGTTCAGAGTGGCCTTTTGCTTACACTTCGAAGATGCTCAATAATGCTCAAAAGCATTATTTTCAGACTGGGAAAGAGACCCTGCCATAGTGTATGCCTTTAACAAATTGCATGTTTTGTTGTACGGTTCCAAGTTTCATCTCATCACCAACCATAAGCCTCTTGTCTCCCTGTTTCATCCTTCAGCATTGCTTCCAGATAAGGCTGCACACAGGTTGCAACGTTGGGCTTTATACTTGTCTCATTTTCGCTATGACATTCATTACCGCCCCACGGCATGACGACGCCTTATCGCTGCTGCCTATGGGTTCTGACCCCGTTTTTGAGCATGATGAATTACTCTGTTTCCATATGGATGAGAACAAACATCGTGTGGTTGATTGTTTTCCAATTACAGGGGACCACGTTGCTTCTGCCACAGCTGGCAAGCGGTTCTCTGTAAGGTGATATGGTTCATTCAACGAGGGTGGCAAGGCATCTGACCCTCTCCATAACTATTACGCCTTGCATCTGTGACTGTATGTTCGAGACGGGGTGGTCCTCCTCTCTACAGATTGAGCGTTTCCGAGGATAGTGGTTCCTGCTTCTCTGCGTCAATGTGTACTTCAGCTGTTACACCAGGGACATTGGGGCATTTCCCGCATTAAAAATCTGGCTCGCAGACATGTTTACTGGCCAGGAATTGACACAGACATTTTGTGCGTGGTCGGCCTGTGTACCAAATGTGCTCAATATTCAGCAGTCTCCTGAGCTGGCCCTTCCCCGTGGCCTGTCCCGTTGCGCCCGTGGGAACGGCTCCACACCAACTTTGCCAGCCCTTTTCTAGGTACCTACTGGTTTCTCGTCATTGACGGTATTCCAATTATATTCTGTGGTTTGGTGTATGTCCCCTTCCATTGCAGCAACCAAAAATGTATTGGCAAAGATTTTCGTCCTTGAAGGTCTACCCTCTACACTTGTCACAGACAATTGTCCTCAGTTCTCTCATGGGCTTTTGCAGATTTCTGTTCTGGTGTCGGTGTCTGGCATGTCATATCGCCGCACTTCCATCCACAGTCGAATGGGGAGGTCGAGCATCTTGTTCGCACATTCAAGTGTCAGATGAAGAAGTTCCTCACTGAGTTTTCTACGGACAATGATTTACTTCACTTTCTAAGCTCTTATCGACTTACGCCCATGGGTGATCACAGCCCAGCCGAGCTCTTACATGGTCGTCAATCGTGCACATTTTTACATCTTCTTCACTCCCAAGGCTCCCTGAGGCTGTTTCTCAACATCCTTACAAGTTCTGGGTAGGTGCTCCTATCTGGGTATAGGGATACCAGTACCAGGGACGTGTGCCTCCAGCAGAGAGCAAGCCGACTTCTCCACCACCTACAGCCAATACTTCAGAGATGTAACCCATCATTCAGTCAAGGGTCCATGTTCCGTGCAAAGGGCCCCGTCTGGGGCACTTTCGTCCATATGTTAGAGTGGCACCACATGACTTGTTCACAACATATCAAGAGACAATGGATGTCTCCACATTGTACAACACTGTTGCAATGTAAAGTGCATTTTCCAGAGGGGCAAAAGTATTGTGACAGTGGGTTATAAATTCAAATCTACCGCCATACTTAATGCGCGCAAAGTAATATAGAGGTGCTAAGGCAATCAGACAGTGCCGCCTAGGTGAACCGGGGCTCACCTCTAACCCAGCGGAGCACGGCAGTCTGTAGTGAACCATGATTCAATACACTTGATGTAAAGTGTTTGTTTTCCTGTACTAATAAAGTTATAACACAATTCTTGTGATATCAATAGAATGGATGAGTGTCAGTGTATCATTATACGGCTTTGTGGTTACTACCGTGTCATTGAAATATTTTCTTTCAGCTATATGGATCTAAGGTAGAGTTTTTAACTTCACAGCACATGCTTCAAAAATATTCAGAGTAGAAATGAAAATATTGTTTCAACGCCGGTGTGATGCAGAGATAGGTCCTTTATCCACTTTGTTAATTACAGAAATTAATGATTTACCTTACTATGTAAGTAAACCATACATAATACAGTTGACATGACATAGTTTCAATAAACACCTATATACTATAGAATTGCATCAACTAACACAGGAACAATTTGAAGCAGAAATGAACAGGTTTTCTTCTAGTGAACACCATCAGTTACATGTGATGAAAATATTTTGAAAGGGAAACTCTGCTACTCTTACACATACAGCTCAATGAGACACAGAATGGCACACATAAAAGTCTACTAATTTTTTCAGCTTTTGACCTATACTACCTTCGTCAGACATAGAAATACATGAATGAAACTTTCACTCTGCAGTGGAGTGTGCGCTGATATGAAACTTCCTGGCAGATTAAAATTATGTGCCGGAACCGGGACTCGAACCTGGGACCTCTGCCTTACGCGGGTAAGCGCACTACCGACTGTGCTATCCCGACACGACTCAAGATGCCGCCTCACAACTTTACTTCCGCCAACTGGAGGTGTCTAATTGTCTGTTTGGTGTAAACTTCTGAAAACACTTCTATCATTGAGATGAAGAATACCAATAATAATAACAGTGCCCTGTACTGGTTCTATGGTAAGTTTATACTGAAATATTAGTATGTTGCATTGTTGCTCTAGGGACAATGTAGTTTTTCTGTATGCAGTGCTCCATATTACCAAAAAATTGACAAATACAAAAGTCTACTAATTCAATCAACAGAGCAGTTCATAACTGTTTAAATAAGACATCGTGGTGGTGTCAATGTGCAGTAAAGTAAGTCTGAGTAATCGTTGAAGGAATGGCATCAGCTGATCGTCTGTTTAGAACTTTGCATTACATATAGTATTTCCAGAGAATTGTCTTGACTGTGTTAGTAGCATCGACACTCTTTCAGCTAATATGAGTCCAAACGTCCTGCAGGGATTACTTTGTAAAGCACAAAGTTGAAATCAGTCTTGTGTAATAGAACTATATATACAGAAGTCGGATTATATTTCTAAGTACAATTGTCTCTGTAAAAGAAGACGTCTTTCTCTATATTAATGTACTCCGCACCAAATATAAGTAATTACAAATTTTAATTACAATACTGTACCGAACAATTATGAAAGCAGAGAGGTTTCTGATGAGTTTGTCCCTTAAGTGTGTATATTATCTCCAGTAGCAGGCACAGAGCAGAAATATCTCTGAGTTAGCAATCAGATGAGCAGAACAGATTTTGTGTCCTCAACATTAAGGTGGAAAGGTTAACCGATATTGGGAAAAAGTCTACTAATCACTGACTTTACTTGGTTCTTTTTTGTTTGGTTAAGACAAATGACTATGTGTAAATGGCCATTTTAGCGAGGCTTCGTCAACTTTCTTGTTTCTTCTCTGACACATTTATTTAGATATTATTTCATGTTATGTGGTTGCTCTGTGAAAAGAAGGTGGGGCTTCTTTGCAGCCAATGCAGTACAAATGAGTTGTAAGGGCAAATAAATGTGTGGAAAGAGTGGATTTGTTTCAATATCACTTGGTAAATCCAACGTAAGTTGAGAAGAGTACATAACGAAATGCTCACTCCATAGATATGTATAATTTAGTAGTTATACTCGTCAAAAGATGCACTTTTCTTGTCCATGACATTGCAAAGCATATGGGATAAAGCTAGGAAGAAAAAGAATTTTGAAAGAGCATTCAACAGCCAATGCCAAAATCAGCACACAACCCCTTTTTGTAGTGTATTACACCATAGTTATGAGAATGAAAAAAAAAAAACCACAGCAACACCATAATTGGTTATTTTGTATACTATGTAACTAACGTTGCCTCACTTTGTTCTTTCCTGTATTATGACGATTTCGAGGCATTCCTACACAGAACGCAGAAAGGAAACACATAAATTCCATTTTCCTTGCAAAGAATTCTTATGTAAATTAGAGCATTGACAGATGCAAAGAAATGTCATTAAGCTCTGAATATACAAAGTGTAATCAGCAACTCACTCTTCAATGTTAGTTTTTATTTTCAGATATAAAATTGCGGCTCTTAATTCAAAATACTTCTGTTACTGAGGGAATACACACAACAAGATCATGTATTGTTTCCTTGCAGCACTACAATACTATTAGCTCCTTTAGTTGTTCGTTGCTGTTTTATGGTATAACCACCAGGAAAAAAAAAATAAAAATAAAGAAATGAAATAAAAAATGCAGCAGTACCGACTATTAGCTCTTTGGTGCACTATGTAACTAACAGGGCCTCTATTTGTTTTGTACTGCTGGTGTGGTCTTCAGTCCGGAGACTGGTTTGATGCAGCTCTCCACAATACCCTATCCTGAGCAAGCCTCTTCATCTCCACATAAGAACGGCAACTTACATCTATCTGAATCTGCTTACTGTATCCATCTCTTGGGCTTCCTCTCTGGTTTTCACCCCACACACTTCCCTCCAATGCTAAATTCACAATTCCTTGATGTCTAAGAATGTGTCCTACCAATCTATCCCTTCTTTTAGTCAAGGTATGCCAGAAATTCCTTTTCTCCCCAATTCTGTTCAGTACCTTCTCATTAGTTACGTGATCCACCCACCTAATCTCCAGCATTCTTCTGTAGCACCATATTTCAAAAGCCACTATCCTCTTACTGTCTGCACTGTTTATTGTTCATGTTTCACTCCCACACAAGGCAACACTCCACACAAACGCCTTCAGAAAGGACTTCCTTAGGCTTAAATCAATATTCGATGTTAACAAATTTCTCTTTCTCAAGAACGCTTTTCTACCCTTTACCATTCTGCATTTTATAACCTCTTTGCTGCGACCATCATTTGTTACTTTACTGCCCAAGTAACAAAACTCATCTACCTCCTTTATTGCTTCGTTACCTAATTTAATTCCTTCAGTATCACCTGATTTTCTTAGAATGCACTCCATTACCCTATTTTTGCTCTTGTTAATGTTCATCTTATAAGCACCTTTCAGCAAACTGTCCATTCCGTACAACTGCTCTTCCAGGTCCTTTGCTGTGTCTGATAGAATTACTATGTCGTCAGCAAAACGCAATGTTTTTAATTCTTCACCCTGAACTTTAATTCCTTCTCCAAATTTCTCCTTGCTTTCTTTTATAGCTTGCTCAATGTACAAATTGAATAACATTGGAGAAAGGCTACAACCCTGTCTTACTCCCTTTCCAACCACTGCATCCCTTTTTCATGACCCCCAACTCTGGCAACCGCTGTCTGGTTGTTGTACAAGTTGTAAATAACCTTACGCTCCCTATATTTTACTCCTGCTTGCTTCAGAACTTGAAACAGTTTATTCCAATCAAAATTTTCAAAAGCCTTCTCCAAATCTACAAAAGCTAGATATGTAGGTTTGCCTTTTGTTAATCTATCTTCTAGGATAAGCCGTAAAGTGAGTATTGCCTCCCGTGTTCCTACATTTCTCCTGAACCCAAACTGGTCTTCCCCGAGGTCGGCTTCTTCCAGATTTTCCATCCTTCTGTAAATAATTCGTGTTAATATTTTGCAATCATGACTTAAACTGATGGTTCTGTAGTTTTCACACTTGTCTGTGCCTGCTTTCTTTAGAATGTGGATTATTACATTTTTCTTAAACTCTGAGGGTACTTCACCTGTCTCATACATCTTACACAACAGGTGAAACAGTTTTGTCATGGCTGGTTCTCCCAGAGATTTCAGTAGCTGTGAGTGAATGTCAAATTTATCTCTCAGTATAGTATCTCCTATTTCATCCAAATCTTCTTCTCCTCCCCTTCCTACAATATTGCCTCTAAGTTCATTACCTTCTTATAGCCCCTCTATATACCCTTTCCACTTTTCAGCTTTCCCTTCTTTGCTGAGAACTGGTTTTCCATCTGTGTTCTTGATATCCATAGAGCTGTTTTTGTTATCTCCAAATATCTCTTATTTTCCTGTAGGCTGTATCTATTTTTCCCCTATTTATACATTCTTCTACATCCTTCCATTTGCCTTCTAGTCACTCCTGCTTAGCCATTTTGCACTTCCTGTCAATCTCATTTCTTAGTCGTCTGTACTCCATTTTGCCTGTTTCATTTACTGCATTTTTATATTTTCTCCTTTCAGCAATTAAATTTAGTATGTTCTGTGATATCCAAGGATTTTTGTAGGTCTTGCCTTCCTACCTATTTTCTCCTCTGCTGCCTTCACTATTCCATCTCTCAATGCTACCCATTCCTCCCCTACTGTTTTATTTTCCCCTATTTCTGTCAATTGTTGCCTAAAGCTCCCTTTGAAATTCTCAAGAAAGTCAGGTTCCTTCAGTTTATCCAGGTCTCATCTCCTTATTTTCCTACCTTTCTGCAGTTTTTTCAGTTTCAGCCCAGAATTCATGATTAATAAGTTATGGTCAGAGTTTATATCTGCCCCTGGGTATGTCTTACAGTTTAAAACCTGGTTCCAAAATCTATGTCTTACCATTACAAAATCTATCTGGTACCTCCCGGTGCCTCCTGGTCTCTTCCATGCATACAACCTTCTTTCATAATTCTTAAACCATGTGTTTGTTATAACTAAATTATGTTCCGTGCAAAATTCTACCGTGCGGCTTCCTCTTTCATTCCTTTTGCCCAGACCATAATCACCTGCTTCCTTCCCTTCCCTTCCCTTCCCTTCCTTGTCCTAATGCTGAATTCCAGTCTCCCATAACAATTAAGTTTTCCTCTCCCTTAATTGTCAGAATAATTTACTTTAGGTCCTCATATATTTCTTCAATCCCTTCATCATCGGTAGAGCTAGTTGGCATATAAACCAGTACTACTGTGGTCGGTATTGGCTTCATATCTATCTCGACTACACTGTTTTCTAGACAATAAGTACGCACCGAAATCAGAAAAGAAACTACATACATTTGTGTTTTCTTGCAAAGAATTTTTAGTAAATAAAAACGTCGATAGAGGTGAAGGAATGACGTTATGTTTTAAATTCAAATGATACCCATGGAAATAAGCACTGTTTTCTTTCCTTGGCATTGCAAGGCATGCAGGATACAGCTAGTAAAATTTATTTATTTTTTTTTTTTTTTTTTTTTTGGTCATACCTGGGTTAAATTTTACTTGCAGTGGCAGCAGTTTAGTGTGTTAACGTTGGCAACGAAATATTCGCTTTTCTGGGATAATTAATTTTCTGATCGGAACACATTATCAACACTAAGAATTATTCCCCTCAATGTATGTGACTGATTTTTCAAAAAGGAAAATCATATCCCTTGTTTCAGCATATTACACCTTAATTATGAGAATAAACAATGCAGCATCACCAACTTTTAGTTATTTGGTATACTATGTCAGCGCCTCTATCCGGTCTTTGCTATACTATGCTGAATTTCAAGCATAGCATACACCAGAAACTACAAATTACAATATATTTTCTTCCCCTGATCCGATTTTGATGAAATGAAGCTTATATGTTGCCTCAAGGTACTCTCAGTTAACCTATGAAACCCCATGTATGATCGTTTAGTACTCTTGGAGATTTGCTGTACTATACCATACTTATGAGGATAGTATATACATAAAACTTCAAATTATGATATCTTTTCTTTCTCTGATCCAATTTTGATGAAATTAAGCCTATGTTACTCGCCAAACTATTCTCAATTTACCTGTGGAAACCCATTAAAGTTCTTGTAGTACTTTTGGAGATTACCTCCAACAAAGAGACAAACCCAATGGATTTTAAGCAAATGATTAAATTATGATATCTTTATTTTCTCTGATCCGATTTCCATTATTGAAGCCTTTATGTAACCACACGATATTCTAAATTTACGTGTGAAAACCCCATGAAAATTTGTCAGATAGTTTTGGAGATAAACGTGTTCAAAGAGACAGACAGACATGATAGTGGTAGATAAAAAATTTCAAATTACGATATTATTTTTTTCCGTGATTCGATTTTTATGAAATGAAGTCTGTATGTTCTCCAGAGTTACACTCAAGTTACCTGTGAAAACCCCATGCAAATTCTTGAAGTAGTTTTGGAGATAAGAGGTTTTTAATAGTTGAACAAACAAACACATCGGTTATTGAAAACACTTAAAATTAGGATATCTTTTGTTTCCATGATCAGATTTTGATAAAATTATGATTTTATGTTGACCCAAACTTTTCTCGTGTTTCCTGTGAAAACCGCATGAAGATTCGTCCAGTAGTTTTGAAGATTGAAGTGAACAGTGACAGGCCTCCATTTACAGATTTATTGTTAGTATAGATAATAAAGCTCATGACAGGTATGTTGGTTCATATTATGTACATATATCAAATAAAAACTACTAAAATGTAAGAGAAAAACTTAAAGCAAATTTTGCCACTTAAAACATTATTTCCGGCATTTTACAACATTTTTTGACATACCTTAAAAGAAATCGAACTTGTGGGTACTTACTTTACTGGCAACCGGCGTATAAGATGCATTCAGTTTTTGGACCAATTTTTGGAGGAAAAATGTGTGTCTTTTGCGCTGGCGAATATGGTATATTAAATACAAAAAAAAATGAATAAATTTGATCTCACTCAGGGCTCATGATTTTTTTGTCTAATTGTTAAGCAACAAATTAAAAAAAAATGTTTCTTGTTGTATTCACGGACAACAACACTCTCACTACGACACAGAACACTGGCATGCATTGGCTGTACGAATACCCGCAAAGTGAGCTCGTACCTGCTAAACAACACACTGGCCACAGAGCACAACTCCGCACTGTTTGTGTCACTGACTCGCCCGTGGCGTGCTCTGGCATTTGCCGCATTTTCCCGCGGCGCATTCTCGCGGCCGACTCCCGAAATATGTTATCGGCTGTGTGTGTCCGCCTTACAGCATTCCTTTCCCCTTGGGGAGGCTCGGATGCGAGCAATGTCCATGACATCGTCATCTGTTGGGCTCTGACTGAGGTTGCGGGTGGGCACCGTTGTGTAGGGTCGGAAGTACTTGGGGCGCGGGCAGCGTCAGTGCCCTTCCCCCGACAACCCATATGGCAGGACCAGTGATGGTGGCTCGGTCTCCATCTCCACCTCGGTCCCTGGACCTGGTGATGGTGATGGTGGACCCGAAGGGATCAGTGCATCAGGAGGAGATGAATCCAGCATGGGTGTTGGCTGTACCCGCAAAGGTATAGGTCCCTGAGGGGAAGAACCTGGGTCAGTCCCTGGCTGAGGCAGACTACTTGCAGGTAATGGCAGGAACCTCTCTTTGGCCTGTGGGCTGGTTAGTGGAGCAGACTAGTGCGGGAGCATCGGCTGAGTGATGGGGAGCTCCCGATCTTCTGTGCGTATGTCGCAGTGAAGGCGGCCGCAGCATCTGGTGATGATGGCAGGAATCCATTTTGGTCGACGTCCGAACCCAGGTGCACAGACAGCCATCCCTGGTCGAAAGCGAGAAGATGGAGACACGGGTGAATGTCCCGAGCTCTGATGCAGGAGATGAAGCAGAGTCCGGGGCTGCCGGCCATGGAGAAGTTCCGCAGGACTCTTGTCACCAAACGGGATGAACCACAGAGATGAGAGAAATTGATTGAGGGCAACATCCGAAGGGTACTGAGCCACATATTTTTTCAACTGGGTCTTAAAGGTGCGAACAAACCTTTCAGCCTCCCCATTTGACTGCAGATGGAAGGGTGGGGCAAGAACATGGCGGATACCCCGGGTGTTGCAGAAGGAGGCAAACTCGCGTGGTACAAACTGGGGACCGTTGTCTGACACCACCGTAGTGGGGAGGCCTTCAATCCAGAAAATGTGTGACAAGGCTGCAACCGTGGCCGTGGCTGAGGTTGAAAGGCAACGGACGACGTACGGGAAATTAGAGAAGGTATCAATAAACTGCAACCAATAGGAATTACGGAAGGGCCCCGCAAAATCAATGTGCAGGCGATCCCAGGCCTGCGAAGGGGAGGCTTGATGTTGCACACAGAGTGAGCACGAGGTAACCATACGAGACATGTCGCTGGCCAGACCCAGCCAAAAAAACATGGTGGCGCGCCAATGCCTTAGTACGAGATACCCCCCCATGATCGGCGTGTAGCAGCTTGAGGACCTCTGAGCAGAGGGCCGATGGAATGACGACCCGAGGAGAGGAATCCTCAGAATCAAGGAGAAGCACAACATCTACAACAGAAAAATGGTGTCGAAATGTATAGTAGTTTCTGAGGGGGTCCGATGCCCGTTTCGGCGGAGTCTCAGGCTAGCCCTGCTAGACCAAACGGATCACCTTGCAGAGGACCAGGTCTGCGGCACTAGCCAGAGCCACCTTGGCACCTGTGATTGGAAAACCGTCCACTGCTTGCTGAGCGGCTAAGTCGACATGAAAGCACAGTAATTCTTCCTGATCGAAGTCTGGGTCTGGTCAAGCCGGAAGCTGGGAGAGCGCATCCGCATTTGCATGTTTGGACGTAGGGCGGAAGTGTATTGCATAGTTATATCGAGATAGAAACAGCGCCCAACGCTGAAGACGGTGAGCGGCCTTGTCGGGTAGTCATGCCGAAGGGTGAAAGAGAAAACAGCAGTTTGTGATCAGTTACGAGATGAAATTTTACGCCATACAGAAAGACATGAATCTTCTTCAGAGCATTGACAATCGCAAGGGCCTCATTCTCAATTTGCAAATATCTGGTTTGGGCCGTAGTGAGCGTCTTAGAGGCGAAAGCGATCGGTCGCTCAGATCCGTCTGGATATTTATGAGCGAGCACTGCCCCAATCCCATGTTGAGAGGCGTCCGTTGCTAAGACAAGGGGGAAGCCGGGTTGATAGGTGACGAGGCAGGGGGACGATTGTAGCAGCTCCTTTAATGTGCAAAATGCTTTTTCACAGGCCGATGACCAATGGAAGGAAGTCCCTTTGCGCAGCAGGTCATGCAGGGGTTTTGGAATAGAGGAAGCCCCCGGCAAGAATTTATGATAATAACCGACCTTTCCTAAAAACACTTGCAGGTCCTTGACTCATGTCGGCCGAGGGAGGGCCAACACAGGGGACACATTCTGACGGAGGGGTGTACTGCCCTCACTAGAAACCTCAAACTCCAAAAAAGTGATAGAAGGCTGAAAAAAAAGTGGCATTTCTCCAGGTTGCACATCAACCCGTCTCCTGTAGTACTGTGAACAACGCACGTAAGTTGCGTAAATTTTCATCGGCTGAGGGCCCGAACACTACTATACTTCGAGATAATTGACACAACCGGCCACCAACAGTGTGAGTTGTTCGAGGAAACGCTGAAAAATTGCTGGAGTGCTAGCCACCCAGAAGGGCAACCTCAAGTATTGGTACAAACCAAAGGGCGTGTTCAGGACCAAGAGACGTTGAGAGTCAGCATCGAGAGGAACTTGCAAATATGCACCGGAGAGATCTATCTTGGAGAAATACTGTCCACCCGCCAATTTCGCAAGAAGCTCGTCAGGGCACGACAATGGATAAGTGTCAATGATAGATTGGGCATTCACAGAACGTTTGAAACTGCCACAAAGGCACAACCGCCCCGACGTTTTTTACAATGACCATGCGTTTTACCTTCCCAGCTTCCTCCAGGCGGTCCAGCTCCGCTCTGACGTGGTCACGGAGTGCAATCGGAACCGGACGAGCGTGGAAAAAACGGGGCCTGGTGTAGGGCTTCAAGCTGATGTGGGCTTGGAAATTATTAGCACAGCCCAACCCAGCCGAAAACAGTGCCGAAAATTCGGCGCATAAAGAGTCTAGTTGCAGGAAAGGCACCTCTTCAGAGACAATGTTGCCTTCGTCGGAAATAGTGAACCCAAACCCCTGAAAGGCATCAAGACCAAACAAGTTGTGTGTGTGAGCATTGTTTACAACAAGAAAAGTGAGCTTATGAGTGACAGATTTGTATGTAACAGGGGCTGAGAACTGTCCCAGGATCGGAATATTTTGTTTATTGTAACTGACCAATTTCCGTGACACCAGTAAGAGAGAGGGAGAACCCAGATCCAAATAAGTCTTTGAGTTCAATAAGGTGACGGCCGCGTCTGTGTCCACTTGCATACGCAACTCTTTGTGGAAAACCATGACGTCAATAAAGAGCTTGTTGGGTGCAACCGAAATCGCTGACATGCAATTTACGTCCATCTCGTCATCGGAATCTTGGATTCTGGAGGCACAAACAGAAGCAATGTGACCTTTCTTGTGGCACTGATGACACGTGGACCACCGCTTGGGGCAGTCAGGTCTATCATGATCAACGAAACAGGAGGGACACGAAGGAAGCATTTTCTGATTGCGTGACTGCACGGCGCCTGGCCCGAGTTTCCGCTGCCGTGCAATGGGCCGATCGCCCCTGCACCGAGGCTGCGCACGGACTGCCGCGACCACGTCATCCCTTTGCGACCCTGCTTGTAACGGGGAAGAAGTGGGTTGGATTTCCACCACCTCACACCAAGCCTCAATTTGGTTGCCCGCCGCCCGCGAAACCTCGAAAGACTGCGCAATGTTAAGGACCTCTGAAAGAGAAGGATTTTCGCACAGGAGAGCGCGTTCACAAACCTCGCGATCGGGGGCGAGCCGAATAATAGCGTCACAGACCATATGATCAGCATAAGATTCTTTATGCAAATCCGTAACAAAATGACAACGACAGCTTAACCCATGGAGGTCCACGGCCCACGCCCGATAAGACTGTTGTGGCTGCTTCCTGCAGCAGTAAAACTCAACGCGGGCCACTATCACATGAGTCCATTTGCGGTAATATTGTGAAAAAAGGCCACACATTTGATCGAAAGACAGCGACGAAGGCTCCTGCAAAGGGGCGAGTTGGCAAAGGAGCTGATACAGACGAGGCAACAGCCACGACAGGAATAACGCACGACATAAGGTGCCATCAGACCACCCAAAAGCCTGAAAATGTTTTTCATAAGCATCTCACTCTTCGACAGACTCGTCGTACTCCGGAAATGGTGGCGGATAAGACAGAGGGGGCGCGGGTGGTGAAACAACCTGTGGGGTGGACAGGGGTTGGGACCCACTAGACAAGGCTCTAGCAAGAGATTGCAATACCTGGTTTTGAGCGTGAATCGCTGTTGCAAAAACCTCTTGTTGTTCTACGGGGCGATGCAGAATCTCATCGGAAGAACCAGAAGACATTGTGTAAGATGAACAACCACTTCAGATGGAAAACGCGCAGAGAAAAAAAAGAAAAAAATACCGCACTCATTGCCAATGTTGTATTCACGGACAACAACACTCTCACTACGACACAGAACACTGGCATGCACTGGCTGTACGAATACCCGCGAAGTGAGCTCGTACCTGGTAAACAACACACTGGCCACAGAGCACAACTCTGCACTGTTTGTGTCATTGACTCGCCCGTGGCGTGCTCTGGCCTTTGCCGCATTTTCCCGCAGCGCAATCTCGCGGCCAACTCCCGACATATGTTATCGGCTGCGTGTGTGCCTTACAGCATTTCTTTTGTTAATGATATAGGTAATATTTTTGTGCCGTATAATACTTGACTTGTAGCTAATAGTAGTAATATTTTTTGTTGATCACTTCCAAAACTTTAAAAAATTAAGAAGGCATTATTTATCAAAGAATATTTTTTTCGCCAAAATAAACACATTTAGCAAATTATGTAGGTAATTTTTCTTCAATGACAAATAAATAAAGCCATTTAAAAATAAAATACTATAAGTACTCTGTATGTAAAGTAGTTGAATACCATCATACCACCCATTTGTGTAAATAAATATGCCGATTGGATGTCAATTGCTCAAAACATACAGGTAATAGCACACGCTTGGACAACATTGATCATTATAAAAAAAAAAAATCTGCCATGACAAAAGAAAGAGTGCTTACAGCAGTGGTAGCAAAAGCCAAAAAAAGCTCAAGAATAATGAACGATCTGTCTCGGGAATAGGAGCTGAAGAACTAAAAAGAGTGACCTACTTCATGACAGGGCTGCGAACTAAAATGAGAGCTACCAATTGCAAATTAAAATATGCACTACCGGTCATAAACTGTTATGCCAAATGTACCTCACTTCTTAGTTTGTTGGATCCTTTTCTGAAGATCAATGGGCAATAGAGAGAGAGCGTGCAGCAGACATAAAAATCACATGCTTGCCTTCTGCCGATGACAGCCATTTTGAGGTGAACATTGCCAGCTAGAGTTACATACTTCAGTGCTACATAATATCTGTTTCAAAGTATTCTGCACTCTGCAGTATCTGACTAATAAATTCTATAATTCTGAGATATAAAGGTAACTCAAAATTTTTAAGTGAGAAATTATCCACAAACTTTTGGTCTTTCATTAGCAGCTCATGAAGCAACTGCATGAAGCAGCTAGGTGGGGGAACTTCTCCCTCTACCAGCGTGCACAGACCACGCCGCTCAGCCATCACTTGAAGTGGATGAACTAAAAGAACAGACCAGTCCGTGACAGAGCTGCGAACTAAAGTGAGTGTTCCTGGTCGCGAACTATAATGCACAAGACTACAAGGAAAGTGGCTCACTGAGTTGAGTTGGACCAGGTGAAGTTAATGGGTGAGGTGGTGTTAAGGTTTTGGAGAAATATGGATAGTGTGACCTCTCCTTTGGTCCAGGTTATGAAGATGCCATCTGTGAATCTGAACCAGATGAGAAGTTTGGATTTCTGGATGATTAACAACTCCTCTAGATGGCCCATGAATAGTTTGGCATAGGTTGGTACCATATGGCTGTTCTTCTTAACTGAACAAATGAGAACTCTTCCTAGAATATATCCTATGTTCCTGTAACCTTTCCTCCTCCCCTTCCAGGTCTCAACATTCACTAGTTCCTGTCCTCCACTGCCTCTCTCCACCCTGCCTACATTCCAGCCACATGCACACCTTCCATTCCACAAATGTACTCCATCTCTCCTCTCCCCCTCCCCTCCCAACACACCCCCACACAGCTACACTCTTCCTCCAACTGCCTCTCCACTGAGATTGCACCTAGCGGCCTGTCCTGGCCTATGGAGTCTGAGCACACACTGTCAGACATTGTTCATATATCTCCAACCTATGGCTTGCATCCCTCCCCTCCTGCCTGCCTCCCTCCCTATGCTGCTTCCTTGTCCTCACTTATGACTGCTGCTGCTATAGTCCAACCATACACACAGACTTGCATCAGATGTGATAAACAGATCTTCATAAATACTTATGCCTTCCCCTTACTTCAATAACAATTGTATCACAGTCTAACACCTTCTTAACTCCACTGAATGGTGAAATCTCTGATTTTTCACATTCTAGGAAGATAACAACTCCCCAATATTTCAAGTTGTCCAGTGGGCATAATTATTCTTTCAGTAAAAAACCGTCTTGATTGCAATCAAGACAATTTTTTACTGAAGGAATATTTATTGTCACTGATTGCTGTACACCATGGAGGCATAATTTATCCTACGTAAAGGTCACACATGTCACAATTATTATGCTCATCTTTAAACCATACACACTGGGAGTGTAATTTTGCTGTATCCTTAGTAGATACTGAGAACTATTCACATACTCTCATGTGCTTGCAATATAGGTTCTACAAGTCACCATCTCAATGTAGTGAAGGGCGGCTGCTCATTACAAAAAGGATGGCAGGAAAGAAAGTTAAAACATCCCACAGATATCAAGGTCATCAGATACTAACATCCAAACGTGCCGAAGTCATCAGATATGGTAAACTTATACAGAATCCACAAGGCTAGGTGGGAAAAACCACACACACACACACACACACACTCACATTTACTTTCTGATTAATTCGCCTAGGGCTCAATTAAGAAATTGCAGAAAAATTCTTATTAAAAAAGTTACTTACATCAGTAGCATATATTAGGAAATCAGTTGTCAGAGAATGACACGTGATGTTCATTTCCTGCTTGGTTTCATCAGGGAACATCTTCATTTCTCGATCTTCATCACTGCCATTACCTGGTTCAATCTACGAGCAAATTAATTATATTAGTCCTTAGCAAGTGTTACAGTTGCAAAAACTATTCTGAACACTAAGGAGACATCAAGGACATAAGCATCCCCCCCCCCCCCAAGCTGAATACTACCACCTGCTTCCTGCCTATTAGCTGTTAGCCCGGCAAGAAATGTTCCACAGACATCTTTACCACAGAATAAAGTTTCCCCAATATTTCTGTTACCTTACAACTGGCTTACTAATTTCAAATCAACCACACCTACAAAAGTTATTGCAACATATACCAGCAAGCATCAGGCAATTTCAAAAGACAGTATTCATCTTGTGCTCACTGGTAATGACAAATAAATAAATAAAAAAGAATCAGTAACGATTAATGATGTTGCAGCCCTCACATACAATTAACAGTTAGTCAAACAAGACGTGATTTGTGCAAGTGTGAAATACATAGCTGCAACAAACATTAGCTCTGTCAACTACAGAGGCTGATTACATGGCTCTCTCAACTGCAGCACAAGAAGTGATGTACCTTCAAGGTCTGCTCTGTGAATTGTGTGTTAAAGTGAGAAGCCAATAAGTGTATTCTAGATAATGAAGGAGCTGATGCACTCAGTCACATTGGTGTGCACCATGTTTGGACAAAATATATTGACATAAGACACCACAACATGTGAGCTAATTAATGCAGGTAAGCTTCCTGTCAAGTCAGTCACTATTGACAAGCAAGAAGCTGACTTTTTGACAAACGCTTTTCCTAAAGTCAAGCATCAGTGGTGTAGCAAAGCTTTGGGACTTTCCAAGTTCACAAATAGACATATTGTTAACTTGGGTGTTGGGAACAATTATGCTTCTACCCAGAGTGGACAGAAACACCTTTTGGCAGTTTTTATTCTGAGTTGTTTTATACGTAGTTTTTTTTTTTTTTAAATCTTTTGTTTTATTTTCTCTTCTAATAGTTTCCATGAGTAAATGTAGTTTACTGACTGTGTTCCTGGTAATATGGTGTTCATGTTCTTAATTCCACAAGTAGTTCAACTTAAAATATTTCAAGATGACTAATTGGAGTCAATACCCAATATAATTACACTGTCCTTTTATCAAGACAAAAATAAGAGAATGATATATTCACCAGTAACTAAGTAATATGGATCAAACAGAAAAAATAAAAAAGCAAGACAGTCACAACATGCAAATTCCAGGTAATTTTTTTTTTTTTTTTTTTTTTTTTTTTTTTTTTTTTTTTTTTTTTTTTTTTTTTTTTACCTGTGACAATTAGTTGATGCATTCAGAAACTCAAGTTACTCACCAGATGCAGCTGCACTTTCCCCTCAGTAAGAGCTGAGGCATACTCAGGTCCTAGCTGAAGACTGTTAACAGTTCCAACATACTGATGTTCTGATAAACTCTGAGTTGGCTGCTGTCCCAGCTCATAAAACCACGCATGATTGTTCATGCCTGCTGCACAATGGTATGGACCCAGGGCTATAAAATTTGGTTCTATTGCCAATTCAACAACTCCTGATGCCTTACTCTGCAAAGAAAAATCTTTATGAAAACATTTAATAACCTTTAGCAGTTAGTGTAAAAAACACTTTACACAAACAAAATGATTCATAGAATGAATGCCTGAGCTTATATCTGATGAGGAAAAGACAAGGAATAGTATCTTACGATGGAATGTCCAGGTTTGGATGTCGATAATAATGAGGAACAGAGATAGTCTGAATTGCAGATAGTTATATAGAAAAGACAATCACATTTGCCCAACTTTAATTTTCAGCCACAGTCTTCACCAGAAAAAAATCACACACACATTCACTCAATCACTCAGGACTACAATCTCTGGTTGCAGTGACCCCAACGATACATTTACAGTGGGAGGGGAGGGAAATATGCACGGCAAAAGTGGGTATAGAATGTTCAATCTGCCTGACAGAGGGGAGGAATGATTGTTAGGTGAGTGGTGTATGCACAGCAGATTACATTAGGTTGATGCCACAATGATTGTGTGAATTTAGAATGCACAGTTCAGAGGAGCTGGTGGTGGACGGAAAGATCCCAGAAGCCTGGGTTTTAAATCAGCTATTGACATCAAGCATATTATACACATCCCCATGTTGTGACACGAGCTAGTGCACCCTGCTCTTGGCCAAAGTTTGTCAGTGGTTTCTTATTCTGATGGGATACCGTCTGTTGCAAAGGCTTTTGTGTAAGGGAGTTCTTGGCACTTCGAATACACCATCCAAGTGTGCCAGGGATGTATTGGAGTGATTTCTTGGTGTGGAATCAGTGTCACAGCAAGGGGGGCTGGGGGTTACAGCCCCAAGGACTACACTTCTTAATGCTTTCGCAAAACAGAAAAAAAAGCAAAGGAAATAAAAGAGAAAGAAATAACAAAGTCTTCCTAATCTACTGTTATACAAAATTCAATAAATATCCCCCTTTTTTCCAGAAAGAGATGCAGTGTGGAGTAAGAAGAAGACACTCAGCCCCCTC
The DNA here is from genome assembly GCA_026315105.1 of Locusta migratoria. Classification (NCBI taxonomy): domain Eukaryota; kingdom Metazoa; phylum Arthropoda; class Insecta; order Orthoptera; family Acrididae; genus Locusta; species Locusta migratoria. The sequence continues at coordinate 77,929,638 of CM048746.1, read as the reverse complement.
CCCCCCTCCTGACATAAATCCAGGCATCACTACTGTGTGGAATTGATGGCAGCTCTGACAAAATACAGGTACTATAGGCAGTTGGTGGGTTGGATGGTGACATTAGTAAGGTGGAGGACGAACTGTATCAGATGGGAGAGATGGAGTTTAAATCACAAAAACATCATCAATGAACCTGAATCAAGAAGGCAGTTGGGGATAGGCTAAGGTGGCCAGGTGGTCCATAAAGAGTTTGGTATAGGAGGGTCCAATACAGGTGTCCATGGATGTGCCACATATTTGATTGTATAGTTTTTCTTTGATGCTGCTGTTTCTTGTTAAGTGTTACTGGGCTTGAGATATTGGGCTTGGAGTCAAAAGGATGTTGAGAGACATACTGTTCTAAAGTAGCAACACAATTGGCATGAGGGATACTGGTGAATAGGGAAGTGGAACCTACAGTAACATGTAAGGATCCAGTACCTAAAGGGTTGGTTATGGTGGAGTGTCAGAGAAGAAAATGGTTGGTAGCTTTGTTATGGGAGGATAGATATCAGACAATTGGTTGATAGTGTTGATCAATAAGGGCCAAATTCTTTCAGTGTGAGAACAATAACCAGCCACAATTGGGCATCATGGATTATTTGGTTTGTGAATTTTAGACTCCAAGCCCAATACTTTATTTCTCATAACCCTTATCAATATATCAAATAAACTACTAGTTTTTCCACTAAGGAAAAGATTACAATAAAATACTTGGTACAGCCATGGGCACACACATAGCACACTCCTATGACAACCTGTTTATGAGCAGTCTACAGGAAACCTTCATAGCCTCCCAAAATCTCAAGCCCACAGTCTAGTTCAGGTTCATTGATGACATTTTCATGATTTGGAACCACAGCCAGGACATGATATCCTTGTTCCTTCACAATCTGAACTCCCTTCTCTCCTTCTGCTCCACTTGGTCTTCCTCAACCTAGCATGCCACCTCCCTGGACCTTAACCTCTACCTTACTGGTGGAACCAACTGCACCTCCGTCCACAATAAAACCACCAAACACAAACAGTAGTTGAGTTTCAAGTGCTGCCATCCATTCCATGCCAGAAAATCACTCCCAACAGCCTTGCCAGCCATGGATGGCATATCTGCAGTGACAAGAACTCTATTACCAAATATGTCTAAGACACACGAAAAGTGCTGTACACAGCCGACAAACACACGCCAGGAACAAACGAACTCCAACCAACAAGACGGAGAAACAGTAGTAACATGTAAAGAAGAGACATCAACACCATGAGTAGACCGAATATTAAGTTGAAAACACTTAGGCCTAACATGCAAAATGTTTTTAAAAAACTGTTTTTAATCAATTTATCAAAAACAAACTGTACAAACCTTTGTATCATTTACAGACCACAGAAGATGCTTTTAAAATAAAAAAGCGAAACACGTCTGGTGTAAAATAAATCTCTCAATTGCAGTCAGCATAAGACAGATTACCTCTTATAATCAATTTAACAGCTGCTGTGGAATATGGCCACACAACCAAATATTATATCAAAATATGTTTACTGTTTCATAATAAGATACATGTGTGATTTGTTATTCAGACTTAATAATGGTTAATGTAATATCGTGTAATATTGACATAAAATACATAAGTTTTTCAGATGCCAAATGACAGTGTCTGAGACAAGGGAACAGAAGTTATGAATAAAGGAAAGGTTCAAACTTCCTGGCAGACTAAAATTGTGTGCCAGATCCGGGACTCAAACCTGGGACCTTTGCCTTTTGCGGGCAAGTGCTCTACAGACTGAGCTATCCCGACATAACTCTACTTCCACCAGTACCTCGCCTCCTACTTTCCAAACTTCACAGAAGCTATTCTGCGAAACTTGCAAGACTAGCACTCCTGGAAGAAAGGATATGGTGGAGATATGGCTTAGCCACAGCGTAAGGGCATGGCTCAAGGTTGTGAACTGCCTCTCCATTTCTTTCCCGTTCCTTTTTTTTCTTTTTTGTCCCTTCTCTCCACCTGAAGAAGGAACACAGTTCCGAAAGCTTGTTATTTTCCTCCTTTTTTTTCTGAGTGTAACTATCGGCAGTACAGCAAAAAGGTAAGTACTGGCCAGCCAATCTATCTCTTTTGAATAATAAAATAAAATGTATTTCAATTCATTCCTTATGCATTTACAGGTTAATTATACATTACATAGGAATTATGTAGAAATTTTATTCACAGGTCCATAAGGACCCACGAATCCCCTTAAGTTCATCAAAATAACGATTCTGTTTAAGGGTTAATATCAGTGACATATCACTTCTTTAGGCACTGTAGGAACACAAAGTGAGATACATGTGTCATCTGACTAGCTAATCTGGCAGATATTATGTTGACAAAATCTATGGTAGGCATATTTTACTCCACATTCTGTATAAGTAGTTTTGTCTGTTTATTTTTCACAATGAGAAACAAATAAATATATTATGCAAAGCCTTTCATTTAATATAGGCCTTAGCCCCTTTACAAAATAAAGAAACCCAAACTTAAAAATAAACCACGGACGTGTGTAAATTTGGAAGAGAAACAAATTGGAAAATAGACAATTCATTGATACATTTGACCCATTTTTCTCTGTGAATTTAATGTCAATGATGATATATATTTTTTTCTCCTCTTTGTACTACTGATTGATATCCTCTTTTATGCTACTTTAAGTTATCATTTCTGTGCTCCTGCATTCATTATTTACATTAAGCTTTCCAGTAAAAGAGCAAATACAAAGTGTTACTTTGGAAAATTATGAAATGGTTATATTTTACCTTGCCATCTGCATCACATGAAAAGACAGAGAGTTCTGTGAGGGACGTAAGAAGTGCAACACGACACGCATTGGTTGCTGACAACTGTGGTAGCCGGCTGAGAAAAACAAACACATTTCCACCTTTTGCAGAAACAGCAAGAAGCTGTCCATCCTCACTCCACGCAAGATGCTGTGCCCCAACCTCATCCTCCAATGTGAGTACAGCACTTGTTTCCTGAAGGTTGCTCACATCATGCACTTTCACCCTGTCAGAAGCAGTTCAGTGTTAGAAGGTATATATGCACTTAACATAAGTAAATAAAAATGTAAAACAATAACATTTTATACTGTGTGTTTTACTGGTTTAATTTATTGGATGAAGATATGATGGTATTTTGATACTCCATGTTACAATACCTCTCAGAAGATCCTTAAGCCTAAACAATGCATCCCTAGGTGGGAGATAGGGAATTATTGTATACAGCTTCTAGTTGCCCTCTCATGGGCAAAATGGACAGAGAGAAACTAAATTAATAAATATAACTACAGCAGGCCATGCAAGATAATAGTGGATGAGATACCATACATGCTTTCAACTAAGGAAAAATTGGAAGATAACCCAGCAATTCCCATTGACTAAGATGTTGTACATTTAACACATAGACACTGACAAGAAAGATGAAGGAATATGAATAGACTGGATATTCTACGATTGTAACAACTCATCAACTCTTGCAACATTTTTCTCTGTGACTGCACAGAGGAGCATCCTGGGTGTGGCAACTCTTCAACAAGTGTTACCCCATGTTTGGTTGGTTGGTAGTTTATAATGCCATCAGTCCCCCCCACCCACCCACCCATGTATGAACTTCTCTGCCCACTCATACACTTGTGTCTACTCAAACACCATTCACCATGCTGCACTATTATCTGATGGTGAATTTTCATTGAATTCAACCATACACTTTAAAAATATTTAATGACACTTGGTTGCTCCATGTTTGAGTCAACCTGTATAGGTGCCACCAACTTGTATCAGTTATTCACAGCATCCCATCAGTTATGCAGATGTGCCAGAAGCATTTGATAATAGTTTTAAACCACCATCAAAAAATTAACAAGTTGTATGCTCTACTAAAGAGCAAAAGGAATTTGAGGAAGACTTGCAGAAACATTCTACATCATGAGGCGATCATATACAGTCACAATTACCTGGCACACTGCCGAGACCAGTGGGTCCCAGCACTTCAATGCTGCAATGTCTATTGCCAGAGTCATCACATGACCCAGCAAACAACATTACCAATCAACACACTAGCTAGCATCTGCCAGATATCAAATACACCATACAGCTGACCAGAATAAGCTGCTTGTTACCAAGAGGAACTCCAGCAGATGCCACTGGAACAAGTGACGCTCCATTCGCCACAAGCAGTGCCTGTAATGTCTATGAGAGTGCAACATTTGCAGACACTAATTCATTCCCACAATTCACTGAACTGATAGCTGTCCACTAGCAGGCAGCAATTCTATCATAGAGCCAAATCTACATCTACACATCACAGCAACACTGTTACAATGTAGCACCACAGAGCAACACTGTTACAGCTGTGGCACCATACACCAGGATTCATCAAAGCTGCCAAAAATGAACAGCAAGCCATAGGAGCAAGACTTTTTCAATTCTGTGTTTCAGGGCTGGTATAAACCAGGAGACTTAATATATTGTGATAACACAAAGAAATCATCATACATTGTAGGCATCAGCTGGGCTTAGAATTGTACTGAAAAACTCTTAGTAGTAAATGTCCATAGTCATTGCTGTCGTGGACTTGCATCCTACTGGACTCTGATCATCCAGTTATTTATATGAACTTGTGAGATATGAACAAATTTCACAATCCCTTCACTCTTTTTTACTGTTGATTTTGTGAATAATATATCAACAATCTACGAAGTGATACTTACCTAAACATCCTTATTCTGAATATCTTCAAACATTCAAACAATTGAGTTCACACTGGCAGTTATTTATCTATTACTTTATTATTTATCTTCTAGTAATGTGATATGTTTATACTACCTGAGAATTTCAATTTTCATGTGTGTACTACCACGTATGACACTAAAGGCCAGATCATGAAAATGGGAGACCTCATTGCACATATGAGCAATGAAAGAAAAGGGTATATGAAAGTAAAGGGAGATGAAGAGTGTTGGAGGAAAAATGAGGAAGGACCAAAATTTATAAACTTTTGTAAAAGTAATTAACTAGCAATAGGCAACATCTAGTTCATGAAGAAAGGAATTCATTAGGTAACATAGTACAGTCAGGATTTGTCAAGTATACGTGTGACAGACTACATTCTATACAATGACGAGTCAAAGAAACTAGTATAGGCTTGTGTATTCAAACATAGAGATATGAACTCAGAGGACTATGGTCAGCAATGCCTATTTAAGACAACAGGTGTCTATCACAGGTGTTAAATTGGTTAATGTAATGGCATTTTATCACAATTTAAGTGAGTGTGAACGTGGTGTTATAGTCAGCTCACAGGAGATGGGACGCAGCACCTCCAAGCCTGGTTGAACAAGTTTCTTTTCCAATTGTATTGAGTAATTGGATGTGTAAAGGTACAGAGACAATCTAAGGAATCCATGGACCCTGCATTTCAGGGGACTGTTCAAGTTCACTGTAATAGTGGGGGATATGTGCAGTACGAGTAATATGGAACCCCTTATACGTTTAGATACGATTCTGACAGATGACACATACGTATGCATCCTGGCTGATCATCTGCATCCAATCACGTCCATTGTGCATTCTGATGGACCTGGGCAATTCCAGCAGGACAATGCAATTTTAAACGCCTCGTCTGGACACCAATGGAATATGCTTATCAGAAAAAATCTCCACCCTCTTGCACTCTTAACCCTTCAAGCCGGTAGTTACCACATGCCTGTTGAGCCTGTTGGGGGGTAGTTTAGGCTGCTCTTTGGCACCAGAATACATCATTTAACCAAAACTGCTCTAGCAAGGGCATTATTTGTTAAAACGTAATGATATTTTCAGGAATTGTTAACAATACATTTTTATTACATTAAAAACATACATTACCTTTTAATATGAATTCTGTGTATGGTATACTTTGAAACAATCTTCCAAACAAAGTCCTATAACATTATCTCTGCAACAGAATGAAGTTTTCTTTCGTTTCCCCATCTCTTGCAGCACAACGTGCACCTTTTGTAGGCTTGCTCTTCTTCTCTGTGGGTGGGATCTTCTAAATAAAATGTCTAGCTGTGAGACGTTCAGGTACAGGAGTTTTTGAAGGCCATTCACATCAAGGTGAAATACACTCTTCCCATGAATTTCCAGCATTGTGATAATAGATTCTGTCTTATTTTGTCTTTTCACTAGGTGTATAAACAATGAAAGCATTGTGCACTGCCACATTCATTGGCCTTCTAAACACTTTCATATACCACTTCACACCTTTCTTCCTTTCCATAAGAAAAGGCTGTAATTTTTGGTCCTTCAGATCTACATCAACCATAAAATAATTATACTTTTTAATGTACTGAGGCTTCATTACTTCGTTACCACTTTTGGTTGTTGTAACAACTGCATTGTTGTAAAATGTTGAAATAAAGGTGACCTGTTTTTGCCCATCCATTTCAGTGCCATATGCACAGAGTCATGCACTTTTCAAGGCATTATATACATTCTTCCTATTGAGTTGAAATGTGCCAGCAACATTCATACCTCTTTCCTTCAAAAAGTGACATAAATAGACGCCGTTATAAGACAATAGTGAATTTTATCCATTATGGATGGTGAAGAACTCTGTGACTGTTCCTTATAGGTTGTGGAAATAAAATCCACTACCAGTCACAATTGTTTGTGACTGTGGGACTGGTAGCGGATTTTATTTCCACAAGCTGTTATAATAATAGTCCATCCACAGGGTATGGCCTAAGTTGAGAAGAGGTTCAACAAGTTTTACAACTATCCAACTAGTTTTCAGAGTATCAGCTGAAAAAAAAAATCGTTTATATTTCAGTAGAATTTCCTGTATAAATAATAAATTGCCACAAATATCCTAGGGAGGATTCAGAAATCTCAGAAGACTTTATGTCAAACTTCACTGCTTTTAGAGGTATGTATGTTTTTATTCCCCATGTTATGTTCCATAACTTCAGGGATTCATCTACAGAAATAATTTCTCCCATTTTGTATGAATTTTAAAACATGGCATTCAAGTGTTGAATAACTGTGCCTAACTTGAACAATCGTTCATTGGCATGAAATGTATGAAGATCCTGATTGTTTACAAACTGAAGGAATCTACAAACTAGCTCAAATCTGCTTCTCAGGTCCACATTTACCAACAAATGGTGTTTTCAAAGGTACATAAGAGCTGTCAACTCCTTCACACATCCAGTCTTCTACAAATCGCACGTGTTTCACTGATGGAATAAGTTAAATCTCATCCTCACTATTTGTCATTTCTTCACTTTTTTCCAGTGTTTCTTCTAAAAAGTCCATGTTGTTGTCGTCACCAGTATCCAGATCACTCCCGCTATCATTTATACCATCTAATTTATCAATCGATTCACTCAGAATTGCAAGAATTTGTACCGACGTAAGACCACACAAATTGCTTGGCTGCATCGTTTCGCATCAAGAGTGTCATTCAGGCTAAATTTATAACATGTGATTTCATCTAACTCAACTCATTTTCTAACAAAGATCTACCTCACAGGTCAACACAAATATGTCTAGAGCTGGCTGACAAAAAAGTATTGCCCAACGCCAACAGATGACAGAAAAATACAGTTTTACCTGCGACAGCAAGTGGCAAGTACAGGGTCAGGACACCACCAGTGCGGTTGTTCATGGTGTCCGAATGTATACTCAGGTTCCTGGTTTGAGGGATTAACAGATTTTTGGACAGCCCTGCAAGATTCATGGTGTCAATTCTTTCCAGCATTACTTCAGACATTAGTCGCATCCATTCCACTTCATATGTTGCGGGTTAACTTTTGATATATTTATAAATCTTTGTATATTTATTGATGTTTCATGATATATGTTACGTATTCTGTGATGTATTATTCTCTGAAATAAACAGTTGTTGTTAAGTATTGGAATCACGGTGTTGTGTGTTCGTCATATTTGGTGCCGAAACCCGGGATACGACGTCGGACCACATCACAAGATAAGTCTATTCCAATATAATACGATTTTCTGAACTCCTTGCCTCAAAAGAATGTTAGCAGTAACGGCATAATTCACGAACTTTGCTAATATCAAAAGTGTGAAATCTTTCGGTTTGAATAACTAACTGATAGCACAAGATTCAATTACGCTTACGCCAACACAAAAGCAGTTCCGTAATAATGCCAGACGAGATAGATACCGGGAAACAGCTAACAAACTTCAAAAGAAAAGAGCTAGGGAGAGGACGAATGCTACACGGTTTTGTACAGCTGTCGATGAACTTACGACAGAAAGTCCAATGGACGATTTTGAACACTACATAGAACGTCTTCAAGATACTTTAGAGAAGCTCACTTCCTTAGATGACATTATTCACGACCTCTTAAGTGATGATGAATATGACGCAGACGTATCTATCTGTGAGGAATATATAGACAAAATTAAACACGCAATACATAAGGCTACAAAAGCAATCAATTGCAAGCTTTCAGCCGTAACATCGCAAATGAATATCACGTCACCTAAAGTTCCCATACACTCCACTGCAGGCATGCATTCAGTCAAGCAACCTGCCATTAAGCTTGAACCATTTTGTGGAGATATCGAAATGTGGTCCCGCTTCTGGGAGCAATTTGAATCAACTATTGATAAAGACCCATCGCTTTCCACAGTTAATAAACATGTTTTCCTTCGAGGGTATCTGTCAGGAGAACCGAAGTTGTTAGTAGATGGAATACCTATTACAGCTAACACATACGAAGAGACAAAGAAAATTTTACTGCATCGGCCGTATTACACAGGCGCACCTCGATTATTTGGATGCGCTAAAGCCAGTACAGTCAGAGACACCTGAAACGCTGAACTGTACATTCCTAGAGTGTAACCACCGTATTCAAGCGCTGCGTGCCCTGGGGGAAGATGTTGTAGCTTACGGCAAAGTTCTCACACCGAAGATTTTACGAGCATTTCCTGCCGAAATGTGTCAAAAAATGGGTTATTCATGCTAGAAGAACCGAAATATCAGAAGGAGATGTACTGAAATTACTTAATTTTTTGGAGGAAGAAGTTCAGGGTGCTCTTACTGCACAAAAAATTCGCGGAGAACAGCAACTATCTTCCAACTACACGCCCACTGCTGCGACATTTCACATACATTCAAAACAAGCTAAAACCTCTCGAAAAATTAAACAAGATGTACAACCATATTGTATATTTTGTGACGCTCGCACTCATTGGGCTCAAGACTGCAATATAGTAACAGACATCCAACAACGTATTGACAAATTAAAGCAAGATAATCGTTGTTTTATATGCCTAAAACGAGGTCATAATGCTAAAACCTGCAGTAAGAGGGGGAAGGTTTCGTGTTCTAAGTGCAAGAAACGTCACCATAAAGCGATTTGTACTGACACTACTACTTCTATTTCACCTTCTCAGCAAGTTACCACTACTTCTGTAGGGAAAATTGACGTAAATTCGGCAGATTTTACATATCTTCAGACAGCTCGAGTTTGGGTCAGTGGACCAACAGGATTAAGCAGACTCACTCGCTGTGTTCTAGATAGTGGCAGTCAGTCGAGTTTCATTTCAAAGTTTCTCATTGATGAACTAGATTTAAAAATTTTAGAACATCGTGACATATCTGTCAATGCCTTTGAAATACCATGTGTAACTTCAATGTGTCGTAGAGTTGTAGAATTCACTCTGAAAGAGATATTTAAAAATTCCACAATTTCTCTGACTGCATTTGAAAGCACATACTCATTTGCTGCTCACCCAACTCTAACATCTGAAATTACAAAACAAGTGTATGATCGAAAACTTCAGTTAGCAGACCCAAAGGACGACACAGAAGATCTTCCTATTGAGATCCTTATTGGAGCAGATCACTATTGGAAAATCATTAAAGGTTTGTTGTTGGGTGTTTAAAGGGGACTAAACTGCGTGGTCATCAGTCCCCTGTTCCCAGCTAAGAGATCACAGGATTTCATGGGTGATTAAAATAAGCACCCTGCAACTAGTACAGAAGACGTACAGGAAGACAGTGTTGGTCATATTTGCAACATAAAAAGTGAAAGGGAACCACTGTAGTGGTGGGACTAATAATCAACTAAAAATCACAGCAGATGTTGTTGGTTGGCTGATCACTAGGATAATAATGGATGAGCCAGCCATTCTGCACATACTATACAACTGCCAGTCAGAAAAGGGACTGACAAGACAAAAGCGACAACAGATTAAAACTATAAGCGGTGTATACCTGAAGATCAGGCATACAAACCCACCGTTAAGGCTTGTGATAAAAGCCCGCTGCGCGAATAAAACCTAAAACACAGTCAGCCATAGAGGTGTCGACAGCTAAAATCAAAGAGAGTGCAGGAGGCAGGTTAAAAGATTGCCGCAATGCAGCTAAGAGTGGACAGTCCAACAAGATGTGGACTACAATCAACACAGCGCCACAATGGCATTGTGGAGGTTCCTCTCGGCGTAAGAGGTGGCCGTGCGTTAGCCACGTATGGCCTATACGCAGGCGACAGAGAACGACTGAGTCCCGTCGAAAAGGCCTTAGGGAAGTCTTCCAAGATGCTGTCGTGGGCTTGATTCCGCGGAGCTTATTGGGCATACTCATTGTTGCCCATTCCGAATTCCAGGCCTCTAAGATCTTTCGGTGGAGACCCTTCTGGGGTACCGATATCCAGGCGCTGGCATGTGATGGCCTGCTTGGCCAGCTGATCAGTGCATTCGTTCCCTGGAACCCCAATGTGGCCAGGGGTCCAGATGAATGCCACAGAACGGCCTGACTTGCCAAGACTGAACACCGTGACTTGGATGGATCGCACCAAGTGGTGTTTGGGGAAGCAGTGGTCGAGAGCGTGCAAGGCACTCAGGGAGTCACTACAGATAAGATAGGACTTCCTGGGGCATGCTCTGAGATGGTCGAGTGCACGGTTTATTGCGATTAGCTCTGCCGTAAAGACAGTACAGCCAGGGGGCAGGGAGGGCTGTTCAGTGTGGTCGCCATAAACATAGGCGTAACCCACTCTGCCGTCTACCTGGGAGCCATCAGTGTATATGACGTCTGCATCACGGAATGTGCTAAGTATGTCCAGAAACTGGTGTCCGAGTAAGTGTGGTGGAATCGACGCCTTCGAATCGCAGGATAGTTGCAGGTGAAGCTGGAGGCGAGGGATGGTCCAAGGAGGGATATTAGATAGGCAAGAGAATGCAGGACGGAGAGGAAAAGACTCAAGTGAAGAAAGAAGAGAACGTACCCGGACCGCGACTGGAAGACCCGATCTGGGTCGACGTTGTGGAGAGGGAAGGTCGGTATTTGCAAACAATAACCTGCGATTTGGATGGTGAGGCGTGGCGTGGACATGGACAATGTAGGAGCCCAGCAACTGTTGCCGGCGGTACCTCAAGGGAGGGATGCCAGCTTCGGCAAGGAGGCTAGGCACAGGGCTGGTACGGAATGCTCCTGTTGCTAAGCGGACACCACCATTAAGAATAGGATCCAAGATGCTCAGTGCTGAAGGTGATGCAGAGTCATACACCTGGCTCCCATAATCCAGACGTGATTGGATGAGCGCCGTAAAGAGGCGCATGAGGGTTCGACGGTCAGCTCCCCAGGCGGTGTGGCTGAGACATCGCAATATATTTAGGTGCCGCCAGCACTTCTGCTTCAGCTGACGAAGGTGTGGCTCCCAAGTCAGTCGGTTGTCGAACAGCAAGCCGAGGAACCTATGGTTTTCTGCAACATGAAGCTGGTCAGCAGCGAGGTACAGTTCTGGGTCAGGGTGAACTGCCCGACGACGACAAAAGTGCATCACTTTTAGATGCTGAGAACGTAAAGCCATGTGTCGTGGCCCATGACTGTGCCCTTCGGATGGCTGCATACAGATAGGTCAATAGCAGAATATGTGCCATGTGCTATACTAAAATGTGTGGGTGCACCGTTGTTTAAGAGGCATATGTCCTGCTGTGTCATTAATGTTTCAACGTCTCTACCACGTCCCGAGGGCTGTATACCGCCCCAGAGAGGGTGGTGGGCGTTGAAATCCCCCAAAAGGATAAATGGTGGGGGTAGTTGCGTGACCAAGGCAGTGAGGTCAGCAAGGGACACGACCTCATCTGGTGGGAGGTACAGAGAGCAGACAGTCATGTCCTGCATTGTTCTGAGTCTAACAGCCACTGCCTCGAGAGCCGTGTTAAGAGGCACGGCAGCACTAGGAACAGTGGCGAGGACATAAATGCAGACACCTCCAGATACCCTGTTGTAGTCAGTGCGGTTGTTATAGTAGCCCCGATAGCCGCGGAGGGCTGGGGTCCGTTGGACAGGAAACCATGTTTCCTGTAGGGCTACACAGAAAGCAGGATAGCAGCACAGTAATTGCTGCAGCTCGGGTAAGTGGCGGAAAAAGCCGCCACAGTTCCATTGCAAGATCATGCTACTTCTTGATTGCTGAGGCATGGCAGTATCGACGGTGCTGTTTGTTCCACGGAATCACCAGTCGTCGCCGTCGGGGGAGGCAGGGCCTCTACATCCATCACCTCCAAGGTCTTGGTGATAGCCAAGTCCTCTGATGAGGCGAGGAGTTCCACCACGTCCTCAGACGTGTGAGGTGGTGGTGGCGGCGGCGGCGGCGGCAGTGGTACAGTTTCCACCGTGGAAGATGGTTGCTTAGCAGCCTTCGACCTTTTCTTCTCTCGCTCCTTTTTAGGTTTCTCTTGCTGGGTGGGCTTTGGGGCCTCGACCTCAGCCTCAGGGACTGAGGAGGACCTTGAAGCCCTACGACCACGACTCAAAGTAAGTGGCTGTGTCAGCCACTCACTGGTACCCACATTATCAGTGGGAGAAACCATAGAAGGAAGGGAGCCCAGGGACCCCTTCCTGGCGAGAGGTGCTGGAGAAGGCTGCTGCTTCTCCGGCTGGGTGTTAGGGACCGGAGTCCCCAACGGTTGTGGGGCAGTTGCCCCCACAGGAGGTGGTGGGGGGGGCAACAGAAGAAGGGCCCCCAGCAGTCAAGGGGGCAGTTTGATGTTTCCGGCCGACAGGGGCCACAGAAGGTGGCGTGACATGGGAGGCTGACGTCCCCATAGCGATCGGAGATGACGCAATGGCAGCAAACGATGACGACATCCGAACGGGATGAAGACGCTCATACTTTCGTCTGGCCTCTGAGTACGTTAATCTATCCAGGGTTTTGAATTCCATGATTTTTCGTTCCTTATGTAACACACTACAGGTCGGCGAGCAAGGCGGATGTTGCAGCCCACAGTTCACACACACAGGAGGTGGTGTACATGGCGCGTCCGGGTGTGATGGTCGCCCACAGTCCCTACATGTGGGGCTGGAAGTGCATCGGGAGGACATATGCCCGAACTTCCAGCACCGAAAGCATCGCATAGGGGGAGGGATGTACGGTTTTACTTCACACCGGTATATCATTATCTTGACCTTCTCAGGCAGTACATCGCCTTCGAAGGCCAAGATAAATGCACCGGTGGCAACCCTGCGATCTTTCGGTCCCCTGTAGATGCGCCGGACGAAGTGAACTCCTCGCCGCTCTAAGTCGGCGCGCAATTCGTCGTCAGTCTGTGAGAGGAGATCATGGTGGAATAATAAACCCTGGATCATGTTGAGCGTCTTATGCGGCGTGAAACTGATGGCGACGTCTCCCAGCTTGTCGCAAGCAAGTAGAGCCTTTGACTGTGCAGGAGATGCCGCTTGTATTAAGACAGAGCCGCTTCTCATTTTGGAAAATGATGCCACTTCACCAAATCGATTTTCAATAGTGTCAACAAAAAATTGCGGCTTAGTATTTGTAAAGGATTCCCCATCAGCCCGAGTACAGACTAAGTACTGGGGGGAGTAAGGCTCAGATTGGTTAAGGGCCCAACGTTCTTCCCAAGGTGTGGCCAGGGAAGGGAACGATCGGGGGTCATACTGTGCACCATTAAATTCGTTTCTTCCTCTCTTAGAGACGGCGGTTTTGCGCCCGCCTATGCTGTTTATGGCTAGTTTCATTGTCGTCCCACGAGCAGCTAGGGAAAAGAGGTCCACCCAGGCAGAGCCCCGCTTGCCTGGGTAAGCCTGATACAACTGAGGTGCGGCAGGTTCATCAGAGGTTGCTCGCTAGCGGCTGTTCAACCTCAACAGCCATGCATCTCCTCGGCAAGTAGCACACCTTGAGATTGAGGGGTTTTTTATAGAGGTTTGTACCATCCTCGCGACCCGGGCGATTAAGCCAAGATCCCTGGGCTCTGAAACGTACAACGTTCCACCGTCGCGCCGAACGATGGTCGTTGAAGCACGCACAGATCTTACGGTGTAGCGGACTGTTGGCACGACACAGCCCACAGCTCAGGACCCCGGGTTCGCCAAGCCCGTACTCAGCAAATTAATGCTGAGCCCCTGAGGGCGGAAAATCATTAAAGATTCCCCTCCTATTCGCTTAACACCATCCATTGTACTGATACCTTCAACTATGGGTTGGATTCTTAGTGGGTGTAAGTCAAACACCATGGCAAACCCTGTGATAAACTATGTTAGTTTGGATTCAATGACATCAACAGACAATATTTTAAGAAGTTTCTGGGATTTAGAAACAATGGGAATCACAGAGGACCAAACAAAGACTCCAAATCCGAAAGAACTAGCTTTATTGCACGATTTCTCAAAATATTACTGCATTGAAAACAATAGGAGAGTGGTTTCTTTACCTAGAAAACCCAACATTATTGGGCCTAATAATCTCTCACTAGCAGAGAATAGATTTATTTCACTGGAGAAAAAGATTACAAAGGATACTAACTTAAAACACATTTATGAAATGCAAATGATAGACCACATAAGAAAGGGACATGTAGAGGTTGCCCCTCCTGAACAAACATCAAATGACATATTTTATTTGCCACATCATGCAGTAAAGAAAGAAAGGTTAGGTGTTATCAAATGGAGGATTGTATTTGGTGGTTCTTCCCACGAAAATGCTGTACATTCACTGAATGACTCTTTGGAAATTGCCCCTAATTTACTTCCAGATATTCTTTCAATATTATTAAGATTCCGCTTATATCCAGTTGCTTTCATTGCTGATATTAAACAAGCTTTTCTACAGTTAGTTCTACATAGAAAAGACCGAGACTTAACAAGGTTTTTTTTGGTATAAAGTAATCATGGATCAACAAGGAAACTACATTACAACGAATGAAAAGATTACATACCGCTTCACCCGACTACCTTTTGGACTAACTTGTAGCCCCTTTCTACTTGCAGCCACACTAAAAGAACTTGCTACAATGCACAAAAGGAATTTTCCTCAAGCTGCTTTTCTTGTTGAAAATAACATGTATATGGATGTCTTTGTAGCAGGTGCTGAAGATGACAATGCTGTGACTTCCTTATATTATGAACTTACCTCACTTATGGGTATCATTAGCCTACCAATGGCAAAATGGGCCACAAACTCAAAACAACTGATTGAAATTTGGCAATCAGAAGGTGTCATAAACGTTACAGATACAGAGGTTCTAGGAATTCACTGGGATACATCAACTGATATGTTCAGTATTATTCACATTAAGTCATAAACTATATTAGAGATCGTCCTGCCACTAAGCGAGAAGTTCTTAGAAGCACTGCAAGATTCTATGACCCACTGGGTCTGTTGTCACCTGTCTCTCTCACTACAAAAATAATTTTCCAGGAAATTTGGTCAAGAGGGATTGAATGGGATGAGCTCTTACCTCCCGATCTTGGTAAACATTGGCAAATGTGGGTATCAACCTTACCATCATGTTTGGACATGAAAGTCCCTCGATGGATTGGTGTTTCTGAAGAGACAAAAACAGAAATACATGTCTTTTCAGATGCATCAGAAAAGGCCTATGGAGCAGTGCTTTATCTACGATGCAGCACTTCAAATATGAAATCAGTCAATTTAGTTTGCAGTAAAAACAGATTAGCCCCAATCAAGAAAATAACTCTTCCACGACTGGAACTTCTAGCAACACTTCTTGGGTCGAGGTTACTTCACTATTTCTGCAAGGCCACACACTATGACACAAATAATGCAACACTGTGGACTGACTCAACTGTAGCCTTAGGATGGATACAACATGACCCTAATCGATGGAAGACATTTGTTTCAAACCGTGTTACAAAAATACAAAAATTAACAAATCCATCACAGTGGAGACATTGCCCCGGTGATCAAAACCCAGCTGATCTACTCTCCAGAGGTACCACAGCAGACAAACTTCAAAATTCCATTACATGGTTCCACGGGCCTGCTTTGTTAACAAAGAACAGAATGCATTGGCCAATACTTAGGCAGAAAAACTTAGATTATTCCTTGCCAGAGAGAAAGAATCAAACAAACCAAGTCTTCATGGTAAAAACAAGACCCCCGATTTTAACAGCTACACGATATAGTAACTATTACAAACTGTTACGAGTTAAAGGATGGATTCTTCGTTTTAAATGACAGTTAATGAAACAAAATAAGACATTAGGAGAATTAACAGCAACAGAATTGCAAGAAGCACGTACTTCTTGGATTCGTGTTGTCCCACAACAACATTTTGCAGTTGAACTGCATGCTCTGCATAACAACTTGCCTCTGCCACAAAATTCTAAAATAGCTGGTTTTAATCCATTCCTGGATGATGGCCTTATTCGTATTGGTGGACGTCTACAGTTTGCAAAATTAACAAGAGAACAAATTCACCCAATACTTCTTGATGGACAGCATCATTTCACTCATTTACTAATCCGGCAAACTCGCATCCGTCTGCACCACCTTGGGGTAAACATAGAGTTATCTGAGCTGAGGACAGAATTCTGGATTTTTAGAGCTCGTCAGACAATAAAACGTGTTCTACACTGTTGCCTACCTTGCAAGATGGTGAAAGCTCGTTCTGTTCAAGAAATAGAGGCTCCATTACCCGCTGAACGGGTCTCAGCATTGAAACCATTTGAAGTCACAGGCATCGATTTTGCTGGTCCATTATACGTCAAACAAGGACATATAAAAAAGAAAGCATATATTGCTCTATTCACTTGTGCAACAACACGTGCCTTATATTTGGAATTATGCTCAAATATGTCAAATGATAAATTTCTTCAAGCTCTACAAAGATTTGTGGGAAGAAGAGGCGTGCATAGTACAATTTACACTGATAATGCTACTACCTTCCATTCCACCCACACAGAACTAAAGGAGCTCTGGCAGGCTCTCATGGCCAGCAAAACATACAAGTACCTTGCTCAGCAATCTATAACATGGAGATTCATTATCCCACACGCACCTTGGTGGGGAGGATTTTGGGAACGAATGGTGGGTTCAGTCAAACGTTGCCTGAGAGAGGTTTTAGGACAGTCACAGATAGATGAAGAAGGTCTCAGCACAATCCTGGTCAGCATAGAAGCAGCACTAAATTCAAGACCAATTACACAAGGAGGAGAAGAAACTGAGCCACTGACACCTGCACATTTTCTTGTAGGTGAGCGACTGACAATGTTGCCCACAGGTCCAGAACCGACAGTCAGGAAGGATTTGTCCAAGGAGTTCCAACGGCAGCAACACATGGTAGAGCATTTCTGGAACAGGTGGAAGAAAGAATACCTGATCCTGCTCAAAAACTTCCATGAAACTCATCAACCTAGGACAGGTTCTGGGAGACTACATTTGGGTGATGTTGTACTTCTAAAGGAAGATGTTCGTCCATGTCACATGTTGAAGAAGGCGCGGATAGATCTTCATGAGGGAAGAGATGGGAAGATACGAACTGTCATGTTACGAACTTCAGATGGAACCATAATCTCACGGCCCATTCAGCTGGTCATTCCTCTTGAAATTGACCAGGGTGGGGAGGATGTTGCGGGTTAACTTTTGATATATTTATAAATCTTTTTATATTTATTGCTGTTCCATGATTTATGTTATGTATTCTGTGATGTTTTATTCTCTGAAATAAACAGTTGTTAAGTATTGGAATCACAGTGTTGTGTGTTCATCATATCATATTACAGCACTTCTGCATACTCAAGGGGGCCCTATATGATATTAAGTATGTGTACTAATTGCTTTAGCTCTCCAGTGTAGGATCAGGACACTAAGAAATATGAAAATGATTATGACAATGTGTAATAAGAGGAGTGTACAAGATATATATTTAAGGGAAGTTTCAAGTATTTGAGGAGCATCACCTTCCAAAAGATTCAAAACACTCCAGACCCACAGCTCTTGGCTTTCCCCTAAAAACTATCATATGGGTGCTCTTGAGTGGGGACAGGGAGGGTAATAAGAATATAAGTGAAAGTAGAAAGCAGGTCAAGGTATTCATGTAGATAGTAAGAAGCATCATCTGGAGAAAAACTGTACCACTGAAAAATAATCAGGATACGGACTGGTGAGATAAAACTTCAAAAGAACAGATCAGGATTTCTAAAATGAAGGGAGTAAGGAATTAAACAGTGAAAGAAATAATAAGAGAGAAGCCTATGCAAAAAGGAACAACAAAAAAGACATTATTTATATTTAGCATGGATGTTTTAAAAGTACGGGATTAGACAGGATACTGAGTAGACCCATGAAATTAGAACACAAGGCAAGTGATCTACATGAAGATTGAGAGACACAAGGATCATTGAAGTAAAAGAATGTGTGATCTGCTGAGATTACTGAGACAGATGGAGACCGAAATGTCATTAAAGGAAAATATGGAAAGACTTGTGTTCTAGTAATGTTAGGAATGGAAATTATACAACAACAAGAAGATGATGATGATGATAAATTAATATTACAAAGAAAAGAGAGAAGAAAATAAAATAGTCACAGACAATGAACAGGAAAGAGTAACCCTTTAAAAAAAGAGGAAAAAATAGGAATAAACTGTGCTCGAGTTTCAGTTATAACAAAGCACAAGAAAACAATATCGATCAGAAATTAAATGAAGAAAGTCATATGTAAAGTTCACATAATTCATTATATCGAAGAGTAGTTACTTACGTATTATCTCCACAGGACGCAACTTTTCCTATGCATTGACAAAGAGCTATATCATTTAGATTATCTCGGTGATTCTTTACTTGGAACAGCTCTTGTCCCACTTCTTTTATATGTGTAGATATTGCCACAAAGTAACCAGCACTGAATCCCAGCAGAATATATCCATCTCCAAACCTGAAACATGGAACACATTATAATAAAACTTGTTCTTCTACCAATATTGTGGAAACATTAAAGCAAACTTCATCAATTTTACAAGTACTAAATATGAAAAAGAAAAAACATAAACCTCCTTAAAATAACTTTCAATTGGACAAAAAAGAAAGAAAGATTTAAAAATATAGTTAAAAAAATATAGTACTTTTAGGTCAACTAAGATTCCATCACACTATTTGCATAAAGCATCACAGTTTGTGCATTTTTAATTGAATTTCTTTGTCAAGAAGAAAAGGAAAAACAGTATATCCCTTTTTATATAATGCAACATAATTGAGACAACTCATATATCAAGTGTGAGATATGAACCAGAAAGATAGAATAAATTACATTGTTGTGTGACAAAATCTCTTGACGTCCACCCAGGAGGCTTCACTGAAGTTCTATGATGTGAGAAGTGACATTCATTGGAATGGTGCAGAACTTTAGTATAGTCACATGTATGGAAATCCAGTTTGTCATGTTCCGAGTTATTCAAGTAAAGTGTGCTATACAAATGAAACATTACATACAATTGAAGTTTACAATGTTGCATCTATGACATAGCAACAGTCTCTACAGCTCCTTGTGTTCCAACTTTTGATCACTCATGCTAGAAAATGTAATCTTACACTTGAACCAGTTGCACTGTCTACATCAATTATTTTAGAGTCTAATTTATTTCTACAACTAAATTGAGCTTCTCATTGGTAAAGCAGGCAATTTAAAATTTCTATCATGCTATAGTATAAATCCTTTTAATCCAAAAACATGCCAATAATTATAATTTATCAAAATATACAGTTTTGTAATTGTTATATGCCTACCTTTCTTATCATATTACAAGGAACATTACTGTTCATTCTATTGAACTTTGCTTCACCAATGGAAGATGTGAGCTACAATTATAATAGTGTGTGTGTGTGTGTGTGTGTGTGTGTGTGTGTGTGTGTGTGTGCGTGCGTGCGTGCGCGCGCGCATGTAGGTTGGTGGGTGGGTGACTGTGTGTATTTAAGTACAAAAAAGGACTCATCCTAAAGCTGACAAAGTTTTCAACATTTTTGTATGCCCATTGTTGCCATATCACTCATATTTTTTCAGAATTTATTAGTTCAAAGTGCAAGTTTCATTCTATTGAAAGGTTTACCAAGAACCGCGCACTGTGCCAGGACGACACAATACTCCGGCGAAGAGCCCGTTGAACATTGTCCGATGGGACACAAAAAGTAGCCATGCGAGGCAAAAGAGCTGCTGCCTTGGCTGCTATGTCGGCATTCTCATTCCCGAGCACACCCACGTGGCCAGGGACCCACAGAAAAGAAACGTGACAGCTGTCATCTGCTACCAACTGCAGGGAGCGTTGGATCCAATACACGAGAGGATGGGTCGAGAGAGGGTCCTTAAGACTCTGCAGGGCACTAAGGGAGTCCGAACAGATGGCATAAAAACGATGGCGGCGGCGGCAGGTATATAAAACAGCCTGGTGGAGAGCAAAAAGCTCAGCCGTGAAATTCGAGCACCGGTCAGGGAGCTTGTATTGGAAACAGATGTCCCCGACGACGAAGGCAGATCCGACACCATCAGTGCTCTTGGAACCATCAGTGTAGATAAATATGGCGTTATCGAACCGCGAACGGAGTTTGACAACCCTCGAGCGGTATACCAAATCCGGGGTGCTATCCTTGGGCAGCGAACTAATTTTGAGGTGAGCGTGAACCTGAGCCTGATGCCATGGTGGCAATGTGCTCTCGCTCAACCTAAAGGTTGAAGGATGGGTAAAATTGAGCCGCTGAAGCAGGCAGCAAAACCAAATTCCAGGTGGAAGCAAGGCTAGCGCAGACAATTGATATTGGCGATCGAGTGAGTCGTCAAAAAATAATCTGTAAGATGGATGGTTGGGCATCGACCGCAAGCGGCATGCGTATCGACACATGAGTATGTCACGCCGATTAGTCAAGGGTAATACAGCAGCTTCGGCATACAGACTTTCAACAGGGCACAATCCCTGATGGTGAATAGAGTTGAGACGACGGAGAATCGACGGCCGTGCAGAAGAGTATACAAGGCTTCCGTAGTCGTGCTTCGACTGAAGAGTTTTAGTTGTTTGAGAGACAATCTGCAAGTGATAAAAAATCATATAATTTAAAATGATTTATTATTAATAACAACACCCACAGAGAAAAATCTAACTTAACATGGTGGTATTTGTGGAACAAGAGATGTAAATGAATGAATAAAAAAAACATCATAGAATGTTGATGTATAATTAGTGTTCACTTACTCTTATTCATATTCTCAAAGAAAGAAAAAGCACTCACAGAGAAACTTCCATTTACTAACATGTTCCATCAGTAAAAAGAAGGTAAGCAGTAACAATTTAAACAACTAACAGACCCATGCAAATACTTTGCACCATTAGTGGAATGACAAAAAAGTTGGGGAAAAAATGGAAGTAAAGTTCAATGTTCACGCATAGCTTTCTTCAGAATCAATGTACGCAGGTGTTTAAAAGCGCAAATGAAAGAGCTTGATTCACTGAGTGTTATTAGGTCATTAAGAACTGCATACCTTAATTACAACTGAAGATATCATAAAACAAACCGATTACAATATTCAATGCAAGGTCAGAAAGGTACCACATTTGAATAAGGATGGAGAGACTTAATTATGATACTTGATGACAAATCTGCAAATGAATACTTCTCGTTTAAAGCAAAAATGAAGGAAATCAGTCAGATGGAATGGCCTGACAGACTGACTTTAGTTTACAGCAAGGATATCACCATAAGAAATATACAAAGGGAAACAATGCTTGAGTATATAAAAAAGGATGGTGAGAGTTATGTAAAGTCCAATACTTGATGACAAATCTGTGGATAAATACCTTTCATTTAAAACAAAAATGTAGGAAATCGGCCAGGTAGTTTGGTCTGGCTGACTGACTTTAGTTTTCGTATATTCTTTTAATATATAATAATGGAAAGTCCAAGTTGTAATTAACAATATAGTAATAGGACAGTTTAGAACTCACCGCAAAGATGTGACAACGAGCTGCGATAGGCACATAAACAAAGCACACATATACAACACTTTCAGTTATCCGCCATGGCCTTCTTCAGAAATACGAACATTCACACAATCACACAGGCACACAACACAGTCACACAACCATCATCTCTGGCTGCCGCAATTCGAATCATGCTGTGCCATGTGAAAAGAGGGGTGGGGAGGGGGGGGGGGGGGACAGGAAGGATGCGTTGCGGTTGTAGGGATGGATACAGCACAGCCTTCCATTGTATGAACATATTAGATGGGAGGAATGAGATGCAGCTTAGGGATGGAGTGGGGAGGGGGGTGAATGAAGCAAAATAAAATAAAATAAAATAAAATAAAATGAATGCACATGAGCCCGCCACACACACACACACACACACACACACACACACACACACACACACACCACTCAAAAAGGAGAGATTTAGAATAGAGAGGTGGGAACTGTAGGGTGCGGAAAAAAGGGAAGTTATCGTAAGTTGAGGCCTGGATAATTTCGGGATCAGAGAATGTATTGTATGGATAACTCCCATCTGTGCAGTTCAGAAAAGCTGGTGGTGGGTGGAAGGATCCAGATGGCCTGGGTTGCGAAGCAGCCATTGAAATCAAGTATATGCTCTACTGCATGTTGTGCCACAGGGTGGTCCATCTTGTTTTTGGCCACAGTTTGGCGGAGGCCATTCATTCTAATGGACAGCTAGTTTGTTGTCATGCCAATATAGAAACCTGAGCATTGTTTGCAGCCCAATTGGTAAATTACATGGTTGCTCTCACAGGTGGCCAGGCTTTTGATAGGGTAGGATAAGCCTATGACAGGACTGGAATAGAAAGTGCTGGGTTGGTGGATTGGACAGGCCTTGCAACAGGATCTTCCACAAGGATATGATCCCTGTGGCAGTGGGCTGGCTTTCAGGGATCCATAGGGATGGACTAGGATGTTATGGAGGTTGGGAGGGTGACAGAACATCACTTTAGCAGTTAGAGCTGAGAAATTCTTGGAGGGTAACCAGCGGGTGGTTAGATGGGACTGCAGGGGGATCTCTGTTGGTATGTGGTGTGAACTGGAATAGAGATTAGATTGACTACAGTCAGAAGGATTGGTGGCAAAGTAATGTTTCCACCATAAGGATCAGGAAAAGGAGAGTAAGTCTTTGACGAGGCCACCATGATTAAATTTGGGTGTAGTGCTGAAGGTAAGACCTTTGGATAAAATGGAAACTTCAAAGGGGTTGAAGTTTATTGTGGAGATGTTAACCACAGTGTTCTGGCATTGTTTTGGCATTGAATGTTGTAGAGTGTTGGTTGCGAGTTTGGAGGGATGAGGCAAGTTTAACAGATCAGCTAAGCAAGATCTGGGTGCTATTAGTGGTTCACAAGGAGTAACACTGTGGGTCGGATAAGGATTGGATGTAGGTGCTCCAAGGAGGAAATATGATGTCAGCAGGCTGGACAACCTGTGGAGGTTGTGTTTGGAGTGCTCCTCCGGGTGCTAGAGAGCAAATGATATGTTCTGACTGACTGGTGTAGGTAGATTGAGTTACACCATAATAATATCTTACAGAGGGAGAGGAGGTAGCTGAGGGGTTTTTGAGCCATGGAGAGATGATTTTGTAGAACAAGTTCATGCCCAAGCCCCTCCCTAAAAAGTCAAACCTTTCAACAGAAGAAAGGAGATCCATCCACAACCTCAAAATAAATCCCAACATAATCATCCTTCCCGCAGATAATGGTTTCACCACTGAAGTTATGAATCACAGTGACTACCTGGCAGAAGGGTTCCGCCAACTCACTGACTCTTCCACCAACAATTGGTGGTGGAATGATCCCATCCCCAAAGTCCAACAAGATATCCAATCCCTACGGCCCCTTCCAGAAGCTCTCCCCTGAATACATCTCCCTCCTCACCCCAACAGCACCCTGCACACCCACCTTCTACATGCTCCCCAAAATCCACAAACCAAACAATCCTGGACAACCAATTGTGGCTGGTTACTGTATACTCCTACCAAAAGAGTTTCAGCCCTCTTGACTAATACCTTCAACCAATTGTCCAAAATCTATCCTCCCATATTAATGATACCAAACACTTCCGTTACCAACACTTTACCTCAAGGAACTCTACTTGTCACAGAGGATGCCACTTCCCTATACATCAACATCCCACATGCCCATGGCCTTTCCACTCTCGAACACAACCTCTCCCAACGTCCCACTGAATTTAAGCCCGATACCACATTCCTCATAACCCTCGCCAATTTTATCCTTTGAGGGGAAGTTTACCATCAAATCCGTGACACAGCCATGGGAACATGCACGGCACCTTCTCTATGCCAACATGTTTATGGGCCATCTGGAGGAATCCTTCCTTGGATTCCAAAACCCAAAACCTCTGGCCTGGTTCAGGTTTATTGATGACATTTTCATGATCAGAACTCAGGGCCAGCACACGCTACCCTCCTTTCTTCAAAACCTCAACTCCTTCTCCTCCTCCATCCACTTCACCGGGTCTTCCTCAACCCACCATGCCACTTTCCTGGATGTCAGCCTCCACCTCAATGACGACTCCATCCACACTTTCATCCATATTAAATGTACCAACCACCAACAGTACTTACAAATCAACATTTGCCATCCCTTCCACATCAAAAAATCCCTCCCTTACAGCCTGGCCACCCATGGACGGTACATCTGCAGTGAGAAGAACTCCCTTTCTCAATATGCTGAGGGTCTCACAAAGGTCTTCACAGACAGAAACTACCCCCACTGACCTAATCCGCAAACAGGTCTGCTGTGCCATATCCCCACACATCCCAAATACTCCCTCTGCACCAGTAACCATTCACTAAAGACTGCTCCCCTTGTCACCCGGTACTACCCTGGACTGGAACAACAAAATTCCATCCTTTGCCAAGGTTTTGATTTTCTGTCCTCATGCCGGGAAATGAGAGACAACCCTCTAGAGATCCTTCCCACTTTTGCTAAAGTGATGGTCTGTCGCCCTCCCAACCTCCATAACATCCTAGTCCATCCCTATGACACCCTGAAACCCAGACCACTGTCATAGGGATCATATCCCTGTGGAATACCCCATTGCAAGACCTGTCCAATCCACCCACGCAGCACTTCTTATTCCAGTCCTGTCACAGGACTATCCTACCCTAACAAAGACCTGGCCCCCTGTGAGAGCAGCCATGTAATTTACCAGCTGTGCTGCAATCAATGCTCAGGTTTCTATATTGGCATGATGGCAAACCAGCTGTCCATTAGAATGAATGGCTACCGCCTAACTGTGGCCAAACACAATGTAGACCACCCTGCAACACAACATGCAGTGGAGCATATGCTTGATTTCAATGACTGCTTCACAACCCGGGCCATCTGGATCCTCCCACCCACTACCAGTTTTTCTGAACTGCACAGATGGGACTTATCCCTACAGTAAATTCTCCGATCCCAAAATTATCCAGGCCTCGACTTACGATAACTTCCCTTTTTTTCTCACTATACAGTTCCCCCCGGTCTATCCTAAGCCTCTCCTATTTTGAGTGCTGTCCACCTCCCCATTCGATCGCTAAGCTGCATCTCGTTCCTCCCATCTAATATGTACATACTCTGGAAGGCTGTGCTGTATCCATCCCCACCACCATCATGCAACCTTCGTATCCCCTCTCACCTCCCCTCCCCTCCTCTTCCCTCTTTCCACATCACAGAGCATGATTCGAAGTGCGGCAACTGGAGATGCCGGTTGTGTGACTGTGTTATGAGATTGTGTGAATGTTCTTATTTCTGAAGAAGGTGATGGCTGATAGCTGAAAGTGTTGTATATGTGTGCCTTTTTTATGTGCCTGTTGTGGCTTGCTGTCACATCATTGCAGTGAGTTGTAAACTGTCCTATTACTATTTTGCAATTGTTAATATATAATATTTTTGTAAACAGAATACCTATGCTGAAATAACTGGTTCATCTTTCTGTGCATCTGGACGCCCACATTACAGTATCAGCTATGAACCAGGTAGCAGTTATTCATTTTCCACAAGTACTGAAACAAGTTACACCAACATTCCCAGTTCAAATCTAGAATAGCCACAATAACTTCCAGCTTTTGTCACCAAGTAAGTACAGCCGTCAAAGGAACGTTTTTCAGATGAATTTTTGGAGATACACTGTACATGTATTTCTAAAAATCTCAATGTACCATGCTCTCAATGTGTTTAACAATGTTTTATTTCTTTTTATGTATATAATCTCAGGGTTCGATCCCCACAAGGCCCTAGGATTTTTATCTGTCACTTTCCACTTCTTTCACCTCTGGCAGTATTGCTCATGTGAATAATACCGAGTAGCACCGTGGTTCGGAACCCACGTTAAACTGTAGGTCCCCCTATAACTGGCTGGGTAAGTCAGTTCGAAGGTCGGAGGAAGGCAACGGCATACCACCTCCAGACAGGACCATGCCTGCTAAAGCACTGTGGTGTTCAAACCAATCTTCGGATTGTTGACTGCTTTACCTTTTAATCTCAAAGAAACAAAGTTTCTTAGAGTACATTATCATTTATTTGAAAATCATCATTCTTTGACATTTCTGATTGACCCCAGTATAACATTACATTTCCCACCCTCAAGATCATAATAGTGAGCTTAAATAGAACTAATGGAGTACTAGACTGGAATTTTCAGAAGTGGCAAGGAAAGAAAAATTTTAATTTGGCAAAAATTGGTGACTACTTTGTAGATTGTGTATTTAGTTTCACATTTGCCCTACAGCCACTTGATGACATTCTTGTGATGTGAAATGATTCAGATTTTTCTGTAAGCTCAATACTTTTCTTTCCTGTCATCTGTTAAAAACTTGAGACTAAAAATATTAAATTAGCAATTTTCAGAATAGATACCTCTTCAAGGGTGCAATTGGAAAAATACTACAACAATATTGTATTCCTTTACAAAATTAATTGATTTTTCCGTCGGTACTTGACAGAACATGGTAATAACATCAAAAAGGAACAACTTCCTGATGTTCTGCAAGTTTTCCTTTACAATAATACTGTGGCTTCTCCTGATTTTGCCATAAAGACATTAAAACCTTGGTTCCCTGTTTCAGAGCTATGACAGTTGCATGATTTCATATTCAAAGAAAAAGTTGACAAAGATGTATTGTTATAAATAATATCCATCTTGAGTTGTGATCTTCAGTCTAAAGGTGCAGCTCTCAAGGGCAACCAATTCTCTTCATCTATGAATAACTTTCAATGAACAAAGGGACTTTTATCAAGCCCAAATAATTTCCTACATACTACTTTATGGTACTTAGGGAATTTATGGCTCAATTTAGTCATAAGGTTGAAGCATACATGTCTGCTTTCAGGCCCAACCACTAAACTCGCTGAAAAATAATGATACCTGTAATCCTGCAGTACAATTATGTGAGCATAGGCCTGTAATGAACCCCCCCCCCTCGCCTATGAACCACATTGTCAAGGTGGCATGGGTTGTGTGCGTCAATGATATAATCATACCATAGGGGTAACCATATTGGTGGAGAATCTGAGGAGGTGCCAGACAAATTTGTGGTTCCTGAATAGGGACAGCAGCCTTTTCAGTAGTTACAGGGGCAAAAGTATGTATGAGTGACTGAGCTGACTTGTAATATCAGCTGAAATGGCTTTGCCATACAGTTACTGTGAACAGCTGAAAGCATGGGGAAACAACAGTTGTTATGTTTCCTGAGGACATGAAGCTTTACCGTATAAATATAAGATGATGGCATCCTCTTGGGTAAAATATTCTGGAGATAAAACAATCCCCCATTCAGATTTCTCAGCATGAACTACGCAGAACAAAAACAGTTGCTATCGGATTAGTGTGTGGAATATTCTATCCCTTAATCAGGTACATAGGTTAGAAAAATTTGAAAAGTGAAATCAACATGTTTAAGTTAGATATGGTGGAGACTAAAGTTCTGAAGCAGCATAAATAAGATTTCTGGTCAGGTAAGTACAGGCTTATAAAAACAAAATCAGTTGGGTGTAATGTAGAAGTAGGTTTAATAACAAATAAGAAAATAGTAATACAGGTAAGTTACTATGAACAGCATAGTTAACACATTATCATAGCTAAGATAAATACAAAGCCAACACCCATTGCAATAGTACAAGTTTATATGCCAACTAGCACTACCAATGATGATGAGATTGAAAAATGTGTCATGAGATAAAAGAAGTTATTCACGCAGTTAACACATTCAAGACTGGTGTAAGTCACCCTGGATGGGGCAGCCGGACTGCTGTTTCCCACACGTTTTTCTAACTATGAATCCAATAACTGAGTTTGCTGCCTCACTTGAAACAATGAAACCTCTTTTATCTATTCCAAAAAAATGATTACTGAATATTAAAATGAACACATACACAGAATTTTTTTAGCAAATCATGTTTTTATTTCCAAAGAAAAACTTTTACATGTGATTCTTACAGATAGTCAGTCTCTCCATCTGAACTGGAATTGTCTAATTTCTCTTGCAGGACAATGAAAACATCACTCTCATCTAAATTCACTGTTTTGAGTATATGCAGAGTGCAAGGGCTCAACAGACAGTAACACAGATAGCTGACGAAAGATGTGTTGTGCTCAACAGAGTGTGGAAGATACAAAGCCCCTTTATTACACGCAAATAGTTAGGACTCAACTCACTATGTGACAGCACAATACGGATAATCTTCCTCATTAATTTTACTTGGTTACCAACATAGGACAGGATGTGCAATGGCAGCTACGAATTTTTTAGCATTGCATGAGTCAGATAGGGCACCATCTGCCTGACTAACTACCACTGAACAAGCCTGGCTCAGGAGCCATCCACAGTGTGTTAAGGGAGGGGAAAACTTGATTGTAATGGGGGATTGGAACACTGTAGTAGGGAAAGAAAGACAGGGGGAAAAAGGCAGTAAATATGGACTGTGGAAAAGGGATAAAAGCATAGGTCACCTCGTACAGTTTTGCACAGATCACAATTTAATCATCATAAGAACTTGATTTAAGAGTCATGAAAGAAGGTTTTATTCGTGGAAGACACCAAAAGACACAGCCTTTATGAAACTTCTTAGTGGTAAATGTTGTTCATATGTGCAATATCAGACTAGACTGAATAGTACTATTAAGTGCTGCGATTGAAAGTGTGCAACCAAAAACTTGTTAGCCCTACAGTTAAATATATTCTATAATCAATACATGCATTATAAAATCAATGTATATTGTACAGTTAAGTCCAGTGACATCAATGTTAGCAGAGTAATTAAACAAAGGAAATCCCAGGAAGGATTCAACAATATTTTTGAGGAGGATAGGTTGCTTACAACAGATATGTCTGATAAGCCACAGAAAGGCACAAATAACAGACAACAGCATTATAGCTTTCAGCTGTTTAGGCCTTTGTTGGTTAGAGATACATACACACACACACTCTCTCACACAGACACAGCTGCCATCTCCGGTCGCTATGGCCGATCCGTGCTATCCACCATGGCCTAGGCAAGAACAACTGGTGGTGGGGGTGAGGAGGTGGCAGGGAGAGGCAAGCAGGAGGGGAGAGGGTATGTGTGGCGAGGGTGGGGAATACGCCAGTGCTGTCTGACGGACAGTGCGAAAGAAGAGACAGGAATGAAATGTGTGGCGGGATGGGAGACAATTGTAAGGATAGAGAGTGGCAGGGAGAGGAAGGGAAGGGTGGTAGAGGCAGGAACTAGTGAAGGTTTAGGCCTGGGGGATTGCGAAAGAGTAGGATACATTGTAGGGAGAGTTCCCAACTGTGTAATACAGAAAATCTGGTGTTTGTGGGGAGGATCCATATGGCACAGTCTGTGTAGCAGTCATTGAAGTGAGCCACACTATGCAGCACTGCATGCTCTAAAACAAGATGGTCTAGCTGTCTCCTGGCCACAGTTTAATAATGGCCATTCATTTGGATAGATAGCTGAGTGCTGGTCATGCCCACATAGAAAACTGCTCAGTGTTTGCAGTTCAGTTTGTAGATAACATGACTGCTTTCACAGGTTGCCCTGCCTTTTATGGGACAGGAAATTCCAGTGACAGGACTGGAGTAGGTGGTGGTGGGATTGTGGATAGGACAGGTTTTGCAAGTTGGTCTATTGCAGGGGTATGAGCCACGAGTAAGGGGTTGGGAGCAGGGATGAAGTAGGGATGGACAAGGGTATTACGTAGGTTTGGTGGGCGGCGGAATACGACTGTAGGGGTGGGGGAGGATATTTGATAGGGTATTTCTCATTTCAGGGTAGGATGAAAGGTAATCAAAACCCTGGTGGAGAACTTGGTTTATCTGCTACAGTCCTAGGTGATACTGGGTCACAAGAGGGGTGCTCCTTTGTGGCCGGGCGGTGGGTGTGGAGGAGCTGGTGAGATCTGTTTCAGGACAAAGTTTCGAGGGTAACTGTGGTCAGTGAAGGCCTCAGTGAGGTGTTTGGCATATTTGGAGAGGGGCTGTAAGTCACTGCAGATGTGACGACCATGGGTGACTAGGCTGTATGGGAGTGACTTTTTGGTGTGGAATGGGTGGCAGCTGTCAAACTGGAGGTATTGTTGATGGTTGGTAGGATTTATGTGGACGGAGGAACTGATAAGGCCATCTTTGAGGAATAGGTCAACATAAAGGAAAGTGGCTCTTTGGCTTGAGTAGGACCAGGTGAAGTAAATGGAGGAGAAGATGTTGAGGTTTTGAAGGAATAGAGGTAGTGTGTCCTCACTTCAATCCAGACTATGAAGATGTCATCAATGAATCTGAACCAGATGAGAGGTTTGGGATTTTGGGTAGTCAGGAAGGATTCCTCTACATGGCCTATGAACATTTGGCATAGAAGGATGCCATATGGGTGCCCATGGCTCTACTGCAAATTTTTTGTAGGTTATGCCTTCGAAGGAGAAGTGTAAAACCTCAGTGGTGGAGCCTTTGTCAGCAGGTCTAACCTGGTCACAACATCTTTTCCCAAATCCCTCAAAATGGA
Source organism: Locusta migratoria (assembly GCA_026315105.1). Classification (NCBI taxonomy): domain Eukaryota; kingdom Metazoa; phylum Arthropoda; class Insecta; order Orthoptera; family Acrididae; genus Locusta; species Locusta migratoria. The sequence continues at coordinate 77,898,345 of CM048746.1, read as the reverse complement.
TACCAATCTCACACACTCAGAAAGAAATGCTATTTACCACCTCAAAACTAATCCTGCCCTTATGATCCTAGCTGCTGACAAAGGCTCCACCACTGTGGCCAGACATGGTGGTTGTGTGTGTATAGTTGTGAGAGTGATTGTGTGAATGTGTGTGTTTCTTTTTCTGATGAAGGACATCGAAAATTTAAGTTGTGTGATTGTGATTGCCTATTTTTCATGCCTGTCAACAGCTGACCGAGCCTCTTTACAGTGAGTTATTTTAAGATTCGATGTCAGTGGACATAACTGTACAATATACATTGATTCTATAATACATGTATCGATCATAGAACATCTTTGATGCCACTTTCTAACAAGGTTTTGGTTGTTTGTAAACAGATGTTATGAGTGATGGGCTTGCAATATGGGTGCAACATATTTTACCATAGACACAAAAATGTTTTATTTTCAACATACCCATATCCAAGAACAGAAAGTAAACATGACAAAATGTGTTATTTGTAAATATTAATAGGTATGTAAAGCATTAAATGTGGTATTACATAACATGTTACAGTTTGTATATAGTAGTGTTATAGAGAAGATGCCAACATAGATTTGCGAAAACTGGTGCATAAGGGAATTTGAAACAAGCAAAATTAGTTCATCTTCTTATGCTGATTCTCTTTACTGGACTGTTGTAGGAAGTGACCGATGGAAGGACAGACAGGTTTCGCACGAGGGCCAACCACAAGGGAATTCCCGTGGGGAGCAGCAATGTATGGGCAGTGGATTACAATTTTTGGTGATGTGGGTGTGATTTGTTGATACTCATCTCAGGGTATGGTAGTTGAAATACTGGTGAATGATGTAGTTGAACCTTTCAATGCCAGTCTGATACTTTGTGATCAGTAAGAGTGCTGCATTGTGGTTGGTTAACAGGTTTACTGGTGAAAATGGACCTGGAGATTATTTCTGGATGAGCTGCATATGATACTATCTGTCAAAGGTTCTGGTAGGAACATCAGTATATTTAAATAACTCCTCATTTACAATGCAGATGAGGTGCTCAGCATTGATGAAACTGCAAGAATGACATTTTTAACATGGAATAGACATTATCTGTTAAACAGGAGGCATTGGTGGTATGTTTGATGTGAGCAGAAGTATTTGTGGAGACTCAGGTCGAAGGTGATATCTGGGAAGATGGGTTGAGTTGAGAAGGATCAAGTGAAATGTATTTGGGAGTAGGTGCTGAGGTTATGGAGGAAAGAACAAAGGTTGTCCTTAACATGAATCCATATCACGGAAATACCATCAATGAACTTCTTGCGTATTAACATACGATGAGTGGATTTTAGCCCAAATATCTTTTAGTTTTCATTTGTGACTAAGATCTTCCATCATTGTGTATTTTTATGATTGACTAATGTGATTGTGTCATTCATTAGAGTGGTGATTATGCATCATAATCACAAAACACATTAAATAAATATTATAATTTTGCAGCAGAGACTTAGTTATCACAAAACAGCAGAAACCATTCGTATAACTGAAAATAAATAAAAGAAGGAGAGGAAAAAATACGGCAAAGAACAAACCTTTAATTTACTGGATTAGATTGTCCACATTTCCAAGAATTTCAGTCTCACCTTTTCACATATAACTTGTATTACCTTTTAAGAATGGAAAGTAATTGTCTTTGCTATATGCTTGTCTGTGGCTCAGGAACCATTTTATGGTGACCTGCTACCTATCCTCAAATTGACTTTTAAATTACTTCTTACCTTCAAATCACATATGATCAACATAAAAATGTTAAAAATATTTATTCTAAAATTCAAAATTGACAAACCATTTATATGTGACAACATGACCATATCGTTGTTGGAATGCTAACTCCACTGGATTGTCAGGGTCATGAAGGTTGTAAAGGAAAAGGGTTCGCTTTCCCACCAGAAGACTGACCTACAATCAGAGTAAAGATACTTTATTAGTTTTGACTGATGAATAATATGAGGCACATCCAAACAGTATGTCTACCCATTTATTTATTTATTTAACTAAGACAACATAGATACATGAAAAACTTTATTGGCAACAGGTACAACAATTTTTGAGCTGTTTTTCGACAGTCACCACACAAATTGAGACACTTGTCATATTGTGGGATCGACTTTTCTATTCCTGTATCACAGAAGTCTGCTGCCTATTTATGGAAGCACCATGTGTATGACTCTTCAACACTGCCAAAAGACTGGCCAGGAATTTCTTAATGTACAAAAGAAGATTCAATTCTTACTGCAGCTATTGTGATGTTCCTTGACAATGCTCACCCTGTATGATTCAGTGTGCAACAGCTGATTTGTAGAAATAAGACTGGAAGCTGTTTGATCAGCCAGCAAACAGTCCTGATCTTGTTGCCTGAGATTTCCATATTTTCTTGAACCTCAAGAAATTGCTATCCTCTGCACACTGTTTTGACAATTTGCTGGTTCCAGTCACATGTGGCAGAGTTCTATGACAAAAGGAATACATAAAGTGATTCTACAATATGACAAGTGTCTCATTTCTGATAGTGACTATGTCAAAAAATAGCTCAAATATTCCTGTATCTGTTGCCAAAAAAGATTTCCTGTAACTATGTTGTCTGTGTTTAGAAACGGAAAAATTTGTGGGAAAAGTACTTCCTGGGTGTGCCTCATAATATAAATTCAAATAACAAAATCAGTATCAACGATCTATAATAAGTTCAATATTGACAAAGAAAGCTTTGAATGCAAAGTTGCAGATACAATCTCTAGTAAGGCTCATTTGAAAAGTGTTGTGTTATAAATATGAGTGTAAAAATATTGCTGCTAATGTCTTGACATGTGAATCAGGAGGATGGCAGAAAATGAGAGTCGGAGAGGTGTAAGAATCAACCTTGTATGGGATTTATGTATTACACTTCATGTGCAACATTCAGTTAGGCATCCTTAAGAGATGCATATACAATCATATTGGTATAATGGAACAATGAAAACGATGGAATGTGATGGTAACTCCTTAAATAATAGCCAGTTTCACAATAAACTCCAAGACAGACTGCCTCACATCCATATGAACTGGGATAGGCAAGGTACAATGAAGTGATTAGGTTGGCTTTGGTTGTGGTAGCAAACAAGTATTCAAATTCCAACATGGTTAAATTTGGTTGTGGGACTGAAGGTCAGACCTTCAGATAGGACTGAAACTTCTTTGAGATTGAGGTTTTTAGTAAAAATTTTATCAATTGTGTTTTGATTTAAATACACATTCTGCCCAAGTTTATTCCCATCTGATCTCTGTAACATCTTAGTCCATCCCCTTTTTGCCACCCCCAACTCTAGATCTCTGTGGAAGACCCTGTTGCAAGACCTGGCCAATCCACCCACCCACCACTTCCTATTCCAGTCTCTTCAGAGGCTTATCCTATCCCACATCAAAGGCTGGACCATTTGTAAAACCAGCCAGGTACTACACCTACTCTGCTGCAATTACTGCACAGCTTCTTATACTTGTATGACAAGTAACCTGCAGTCCATCAGAATGAATTGTCTTCATAAAACTGTGACCAAAAGCAAGGTTGCCCACCTGGCACAACATGCAGCCTAGGGCAGCATGCTTGATTTCAATGATTGCATCACAAACTGAACCATCTGGATCCTCTTCCCCACCAGCAGTTCTGATGGTACAGATGGGAGTTATCCTTAAATTACATGCTCCAGACTCAGAATAATTCAGGCCTTAACCTATACTAGCCTATCATTCGCATATGCCCCACATCCACCAATTCCCACCAACTCAAAATTTTTGTCTTGTTCCCCACTGTCTGTACTATTCTTCCCCTCCTATACTTCTCCCTCTTTTACTACCCTCCCTGCTGCTTCCTCCCACACTGTATGCCTAAGCTGCATCTCTTTTCACCAACCCAATACCTACAAACTCTGTCAGGCAGCACTAGTCTATGTAGCCCCATCCTCACCCCTGCATCCTTCCCCTTCAGTTTCTCCTGCCCTCCCCTCCCAACTCTTAGTTCCTCTTATTTTGGGTGTGTTACTTGGAGCACAGTAACCAGAGATGAAACTCGTGTGTTAAGAAGTTGCACCTGTGTGATTGTACAACTACATGTGTGTTCTTATGAAGGCTGTGGTTGAAGATAATTTGTGTGTGTGTGTGTGTGGTGTGTGTGTGTGTGTGTGTGTGTGTGTGTGTGTGTGTGTGTGTATTTATCTTTTTTACATTCCTCTCTACAGCTCAACATCATATTATAATTATTTTGTGGAAATTCCAACAGTGTATTGGGTTTGTTTTGGAGGATGTGATACATTGAAAAGGTCAGCTAGGAAGAGCCTGTGTACTATGAGGTGTTTATGATAGTGTACACTGTGAATAAACTAGTTATTTATGGTTAGAGGTGCCCAAGGTAGGAGAAGGACATCAACAGACTGGAATACTCTACCATATGTTGGAGTGTAAGGGTTTCAGTTTCAGAGATGTATATAGTAAGGGTTGCACACCAGCGGAACCTTGCAGAAGGAGCTGAGATACATCTTAAATGTCGGTGTCACGTAGATACATTTCTGCAATAAGAATTCCCTCTCTCAGTACAATGAAGGTTTCAAAATGGATTTCATAAACAGGCACTAGCCCCAAACCTAGTAAACAAACAGATTTCTGCATCTACATCCATACTCCGCAAGCCACCTCACAGGCTATGGACGAGGGTACTTTGTGTATCATTGTCACTTCCTTCTATTCCAGTGGCATATGGTTCGTGGGAAAAAGACTGCCTGTATGCCTCCATATGGGCCCTAAAAGCTCTGATCTTATCCTTATGGTCGCTCAGTGAGATATACGTAGGAGGAAGCAACACATTTGTTAACTCTTCATGAAACATATGATTTTGCAACTTTGACAGAAGCCGATACCGAGATACAGAATGTATCTCTTCCAGCAGTTGACATTGGAGTTTCTTAATCATCTCTGTGGAGCTTTTGCACTTACTAAATGAGCCCACCATAATTAAGCATGCTGTTCCTCTCTCCGTCTTCTATTAACCCACACTGATGAGCAATACTCGAGAGCTGGCTGAACAAGACTTTTGTAACCAACTTCCTTTGGTGACAGACTACACTTCCTGATGATTCTTCCAATGAATCTCAGTCCAACATACGCCTTACCCACAACTGATTTTATATGGTGGTTCCATCTTAAATCACCTCTTATGTCTTACTCCTAGAAGTAACTGATTCCAGTGTTTGTTCTGCTATTGCATACTTATCTAGTCAAGGATCTTTCTTTCTATGTAAATGCAGAACTTCATACTTGTTTATGTTCAGGCTCATTTGCCATTCCCTGCCCCATGCATCAATTCGCTGCAGAACCTCCTACATTTTGCTACTCTTTTCCAGTGTTTCAAATTCTCAATAAACCACAGCGTCATCCAGAAAAAGCCTCATTGAACTTCCAATATAATTTATAAGATCATTTATAAATATTGTAAAAAGCAATGGTCCTGTAACTCTCTCCATGGGCACACCCAACATCGCTATAATGACTGAAGACTTCTCTCCATTGAGAATGACATGCTGCTTTCTGTTAGTTAGGAACACCTCAATCTAGTCACGCAATTGGTCTGATTGTTCTATATCAAAAGCGTGATGCTGCGGTACGTGTGTGAAAGTTCACGAGTGCCACTTGGCAAGCTGGTGGCGGAAGTACTGAAAGAAGTATGCGGAAGGGCAGTTCAGATTCAGACTTGTAAGTGGAATGGGCCCATCTTATCTTAATAGTGTGTTAACTATTGAGTGTTCTTGTAGTTATAACATTTGGCGACAAGGAAAGGATTTTTCGCAATTATAAATTTACAAAAACATTCGAGATGTCAACGCTCAAGCAAATTCTGCAATCCTCATCAAACAGCAAAAATTGCTGGCCGACTACCTCACCAATCATCATCAGAAGTTCCTCACAACGGCTCCACAACAGCTCCTTATGGCAACACACAACAATCGCACATCGACATTGTCCATACCCACTTTTCCACCTTACGAGGAGACCGCAGAAGATTGGACAAATTATGAGAAGCAGCTTCGACAATACTTCATAGCTTACGGCATTGTTGACACTAATCTCTGTAAGTCATGGTTCCTTTCATGGATTTCTCAAAAGTTCTACCAACTTTTGTCTCAATTAGCGCCTCTCAAAAAACCCTCTTCACTGTCATTTGACGAAATGTGCTTGCTTCTCACTTCATATTATAGGAAGCAAATACACGTCATTGTATCACATGTAGCATTTTATCAGTGTAAGAAACAGTCCCATCAATCATACTGAGCATGGGCTACAGAACTGAAAGGCATTAGTAGAAAGTGCAAATTAATTACTACTGTTCACAAAGAATGTTACACCAATTCAATGGTCAGGGATGCAATTTTGAGATCCACTCCCGATAAAGAAGTTTGTGATAAGGCCCTTCAATTAAATGACCCATCCTTATCTGAAGTATTGGCCATAGCAGAGTCTTTTGAAATTACTCGCGCTGCAGGTGCGCAATTGGATGCTTGGGGTGACATAGGGGAAGTCACGGCAGCTAGAGCAGTTGTTGATGGGGCAGCCAATGTCGTGAACAAGGAAGTAGCAATGGTTTACTCTCACACGCACCCAAACAAAGCAAGCAGCACACTAGTTCTAAACAGAAGCAATCTCTTGCTGCCTTGCCTTCTTGTTTGTTTGTAAATCTATCGGACCAAACTGCTTGGTCATCAATCCGTAGCTTACAAACTACTTAAACTAAGGTAAACTAACCTAAGGACAACACACAGACCCATGCCCCAGGGAGAACTTGAACCTCCGACAGCGAACAACCGCGTGCTCTGCAGCGTGATGCCTTAGACCGCTCGGCTACTCCACCGCGGCCTTACCTTCTTGTCCCCACTGTTTTTCCCAGCCGTAATGTTTTCATGATTACCAAATGATCCTGTAAAGAAGCGCACTGCTCTCTGTTGGATCTTTTCTACTTCCTCTATCAACCCCACCTGGTACAGATCCCACACCAGTGACCAACATTCAAGCTGTGGGCAAACAAGTGTACTGTAACCGGCTTCCTTTGTTTTCGGACTGCATTTCCTTAGGATTCTTCCAATGAATCTAAGTCTGGCATCTGCTTTACCGACAATTGATTTTATATGGTTGTTTCATTTTAAATCACTCCTAATGCCTACTCCCAGATAATTTATGGAATTAACTGCTTCCAACTGCTGACCTGCTATAGTGTAGCTAAATGATAAAGGATCTTTCTTTCTATGTATTCATAGCATATTACACTTGTCTACATTGAGATTCAATTGCCATTCCCTGCACCATGTGTCAATTCAATGCAGATCCTCCTATATTATGATACAATTTTCCAATTGTTACAACCTCTCTATATACTACAGCATCATCCACAAAAAGCCTCAGTGAACTTCCGATGTTATCTGCAATGTCATTTATATATATTGTGAACAGCAATGGACCCACAACACTCCCCTGTGGCACACCTGACATTACTCTTACTTCAGAAGACTTCTCTCCATTGAGAATGACATGCTGCATGCTGTTATCTAGGAATTCCTCAATCCAATCACACAATTGGTCTGATAGACCGCATGCTCTTACTCTTTGCTCATTAAACATCTGTGGGGAACAGTATCTTTTTTTTTTTTTTTTTTTTTTTTTTTTTGGCTTTCGCCATATTTGCACAATGTATAAAAAGTAAAACTATGTCAGCAGAATGCGGATCATCAGCTAAAATATCAGACATTTCAAATGGTAAACATAGATCATTACGGAGACGATTAAAAAAAGGACATTGCACTGAAAGGAGGTACACAGTAAAAGGTTCATCACAGTGCTCATATAAGGGAGCAGGATCACCACAAAGTAAATACTGGTGGCTATAACAGCAGTGGCCAATACAAAGCTGGGCCAGGACAATCTCTCGACGAGAGGGTCCAGATGATGTTGACCAAAGATCAGGCACAGGTTTAATGGCCCACAATTTGTTCCCTGACAAGGATAACCAATGCAAAAACCAACAGGAAATGATACGCCGGGAGATGCCAGCGCGAAGGTCATCAGAGCTAGTAGAAAAGGTAGACAGTCGAGGGAGGAGAACTGCCTCTTTGGCAGCTGTATCCGCAGACTCATTCCCCAACACTCCCTCATGGCCAGGGACCCACAGAAACGTCACAGTAGTTCCGCTCGCTGAAAGAGAGAGGTAAGGCAATTGCGGATGCTTTGTACCAGGGGATGGACAGGATATAGCTTGCGAAGGCTCAAAAGAGCACTCAGAGAGTCTGAGCAAATAACAATCTTATTGAGCGAGTTTTGCCAGACGTATTGGGTGGCTTGATATAATGCATACAGCTCAGCTGTAAAAATGGAACTCCACTCAGGGAGATGATATTTAAACAAGGCGTTGCCAAATACACAGGCACACCCAACACCCTGGTCTGTCTTTGAGCCATCAGTGTAGATGAACAAATTGTCATCAAATTTGAACCGGAATGGGAGAAATTCTCTCCGATAAACGAAACTAGGTGTGGAGTCCTTTGGAAGAGAATGAAGGTCCAAGTTAATACGGATTTCGAGGCTGAGTCACGGTGGAGAGGTGCTCTCCCCAGTCGAGCAAATAGCAGGCACTGTAACGTCGATCTGGCCAAGTAACGAACGCAAGCATACTCCCGGTGGTAGCAGAGCAGACGGGCACACGGCAAAGAGACCGTCAAGTGAGTCATTAAAGAAAACTGCATATGTTGGGTGTCCTCGCATGGATGACAAACGGCTAGCGTAATGGCTAAGCAGGAGTTCCTGACGGTAAGAAAGAGGTAGTTCGGCAGCCTCAGCATAGAGGCTCTCAACGGGGCTAGTGTAAAATGCTCCCATCACCAAATGGATCCCTTTGTGGTGGATTGTGTTAAGGCGGCGCAGTATGGACGGTCAAGCCAAAGAATAAACAATGCTTCCATAATCCATTTTGGACCGAACTATGGTGCGATACAGATGGAGGAGAGTAGACCAATCAGCTCCCTAAGAGGTGCCACTTAACACCCGCAGCACATTGAGAGAGCGAGTACAGCGAGCTGCCAAATGAGATATGTGGGGACACCAACTTAACTTCCTGTCGAAAACAAGTCGCAAGAACGTTGCGGTCTCCATAAATGGAAGTACTATGGGGCCCAGAAGAAGGGACAGGGGAAGGAACTCAATTACTGGGCTAATCTGAAGTTTTCCTGAATATTTCATCAAAACTGTTCCAGCCATCTCTGAGTCCATGGGGAACACACACACACACATCAATTTATATATATATAGAAGATAGATAGATTATAGTTTAAGAATATTGGATAATAATATCATAATTCATACTATAATGTGGGTGGCTTATTTATTATTTAAAAGTTAATTACAGATGCATTTTAACTTATATGTACATACCGTGTTTTCACTTCCAAGACGCTCATCCATTTTCATTTCAGAAAACTGGATATCACTTGGTTCAGCACGCAAAGGTATCATCTTCAGGGTATCTCCCTCATTGTTGCTGATAGATAATGAACGATCTTCAGATCCTAAAGCCAAAAGTCCTTCTGCACTCCATGATCCACAGCTAATGCGTTTATTGTGCTTTCCTAATATTGGCACCCTTCTGTAAATTCAGTAAGACACATATGTTAATGACAATATTTAAGTACATTTGACTCTAGCTATGTAGAATCATCACTATTCTGGAAGATAAAAGTTCTCCAACATTTTCAAGTCACAAACTGCATTTAATGCTTCCAGAAAGCAGGCCTGCAAAGTTGCAGATCACATAAAAAGGCAATATTGAGAACAAAATACATTTATTAATGTTTATTAATATTTATTAATATAAAGATGATATGCCTATCAATAAATCCAGAGATTAACACCATACCAGACCATCTCAAGAGTATCACATTCGTCTAAAAAAAGTTCCTATGAGGAACATATTAGTTGGTAATTGTGATAATGGCCCATTTGTTATAAAATATTTGGAGAGAGAGGATGAGGCTCTCAAAACTGTGATGTTTTCAACCTAGTGTGAGGATATTTCAGCTAATTGGGATGAAGTTTCAAGGAATCAAAATATAAAGCTTTCCCAACCTTGCATGATGAAGAGGTCTTTTGGCTTTTCTAAATCACAATTTATGCATGCAAAAGGCAGTGGTTTATGGTATTCTCTGCAGCTATACTTTGAAATACATACATCATGCCATGTGGTTCCTGAAAAAATTATTGCAATGAACATGATTTAAAACAACCAAGCAAGTCTATGGTTCAGAAACACTGATATTACCATCCAGTGAGACAAAATGAAGATTGAGGAAAATCAAGAAATGAATACAGTTTGCAGGTTCACACAGATGTAGATGGTATCAGTTACTGGGAGAGGATGAGGTCAGCATGGGACAGATTAGTGTAGGGAGTTACATCAAACCAGTCTTCAGATTAACGACAGCAAGCAGTAGCAACATCAGCACCACCACCAACTTTAACAACAACAACAACAGATGTGTTGGTTTGCTTTCCAAAATAAATGAAATAAACTGGACTAACAGATAAAACTTATGACAAAATCTTGTGATGTAACCACTAAGCTTCACTATCATTACAGAGGTGAACATCATGCTAAAATATTGGAGAACTGTTTGAAAAAGGTGGAATTTACTGTGTACCTTATACAAAGTAATTCTATCACAAAACTGTGTGCTCGTTCTCTATCCAGTAGCAGCAGCTTTCTGTTAACAGTAGCACCACAATAAGAGACAAACTCTTACATAAAAACAGTATACGCCAAAAAGATGAAATTGTGAATAAGCTGCATATAAACAAGTACACAGCTTCTCTATTGAAGCTGGCAAAAAGTGCTCCTGAATGTAAAGGGAAGACAGAATCGGAATCCATAAATTATCAAAACAGAAGTATTTATCTTGATTGATCAGATGTCTGCCAAGTCAGACTGCCACCTGATCACAAAAGACTGACTGTGACCAGGAACTCAACAGTTTCATAATGCACTGCATATTTAACTGAAACATAAACCTCAACCAGAAGACAATGTACCATTGCCTTGTCCTCCTTCCATCCTTATTGTTTGTCATACACATTATTTAATACATTTTTGGCTTTCTATAGTAGCATAATGTTCTTTACACCATAAGCTGATTTATAGGCCAGTTAGTATATCATGTTCGCTTGATATTTTTTCACAATTCTGGCTATTTTTGAAAAGGCATTGAAATGCAAGAAAGATAATCTCTCACTTGATGAGATCCCAGACCTCTTCTCATTTGTGTAATCTCACTTATCCTGTGCAGAGGATTTCTTAATTTGACAGAGTTAAGTAACCATTGTTAATTAATACTAACTGTAAGTATAAATTATTTTTCAAAACAGAGAGATTGGCCGGCCCGTACTTACCTTTTTGCTGTACCGCCGATAGTTACACACAGAAAAAGGAGGAAAATAACAAGTAAGCTTTCGGAACTGTGTTCCTTCTTCAAGTGGAGAGACGGGAAAAGAAGAAGAAAAAGGAATTACCTTCCCTTCCTTTCCCATTCCTTTTTCTTCTTCTTCTTTTTCTCCCTTCTCTCCACCTGAAGAAGGAACACAGTTCCGAAAGCTTGCTTGTTATTTTCCTCCTTTTTCTGTGTGTAACTATGGGCAGTACAGCAAAAAGGTAAGTACTGGCCAGCCAATCTATCTCTTTTGAAAAATAATTTATCATCTCTGTGGAGAATTTCCTTATTAACTGTAAGTAAACCTGTTCATCCTCAAGGCAAGAAGTGTCAGACTCAACAAGGCCCTGTGAACCAAAGTACCAAAGAACACTAAAATATAGCATATTAAGTATGGTAGTAGATGCATTTCCTTAATTATACATGTTTATATGTAGGCTTATAATAAAGCTTTATGAAGAAGTCGCTGTATTGGGTCATACCACGTCAAATCACCAATTATTTTAAAAAATGTTGAAGCTCATGCATCTTCAAGTTTTTTCAAATTTTACCAAAATGTTGTTAAAGGTATTAAAGGGTGTTATAAAAAAATTTTAGGCCAATATCTAAAGTGGTCTAGGCTCCAGGGCTGCTATTGTTGAAGGGTTTCAGGTGTCGCACATGTGCCTGAGGAGTTTTTGGCCAAGTTTGCGCTTCATTTCTCAGCAGCTAAGGTACCGTATATACTCGAGTAATCCACACATATTTTTTCCCGAATTTATGAATGAAGAACTGGGGTGTACGGATTACTCGAATTTAGGTTGATATTACTCCATCTGCAACAACAAAACACACTAGGTGGGTGTTACTCCGCTTTAAGAAAAAACAGGCCAGTATTTCACGATAATATTTTTGATCAAATCTCTGACAAAGAAATATCATCAAGTATTCATAATATTTCTTAGACATAAATCTTCATCGCTGTGTTAAAAAGAGGTATTATGGCCATCATATTTCAAGATAGCATGTAGTGGTACAAGCCTCTCTCCTTAATCCTCATATACCTTGAGATACCCAAATAAGCATTAATTTACGTTGTTAAAATAATTAAGAAATCACGAGAACAGGAACTGCCGGCAGAATCTGTTTGTTTCAGATTCTGGAGGTGGTGGCAGCAGCAAGTATTCAGTGACGCTACTGCTGTCCACTAAGATTAAACATGCACATGAAAAAGAAGAGATTATGTTATCTCTGATGCATTGCCAAGTGTGATTTTGTTGTTTACTTTGTATTCCTTGGTTAATTCTCTGAGCCTGTAACATGTTAATGTTCTGATTATATCTCGACTCCAAGTAATAAACTTAGTTTAAGACTACATATGTGGAAATTATTTCACAAGAAGTTAACCAGAGTTAGAATTACTGATTGGTGTGAAAAGAATGATGAAGGATTTAGTACAAAGTGATATTCTGGAGTTGAATACATTAGGCTCAAGGAGGCACAGCAAATGCTGTACCTCAAATCTATAATAGTATTATTCTTGACACTTAAGAAGATAAAACAACTTGATTAAAATCCGAAAGTAAGAAGTGAGTGACAGTAAATGATGACACTTCAAGTAACAACCTGAGCGGACTATTACACTGTCTATGTTGAGAATCCTCCAACACAGGGTCAGGCAGCAAGTAATAGTTCAAGCGGATAACATTTTTATTGTGCACTGCCTTAGCCACAATCAAAACTGCATATAATTTACTTGACAATGACAGTGACACAACATATCAGTAATTTCACTGTAAAGGGTCTCCTCAGATCACAAATCAGAATGGCGGAGTAGCATCTCTTTCTACCAGTTTCTTTGCCAGCACGGCTGGCGCGTACAAATAGTTGCTTTGTTAATATAAGAATAACTAGTTGCATTTGTTTGTGATACCATCTTTCTGAGTAATAATGTACATTATCTACTTAATTTGGGTATTTTCGGTTCAGTACCACCATATTACCCATAGCAGTATTGGCACTACAGGGTTACAGCGATTTCTTGCTATTGGAGTTAAACGTTAATTACGACGTGGCATTGCAGCTATGATCAAACACATGCACACGTTGATTAGTAACAGCGATGCTAGCACTCAGAGCAGTTACATTTTGCAAGGCAGCGAACAGAAGACAAACAACCTTTAGAATCAAATATATGACGAGGTGCTATATTTCATGATATTTCTCTGATGAAAGATAACTGTATGTCAAAGTGACCTATTATAGTATCAAATATCTTTCATGTAAATACATGACATATCACCTCTGACAAAGATATGTAACCATGTAAAACCAGTCTCAGCTCCATTTATTTATTAACTGTTCAGATTCTATAAGGATTCGTTTCATTGTGTGTTACTGTGCATATGTTTTCACAGTAATATGTTACAAATGAAATACTTTTCAATTTGAATGAGAACATTTAGTAGGTAAAATACAAGAATTTTATGTGGTTGGTATGAGATTCGCACACTCTGGATATGACAACCATGTCTCTCTCTCTCTCTCTCTCTCTCTCTCTCTATCTATCTCTCTCTTTGTGTGTGCGGCATCAATTGCTTTGATACTTACGTGTCATCGTGAAATTTAACAGACGTGACATCCCAAGATGGCTGCCCTCACGTGCTTGTTCAAAGCCGATGAGTGGCATCCTCAACTACACAAATCCGCATAGTGTTTGTGGTTCTCCCCCCCCCCCCCACCCCATCCGTCGTCAAATTTTGGGGGTTCGCGGATTACTCGAGGGTGCAGATTACTCAAGTATATACAGTACTTCACACTTTCAAATTTGGGTTTCTAGATCAGTTTTGTGCAGAGAATTAAAAAATAACATTATCATGGTAAAGAGTGAGTATTTCTTATTTCATTAAATTACTTCATTTTTTTTTTTTTTTTTTTTTTCAAATTCTGGGGAAAATTTTGTTACACAAAATTTAAGGCCTACTTTGGCAGTCCCTTACTAATTGACTAATCCGTTGTGCACCTTGATATTCCACCTTTGTGTACAGGTTCTGCCTGGCACGCCAGTGTAACAATGGTAAAACTGTGTCTTCTATAGTTTATGAGATAATGACCTAAAAATTATCTCCAAAAAACCAGAACGCAAAATTTGACCAAGTTTGGAGACAAATTTCTTCAAATACGTCACCTCTGGTTTTAATTTAAATTGCACCATTAGAAAGAACATCTGTTCCTCTGCTACAATATTGATTGTTTATCTGGGGGCTCTATGGGTTGAATGATTACAGAACTTGAAATATGATGTACTTATCATACGGAACTTACGTATTAATACACGAAAACCTGGAAGCAACATCCGTAGTTAACCTCCACTATTAGTTAATTTATAAAAGAAACGTATCAATAAATCAGCATTTATATATTATAGTGAGGACAGTTTACAACTCACCGCAAAGACGTGGCGACGAGCTGCGACAGGCACATACAAAAGACACACACATACAACACATTCAGCTATCGGCCATGGCCTTCTTCAGAAAATAGAGCACTCACGCAATCACACAGGCACACAACACAGTCATACAACCATCACCTCCGACTGCCACACTTCGAATTGGCAGTGTGGCAGTCGGAGGTGATGGTTGTATGACTGTGTTGTGTGCCTGTGTGATTGCGTGAGTGCTCTATTTTCTGAAGAAGGCCAAGGCCGATAGCTGAATGTGTTGTATGTGTGTGTCTTTTGTATGTGCCTGTCGCAGCTCGTCGCCACGTCTTTGCGGTGAGTTGTAAACTGTCCTCACTATATTATTTATTCCAACCTGGACTTTCCATTATTATATAAATCAGCATTTACATATATATATCAAGCTATCAGTAAGAATGTCAAGTTAACAACAGTAGAAGACAGCATTGTTATGCGTTTTAACGTAATAAGATAGGGAGAAACTCACTGCCGACAGACACAAATAAAAGACACACAAACACACACACAATTCTAAATTTTCGGCCGCGGCCTTCCTCACACAGAGAACATTCATCCACACAATCACTCAGGTACACTCATCCACACATGTCAGCCATCTCTGGCCGCCCAACACATCAGGGATGGGAGGGGGAAGGAGCAGAGGAGGGGGTGTAAGAGGAGAGGGAAGATAAGGAAGGGGATTGCCTCTGTTGTATCCCCCCCTTTATCTTTCCTCTCCACTTCCCCCCTCCTCCACTCCTTCCCCCTCCCTCCACCCAATCATTCCGCTTGCCATGAGTCAGACCGTGTTGGGCAGCCAGAGATGGCAGACCTGTGTGCATGACTGTGCCTGAGTGATTGTATGGATGAGTGTTCTCTGTCTGAGGTAGGCCACGGAAAAAAAATTAGAATTTTAGAGTGAGTTGTTCCCTATCTATATATTATTATTAACATTCCTTACTGGACCTTCCATTGTTGTTAATGTAATAAGATTCACTTTCTTACCTAAAGATCACAAAGATTACACAAACAATCCCTGAGTTCTTAAAATGCCTCAGTGTGGTAGGACCACCTTGGCAGAAACATAGCAATGACGACGGCACAAGGGTGGTGAGGACTCATGGCCCAAAAACACAGCAGTGTGGGGTCGAACTCAAATCAACGAAAATGCAATGGTTACACAATTAAATTAAAAAACACAATTTTGTATGTGTTCTACAAGTTTATTTTTGTTTACTTAACCGGTTTTTGGCTTATTAGGCCATCTTCAGAGTATTTACTGCTGTGTCAAAGAGTTTACAATGTTTAGATATGGGAAGAGATGACAAATGTCTCCACTTAGATCGACATACATAGTATAACCATGGAAGAAAGCTGCAAACTGTCGAGACCAGGCCAGGAAAAGGTGTTACCTGGGCGGGACCTGCCCTTCCATCAGCATATGGCGCCAGTGCCCTGAGAGAGCAATAAACTGTTTCGCACAGTGGGCAAATGCAGGAAGCGGCCGCGCGGTTCCTGCACATTCACATTGTGCACAATATTCTACTAAAGCAAAAGTTGCACTTCCTAAGAGCCTCTGCAGTTGGGCTGGTCACTGTGTCCTCGGTGGCGGAGTGGTCAAAGCGTCAGCCTAGTAAGCAGGAAATCTTGGGTTTGAATCCCAGCCGGGCACAAAATCTCATTTGCCACACTTCGGTATTCCATCTAAACCTAGTACAGTGAAGACATAACTGATCATAAATTGCGATTTTTTTCATTCATTAAATGCTGTAATGTCGTCAAAAATAAATAATTCTACATTAGATATCGGTCTAAAATTTTGTATTTTAAGATTTTAAGACTTTCAATAATATTCTGGTAAAATTAAAAAAAAAAAAAAAATGAAGATGGTCAAGTTTCCACCCCCTGGTGATTTGACATGGAATGACCCTATTGCAAAAATAACTTTTGTTTCTAAGCTCAAAAGGTTTCTTAAGCAGGAAAGTGAGAGGGCTACCTAAGACAATGCCAGAAATTTTTTGAAAACTTGCCCATCATTACGTAAAACACAACAGATGCTGCACACTTAAAAATGATGATAATTCTCACTCAAATGTGCTATCAATATGTATCAAAGCAATCTGATGGAATTCATCTTGGATGGTCAACAACAGATCCTTTTATAAATAAGAAAACAGCATTAAAACTAAGCTGTAAAAGCTGAATGTTAAATTGCGATAAAAAAAGCTTAATTAGGATTTGGTGTGCATGCTTTGTAATTCTTGGGATTGAATAAATAAATAGGTAGCTTAACAACACAGTTACATAGTTAGCCAACCTCTTAGTGAATACACCTACATGACTATTAGCCTCAAAGATGGAAGCATTCATGACTTTCTTGAAAAATAAACAGCATAAATTTACACTCAAAGTCATTCATCAATTTGTCTTGGAAATGACTATAAAGTTTCCCGCTAAAATACCGGAACAATGAAAAATAACCAGAAGAAAGATAATGGTTTGATGTTTAATCAGTAGTATAAAATCGAACAAGTGTGCCTGGCTACCTAGATGACAGAGAGATATTCTGAAAAGTCAGACAGTGGTGTTCCACAAAACTGGCTTCACACATCTGATCTGGTTAGTATAAGCCATTTTATGATATTAAAATCTGTTTAGGGGGTTACCTTGAGTATGAGAATGGAATGGCAGTGATGTGTTCACTTGGCCCTAATTAATTCAATTTTTCTTCCGCCCCCCCCCCCCTTATGCCTCTCCCTCTTTTATACGGTTGATATTTTTCAAATCAGTACAGCCTTTTTCCAAATGCTTCAAAAATTTTACACTCTGTGTGTAACAGCTGATACACATATTACTATTACTTTCTGTACCAATATATCAAGAGTCACTTCACCTTATCATCAATTGTTTAATACTTAACTCGTATTTAATAACTCAAGTTAAAAAAAATATTTTTATTCCATAAATTCAATTTGATATGAGAATTGTCTAAGGAAGCATATGCAAGAAGTTGTAGAAAGACATTTCATATTGCTTATCAATGTAATATATTATTCAACAAAATAACTCATTTTTGCGGTTTTGTCACTTAGCTACAATGTATGTAAAACTGACACTTTTAAAAATCTTACATAAATTAACTGTTAACAGTCAAGCAATAAAGTAAATTAAATGATAATGATACAAACTTTGATGTACTGTGATTATAGATAGCCAGATTTCCACGTGAGGTACCAACAGCTACCAACGATCCCTTCTTGGCCCAAATGATGCAACTCATAGGATCTCGCAGTCCAATATCAATGTGAGTCTTCTTTGTTGTGTTTGCATCCCATAGGGTTAAATGTGAGGAGTTCGACGTAATAATGGCAAGATGGTCTCCATCAACATCCCAGTCAAATCCTGTGCACACACTGGCAAAACAAACATCAAAAATGATTTTTCAAACTATAGAAACTTAAGGTCAGAATAACAATAATACTATAAAAACAACTGATTACTACTCACAATACACAAAAGGCACAAACAGACACAACAAAAAAACTATAGATGTGAGTTGTACTTGTGCACATTTGTGTGTGTGTGTGTGTGTGTGTGTGTGTGTGTGTGTGTGTGTGTGTGTGTGTTCTTTAGGACTTCTGGCTGAAAGGTTTGGCAGTCTTTTCGTTGTGGTAGTTGTGCTAATCTACTACTAAAAACCTTTTCTCTAAGTTGAGTATATCCTTTTCATAAGATGGATTTTCCAAAGTTTTTGCACAATCAAAAGAATTATTTTATCCAACACTTCAAGCAATAAAACTTTATTTCAGCCTTGATATGAATTCTCTTGTGAGACCATATTTATGAGATCCATTTATTAAACAGTGTCATTAAGGATGCTAATAAACCATAAAGGCACAGGTGGTGACCTGGCTTTATGTTTATTTACACATTTCAAAAATAATCATCATCAGAATCCAACTTCTTTGCTTTCTACAAATGTCTGCCTAGGTGTGTTTGCATGTGGATATGGGTGTGTGTGTGTGTGTGTGTGTGTGTGTGTGTGTGTGTGTGTGTGTGTGTGTGTATTTGTTTACCTTCCTTTTTTCCCCTAAGGTAAGTCCTTCCAATCCTGGGATTGGAATGACTACTTTTCTCCACTTCCTTAAAACCCGTATCCTTCCCTTTCTCCTCTCCTTCCTTCCTCTTTTCCTGAATAAGCGACCAACGGTTGTGAAAGCTTGTATGTGTGTTTGTGTGTGATTTTATTTGTGTCTGTCGACGAGCCTGTCATTTGGGTAAGTCATCCGTTTTCTATTTTTTATATTTGTTTAAATAAATGTACAGGCGCATCAACACCTGTGGCCTTTATATTTTCGCAATGTCCTTAATAGCAGTATTTAATAATTGAAACTAATAAAACTTTAGGTCTGATTGTTTACCCAATTGTGGAGTTCTGTGTGAATCATGGAAAGTTATATAATGGTATGAATAAAGATAACCACTCAGTGTATATTATAGATACATAAACAAATACTTAACATTGTCATCTTGTACTGATGGATCAGGAAGAAAATGGAAGAAAGGAAAAGAACTGTAAGATGGAGAGGCAGCAGAGGAAACAGATGTGAAGTAACAGAGAAAGCTTGTGTCAGTTCAGGAATGAGTAACTTCACCCTACACATAAGAATTAAGGAAATGAGGTTTGAAAGAGAAGGCTTATAATAAAAGATTTATTTATTTATCTATTTATGTTTTTATTTGGCTGGATACAATGGATACAAGAAAGGAAATGGTAAATGAAAGAACAATAAGTTAAAAAATTAAGAAATAATATGGAAATCATATTATATTCAGATTATATTCAGATCTATCAATAATGTCTTGGAAATCATAATGTTTATTTATTTATTTTCAGAAACACATTGCAAGTAGACTGTTAAATGTGAATTAATCATCTGCATTTTTATATATGTACAATTTTAGTTTCAAGGCAAGTGCATTTGATAACAGAACAGAGAAGCTGCAGCAGCAGCAGCAATGTTTTAGTGCACCTGAATGCACATATTCCACTGATTTGTCAAGACATGAATTGTCAGTTCAGTGCACTTGTACTTGACAGGGACTATATTCAAAAATCAGATATAATGAAAGAAAATATGGCTTTTGAGGTAAAGAAGCATACACAAAGGTCGAATTCACTAGAAACAAAGTTAGAGTTAAAATATAATAATGGAAAGTCCAGGTTGGAATAAATAATATAATGAGGACAGTTACAACTCACCGCAAAGACGTGGCGACGAGATGCGACAGGCACATACAAAAGACACACACATACAACACATTCAGCTATCGGCCATGGCCTTCTTCAGAAATAGAGCACTCACGCAATCACACAGGCACACAACACAGTCATACAACCATCACCTCCGACTGCCACACTTCGAATGTGTGGCAGTCGGAGGTGATGGTTGTATGACTGTGTTGTGTGCCTGTGTGATTGCGTGAGTGCTCTATTTCTGAAGAAGGCCATGGCCGATAGCTGAATGTGTTGTATGTGTGTGTCTTTTGTATGTGCCTGTCGCATCTCGTCGCCACGTCTTTGCGGTGAGTTGTAACTGTCCTCATTATATTATTTAAAGTTAGAGTTAAGTGTGACTAGAGTGACCAAATCTCACTCAGATGCAATGGAAATAATGGGAATAAATCTAAGCCATTGAATTGAGCACCAAGACCAACAGCACGTGCATCACTTGAGTGCTGTTACTAAGATAAAACCAATAACTTGTATGCATATTTAACAAAAGAAGAAGTTGATCTAGCACCATTCTCAGCCAGCTCAGTTGGTTTTATCACATGGCTTAGTTTTAGCTTCCACAATATTAAAATGACACAATTGAGAGCTGTGATAGATGAAGTTTGAGCCAAGCTACTTAAAAATAAATTCAAAGAAACTGAAACAGAAAAAGACTACATTGGACAGCAGTTATCAAACTTGATGAAAAAGACTTATTTTGGAAATAAATGCCTAGCTGCCTGTCCAATTACATTGAGAAAAAACAACACCTGGATTAAAGCACTGAAACACCCTATTTTTCACAGGGAATACTGCAGGGCATTGTAAATTAAAACTCTAATTGTCTACCACTCTAAAATCCAAAAGCGTTAGAAGGCTGTGACAAGACAAGGGCAGGTTGAGAGATGGAATAAAAAAGCTGGGATGACTTCTGCTATTTTAAGTCACTGTTTTGTTAATGAACTGAATAGAAATTTGAAGAGACCTATGTGAGAAAGAAATAAAAAATCCTTTCTTCTCCTCCACCAACCGCTTTCCATTACTGGTCCAAATATACACACTGGGGTTCTGTTCCTGCTACCGAACATTACACCTCTATTGTAACTCATGAACCATATTTAAAACATACTATCTACATTAAACCTTCTCCAATGTCAATGCAATTTGAATGACCAACTTACCATCAAGACAGTCTTGAAAGAGTTTAATATGTAAATGGTGACTGGCATTATACACATGGGCTGACACCACTCTTAAAATGTGTGAATGGTATATGGAGAAATAGTGATAGGTATTATTAGTAACATGGTCCGACATCACTTTAAAATATGTGTATGATATATAGAGGAAACTGTGGTCCAATGGTGTGTCCATGCTAGAAAATAAAGTGATCAACAACATCACTGTTGCAATGAAAAAAATTGCAAACATGGCATGGCAGATTGAACTCACAAATGTTGATGAAGAGACATGTCTGCATCCCAGACTTTCATTCAAAGGATCTGAATGTCAGTTCAGTGCCTGTTGCTATCGCTGCTGCATCGCTCAGAGTGCTAAGTGTCATAATTTAATTTTCGTGACATTTTGTTGACATTTAATTTCTTAATTTTCGTTTAGTGCTTCTGTTTTTAAGTCTTCTTGTCACCTACTTGAAAGATTTCATTTGTGTTACTGTTTTAAAAGTACATTCTCTCGTATTTTGATAAATACAGTTGTTTGTGCGTGTTTGTCAGTCACCTGCAGCTTTTGTTTGGCTTAGGAGCTTCTATATTTCGTGTAGATCTTTTACGTTAGAGCAGTGATTTCCACATATATTTTGATTTCAGTCCAGAGACGGTTTTTGCTAATTTCTATTGTTTCCAGCAAGAAGTTTCTAGTAACCACTGTTTAGTCAGCTATTAGTCACCTGTAGTGAATTAGCGGTCCTGTTACAAGTCGATTACTTAATCTCTACAATAAATTGTTGATTTGTTAGGATGGATAGGATGTGTGACTGCCGCGTACGGATGCAGGAGGGGCTGGCCGCCGTTCGTGAACAGCTGAGCGTGCTGATGGCCGCGATCAGCCGCCTTCAGGCTGCTGCTTCGGACTGTAGCATCAGTGGGGAGTCCGGTGCATCGCATGGGGCACTTCAGGTGTCACATGCTTCACCCATGGTCCCTGCTGTTGAGACATCTTTGCGTGTACCGGACCCGGTTGGGCCACCTTCTCCCCCAGGGGAATGGCGGGTTCAACAGCGTTCGTGTCGCTCGAGGCGGAGGCTCAAAGGGGAGGCTGGCCGTGCGGCATCGCCCGCTCTGCCTGTGAATGAGCATGTGGCTGCTCCTTCAGCAAGTTCCGAGCAGGCACACAGGGGGAGGGGTTTATTAGTGATCGGGAACTCCAATGTTAGGCGGGTGATGGAGCCCCTTAGGGAGAAGGGAAGAAGGCCAGTGTGCACTCTGTTTGCTTGCCGGGGGGGGGGGGGGGTGGGGGGGCTTCTCATCTGAGATGTGGAGGAGGCCCTTCCGGCGGGGATGGAGAGCACTGGGTGCACCTGACTGCAAATTGTCACTCATGTCGGTACCAATGACTCCTGCCGGCTGGGTTCAGAGGTCATCCTCAGTTCATACAGGCGGTTGGCGGAGTTGGTGAAGGCAGAAAGCCTCGCTTGTGGGGTGGAATCTGAGCTAACTATTTGTAGTGTCGTTCCCAGAACCGATCGCGGTCCTCTGGTTTGAAGCTGAGAGGAAGGCTTAAACCAGAGGCTCAGACGATTCTGCGAAGATCTGGGCTGCAAATTTCTCGACCTCAGCTATCGGGTGGAGAAATGTAGGGTTCCCCTGAATAGGTCAGGCGTGCTCTACACGCAGGAAGTGGCTACAAGAGTGGAGTACGTGTGGAGTGCACATGGGAGTTTCTTAGGTTAGAGAATTCCCTCCCTAGCCCCTTCAAGTTGCCTCCTGAGCCACGACAAGGTAGCAGTACGCAGAACACAACAGGGAAGGAAATGATCAATGTAGTAGTAGTTAACTGCAGGAGCATCTATAGAAAAGTCCCAGAATTGCTCTCAATAATAAACGATCGCAACGCCCACATAGTACTAGGGACGGAAAGTTGGCTGAAACCAGATGTAAACAGTAATGAGATTCTAAACTCAGACTGGAGTGTTTACCGCAGAGACAGGCTGGACAGTGAAGGGGGAGGCGTGTTTATAGCGATAAAAAGTGCACTAGTATCGAAGGAAATAGTGGGAGATCCGAAGTGTGAAATAATTTGGGTGAAGGTCACGGTTAAAGCAGGCTTGGACATGGTAATCGGATGCTTCTATAGGCCTTCTGGCTCAGCAGCTGTTGTGGCAGGACACCTGAAGAATAATTTGGAAGATATTTCGAGTAGATTTCCCGATCATGCTATAGTTTTGGGAGGAGATTTTAATTTACCTGATATAGATTGGGAGACACAAACGTTTATTACAAGTGGCAGGGACAAAGAATCCAGTGAAATTGTTTTGAGTGCATTATCTGAAAACTACCTCGAGTAGTTAAACAGAGAACCAACTCGTGGTGACAACATATTAGACCTTCTGGTGACAAACAGACCTGAACTATTCGGAACAGTTAATGCGGAACAGGGAATCAGCGATCATAAAGCGGTTACAGCATTGGTAATTTCAGCCGTAAATAGAAATATTAAAAAAAGTAGAAAGATTTTTCTGTTCAGAAAAATTGACAAAAAGGGGATTTCAGAGTATTTGACGGCTCAGCTCAGAAGTTTTATCTTAAGTACAAATGGTGTTGAGGAACAGTGGTCTAAGTTAAAAGCCATCGTACAATATGCATTAGATGTGTATGTATCTAGCAAGGTCGTAAGAGATGGAAAGGAGCCACCGTGGTACAACAACCGAATTAGAAAGCTGCTACGGAAGCAAAGGGAACTTCACTGCAAACATAAATGTAGCCCAAGCGTTGTAGACAAACAAAAATTACACATAGCGAAATGTAGCGCGAGAAGGGCTATGCGAGAAACGTTCAACGAATTCGAAAGTAAAGTTCTTTGTACTGACTTGGCTGAAAATCCTAAGAAATTTTGGTCTTATGTCGAAGCGGTAGGTGGATCAAAACAAAGTGTCCAGACACTCTGTGACATAAATGGCATTGAAACAGAGGATGACTCTCTAAAGGCAGAATTACTAAATGTATTTTTCCAAAGCTGTTTCACAGAGGAAGATTGCACTGTAGTTCCTTCCCTAGATTGCCGCACAGATTACAAAATGGCAGATATCGAAATAACTAACAGAGGGATAGAAAAACAATTAAAATCGCTCAAAAGAGGAAAGGCCGCAGGGCCTGATGGGATACCAGTTGGTTTTTACACAGAGTATGCGAAGGAACTGGCCCCCTTCTCGCAGTGGAGTATCGTACGTCTCTAGAACAGCATATCATTCCGAAAGATTGGAAAATGTCTCAGGTTATCCCCGTTTTCAAGAAGGGTCCTCCAACAGATGTGCAGAACTATAGGCCTATATCTCTAACGTTGGTCAGTTGTAGAATTTTGGAACATGTATTATGTTCGAATATAATAACATTTCTCGAGACTAGGAATCTGCTCTGTAGGAATCAGCATGGGTTTCGAAAAAGGCGTTCATGTGAAACCCAGCTCGCGCTATTCGTCCACGAGACTCAGAGGACCATAGACACGGGTTCTCAGGTAGATGCTGTGTTTCTCGACAAGGCATTTGATACAGTTCCCCACAAACGTTTAATGAACAAAGTAAGAGCATATGGTCTATCAGACCAACTGTGTGATTAGATTGAGAAGTTCCTAGATAACAGGAAGCAGCAGGTCATTCTCAATGGAGAGAAGTCTTCAAAAGTAGGAGTTATGTCAGGTGTGCCACAGGGGAGTGTCATGGGTCCGTTGCTGTTCACGATATATATAAATGACCTTATGGATAACATGGGAAGTTCACTGAGGCTTTTTGCGGATGATGCTGTAGTATATAGAGAGGTTGGAACAATGGAAAATTGTATCAAAATGCAGGAGGATCTGCATAGAATTGAGGCATGGTGCAGGGAATGGCAATTAAATCTCAATGTAGACAAGTATAATGTGCTGCGAATACATAGAAAGAAAGATCCTTTATCATTTAGCTACACTATAGCAGGGCAGCAACTGGAAGCAGTTAATTCCATAAAGTATCTGGGAGTAGTCATTAGAAGGGATTTAAAATGGAACGACCATATAAAATCAATCGTCGGTAAAGCAGATGCCAGAGAGATTCATTGGAAGAATACTAAGGAAATGCAGTCCGAAAACAAAGGAAGTAGGTTACAGTACACTTGTTCGCCCACAGCTTGAATACTGCTCACCGGTGTGGGATCCGTACCAGGTGGGATTGATAGAGGAGGTAGAGAAGATACAATGGAGAGCAGCGCGCTTCGTTACAGGATCATTTGGTAATCGTGAAAGCGTTACGGAGATGATCGATAAACTCCAGTGGAAGACTGTGCAGGAGAGACGCTCTGTCGCTCGGTACGGGCTTTTGTCAAAGTTTCGAGAACATACCTTTACCGAGGAGTCTTGCAGTATCTTGCTCCCTCCTATGCATATCTCGTGAAGAGACCGTGAGGATAAAATCAGAGAGATTAGAGCTCACACAGAGGCATACCGACAATCCTTCTTTCCGCGAACAATACATGACTGGAATAGGAGGGAAAATTGACAGTGGTACCCTCCGCCACACATCGTCAGGTGGCTTGCGTAGTATGGTTGTAGATGTAGATCTAGGAAATGAAGATTTGATAGTTTTCAGTGAGAACAATTAGAAAAAAGAAATGACTGTTGAACTTTACATGGCTAACAAGAAAGAAAATACCTGAGGTTCTCAAATTAATCAACAATGCAATGACAATTTTTGAAGAATATATTACTGAAGTTAAATATCACAAAGAAAAGAATAACCAACTGGCAAAGAAGACTACATAGCTGACAAACATTTCTTTGCAAAACACAATTGCACTTCAGATGACTGTCAAATGCATAATGAGAATACTTCACTGACAAAGGATTTGCATGCAAGGAAATCCATCATGGTAGCTGAAATTATATCATCAGATTCTTGCAATGTAAGTGATCAAGAGGCCTAGAAATGGTAGTTATGTGTGTATAGGTGTCTGACTGATTGTGTAACTGTATGTGTTTCTTTTTCTACCAAAGGCCATAGCCAGAAATTTAAGTTGTGTGACTGTGATTGTCTATTTTTCATGCCTGTCAGGGGGTCAGAAAATGTCTTTACAGTGAGTTGTTATCTACCCTCCATTATTGACAAGAATAACATCTTTTATTCAATCAAGTTTTACAGTTTTTGTTTTGTTTTTAGTCCATCAGTATCACTTAGATCCAGACACCATTATACAGTAAGAAGAATTAACACATCAAGACATTCTATTTTTCATAATGAGAACAGTGAAACTAATTACATTACCTGACATAATTCTGAAAATAGATTATGTATACAATAAAACTTTCAAATCTAATCCAAAAGCTGAAAATCAGAAAGACATATGTGCAATATCCTTTTAAGATTATGTTTTCTTATGGTTTTCTGCGGCATGAGCTGAAGCTGTAGAAAGGACACAGCAGACTTTCAAGAAGGGTTTGAAAAAGGTAGGGAAAAATGTGAAAAGAAAGAATGTCTTGTTGTTACGTAGTTCCCATGGCAGAGGTGTTTGCCAACTACTGCAGGAAGAACTAGGATCAGAGTTCCAGGTCACAAACTTTTTCAAACCAAATGTGGGCCTCGGTCAGGTAACAGAGGATATAGGTTCTTTATGTAAATATTTCACAATGGATGATACCGTGGTTATAGTGGGTGGTCCGGGAAACAGCATTGACAGAAACTGTGAATATTCTATAGAGTGTGGCCTGGTGAAGATATCATCGACAACGAAGCATACTAGTGTGGGGTTGTATCCGTCTTGAGTCACCATTATCGGCCTCATTTGAACTCTTCTATCAGGAGAGTAAACTTTGAGTTGGAATGGCTCATGTCAGATATGAGGTCACTTATTGGTTTGATAACTGTGGATGATATCTGTAGGTGTGACTACACTAGGCACGGCCTTCACCTCAACTGGAAAGGGAAGGGAAAACTGTCTGGGTTGATTGCAAGTAACTTACGGGGGGCACTATCACAAGTGGTAAAATACCAGTGGTTACATGTGTCAGAGGGATGCCTTTTTTAGGATAGGGATGGGGGGGGGGGGGGGGGAAGAAAACCAGTTTTGAGAGAGCTTGGAAGACACCCTCAGTTTGGGAAAACAGATAAACAGGAGATAGATTTTAGCAAACAATGTTTAACAGAAAGTACTCAGAAACTTCCAGTAAATCTTAACCAAACTGTTAGTATGCAATATCAGTTATCTTTATTACATCAAAATATTCCAGGACTCAGAAATAAACTTGATGAACTACTCATTTGTATTGATGAAATAGATTCCTTTACCCCAATTGACATAATTTGCCTCTCTGAACATCATGTGGCCACTGGTATAGATATGTTAAACATTCCAGGATTTAATTTAGCTTCACACTTCTGTAGAGTAGATATGGAGGGAG
Source organism: Locusta migratoria (assembly GCA_026315105.1). Taxonomy (NCBI): domain Eukaryota; kingdom Metazoa; phylum Arthropoda; class Insecta; order Orthoptera; family Acrididae; genus Locusta; species Locusta migratoria. The sequence continues at coordinate 77,870,501 of CM048746.1, read as the reverse complement.
GAGGAGTTGCCACATTCATTAAAAACTGCTATAAATTCAAGAATATTGATATAAATAAATTCTGTCTAGAGCAGCATTTAGAAGCTTGCGCAACAGAAGTAGAATTCCATAACAGATGCTACATAATTATTTACCAAGCACCTGCAGGAAATTATAATCTATTCCTAAATCATCTAGAAGATCTATTGGGTTATTTAACAGGGAGAAATAAAGAAATCCTGGTTGCTGGTGACTTTAATACAGATTTTCTTATGCAGTCCTGCATTAAAAATTTATTGCAGTCAGTAACTTTGTCTTTCAACTTAACACATACTGTAAACTTTCCAACTACGATAACTAAAACCTCCAGGATAGCAATTGATAATATTTTTATAGACAAATCAAAGGAACAAAATCATATCATAAAACCAATAATAAATGGCCTATCAGACCATGATATGCAGCTCCTTGTTTTAGGTATAGATTCTAAACAGATTACAAAGACTGCAAAATCTACATACAAGAGAGTAGTCAACCCACCAAAAATTGAAAATTTTAGAAAACTCCTCTAAGACATGAACTGGAAAGATGTATATAGTGCTCATGGCATGAATGAAAAATATAATGTATTCATTAATAATGTTAGTATCATGTTTGAAAACTGTTTTCCTCTAAAAGTAACTCAAATTAAACAGAAGTCTATAGTAAAACCATGGATTACACAAGGAATAAAGATTTCATGTAAGACAAAAAGGAAAATGTATCTATCAGCCAAGAGTAGTTGCAATGATGATGATTTAGCTAAATATAAGAAATACTGTTAAATATTTAAAAAAAGTTATTCAGGCATCTAAACAAATGCACTATGAGAAGAAGATAACACCATCAGGAAACCAAATAAAAACAATATGGGATATAGTGAAAGAGGAGACTGATAGAACCAGAAAGGAACAAGAGCAAGTAGCATTAAGAGAAGATCAGACATTAGTAACTGATGGGCATAGTGAGGCAAATCTATTTAACAAGTACTTTATATCTGTTTATGATAGTATGGGATTGTCTGGGCCAGTAAATAATGCCCTTGAATATTTGAAACTAGCATTTACAAATAACTTCATGTACATGAATATGTCACTCACTTCACCACAAGAAATAACTTCCATAATAAAATCTTTAAAAACGAAGCATTCTAGTGGTTACGATGAAATATCAACAAAGTTAATTGAAGTGTGTTCTTGTGAACTTAGCACAATTTTAAGTTATTTGTGTAACCAGTCTATTATAACTGGAACATTTCCTGATTGGCTAAAATATGCGGATATTAAACCTTTATTCAAGACGGGGAATAAAGAGATAACATCAAACTACAAACCCATTTCACTTTTACCAGCAATCTCAAAAATTCTAGAAAAGGTAATGTACAAGCAGCTTCTCAACCACCTGACCACAAATGACATATTGTCCAAAACACAGTTTGGATTTCTGAAAGGTTCCGATATCGAGAAGGCTATTTACACTTACGGTGACAATGTACTTAATTCATTAGATAATAAATTGCAAGCAGCAGGTATTTTCTGTGATTTGTCAAAGGCATTTGATTGTGTGAACCATAACATCCTTTTAAGTAAATTAGAATTATATGGGGTTATGGGAAATGCTGCAAAATGATTCAAGTCGTACCTCACTAACAGGAAACAAAGGGTGTCAGTGCAAGTGACTAGTGAATTAAGCCAGCAGTCATCATCAGATTGGGAAGAAATTACATGTGGTGTGCCAACAAGGATCCATCCTAGGGCCATTGCTTTTTCTTGTGTACATTAATGATCTCTGATGAGTTACACTACCAGAAGCAGAGTTCGTTTTGTTTGCAGATGATACAAGTATTGCAATAAAAAGTATGTCAAGTATAGTTATAGAAAGGTCTGCTAATGATATTTTCGTGAACATTAATAAATGGTTTAAAGCCAACTCATTGTCATTAAACTTTGAAAAGACTCACTGCATGCAGTTTAGAACATGTGAGAGATTTCCTGCCAGCATATGCATTAAGTATGAAGAAGAGCAGATAGAAGAGGTTGACAGTATTAAATTCCTAGGATTACAGCTTGACAATAAATTTAGTTGGGAGGAGCACACCACATAACTTGAGAAACGACTCAACAAAGCTGTATTTTCAATACGAGTGTTATCAGACATAGGAGAGACAAAAATAACAAAGCTTGCATACTTTGCTTACTTTCATTCGGTTTGATGCACACTTTCCAACATGAATCCAAAAACAAATTCTTGTATACTGTAACCTTTGAAACTTAAGAGGTGTCTATTATTACTTATTTTAAAAAGACGATGACCTCTCCTTTAACATAACATTCATAATATGGCATTATCAAATCTAATCTAAGTGATGCAAATTTAAACAATAACAAACACATGTACAATGTTTAATTGGTTCCATGTCAATAGGCAGGCTTCAGCTGCATATATAAGTACTACAAAATGCACCAACCCCACTGTAATGTTAATGTAATTAATAAAATGAAATGTTTTATCCAAAATGTTTAATCCAAAAATAAAAATTAACATTACAGCTGTTGGTGCATATCATACTACAGTACTTACATGTACAATGGTCCATAAAAATTGTGGTGTTCAGCAGCAGATGTGCAAAGTAACAGACACCAGGGACAAAGGCACTGTCAGTCCACTGTTTATTTGGTTTAAAATGTCATAATAGCAATGACAAGATTACCAACATCAAGAACCACACATTTAAGAGAGACAAGCTTAAAATTACAATCAAACTAAATTTACTACTTGATGGTTCCAGAAATATATGCCTATTTGTGTTGAGAGGATTTCCCATGAGAGAACAGAATTTTAATGAACCAATGTACATGTGTTTCTTTCTGTTTGAATTTGAATAAGTTAGATTAGATTTAAAGTTATTTTGAAGGTTACGTTACTAGAGAGGTCATCAACACTTTTAAACAAATAAAAAAAATTCTCAATAGACACCTCGTAAGTAAAGGTTATGGTATACATGGATTTGTTTTTGGATTTGCTATGGAAGGCCTGTATAATATTTTCAATTTTGTACATGATGGCTTGGTGTTACATTTAAGTATGGTTTTTTGTAGTCTTTGTGACAGCAGCCTGACTGAGGGTGGGGAACAAATTGACAGCACAATCAGACTATACTGTGTGTTATGTTGCACAACTGCTGTAGAAAACCATATAAGAGCATAATCTTAGAGTATTGTACTTAAGTTAACTGTCTTTTTCAGCTTTTAGATTAGATTTTATAACACCAAATTGTAAAGGCGATTTTAATGTAGTGATTACCAATTTTAAACACGGGACAGTCTGCCAGAGTAGACATGCCCTAAAGAAGTGTTAGGGTATACACAAAATTATTTCTAGATTCACTCCACATGGCACGAATAAAGTAAGCATTTGCACTATTCACATTATGAAAAATATGATTTCATTATATGTTAATTTTTCTTAATGTTTAACGGTGTCCAAATATCCAAGTGATATTAATGGTACTAAAAACAAAAACAAAAATGGGAAAACTTTAATACCGTAGATAAAGTGATGTTATTCTTAGATGTTTAAAAATGTTTCTTGAAATAAACACTGATAACATTGGCAAGTGTTAATTTTGATTGCAATTTAAAGCTTGATTATATGTCATTTTACTCCTTCCCTTAATAACCTTCTACACTAGTCAAAACAATTAGTGGATCAATTAAGATACCTAGGTTCTGAAGTACTGTCATCGGCGGAATGAACATCTTTCTGTTGGTTCTAAGGAGCGGACACAACAACATTACAGCATCTGAGATAATGATAATAATAGAAAGTTGCTGCAGAGAGAGTTGGTGTTGACATGTGTTTACTCTAACAAAAGAATTACACAAACAGTTGGGTTCAGATAATGTAATGAGTAGGTATTGAAATGAAAGAACATCGTGACTATGGCATGGAGAGACATACGAAGGTTGTAAGTGAGCAGAAACACAGGAAGGTGGCTATAGCTATTGGCTGCCCCAAAATGTAATTTCCAGGACTTGTACACAGTTTCAGACAACAGGAACCATTGAAAGAAGGCAAAGCCACAGTCGTACACAGGTAACAGCAGCAAGAGATGACCTATATCTCCAATACAGACAGGAGACTGAATGCAACTCAGTTGCAACACACCCTCCAGGCAGCAACAGGACTAATCAATATCAACACAAACATTCCAAAGTCTCCTTTGGGACTGTGGCCATGATGCCTGGAGGCCTATGGTGTGCATCTCGTTAAAACCATGACACCGTTTAACCTGCAAAAACTGGGTGGAGGAACACCAGGACTGGAGTCGTAATGAATGGCACTGGATGCTGTTCACAGACGAGTTGGGATTTTGTGTTCAGCCCAACAATAATCATTCCCTCATCTGGAGAGAACGTGGGACTCAGAACGATCCTGCTTATGTGCACAAAACATCACCATATTATGGTGGTGGACAAATGGTGTGGGCAGGATGCAGTATTGGCAGGTGTATGGTTCTCTATATCATTCAGAATGGCATTTTGACTGCTGAGAGGTACAGAGATGACATCCTTTGACTTTTTGTTGTGCTCTATGCTTGTTGCTGGCGGACAATAACACTTGTCCCCACAATGTTACACTCACTGGTGGACAACATGCTTGAAGCTTAGGGAATTGAACAAATGGAGTGACCAGCTTGATCACTGGACTTAAACCTAATTGAGCATGTCTGGAATGCACTTGACAGACACACTGCAGCCAGACCAGCACCTCCCACAACAGTTGCAAATCTGGATATTGCACTCATGGAAGAATGGCCGAATATCCCTCAAGAGCTGTATGATAACCTCATACTCTCTATGCCACGTAGGAATACTACTGTACTGACTCTCCAAAATGATCAAGCAGCATATCAGAGAGCAACAAGAATGACTTTGTCAGTATTGTGGTAGCCCCATAGTGCCTAGCTCTAAGTAAACGCCACGTAAACCTCAAGTAAAGGGTTGAGAATACAAAACATCATGCTGTATTACACACAATTTACAACTGTAACCAATATCTGAATAAAATATATTACCGTATGTATATGGTGTATAATATCTCACTTGATCCCTTAATTATTTTGAACAGTGTAATTTCTATGAAAGTAACCAAAATAATCGGTACCGTAACAGAGATAATTGTTTTTAACAGGGAAATGTAAACAGCAAACGGCCAAAGGGAATATCTGTATGAATCAAAAGGGGGGAAGTTTTGGTAAAAATGAAGAGGAAATGGGAATGAAAAGTTGTTTTGTTAGAAGAGAATGAATGATGGACTGAATGCGTGTGTGTGAAGATAATTCAAAGTCCGAGAAGGATGGTGAAGTGACTCTAAATTTAATGTAAGAAAAATATGTGGTGAATTCTAAAGAGGTACTAATCAGTAGCGACAAATACAGTAACATTAACGCAATTAATGGAAGGGAGAAGGCAATGACATGTTGTGGCACTGAACCTGAATAACTGGCACTCTGTCAAGTACAACAATGTTGTGGGTTGCCAGCATATCATGCAAGCACAAAAGAGACACTAGGCAACATCAGCAGCACCACCAGAGTGCCTACACAGGGTGAACTACTTTCCTGCCACCGCTCACATCACCAGAAAGTTGTTCCAATGGTATCCTGCCACCCAATGATACTTATGCCCTCGCACGGCCAAACCCAGGGCAGTCGCAGAGCCAAGACTAACGGATTGTCCTTCTAGGACAATAATGCCTCACTGCCAACCAGCCACACCACCCACAGACACCACCAACGAGCCTGACAGTGTAACGATATCATGCCTAGGGCCATACTCCTGAGTAAACCGTTACTATTACATGTTCTCACCAAAGTAGGAGGACTGTAGTTTGGTTAATCTCAATCAATAGTGGGAAGAGTTTCCATGCACAGTGGACCTTTTGTCTCTTGTTTATTTGTAAACTGTTGATTACAACTTCACTGCAGACAGATTATTTAGTTAAAGGGTCATTCCCCATCAATTCAACACAGTTAAGTAACATTTTCAACATGACCATCTCATTTCTTTCAAATTTTGTGCATTCAATGACCCAGATAAGAGATGGAAAAATACCAATTTTCAGAGGTGTATTACAACTGTGAAGAAAGTTACACGTCTGGAAAGTCGGAACGTGTGCAAAATTTACACACGTCTGTCTGGATCCACTCTTGTCATAATGTCACATTTTCTTAAGACACGAGTGTTTGATATGGCAGGAAATACAAATGACGGAGACAGTACAGGTGGATGCAAAAAGTTGACCACCGACAGAGCTGTTTCTAAAACTGAGATAACACCCTACAGCAAGCAGTGTGAACACTGGCCTTCTTTTATAAACCCCTCACTATTTCCCCACGGGGATCCATCATCCGCCTAATATTGCAGCTCCCAGTGACAAGCAATTCTTCCCTCAGCACTTGTCAGTATCTCAAAAAGAAGATGGGACATTGCCTCAAGAAGCAAGGCAGCCCATGCTGGCTCAAAAGTACTATCATAAGCAACACCTCAAACCTTTTGCTGGGGAGTGAGGGGCTAGCCTTACAACCGGTCCCCAGTTTTGCCTTCCACCAGGAGATTTGCAACCTTGCCACAGTTCACCAACTGCTTGCAGGCAATTGCAGAGACATGGGTACCTGAAGGCCTGGTGGCATCATGGACCTCTGAAGTTGCTATAGGCACCAGAGATACACCAGCAATTGCCTCAGGAGCCCCAGTGACATTGCAGCCCCAAGGCAGCAGCCTGAAGTCTGTTGACCATGGTCAACACAGCTTCCAGCTGCTTAAGAACACCAAATCCTGAATAAGTTCACAACAGGTACATTCCTTATTTATCTCTACCTAGCTACTTTCTCTACTTTACATTATGTAAAAAATACACAGGAAGCAGCCCTTGAAAATAAAAGTGAAATTTAAGAATTAACTACTAAGGAAACTACAGAACATTACACTTGGCAGTCTGAAGGTGTGACACAAGCAGCTGTTAGGACTAGTTCTTTGTCCTGTGGAGGTCACAGACACCAATGTTTTGACATAGCGCCAAGGGGCAAAGTCCAGAGGTGTGAGGTTCATTGATTGCATTGGTCATGTGACAGGACAATCCCTTCCAATAAAACAATGAAGGTTCATATTGTTCAGGTGCTTGCAGCAATTGACATCGAAGACTGGTCAAATGGGGAGGCAGTGAATAACATATGAGACTAAAATAAACATGGCTGGCAAGAGGAAATATGGAGGAACAAAGCTACACATTTGATTGTAAAGTGGCAATGGGATTGAGTAGGTAACTATAGTGATAAACAGCGTGTCGCCAGAATCCTCCAAAAACTTTGGATTTTCATATCTAGAAAGGTTCTCTGTCAGACGATTGCAGGCACCATTCTATATCACTTGTTCTCAGCCTCAGGTATGCTCTCAAATCAATATGTTTTCTCATTTGGAGTGCAGGCTGAAGATTTTTGTTATTTAGTGTTGCTACTTTTGCTATATTTCATCCTTGGGACTTCGTCAGTGGCAGTGTTGCAGCAATTGTCAAATACTTTCCTAAAACTTAGGTCTAGCCTTCAAGGTAGTATATGATGTATTTAAACAGACTGTGCCATCAAATGACAATTTGTACCAAACCGAGGTCTCTGCTCACTAGGCAGTTGTTCTAATCACTATGTCGCCCTGCAACAGTGGTTGTGCACAACTGCATGAATTTACTGTGGTAGGCCTCCCTCTTTAGTCCAAATTCTCATCTCTACCTCAACTCAGTTTAAGGGGAAACATCAAGCCGGATGAGGCAAAGAGGAGGGAGGAGTTCCAGGGTAAATCCAGCAGTAGTGCCAGGGTGGCACAGTGGTTAGTGCAAATGCCTAGTGAGCAAGAGATCCTGGATCAAATCACAGCCTCAGCACAAATTTTCACACAATGTTTGTCTACATATAGACATCACAGTTGTTTGAAACAAAATTGTCTCGCATAAAATTATTTGAATCTCCCAGTATTTTATGATGATCATTTCTCCCTATGTAGCTGTGTGTTGTCAATATATTTTTACATTCAGAGGAGAAAGTTAGTGATCAAAATTTCTTAATTAGATCTCACCACAGAGAAAAACATAATTTTTGTAATGATCCCCTCAACTCATTTATCATTTCCACGATGCTCTCACCTCTGTATAGTGACAGTACAAGCTGCCCTTATGTCCTCTGTCAATCCTACCTTATAAGGATCTCTCAACAAGCAGCGATGCTTAAAAAGAGAACAGAGAAGTGAAGTGTAGGTGGTCTCTTTACTAGTTCTGTTGCAACCTCTAAGGGTTCTGCTAATAAAACAGATTATTTGGTTCACCTTCCCTAGAACATTTTCTACCTGTTCTTTGCAATTTAAACCTGTCAACATTGTAATTTCTAGATATTTAGTCAAATTTACAGCCATCAGATATGTTTGATTTCTCTTGTAAATAAAGTTTAATGGATTCCTTTCAGTACTCATGTGGATGACCTCACACTCCTCATTATTTAGAGTCAACTGCCATTTTTTGCACCATAATGATATTTAAACCATTCATGCAGCTCATTGTAGATGAAAAAGAGTAGAATATGCAAATATAATTACTGCTTGAAATTGCAATTTAATAGCAAAATAAAGAGAAATCTATGGTTTTACCCTTGTAGTCTTATTTTTTCTATTCTCTTCCCATGTCTGTTGTAAATTTCGACTGTCTGGTCAGCACCAGTAGTAGCCAAATAAACGCCATTTCCACGTTGCCAGCTGATGAAAACTTCACTATTTCCATGTGGGTGATCCAGTTTAAAAACAAGCTGTAACAGTACAAGAGACCAAATGTAGAATGATGATACTGTTAAAAAAACAAGGTTGATTGAACATAAAGTAATATGCTGTTGCAGTACTAGAAAGCAAGTATGAAAAAAATTAAACTACCTGTTTATGACAACATATAACATAAAGAGTTTAGTTACTTAATGTAACAACAGGCTTTGTAGTAAAAATAAAGCACCATCTAACACAGACATAATTCCAATGCAGAGTTTTATGAAATTAAAAATGAGTCCTTTGAATTTACACATGGGTGTAAAATTGTACAGTACACAAAATATGTTGGCAATGTTGATAAATATCATTTTATTGACACATATTTCACAAAAATTTCATATTCCTACAATGAAGGCTTTCACAAGCAGATGTCCTAGATGCTGATGGATCTTCCAAGTTGTACAGCCATGGTCCATGAAAAATTTCAGCTCCTAACTTTTCATCCTGAGCTGCACTGGACTTCTTCATAGGTGTTCTTGGTAGAGCTAAGTCTTGGTGACCACCAATCCGGACTTCAAGTAATGGCATAAATACCGTCTAAAAAGGATGTAGTGAAGTTTCATGTGACCAACAGAGAAAATCGCGACCGTGCCAATTGTACATAGTATTTATGCCACTCTCCAACATCTGACTCAGCAAGACTCAGCACCACCAGGAGCAACTCTGAAGATGTTTGACATAGCACTTAAGGACCTAAATCGAAACAAGGCCCGTGGAATGGACAAAATTCCCTCAGAACTACTGAAGTGTCTGGGAGAGCCAGCCATGACAAAACTATTGGTGCGTAAGATGTATGAGATGGAGGAAATACCTTCAGACTTTAAGAAAAATGTAATAATCCCATTCCAAAAAAAGGCAGGTGCAGACAGGTGTGAAAATTACAGAACCATCAGTTTAATAACTCATGGTTGCAAAGACCTTGGAAAGATCATTATGGATTCAGGAGAAATGTAGGAACACAGGAGGCAATACTCACCTTACAGCTTATCTTAGAGGATAGATTAAGGAAAGACAAACCTACGTATCTAGCTTTTGTAGATTTGGAGAAAGCTTTTGATAGTGTCGAATGGAACACACTCTTTCAAATTCTGAAATCAGCAGGAGTAAAATATACAGAACAGAAGATTATTTACAACTTTTACAAAAACCAGACAGCAGTTATCAGAGTTGAAGGACATAAAAGGGATGCAGAGATTGGGAAGGGAGTAAGACAGGGTTGTAGCATTTCTCCAATGCTATTTAATTCATACATTGAGCATGCTATAAATGAAAGCAAGGAGATATTTGGAGAAGGAATTAAAGTTCAGGGTGAAGAAATTAAAAACATTGTGTTTTACTGATGACACTGAACTTCTGTCAGAGACAACGAAGGACCTGGAAGAGCAGCTGAACGGAATAGACAGTGTGTTGAAAGTTTTATATAAAATGAATATTAACAAGAGCAAAACAAGGGTAATGGAGTGCGGTCTAAGAAAATAGGGCAAGGAATTAGATTAGGTAACAAAACAATAAAGGTGGTAGATCTACCATCATGTCATCTATGACATTTGTTACTTGGGCATTAAAATAACATGTGATGGTCGGAGTACAGAGGATAGAAAATGCAGAATGGCAATGGGTAGAAAAGTGTTTTTGAAGAAGAGAAATTTGCTAAAATGAAATATTACTATAAGTGTAAGGAAATCTTTTCTGAAGGCGTTTGTGTGGAGTGTTGCCTTGTATGGAAGTGAAACATGGATGATAAACAGTACAGACATGAAGAGGATATAGGTTTTTAGGTGCTACAGAAGAATGCTGAAGATCAGGAGGGTAGATGGTGTAACTACTGAAGACATTTTGAACAGAACTGAGAAGAAAAGGAGATTTTGGCATACCTTGACTAAAAGAAGGGATCAATTGGTAGGAGGAATTGCAAATGCAGCATTGGATGGAAGAGAGTGGGGGGGGGGGGGGGGAAATCGCAAAGGGAGACCAATAGACGAATATAGTAAGCAGATTCAAATGGATGTAGGTTGCCGTTCTTATGACGATATGAAGAGGCTTGCTCAGGATAGCGTAGGATGGGGAGCTGCAACAAACCAGTCTCCGGACTGAAGACCACAACAACAACAGTATTATTAATTAATTAAGAGAAGAAATAAAAACTTTCAGCCAATAGCATTGTAATTCTATCAGAGACAGCAAAGGATAAAGGAAGAGCTGTTGAACGGAATGAACAGTGTCTTGAAAGCAGCTTATGTGATTAACAAGAGCAAAGGCAGGGTAATGGAATGTAGTGTAAGAAAATCAGTCAATGCTGAAGGAATTAGATTAGATAATGCGGCAATAAAAGTAGTAGATTACTGTAGTTTTGTTGTCTGGGTAGCAAAATAACGTCAAATGGTCGAAGTAAAGAAGATATAAAATGCATAATGCCTTTGGGAAGAAAAGCACTTCTGAAGAAGAGAAATTTGTTGCGAACCAGTTTTCATTTAGACGTTACTAAGTCATTAATAAAAGCATTTGTTTTGAGTGTGGCCTTGTATAGGAATGACAGACAAAGATGATAGAAATTTTTCAAATATATTATTTGAAGATGAGCTATGGGTATATCGTATACCTAATGTAGGGATATAAAACGAATGGTTTTTCTGGCATATCTTGCTTAAGAGAAGGCATCCATTGGTGGGGCATATTCGGAATCGTCCAATTAACATTGGAGGAAAGTGTTTGGCGTAAAAAAAAAATACGTAGTTTTGGAGACCGACAGGCGAATACAGTAAGCAGGCTCAGACGGATGTAGGTTGCCGTTATTATTCAGAAATGACAAGGCTTGCACAGGGCAAGATAACGTAGAGAACTGTATCACACCAGTCTCTTGTCTGAAGATAACAACAATAATTACTGTGTACTACGGCGCTTACTTACGCCACAGAACTTGTACTATGTGAACGGGACAGATTTCGAACTGTAACTGAATTCCCACATTGTATCGTTCATTTCGTATCAAGATAAAACGAAAAGAGCGTGCCAAGAGCTTCGTTTCAGCCTTCGTAATACATTCAATAATTGAGCATGTTAGTCATAATTTACTCCAAGATAAATCAGCTTCAATAAATTAACAAGTAAAACATGATAATTTAGTGTCGCATGGAAATCAAATTGTAAGATTTTATTTGGCGTTAATATAATCATTTGTAAAGATTATACCTTCTCTGTCGTCATATTGAGCGTTTAGCGGTTGACAGCTAACCTGGACCTTGAACCAACCATAAACCTGAACCTGTACTACTAAAACGTAATATTAATGTGTCCATAGTGCTTTATTTCAAATGACAAAATTATGTTTTTAAATTGTTGTTCAATTGCACCACCATATTGTTTACACCAAAGAATTCAATCCGTCACTAATACCCAGAGATAATTATCAAGCGAAATTCAACGATATTAGTAGTCTGTACTAGGAAAAATACGAAAGGCAACACGAGAAAATGAATCCCAAGAATGAACTGCACTGTGACGATTTATCCAGCGCTCAGATTGATTTTCATATACATATTTGTCGTTTCATTAGTACGCCTAAAGCCGTGTCCTAAGTAAGCGACCAAATCGAGCAAGGATATAAATCTCACAAGCCTTAAAGCGAGCTTCCCTCGGGTGTATAGATATGAGACTGTGCAACACCTCCTAGTAGACAAGGCCTCACTACTGGCCGTATACAGCTTTGACATCAAGTGTGGATTTTTTAAGTTTTAAGTTTGTAGTTTTAAAAATTGGTAAATTTGAATTTGTAATTTTCTATCCATTTTTAAAACAGATGTATATACAAAAAGTAATTGTACACTAAATTAAAAAATGTAATGGCTGTATTGTTTCATGCAAAAAGCCAATAAAAATAACATCAATCAATCACTACTGGTGGCGCGTACAGAACCGAGAGGCCGCGGCCACCAGCTGACTGGCTGGCCGCTGGGGCACGTCCACCGCATCGTACATGACGTCAGCGGCGGAAAAATACCAACGGGAACTGCCAGTAATTTTTTTATATACAACACATCTTCCTAAAGACTAAAATAGAATTTTGTAAACCGTTTTTCGATGTCGTGTTTACATGGTAGACCAAAGATGTGATAGACTGAGCGTGACGTCATTATACTGAAACCAAGGAGGTTAAAAATTAAAAATTAAAAATTTTAACCTCCTTGACTGAAACCAACATCTAAGTCACGTGACTTGGGGCAGGAACCGAGCAAGGTGGAATCTTCGACCATAGATACTATGGTCGAAGGGTGGAATCAAGGAGGTTAAACCTCCTTGGGTGGAATGCAAAATCAAAGACGTTGTAGAAATAACGAGACTCCCTGACGGCGTTGCTGTGGCGGGATAATTTGAATCTTCGCCCGGCCACCATGGTAGTGGCAAGCGTCAGATAAATACGAGTGTCGTTAGTAGGTAAATCGTGTATTAAATAGCTACTGCGAGATATATACACAATTGATAGTCACATCTGTACTGTTTTACTATCGCACTGTACATGAAGCACGATGGTGAAGAGCTTCTCAGCATTTAAAAACATAAATCAATTTAGGAAAGGAATACAAAGATCGAATACTGTATTCCCATTTATATTTCTCAGGAATACAAGTAGTCCTACTACTTGTGTTCAGAGATAGTTACTCTTGCTTGATAGGCTGTTAGTCAAGACAATATACGACTGAATGAAATAAATAACAGGCTTTTATAATGATGGTAGCTCCTAGAAAGGAGCTACTTTAGGCAGACTGATAGACAGGAAGTTCAAAAAGTTTCATTTATGATTGTTTAAAATAACTGTTGGGGTCACGAAATTAGTTTCCTCACTACAGTTCGAATTTTTGTTTATGAAATTAATATTAGCAACTTGTATCGCAGAATTTAAAGGTAATTTGCTTTACATATAGATAGAACAGTGAAAGGGGTTTGCAGAACTGTGTACAGTTCCATATAAGAACGACACACAGCCACAGTGGATGCACTGTGTGAAGTTGAACCCTGTGACAATAGTTGTTGGCTTTTGAGCAGTTCACACTTTTGTAAGGTATTTGGCTTACATCATTAAAAATGCTAATATATGTGCTAGATTCCCTACTGCTAATGTTACATGCACTTAGTTAACAAAAAGGTACTTCGTGTTCTTAAAAGAATTTGGCAGTGGCTGGTTGCTGTATTCACAAGGTAAGAAGCTATTCTACAGTAATATATCGGATGGCATATTTCACTTTCACAGCCGATTTTTAACATTAGCTGTTTCAGTCAGCCCTGTTTGATTTTTTGATGCTATGAAATATCTAAATATTGGAAAACACAGCATTAAAGCAAAGACGTAAAGTGTGAAACTCTTCCGAAATTAATGTTTTTACAACAGTTTCACAATCCTAGAATATACTGAGAAAGTGCCAAAAAAATCGTGTCTGACAATAAATTCCGTTCATATGCTGCGCTTAGAACATATGTGTGTGTGTGTGTTATAGTTCGGTTTCGTTAGGAAGAGGAAACGCTGTTGGCCAATTTCTATACCGTATGTGTAATAAATTTGCACAGAACCGATAGTTGCTGTATATTCAAGGAGTCTGAAGCTATTTTGTACTTATATATTTCAATTAGACAGAGTTTTAGCGACTTAACTCAAATGAATACTCTCTCTAGTCAAAAGAATCTTACGCACATTTATAGTTCGTGTGGAAGTTTGCCACTACAATGGCCGCTGAGGCGCTCTTCAATTTGTCCGCTGTTCGCAGTCAGCCGCTTACGCGATTGTGGGGGCTTGTGCAAAATGCAGCTAGGACTTGCAATTCACACTCCGTTTAATGGAAATTAATCGTTGATTTTAACAATAAAACACCTTACCACGTTCTTATCACACTTGGCGTTAATTCTCCATAATTGAAAATATTAATATGATGGCTACCGTTTTTACATGTGCCAGGATGAAACATATTGACAGTTCTTTTTACAAGTAATATAACTGCAGATTTTAAGTGAAAGAGGGTTTTCGTCGTACTGTGGGTTTTTCAATTTGTATTTGACCCAGAAATAGAAGAACAACAGTCTGACGAGCAGTGTAAGTTTTCTTACGATTCCTCAACAAGATATGTAAAATGTTTTCTTGTGCTTTTATAATAACAGAAATCTGTTTGCATCCATAATGTCCGATTTAAACCCAATACAACCATTTATATATTACAACATTTGCCACAGACTGTGATGTCAAAAAGTAAAACAAGCACAATATTGACTTCTTATAGTAAATAATAATGTGATGAGGAAACATCAACGATGCACATGATAAGAAATGGTTCTGTAGATATAATGAATATAATGTTATTGAAGGCAAATTTGCACCAGGCATTACTTGCTGACATACATAGACGGTCAAGGGCAGCTTGAATAATCATCCCATCAACAATCACCAACACTGAGAGTAGTAATTCTGTTGCTTGTAAACATAAGTGGCAGTATTTTTCACTTCATCACTTGTAAACGTGTTAATCACCGATTAATATTAGTAAAATGGAGAAATTATGTTCCCTTGACTACTACATGTGTATGCCTAATAGCAATACAAGAAGTCATTTTATTGTCAAAATCAGTGCTTGATTTCACGTATAAATGAGAAAAATTGTTTCTCATAATGACGAAAACTCAGTCACGTGACTCGGGGCTATTTTAGATGTTGGTTTCAAACCATAACACGGCAGAGATAGCGACACGTGCAGTCTATGTTATGTTTGGTCTATGCATGATCCAGTCTGAATCGGATTTCCTAGCACACTTAAGATGGCGGCTGAAAAACAGCTGATTCAGTTCCTGATTTAGTTAGGACAATCGCTATTTTTCTTTACTTAAATACACGGATGCATGCTCATTCTAATATTTATACCTTTATTTCACATTAGAAAATATCGCTCTGTCCATATCTGCCTAAAATTCAATAAACAAATCTGACGAGCCAAGAACGCATCAAAAACGGTCGCGTTTACATGGACTCGAAAATCGATTGCGGAACTGGAAAACCACTTTAGAGAAGTCGATTTCCAGAATCGATTTTAGAGTGTTTACATGACCAACCACATGCCTTTATTTGTAGAACCGTTTTTGAGTAATACTTCGCCTCTTCGGCTGCCAAAGAAGCACTTTGGAGGCAACGATAAATATATGTCTATCAAAAATTTCTTTCCCTCCAATGAAAATCGCTGTTACATTAGCCAATGAACGACGACTTTGGAAAGTGACTTGAAAACGATATTCACTTGTTCCTACCATGTCACAGACGCCATCTTGATTTGCCATATATCTCAGTTTTGGTTTTATAACTCGCAGTAAACGGTTCCAGGGCAAGAGTGAATTAACGATGAATTGCAAAATCATCTCTGGATGAATTTATTATAACTAAATGTAATTAAAATCATATTAACATTGAGAAACAAACTTGTGGGTATGAATATAACAAATATGAAGAAAAAAGTCGATACATATAGCGATGACGAAAGCGGCAGCCTACACGTCACGATGGTGCATTCGCATTGTCTCTGTAGCATCCTCCCTGTTCTGGCAGCTGGCTGTAGTTTGGATCTGGTGCGCTGCTCCGGTGACGTCAGAACGGGCGCGATGGCTTTGGGCCAGAGTGCGGTGGTTGGACGGCAAGAGTGACAACACTGCGAGCAGTGGATGGCGAGCACGTGGCTGTGCCAGCGCATGGCCGACTGTTGTCAGCGGTGACAGGGTGACATCACTGCAGTCACCTGGTGGCGCACCTGGTGGGGCACTGGTGGGCGTGGCGGCGCATGGGCGACTGTAAAAGTTGACCACTATTCGTAACAAGAGCTTTAATACTACAGTGGTCAATATACTTACCAGCTCACATGTTATTACACACAGACATTCATAAGCAAGTCACCACAATTAACTTTATCTTAGAAAGGTGGCTAGGAAACATTTATGGCGCAACGGAATTTACACTTATGAAAATTAGCATCTGATCTTATTTTCAGCACTTATGAAACAATATTAAATAAAAGAGGGAAGGTGCTCTAAAACTACAATTTATAGGCAACTTACGGATTATGCTGAACTTAAACTTTGTTTATTCAGATAAAAACAAGCAAAATGGGGAACCAATTTTGTTAATATTATAAAAATGCATCTCTTATAAGAATTAATGCCGACGGTGCCCAGCGTAAAGTATACATGATTAAATGCTACTCAGGGGGAAGGATTCACAAACAACACACATTCTCTCACACACACGCAATGCCACAGCGAAACTCACCAAAAACAGTGTGCTGAGACAAGGCGGAAGCAGGCGCTGCTATCGTAGGCGAAATTCAGCAAGTCAGAGGTAGCACAAAACACAATACACAAACACTTTGAAGCTAGCTCCGGTCTGCCGTGCCTGTTTTGAGATGGTGCATTTGTATAGCAAGTTAAATTACATCTGAACAGAAAACGGGAATAAAAATACGCTAACGGCGACACATACCTACGTTACATGAACACATTCCACTGAAGGTGAAGTGGTTGACAGTCGCATTCATAATACAAAATCATGGTGGATTCTTAAGTTACAATCTGTTAGAAATCTAGCTAGGTACTGGTTTTATAAGAGAAGTGGCGTGGACTCAGGCGACTAGCTGCAAACCTCGGAAGTCAGAACTCACACCCACGTAGTTCCAAAACCCGATAAAATTGAATAAATTCAGTTTCCGTAAAATAAAGATAATTAACTACAGCATGCAACCCATAGAAATGGTTATAATAATATAAGGAAGTGAATGAAATACAGCTACACGTGATAGGGGGCGATTACAGAGATGGATGAAGTCCAGTCTCAGAAAAACCACAAAAATGAAATAATTACAAAGTTGGAAAAATAAATTTAAGAATTACAACATGCAACCCAAATAAATATTTGGAATTACGCAAGGAAGCTATTGAAGGTGGTTGTATAAGGCTCAGAGAGAATTGGAGACACAGACAGAGTTCGTACTACAAGACAGAGAAGAAACAGCAACAGTAAAATAGGCGGGGAGAGAAGATCACGAAATATTAGTAGAAATCAGAAGAATACCCACATAATGACTTGCCTGATGGGCATGGAACAAACAAGAGTGGAAGCTGAAGGCTTTGTTCTATGAACCAACTACGTGGAACACATATCACTCATGGAACGAAACGATGAGAAGAATTTTACATGTTCTGTCTAAATTGTACATATCACCTATTAGAAATCGGGCCCCACAAAGCTAGAAAGTATTTACACAGAGGTCATACACTGCCACATGATCACAAAAGATTTTAATATATCAGGCCATTATCAAACTGCAACTAGAATCACACACACACTGCATTTATCTATTGGAAATCATTGAATTGAAAAACAAGAACACATTTCTGCACACGATCGGAGAAAATATTCGAAAAAAAAAATATTTCTAACTTCATGAATCTAAGTTAAACACGCTAGTCAATGAAACACTACCATCTCCAGAAACAAGAGCAGAACCAACCTTACCTCACCAGATGAACAGCCGAGAATGAATCGACGTGCGGCCACCGGACCGCAGGAGAACGACTGGAAACCGGAAAATCCCTGAAAAAGAGGTGGTGGGGACAGAGAGCAAATACACTCGCGCTGGTGTAGGTCCGCTAACTAGCCCGCAACCAAAGGTCTTTGGTCACCTCAGCAGCTATCGGCTCTGAGCCAGAGAGAACGATGCAAAGCGAACTATCACTCCCCACTTTCAAACAGCCATAGATTCTTGCACACACTTAAAAGTACAACAACTACACATTCTCAGAGGGACAGTGGCGTAGCAGAGAAGCCGCACTTATGTCATATTGCTTAATATAATAATAAATTAACAAAACAAAATAAGAAAAACCTAGCTACAGTAACTAATATTTTAACACATGTAATAAAAATACTACTTCTCAAGTCTTGAAAAGAGTGGGGCTTAAGTTTTAACAAAATGATAATCTAGCAACATCAAATAAATTATAACTTTACAGAAACTATACAAAAATATATGGAAGACGACAGACGGTCGTCATTCAATTGCTTGACAGTGGTGGCAGTTTGGGCTGCCTGCGGGCTGTGTGTAACACTTTGTTCACAAACTGGAGCACTAGCGACACACTGTAATTCAGCGCGGCAAACCACCCGGCTTCGACACTTGCGACAGCGGAGGCGCGGGAACTATATGTTATTCAAATGTTCAAATGTTTGTTAAGCTCATGGGACTTAACTACGGGGTCATCAGTCCCTAAACTTACAAACTACTTATTTACTACATTATACTAAGGACGGGACAAATATCCATGCCCAAGGGGGGATTCGAACCCCCAACCGTAGTGGCCGTGCAGACTATGACTGGAGCGCCTCAGTCCCCTTGGCCACCACGGCTGGCTATATGTTATTGTCAGAAAGCAAGTCTGTATTGTGGCGTTTGGCATGCGGGGCCTGGAACTGCGATGGACAAAGGCGACGGCGCAATGGCTGATGTCCGGAGTTGGATGGGGCACACACATGGGAACCAGCATGGGACTTGTTACGGCCTTGATGCCCGATGTGAGGGTGGCCCAGATGTGGTACACAGGTGTCCGTATGGGGAACACTTCCACACAAAAAAACAATGTGAATTTGCACACCAAGTCTGTGTACTTGTGTAGAAGCAGCACAAAATGAAGATGTTCAAGTAAACATGTAGATACGTTCAGTCACAATATAAAACATTAGAAAAAATCATACAAGTAAAAGTCAGAGGCTACACATTGTTTTTTGTTCAGTCTTCGCTGACGCCCAAATCGGTCCACGATCCAGGCTCCACGCTCGCTGTAGTGGAGTTTCGGAGAGTGAAACGGGCTTGAACACAGCTCCTGGAGCTGTGATGGACAAGCGGTGGCCAGAGCTCAACGGGAAAATGGTGACAGGCAGTGGAGGCGGTGGGGCAGTCCACTGGAAGCGGGCAGCATCTCATCAGCGGGCAGCGACGTTACATCACAATGGTGCAGCACAGGCATTTGAACCTGATGCATTGGCCGGCACGCGTGACGTAGTCGGTTGGCGGAGGGTGAGATGGCAGATGTCCATTCGCCTGAGGCAGGCACGCTGCGGGCAGCTGCGGTGGTGAAGCGGGGGCACGCGGCAGCGTGGCGTCAGTTGGTAGCTGCATAGTGGGGGCAGTCTGGGGCCGCGGAGCATGTGGCGACCCGCTGAGAGCTGGCTGGGGCGTGGGCGGTTGCAGCAGACAGAGGGGGAGGTGGTGACACGGGAACAACCGGTGGCTGTGGCGTGGGGGCTGCCTGCGGCGCATGTGGTGGCCCACTGCCAGCTTGCAGCACGGGTGTGTCATCCACAGCTGTCTCTGCCTGGCCGGCTGCACGCGGAGCGTCGTCCATTGACTCGTTCTCTTCCGGGTCATAGAAGTGAACGGTGTCTGGAGCAGACGAGACATAAGCCGGCTTCAGTCAGTCGATCGAAACGGTTGAT
The DNA here is from genome assembly GCA_026315105.1 of Locusta migratoria. Classification (NCBI taxonomy): domain Eukaryota; kingdom Metazoa; phylum Arthropoda; class Insecta; order Orthoptera; family Acrididae; genus Locusta; species Locusta migratoria. The sequence goes on along the minus strand of CM048746.1, from coordinate 77,850,116 downwards.
TACTTGCTGTTGAGTTCAATTGTGAATGTTTTGTCGCCACGTTTGAGCACATGGCGTGGCCCAGAATATGACTGTCGCAGTGGCGGCTGTACCGCGTCGGTGTGCAGCATGATGTGGGTACAGTGCTGTAGGTCAGCGTGTGCAAACGTGTTGCCAGTGCCGTGGTGCGTCGGAGCGTGCGGTCGGAGGGCGGCCATGTGCCTCTGCAGCCGATCTGCAAGGAGTGGAGCCATGTCGTCCTGCGGCGGCGATGCATCTCCAACGAATTTGCTGGGAATGTTGAGAGACTGGCCGTAGACAAGGTCAGTGGGCGCGGCGACGATGTCTTCCTTCGGTGTTACTTATAGCCCAAGGAGTATGAGAGGAAGGGCTTCCATCCAGGTGGTGTTGTGGCATGTTAGGGCGGCTTTCAGTGTCCTGTGCAGGCGCTCGACCATGCTGTTAGCAGCTGGGTGGTAGCTTATAGTTCTATGCAGCTGAGCACCACACAATCTGGCGAGATGCCTAAACTGTGCACAGTCGAATTGCCAGCCTCGGTCCATTGTGACATGGCTGGGACAACTGAACTGTGCCACCAAGGTGTCTACAAAAGTGGAGGTGACGGTTTTGGCAGTGATGTTGGCTATGGGCATCACTTCCGGCCATCTGGTGAAACAGTCCACCATGGTCAAAAGGTACCGCTTGCCTTGTGACAGAGGAAGGGGTCCTACAATGTCCACGTGTACATGGGCGAAACGTCCTGTGGCGGTGGGAAATGCGCCGACAGGCGCATAAGTGTGCCTAGCACTGTACGCGAGTTCAGAACACGGTAGTCTCCACAGGGGTCTTTTTTGGGAACCAGGTGCAGGGGGGAATACCAAGGGCTGCTAGACGGGCGGATGATGCATTGTTGCAGCATGGCTTTGAACTCTGCTTTAGCTGCAGCCAGCTTCTTGGGAGCGAGCCGGCATCGGCGACAAGAAGTTGGCGGACTGGGCGTCGTTAGGATATGATGCATTGTACAATGCTTCACTTCTTTAGGAACACTGACAGGGTGAGAGAGTTCCGGAAATTGCTGCAGGCTGTCTTCGTATGGTCCGGGGCACGTCAATGCTCGCACATTGTAAAAGGCGGCTTGCTGCCACTGACCATCTGTTTTTAATTTGGTTTTAGCGTCTATTAACCGTGAGTTCGCGATGTCGGCGAGCAGCTTGTAGTGGTCGAGGAAATCGACGCCCAGGATCGGTACGTTTACTTCAGCCACTGTGAATCTCCACGAGAACGTACGGTGGAGCCAAGATGTACATCTACATCTACATGGGATACTCTGCAAATCACATTTAAGTGCCTGGCAGAGGGTTCATCGAACCACCATTATAATATTTTATCTCCCACTCCATTCTCGAATAGCGCGCGGGAAGAATGAACACCTGAATCTCTCCGTTCGGGCTCTGATTTCTCGTATTTTATTCTGATGATCATTTCTACCTATGTAAGTGGGAGTCAACAATATATTTTCGCATTCGGAGGAGAATGTTGGCGATTGTAGTTTCGTAAGCAGCTCACGCCGCAGCGATAAGAATCGTTGTTGTAATGATTCCCATCACAGATCCTGTATCATTTCCGTGATGCTGTCTCCCCTGTATCGTGACAATACGAAACGAGCTGCCCTTTATGGACTCTTTCGATGTCCTCTGTCAAACCCACCTAATAAGGATCCCACACTGGGTTGAAATACTCCAAAAATGGACGGACAAGCGTAGTGTATGCAGTGTCTTCAGTAGTTCCGTTGCATGTTTTAAGGGTTCTGCCAATAAAACGCAGTCTCTGTTTCGACTTTCCCACGACACTATCTACGTGTTCTTTCCAATTTAAGTCAGAAGTAATTGTAATTCCTAGGTATTTTGTGGAGTTTACGGCCTTTACATTTGATTGATTTATCATGTAAACAAAGTTTAACGGATTTCTTTTCGTATTCATGTGGACGACTTCACACTTCTCATTATTTAGAGTCAATTGCCAATTCTTACACCAAACAGATATCTTATTCAAATCGTTCTGCAGTTGGTTTTGATCTTCAGATGATTTTACTAGACGATAAATGACGACGTCATCTGCAAACAACCTAAGAGAGCTACTTAGATTTTCCCCTAAATCATTTATGTAAATAAGGAAGAGAAGAGGACCAATAACACTACCCTGTGGAACGCCCGATATCACCTCTGTTTTAGTCAAAGCCTTACCATAGATTACTATGAACTGTGTCCTGTCTGACAGTAAGTCCCCTATCCAGTAATCCATTTGAGGCGATATACCGTAACCACGCAATTTGATTAAAAGCCATTTGTGAGGCACGGTGTCAAAAGCCTTCTGGAAATCAAGGAATACAGAATCAATTTGCGAACCTTTGTCAATAGCACAGATCACTTCATGTGAATAAAGAGCTAATTGTGTTTTGCATGAACGAAATTTTCAAATCCATGTTGAGCTTGGGCCAATAGATCATTCTGTTCGAGATAATTCATAATATTTGAATACAGGATATGTTCCAAAACCCCGCTGCAAATTGAAGTCAATGAAATAGGCCTGTAGTTTAATAGGTTACTCCTACTGCCTTTCTTGAATATCGGTGTGACCTGTGCAATTTTCCAATCTTTTGGTACAGATACTTCTTTGAGATAGCGGTTGTTTATGGCTGCTAATTAAGGAGCTATTGCTTCAGCATAATCAGATATAAATCTAATGGGTATACAATCCGGACCAGAAGACTTGTTCTTGTTAAGTGATTTTAGTTGCTTCACTACTCCGATGATATCTACTTGTACGTTACCCATTACGGCATCTGTTCGTAATTCTAAATCTGGAATATTGGTTTCGTCTTCTTTGGTGAATGAGTTTCTAAAAGCTATGTTTAGTAACTCTGCTTTAGTAGCGCTGTCATCGGCAGGATCGCCATTACTATCACGTAGTGAGGGTATTGTTTGTGTTTTGCCCTTAGTATATTTAACATATGACCAAAATCTCTTAGGGTTTTCAGTCAAATTTCGAGAAAGAGTTTCGTTGTGATAAGTAATGTAGACATCTCGCATTGAAGTCCTCGCTAAATTTCGAGCTTCTGTGTAGGATCGCCAATCCTGGGGATTTTGTGTTCGTTTAAATTTAGTATCCTTATCCGTTACTTTTGCAACAGAGTCTTGACCTGTTTTGTGTACCAAGGAGAATCACCTCCTTCTTTTATTAATTTATTTGGTATAAAACTGTCAATTGCTGTCGATACCACTTCTTTGAATTTGAGCCACATCTGGTCTACACCTACATTTAGTCTTAGAAATGAGTGGAAGCTATCTTTCAAGAAGCAATGTATTTTATTTCTATCTGCTTTCTGTAACAAATATACGTTTCGTTTATTTTTGGTGACTTTGGGACTTTCGATATTCAAACTCGCTACGACAGCTCTGTGTTCACTAATACCTGTATCCGTTTTGATGCTCGTTATGAGCTCAGGATAGTTTGTTGCTAAGAGATCAAGAGTATTTTCACATCCATTTACAATTCTAGTTGGCTCATGAACTAATTGTTCGAAGTAATTCTCAGAGAATGCGTTGAGTACAATTTCACACGATGTTTTATGCGTACCTCCTGATTTGAAAATATAAATTCGCCAACAGATTGAGGGTAAATTAAAATCTCCGCCTACTATTATCGTATGAGTCGGATACGTTTTTGTAATTTGACTCAGGTTTTCTTTGAACCTTTCTGCTACTGTATCGTCAGAGTCGGGAGGCCGGTAAAAAGAACTTCTTACGATTTTCAGGTACAACCTCTACCCATAATAACTCACAGGAACTATCAACTTCAACTTCACTACACAAAAGACTACTTTTGAAAACGACAAACACATCCTTTCTGAAAACAGTTAGATCTTTTGCAAAAACTTCTGCTGAACTTATTTCCAGCTTGAGCCAACTTTCGCTGCCTACAATGATGTGTCAGTCTGTGCTTTCTATTAACTCTTGGAGTTCTGGTATTTTCCCGACACAGCTACGACATTTTACAACTGTTATACCGGTAGTTCCCAGATCTGCATTTCTCCTGTGAACCACCTGCACCCTTTGAGATTGCCCATTTTGTTTCTCCCCGAAGCCCTCTATTCTAAACAACCGCCCAGTCCACGCCACACAGCCCCTGCTACCCGTGTAGCCGCTTCCTGCATATAGTGGACTCCTGACCTATTCAGCGGAACCCGGAAACCCACCACCCGATGGTGCAAGTCAAGGAATCTGCAGCCTACACGGTTGCAGAACCGCCTGAGCCTCTGATTCAGACCTTCCACTCGGCTCTGTATCAGAGGTCCAGAGTCGGTCCTGACAACTATGCTGCAGATGGTGAGCTCTGCTTTCATCTTGCAAGCAAGACTGGCAGTCTTTAGCACTTCAGTTAGCCGATCGAAACCTGAGAGGATCTCTTCAGATCCGAAACGACACACATCATTGGTACCGACATGAGCCACCACCTGCAGTTGGCTGCACCCTATACCCTTCAAGGCATCCGGGAGGACCCGTTCCACATCTGGAATATACATTCCGGTGGTGTGTGCCATATGTTTTGATTGGCATATCGTTGGCCACCGTGAGATACAGGGTATCGCAAACCTGCGGTCTCCCAACATAGAGCGGGGGAAAGTAGACAAGTCAGATCCTATGTCTACCAGGTATCTGACATTGCCTGTCCATTCCGCTATGAAGAGACGCTTTGAAACGGTGCTGCAGCCAGGTGCATCTAGGCCCAGTTGCAGTTGGCGTTTGGGTGTGTGCAGGGGGCCCAGCACTTTCTCGTGTCGTTCAAAAAATGTTCAAATGTTTGTATAGCTTATGGGTCTTAACTACGGGGTCATCAGTCCCTAAACTTACAAACTACTTATGAAATAACTAATTCTAAGGATGGCTCAAATATCCATGCCCGAGGGGGGATTCAAACCCCCGACCATAGTGGCCGTGCAGACCGTGACTGGAGCGCCTCAGTCCCCTCAGCCACCGCGGCTGGCAAATCCGTGTTCCATTCTGTCGAACGAGCAAGGCCAGAATGAAAGCAGATCCACCTATCGGCAGTTCCTGAAGCTCATATGCTATGGTGGGGGACGCGACATTGTGCAAGAAAGTTAAATGCGTTTGAACTTTCTTAACGTACACGTAAGGTGGCATGACAGTATGAGAGTTTGCTGTTTCCATGTGTATGTTGACTAGCACGAGTGGTGGTGGGGGAATTCATGTGTAAGAAATTCATGCCTGTGGAAACCCGGACTAATGTGCTCCTGTGAAGTAGTATCATTAAAGATATTGGATAAAATCTTTGACAAAAAATCTTACTAGCGTCTAGGAACAGTAGTGCATCTGACCCCATTTACCCGTACCAACCGATAGATGTATCTACGGTCGCAAGCTATGTCCTGCAGAGGCGCCATATTCGCTTTGGTATTTTCATGATTTTCTCCTAATAACTCACGTGTTGCTTTTTTAAAGTTACGGCACACTTAAGAGGTACCAAATTTACGTCGTTCTTAGTACAATTAGTCGTAAATTACAGTCAATAAATGCCATATTCGCGAGTAACCCTTGATATTGATGGTAATGTAAAACAGAGAACATGCATAACTGTGCTCCTTGTAGCGCAGCGGATAAATGCATGATGTTGAGGGGCTGCTGATTGTCAGCGGTGGTTCTCTTCCTGCTCCTACTTTTTTTCTGTTTTACCTTGACTCCTAAAAGGTTTCTTACACTGTTATTAATTAACAGGAATCTACCTTTTGCTATTTTTTGACATATTTATGTATAGAAGCGCTTTCTCTCAAATGTTTGATTGTTCTCTTTAGTGAAAATACTATGAAATATGGGCCAACAAATTGTAAACATTGTCTCATGAACTACCTGCACATAAACTGAAGAAACACCACAATAATTAATGTTCTGAATGTCATGCTGATTCAAATGATTTTATATATAGATTACGTACCAGATTTATGTGGTAACTGTCGTTTCTTAGTGAGACTGAAGGGCCTTGTTCTTTTTTTCCAACAGCTGTTATACATATTCTTGCATTCTATATGCACTGTTTGTGAGATAATTGGTCTAATACTGTAGCCATTTAACTGATCTCAAGAGCTTTGTCTGTATTTTCTAGTAAATGTATGAAACTATTTATATCAGCATGTCATTTGCAACATTCACTATAAGAATGTGTCCGCACTTTATGTGCATGGGCTGTAGTTCAGAAGACAGTGTTTACAATTTATTGGACCATATTTCATGGCATGTTCACTGAATAGAACAAACGCACATTTAAGAAAAAGCAGTTTAAAAGCGGCTTGTTAATTTCAAATAACTGACCCTGGCAGGGAACTGCCAGATAAATGTCGTTTGTTAACTTTCAAATAACTAATCCTGACTGGAAACCGCCAGATAAAGGGATCCAACATAAGACATTTGTGCAATGGAATACATGACGTTTTCTCCAGGAAGCAGAGGGAAACAATAATAATAAAACGGGTCTGAGGTTAAATTACAAACAAGGGAAAACTTAACTAAGCTGGTTTATTGTCAGTTCACATAGAAATGGGGGCAACACCGATTTTAAATACACAATAAAAGTGAATCCCACTGTAATTTACTGGGTACTAATTTTGTTCACACACCAAGAGGCGTCAGATAAGCAAAAACGAGGATATAAAACATATAAGAAACAAGAGGATTGGTAGGACATGGGACTCAATCATTCACAAGGGTGTAGCTGTGACACTATATTAAAAAGTTTGTTTTAATTTGACTAAAATTTTGCTCATCAACAAGATCTATCCCCCCCCCCCAAAGCCAAGTCCTAGTTACGCCACTGGCCTACTGGGTGTTTCTTTTGTAATTGTACGATCTTATTTATTCTCATAAAATCACTTGTAGAAGGTAATAGAATTCAAAATTATATTTGTTCCAAATGTCGAGCAATACAGATTTCGTCTACAGTAACGTCGATTTCTACGAATGTTGTTGCACCTAAATAAAAGGCAGAAACCAGAATTTGTGTTTTTTTTTAATACATTGTGCCACATTTATCAGATATGGAATTTGTCCAACATTTTTGGGTGCGGTGGCTTCTGGCAGAACAATTTAGAAATTCGGTTTCTTATAAGTACCAGAATGCGGGACTGGGGGGAAATACTCCTATTACAACATAATCTGTTTCTTTTTGTGGTTTTCTGGCTATGAAGCTGCAGGTTTTCGTAATGTGGCAGACAGGTTCAAATTTGTCAGTTTCTTGTGTTTGGAAATTAAAAGAGCTGCAAAATTTATTAATAGCTTGAACATGGACGTTATAAAGTGGTCACTTCACAGGAAAGAGATGATATCGAGTCCCATTTGCGCAATAAACAAATGCCAGGTGCGATGGATGGGACCCATGTCAGAATAGACAGGTCCAAAGATGATCCAGAATTTTTTCTCGTTCACTTGCTGGTGGTTTCCGCAAGAGATGCATTAGAGATCTATTCTGGATCTCCATCTGGAAGAATTGGGCGTTTATCCCAGCGAGACAGTAAATTCACCATTGTTCTCTCAAAACAGGAATTATTATTATTAGCGACAATATTTGTGTATGCCCATAACAGTTATCTCCATTCGTTCTCGCACTAAACTGCTGTCAATGCTTTTCCACAATTTTCTTTCAAACAAGCCGCCCTACTGCTCCGCAACTGCTGTTTCCGTTTAAATCTGTCGCTATGGATCTTGCAGAACTCTCTAATGTACAGCCGTATACATAATCATAATACACGAACTAGGAAGCACCTGCACCTGACAAGAAAACAGAAAGCGAGAACTCAGGACAGTATGGTACAATACGTTAAATCACGACATTAAACAAATAACTAGTGTGCACAGCGTTAAAAAAGCAGTAGCGCCTGTTTGTTGGCTCTCCAAGTAGTTTTTTGGCAACTCTTCGAACCATAGACTTACTAAATAAAAACCTTCGAACCATGCTTCCAACAGACCTTGTGTCTTAAATATCTTTCATGAGACTAAGTACTTTCGCAGAGCGACAGCTTATTCTATAAACAAAAGGGCTGGAAAAAAAAGGTCAAATGTCTGTAAATCTATCAGACCAAACTGCGTGGTCATCATTCCGCAGCTTACAAACTAGTTAAACCTAAGTAAACTAATCTGTGGAAAAACACACACACACCCATGCCCCAGGGAGGACTCGAACCTGCACGGTGAGCAACCACGTGCTCCGCAGCGAGGTGCTTTAGACCGCTCGGCTACTTATGTTGAAAGTTGAAACTCGGCTGTTGATTATATCACATGACTTGCGAAATAGCTTGCATTTTAGTTAGGTATTGCTTTAATTTCTTTATTGCCTCAGTGGAAAAAACTGCTTTAATGGCAGTGCTTATATTTCAGTAATTAATCAACTACTTAATTTTACTGCTGGTTTTTGTCTGGGGTTTTTTGGCCAATGTTTGTTTGATGTTGTAACCGATGTTTCGCTAGAACGATATCACTCGCCAGATTGACTAGCATTGTGAAAGTTTCACATTTCATTGGTTTTGGAGGTTGAAACTTGGAAAACGTCAGCCGCTTGTACCGGGCGAAATATCGATAGAAAATCCAGAGACAGATGGCAACAGGCAACAAGTTAAATAATGATCATGAAATCTTCAAATGTACAGCACACAAGAATTCGGGACACGTCTTTACAGTATCAGCATTTTGCAGTGTCTCGAAAGTCCTAAAGCTTCGACAATCATTTATCTTAATAATTACCGATACCAGTAATAAAAACGTTTTATTGTGCACTGCGTCATTTATTATTTATGATTCGAACAATGGATAATGTCTACTGTCACGTCTCAGATACATTGCTCAAAACAATTAGGGGTAGTTGAGATATCTACGTTACGAATTATTGTCATTGGCAAAATGAACTAAACTGGTTTGACGTCTTCCTATCAGTTCTATGGAGTACAGACAACACTACGTCATCTGAGATGATGGTAATAACAGAAAGTTGGTGTAGAAGAGTTGGCGTTGACTTGTTTTTAGTCTACCAAATGAATTAAACGAGCACTTGGCTTCAGATAATGTGAGCAATGCCACAACAATGTAACTTACCATAACCTATGGCATGGAGAGAATAGAAAAGTTGGAAGTGGGACAGACACAGAGGGAGGTGGCTGCAGGTATTGGGGTGTCCCAAAGTGTAATTTCCAGGACCTGCATTCAATGACAGACGACAGTAACCATTACAAGAAGACAAGGCCAAGATAATCCACAGGTAACATCAGTAAGATACGAATATTATGTCCATGTAATGGCCCATCCGGACAGGAGGCTGAATGCAACTCAGCTGCAATGCACCCTCCAGGCAGCAACAGGATGCACAATATCAAAACATATAGTCTGAAATTTCCTTCAAATTGTAATCTTGCTTCAATGCATGGAGACATATGGTGTGTCTCATTAAAACCATAACACCGTTTCACCTGCAGAAACTGGTCGGAGGAACATCAGGGTTGGAGTCATAACGAATCATGCCGTGTTCTGTTCATAGACGAGTCAAGATTTTGTGTTCAGCCAAACAATTGTTGTTCCCTCATGTGGAAAAATCAATCCTGATTATGTGTAGGAAACATTACCTCATCATGGTATGTGCAGGAGTCGTATTGGAAGACGTGGACGTATACGTCATTTAGAATAGCACTTTGATTACCCTACGTTGGTAGCATAGGAGATGCGTTCCTTCTGGCGGCTGTTAATACTTGTCCCCACAGAGTTGGCTGGTGGACAACATGCTTGAAGAAGTTGAGGGAATTGAACAAATGGAGTGGCCAGCCTGTTCACAGGACTTAAACCCAATTGAGGATGTCTGGGATGCACTTGGCAGTTACATTGCAGTCAGACAATCACCTTCCACAATGGTTTCAGTGCTGGATATTACACTTAGGAAAGTATCGCAAAATATACTTCAAGAGCTGATTGATAACCTCATAGTTTTAATTGTGCATGGCATTGCATTTCTCAGCATTTCGTTTGTAAACGTACCGTTAGTGAACAGATGTCTACAGGCAGTGGCATAGCAAACACAGGAAAAACACACGATGTTTCCTGAATGTTGAAATCAGATCATGCATGACATTAATCAGGTGATATTTTCCTTGGAGTCGAGCATTAAGATCATTTAGGTCCTAGTTATATCAGCCAATAATGCAGAGTTGGAAAGACATTCCTAATCTTCGAACTCCAGAAATTTCTTTTGCTTTCAAAGAATGGTAATATTTCTTGCTTCAAATAACTCTTTTGAAAATTTTTTCACGGGTTAACCACCTTATTTCTGTATATTACGAAATGTTGTTGTGCTCTGAATCCAAAGATTTCAAACTTTCTTGGAACTGACGGTGATTCAAACCTGTCAACTTAATAAAGTTCACTGTTTTGACAACTACCTTCACGACATGTACATTTTGATGGATCTGGCACATAAATTCTCTTGAGGTATAACGCAATGATAAACACCGATGTATAGCCAAGTTTGAGGGACTCGTTTCAGTTAGCTGAACTAAACCATCGTGTTTCCCAGCCATTGTTGGAGGCCCATGCGCTGCTGGCCCCGATAAGTTGTCAAGCTTTAATGAATACCGAATAAATGAGGATGTAAATCTCATGGCCATGATATCCCTAGGTGGATACAATACCGCTAACTCTTCTGTTTTATTAACACCACTGACATAAATTGCCACTTGGGCGGTACCGGAATATGTGCACTGCTGTCCAAACCTAGTGAATGAAACATAAACTCAGAAGCACGATTTTTAAAATGTTCTTCAATTTGTCTTCCAAGGTGGACACACGTCTAGTAATAGTTGACGAGAAGGGCCGATTTTTGAGAAATCCTGTTTGTTTTGTGGATGCACCATTTCGACGACGGTCCCAAGGCACTCCTTTAACAGTTCGCCATCTGAATATGGGTTTGATTTTTTTGCCAGTATCAGAGCTACTGCATAACTCTTTTTCACATAGCATTTTGTCTCAGAATTAGCCCTTGTACAAACTGCTGTTCAGTACAAAGTTTCCTTTTTTAGGGCCGGTTTGTCAATATCTCGTTAAGTTCCGATTAAGATTTTAACTTGCTGTTACTGGAGAACTGCGTTTGTCAATGTTTCGTTATGACTTCACCAGACGTTAAAAGACCTCAAACTGGCCGCTAAGTTAACGAGTAGAATTAAGCTCGTTACACGGCTAACTATCAGTTAAGTGAGAATCTGTATGAAAATAGAAAGATTCCAAAGCGCTAAAACACGGCAATATATTCACTTGATAAGACCGATTTATCGAACAAAATAACAGAAGCACTACATGTATGAAAAACTAGTGTGGAAAGCAGCTTCATGGAAAAATTTTATCGTCATATTTCTCGCCCCATCCATGTCAGTAGCTAGCAGATGAGTTTGATATATTGCGGATGCGCAATGTAACCTTAAATTTTTGTTGCGATATCAAAAAACAAACTTATGGGTAACGACTAGTTCAGTGAGAATAAGTATGATGAAAATGGTTGGAATAAGAGATTTGGTTGACAATGAAGACGATGTCAATATTTTAGACGATCTAGAGGTCATTGCTCCTATAATGCGACCTAGACGTACTTATGTTCGCCTAAATCATTTTGAATGCTGAGAAGATGCAGAATTTGTTACGCTATTTCGTCTTGGAAACGCTACATGAAAAATTTCACGACCATTTCAAGAGTCCAACAGATAGTTACGCATTTTGTTAGTTATGTCATGATAGAAAACAGAATACATTATTTACGCCTGCAAGCTTATTAAATCAGTATTTGGTTAAACTGTACCACGCTTCTCGCCGGGCTGCAGTGGTTATGTGGTTCTAATGATAATGACGGCAACTCAGACGACCAATAAATGTTTTTTTCGTGACAACTTCAATTAAAATGAAAATTACTCTTTTTCTGAACGGACAAGGGTACAGGTACATACAAGAACCTGTCAACCATAGAGCAGGTACAGTATTAATTTTGCTGCGAGTGAAACGAGCAGCAATAACATTTACTCTGTAGGTCGTGAAAAATATTAACACAATTCTTCACTTCATTGTTTATCTGTTGCCAACATAAGCACTGGAGCCCGGCGAGAAGCGTCGTAAAATTTTACCCAGTATTTACTTATGCTTGTTGCGCCTAGTGTGAGGCCTAAAATGATTTCTTCCTCCGATCTACAGGAACAGTATACTTTTGCCTATGTGCAAGCTTGCTCTAAGATACTACACACTTGGCATGTTATCGTACTAAGCCCTAAAAATTTTTACTGTCCAACATTTTCCGTGGAAAGCACTGAATACATTTGCCACATGCGATCACAGTGGCGTAACTAAGGGGGGGGGGGGTATGAGGGGGATAGAACCTCCCCCCCATCCCCCTCCCCCCACCCCCCTCCCCCACCACCAACCAAAAAGAGAGAGAGAGAGAGAAAAGAAAAAGAAAAAAGAAATCGTATAACAGCAATCTGGTAAAGGTAAACATTGGAAACTTGGGGTGTTTTACCATAAGCTTTCATTGTATGGGAGTGAATTAGGTTCTTCAACGGGAGTGGTAGATGGTAGTCTGTCTGGAAACTGACTAAAATTTTGCTCGTCAAGCAGATCTATCCCCCCCCCCCCCCCCCAAAGCCAAGTCCTAGTTACGCCACTGCGCGATCATGTTGCTTTTTTCTTCTCCTTCCATGTCGTGGCGTCAGTTTTTTTTTTTTTTTTTTGTTTTTTTTTGTTTTTTTTTTTTTTTTTTTTTCATTCTAATGAATCCTAATATTTCTTTATTGAGAACACAACACACTCGCACTAACTTCTTATAAAATTCGATCTTTTTTCACGTTTGTTTTCCATAACGCGTATTAACAACTATCTGCTAACCTCTTCCCTGATAGTTAAATAAGAGAAACAGCCGTTTATTCAGACGGCACTTTCATTTGTTTCTATTGCCAGCCTGGTCGAAATATATCGTACCTTCTCGTTTTCTCCAGATTAGCAAACGAGCGGTGTATCTGGCAATGACAAACGCAATGCACTTAACGAGCACATTTAACTGGACGTTAAAGGCATCTTCTCGTTTATTAACGAGAGATGGATGAACCGGCCCTAAGTTGTTTACTTTATCTTGCCGATATTGTCTCTTTTACTTGTCAAACATAACTGCATGTTTAGTCTCATAATTCCGTTTGACGTTATAGTCTCTTCGAACCGGGATAGACTGCTTGCATATTAGACATAACGGTTTTGTTGTATATTCCACAAAAATAGTTTATTGTCCACTTATTTTGAAAAGTTCCGAACTCCGCTATAATTTTCCTTTTCTTATGTCCTACTTCTTTGATAGTTGACAACATTCCAAGTTTACGTCTTCAGACTGACAAAGAGACCACACGGTAATCGAAGTATTCTAATTAAAAAAAAAAAAAAAAAAAAAAAAAGTGTTGTATGTGAAGTAGAGCTCTGCATTTCGATGAAAACAACCGCTCGAGCCTTTCCCGTTTCGTGCCGATGCTCGACGGCTGGAGTAGGCCCACGCTGCGGCACGGCTGCGGCCGTCTAATGCCCCACGTGGCCGGTCGCCCCCCGCCTCTCGGTTACCGGCGGAACCGTCGAGCACTGCCGGGCGCTCTAGCGCGCTCACAGTCTCGGCCGGTGACAGCGCGACCGCCGTGCGCTCAACACTGCAGAGTCGCATTAAAAACCGCCCTGGCTTTGAGCAACGCAGTTAGCGTTATGGATCAACGAAGTATAGGTCGTAAACGCTCAGTTCATGAAACAAAGAGAAGTATTATGGAGATAATTAGGAGCGGCTCGTTACTCCTAAAAAAGAAAGACATGTCGGAAGAGGAGTCGAAAAGTGAAGCTTGGAAATCTTGTACACTTGTAGTCGATCTTGTCACGCAGGCTTCTGCTGGTTTCGTGCAATCTACCACTCTACCTCTGAAGATATCTTCCGCAGCCGAAGATGGAACGTTAGCGGAATGTTTTACAAATCGACCACGGCTTATGAGCCCGGAAGTTTTAAATGAAACAGCATATACAGTTCCGTAGAGTAAATAGCACAACTCCAGTAGTAAATATAGACTTTGAACAGAAGTCTGTAGCTAAGGTAGAATTTTCAAAATTATTTATTCGTTTTGAGGGGAAACCAGAGCTTTTCAAAATTTTTAGATGTGTGAAATGATGAGTGATTAACCGTGAAGCAACACATTGATTGTCTGCTAAAACGTTTGGGTTCAGCTACGTATGCTATTAGGGTTTTTGCAAATTTCGGCGATAAGAATCTCAGTAAATTAGTTTAGTACTATTTTCATTTACTGCATGATATTCTAAAGTAATTCACCATTCAGTAAAAAAGTTTTCATTGCACAAAATCGTGTAATCCGAATAATTGCTGGAGCGTACCCAAGATCGTCCTGGAGACACCTATTTAAGGATTTAGATATCCTCACAGTTACTTCAGAGTATATATATTTACTTATGGAATTTGTTGTTAATAATTCAACCCAGTTCACACACATGTTAACATGTTTGTAATTCTATCGGAGTCAACTGCTTGGTTATTAGTCCGTAGCTTGCAAACAATTTAATCTAAGGTAAACTAACCTAAGGACAACACCCAGGCGTGAGAGGGGACCCGAATCCCAGATAGCGAACGGGCGTGCGCATCACGCACGGCTAATCCGCCGCTGCAAACCCAGTTCAAAAGTATAGCAGTCTTTATAGGTATAACACCGAGAGAAAAGATGATATTACTGTGCAGGGTTAAATCTCACTTTGGCACAGAAAGGAGTGAATTATGCTGCCACAAAAGTCTTCGGTCACCTACCAAACAGCATCAAAAATCGACAGATAGCTAACTAGCATTTAAAAATTAATTAAAAGAATCTCTGAATAACAACTCCTTCTACTCAATGGATGAATTTTTGGATATAAATTAGTAAAATTAAAAAAAAAAAATGAATAATAATATTGAAAAGAAAAAATAATGCAAAATATCATTGTGTCATATAACATTTTATGTAATGTAATATCTTGTACAGACACCTTTTATTACACTGACACTTTCCACATCATTACGAAGTGTCGTATTCATGATCCACGGAACAAGTATTAATGTAAGCAGTGTGACGCGGTGCAGTTTGCTGGCGCTGAGTCCGCCGGTCACAGGCGACCGACAAAGCGTTCGGTGCGCTCGGCCGAGCGCTAGCGATCGGTTGTCCGCAACCGGCCCAAGAGGACGCTCAGCCACAAACTCTCGAGAGCCAGAGGGGCGAGCGGGACTCGCCGGTAAAAATCGAGGATAATGCAGACCTCTAATGTGAAGTTCAGAATTAAATATCACTTACATAATGTAGTTGCATGCAACTCTCAAAAACTCCCTACAAAATCTACTTTAAAGTTTCCAGAAATTGTTTAACACCGTAAAATACTGGAGGTGCGTCATATGTGTCCCATGGTTCAGTGAGGGCCCTGAAAAGGTGATCATGTAAAACAGAAATTGTCTTTAAATTATGATTCTTCATTTCATTGTCATAGCAGATCATTTTATCTGCAATGCGCACGCGCAAAACTTCCTTGAAGACAACTTACGCGCCTCACAGTTGTTTTTGTCGCATTGAAGATATATAGGACATATTTTGTAAAATTTCAGCAGCCTTTCTGCATGCGTAAGGTAACGGACCGATTTTCTTACAGTCGCCTGACAGCACAGCCCATTTAGTTTTTTACTGTGCTTTAGTTTCCATGACAGGGAATTCAATACTCAATATGTTTTTTTATAACAGGTATTTTTAAATACATGTTTTCAGCCTAAACGGCGGTACCATAGAGGAACACTGCTCGCCAATTATCAGTGCTTCATTTAAGTACGGCATTATACGTACTTGGAAAACGTGATAGTCTATTCTCTCACAGTCTGCACTGCCGCTACGGTTGGGGGTTCGAATCCCCCCTCGAGCGTGGTTGTTTGTGCCGTTTTTAGTATAAGGTAGTTCATAAGTAGTTTCTAAGTTTAGGGACTGATGACCCCGCAGTTAAGTCCCTCAATCTTCACAAACATTTGATTTCTGAATAGGAATTCATAGTTCACGGTCCAACAATGTGTCCATTGCACCTGAAGATGTCAGCCAGGTGTGCTGACGAAATATTGTGCAGTTTTGAGAATAATATCTGACGTCTCGCCCGAGAACCATATTTAGAAGAAGAAATCCCTCGGGAAAGCCTGAAACAACACATGATTTTTGTATGTTTGATAATAGTATTCAACTGCTTTAGGCAATCAGTATTTTAATTCTGAACGTCATGTATAAAAAATATAAAAATTGCTGGTGCTTCACTTAGCCTGACAGCCTTACTTTAAAATTTCGACATCTTTTTTTATGATTCTTACTGAAAAGTATTCTAAGTTTCTACTCTATAACGTTATTAGTTGCTGTAAATAACACAGAAAGACATGTGGATAAATTTGCATTAGGAACGTGACATTTGTCATACTGAATCCTTAAACGTCATCAGTAAAATCACAATATTACAATTAAAGATTTATGTATTTTATACTACTGAAATTGAAAACTGGTACTGATACTGAAACCATAGCTACTATCGACTGGTGTTCCTACCCGCTATAACTGGATACATAAAATACATGCAAGCTACTAAAACTAATGGCAAGCATCATAGATTACTTGTAAAAAGATAAAAGCTGGTTTTAATTGAAATACTACTCTGTTTAAAGTTACAACTGCTACTAATCATGCCCTTGTTACCATTCACTCAGTTTGATTTATTTTATTTATTTACTTATTATATTAAACAAAATAAGGGAAGTAAAAAGTGTTGAATATGTAAACTGGTCAGTGTACCAGTGGAGACTATTCAAAAAAATTATTTTCGAACTTCCAATGCCAAGCAGAAGCTGACGCGATTGTGAAGAATGCAACATCTGTCTGAAGGGGTCTGTCGCACAGTTCAGTGAATTCTTACCTTCTGTCTGATCGAAGAGGGCTGTAGACGCCGTTGTGTATTCGGCGTGTTACAAGCTGGGGCTGATGTGACAGCAATGAAGGTGCACACTACGTGACTCCAACCTACAGTTACCACAACTCAGCGCTATGGATTCCTAAACCCGAGGGCCAGTATCCGTCCCTCTCCTCCTCACCCGTGCGATCGCCAGGAGGCTAGGTAGGTACCAAAGCTGCCCTTCTTTCCGGTGGTCCTCTTGCAGCACTCACGACAAGACGTCACGGCCGGTGACTTCCACAACTCCCTCAACTCATTTCTGCAAGATGGAAACTGGCCACCACGGAATTCACAACTGGTGTACAGTCGTGCTGCGACCAACGCTCCACAAGCTGCCTCTCCCGTCCCCTTTCTTCTCATATCGTTACACCGCCTCAGTCACATGCCGCTCAAGGTACTGTACTGTATTTTTATCAAAAAGGAATATACAAGAAAATTTAATGATAGTTGAATCAATGTAATGATATATACCTGTTGTAATTTGATATGATACAAAAGACGCTTGATGAAATGCTATTTCCAGATTTTAGAT
Source organism: Locusta migratoria (assembly GCA_026315105.1). Classification (NCBI taxonomy): domain Eukaryota; kingdom Metazoa; phylum Arthropoda; class Insecta; order Orthoptera; family Acrididae; genus Locusta; species Locusta migratoria. Next base: position 77,832,503 of record CM048746.1, on the reverse strand, counting down.
GAAATGAAAGTAAAATTTTTCTTACATATGAAACAGCTGCACAGGCCAAAATTTATTGGCCCACGGGCCACGGGTTGGCCACCCCTGACCTAAACTGAATACAACATAACGTCACCAGCTCTTCAGGCACTTATCAATGCAACAAATCTCCTCCAAATTGAACAGTAAAAGAAAAGAGGAGGTAAGGGTGCAAATAGGTCTAGGTTAATTTATTTTATTTCTTATTTTTTGTATTATTTTACTTTTTTTAGGATGTGTTTTAAGCATCTCAGCTTCTCATTAAGGAAGGGGTATACCCTCTATTGTTACCGGACTTCCCTCATCAGTATTCTTAGGTATATCTTAAATCTCATATCATACCTATTACACTCCAATGCTCAGGGTGACACGACCCCAAATAATTTGAATAAAGAGATCTGATGATGCATTGCATCATAGTACTGTGAAATTGTTTTAGATAGTGCTAAAAATCTAACAACCTGATCTCTCCCTTGTGAAAAAAAGTATGACACTGTCATACCTTTGATCCAAACTATGACACTATGTCTAGTGTTTGGGAAGTAAATAATGTCAGGATGAACAGTTACATTGGTTCCACAGAATGGGACATTTGTCGGAGCAGCAACTTCAACGTGCAGCTTGTAAGTGGCTAGCAGTCGGCTACCACATAACGAACAAAATTGTGTATATTGGTATTGACAGCGTCATAGTTGGGCCAGAGAATTTGTTTGGCCAGATGTATGGAATGCATTTGCTGGCAGGTGCATAATTTCTAAGTCGCTACCATATATCACAGTGCCCTCACAACAGTGGGAAGAAAGGGTGCATGTATGTTATGCCACATTCACTTCAATCAACCAATAGATGTCATTGTTCAATCACAATGGCGGGCAGCGACTTTTGAAAGTACTTGTACAAGTTCTTGGAATTACATGCCCTTGTAGTTGGAAGGATGTCCAGCACATAGTTACATAGCTCATTTTGAATAGATAGGTCCTAATGTGACGTAGTGGTGGTGCAATATGTGTAAGAGGGAACGGTGGGTGAAGTAAGGATGGCTTCACCTCTTCAATCAATCTACCAGTGAGGTTATCCATTTCCGAAGTGTAGAGGTGATGCATTGTTTGCAGAAAGAGGGCATGTGTTCTGTGTTGTAGATGTATCATGCCAATGCCTCTAACATGTTGAGGCACTGTTGTTGTCTCATAATGCGTCTTGAACATTCTACTATCGCTTTCGAAATGGACAAGGGCCACCTGTAAGTCAGCTGCCACAGTAACAGGCAGCAAGAGGACTTGTATATGGTGATTAAGTTTCATTGCAAGGTAACACTGACAAAGTGGAATTGCATGATAATGTCAAGCATTCAAAATGTATTGAGGTGTACTTGCATGACAATCTCACTGAGCAATTTACAGTATGTAGCAGCTGCAGTACAGTTTAAGTTCCTGTAAAAGTTTACTTCTAAGCATTGCAACACTGAACACAGGCATACTCATAACCCTTTGCCCATATACATGCAGTGCAACTTCCGCATGTTGATATGGCTTTCTTTAATCTCAATGTATTATTGAAGCCTTACTAATGCCGTACAGACTTCTCCCACCAACCTTACCAAGAAAACTACATTATATGTATAGGCACAACACTTAAATTGTACATTGTGTCAGGTGAATGCCCTCCAAGTGTTATTGTAGACTGTGGAGTGCAGGTTTGGTGGCAATGGAAAGAGAGTGGCCTACAGAGGGCAGTCTTATCTCACCGAGCACCTAAGAGGAAATGTTGATAAACTGTAGCAATTTACTCCAACTGTGGATGGTGTCCTACAAATAAGACAGAACTAAATCAGTTGAGACTGGTAACATATCCATCTTTTGTAATATGGCCAGTAGGAAGCCATGTTCAACTCAGTCAAAAGGCTGGTCTAAGTCTATGGTGATGAGTGCATCTTCCAAGCGAGACGCTGACATAATTGCTATTTAGTCTCAATATGCACTTAATGCTATTGCCTCCCAAACAATTATGGTCAAAGTGAATGCTATCCTTAATAACAACAAAGAGACAAGCATGACAGATACATGTAAAAAAACAGCTTATAATCAGAGTTAACCAACATCAACGGCTGTAAATCTTGCGGTCTGCAACCTCCTTTGGTTTCAACACTGGTATCATCATGCTGCCCAACAGTTACTGGGGGACATGAACAGCAGACTTCAAAAATTCGCAGAACATATCTCGCCAAACCTCTCCCATCAGATCTGATAAGGATCTGTAACATTCATGCGAAAGGCCATCAAGGACCAGGGATTTGTGTTTCACTCCCCACAATATGGCCATGCATAATTTCTCCATTGTGACATCCTCTAAAAAGGAAGCTTCTGTCTGTGCCCTTTCTGAAGACAGTAGGTTGTGTAGCAAATTCTCAATGTCAGTTTGCGAACCTGCCACATAGAGAGGATGATATTACTCGGTGAGGACACTTCGCCTGCTTTTCTTCTCATTGTCTGTCCGCTGCATTAACTGTCTTGATGAATTTTTTCTTGCAGTGACACTGTTCGTGGATGATGTGATGGAGTGAAGCCTTGCCAGAAGTCATGTGCCATCTTATTTGTTTACCGTAAGTTGCAGGATCTGTACCAATGCTTGTTCGACGGCCATATGACATTCCAGTTTTGACTATTGAACACATACCATTGACAGTGATCATACCTATCCTATACACCTGTGTCATGGGACAGGCAAGACCGATAGGTGCCGTTGTTGCTGCTGCTGTTGTTGTTGTGGTCTTCAGTTCGTAGTCTGGTTTGATGCAATTCTCCAAGTCACCATGTCCTGTGCAAGCCTCTTCATCCAAGAATATGAATGACAACCTACATTGTTTTGAATCTACTTACTGTATTCATCCCTCGATCTCCCTCAATGATTTTTATCCCCCACACACTTCCTTCTAATGCTAAGTTGATGATTCCTTGATGTCTCAGAATGTGTCCCACCAATCTATCCCTTCTGTTAGTCAGGATATGCCAAAAACTCCTACTCTTTCCAATTCTGATGAGCACATCCTCATTAGTTACGTGATCTACCCATCTAATCTTCATCATTCATCTGCAGCTCCACATTTCGAAGGCTTCTATCATCTTTTTGTCTGAACTTGTTATCATCCACATTTCACTCTCATACAACTCTACAATCCAGACAAATGCTTTAAAAAAGGACTTCCTAACATTTAAACTAATATTGGATGTCAACAAATTTTGCTTATTCAGAAATGCTTTCCTTCCCATAGCCAGTCTGTATTTTATATGTTCTTTACTTCAGCCAAATAAAAAAGCTCATTTACTTCTTTCATCATTTCATTACCTAATCTAATACCTTCAGCATCACCTGCTTTCTGACACTACATTCCATTTTCCTTGTTTATTATGTCATCAGCAAACTGCAAGGTTTTTATTTCCTCTCCCTGGACTTTAATTGCCTCTCCAAATCTCTCCTTGCATTCCTTCACAGCTTGCCCAATGACAGATTGAACCACGTTGGAGAGAGGCTACAGCCCAACCACTGCAACCCTTTGACTCCAATAATTGCTGTCTGTTTTTTTTTTTTTTACAAGTTGAATATAACTCTTTGATCCCTATATTTTACCCCTGCTAACTTCAGAATTTGAAAGAGTGTATTCCAGTCAATGTTGTCAAAAGCTTTCTTCAAAGCTAAAAATGCTAAAAATATAGGTTTTCCTTTCCTTAACCTATCATCTAAGAAAAGTCATAATATTGATAATAATTAATGATGGATATTCTCCTCAGAAATGATAAATTATTTTTCAAAGGAGATAGATTGGCTGGCCAGTACATACCTTTTCGCTGTACCGCCGATACTGACACAAGGGAAGAAAAAAGAAAAAGGACAGAAAAGAACAAGCTTTCGGAGCACAGTTCCTTCTTCAGGTGGGAGAGAAGAGAAGAAAAAAGGATGGGAACGGAAGGGGGAGATAATTCATAACCTAAGTCATGAGGATGGTGTTTAAGGAGTGAATGTTAGCTGTTACAATGCCAGCTCAATCAATCATCCGGAATGTTGCCTTCGTAACTACTGAAAATGCTGCTGCCCCTCTTCAGGAACCACTTGTTTGTCTAGCTCTCCACAAAATACTCCTCCACTGTGGTTGTACCTATAGTATGGCTATCTATATCATTGAGGCATGCAAGCCACCCCACCGTGGCAATGTCTGAGGATGCCAATAGGTGCCACATCCCTGAAAAGATGGCCCCTGCCATTGGCAGGGTTTCAATTGGTGGATGTTAGTAACAGGATGTCCATCTAACAAATTCTTGTCCATGTCCATCAAGAAGTCAGGAGACTTTGATAGTGTTTTTCCATCTCCGTTTCCCAGTCACTAAATAGAAGGTGAGGGACAGTAGGCGTCAGATCATCCATTGTTGTTGAGGCATCATCCGGCTGCCATAGTTCTCAGGGAACCATTTTTGATCCAGTTGCTGCTGGCTACTGGTCCTCAGTTCGACCTGTGGCAGAGTTATCATCACCTTCCTGCAATGTATCACTATCTTGTGAGTCTTTTTCTGTGGTCAATCTTCTCTTCTTTCATCATTTGGCAACCACTGATTACTGGAGTGCACCTCTGCTTCCACCAGATCCCCACGAGCTCAAGGTACCTACTTCATCTCTGAGCTGGACTCAACAACAACAAGGACCTGTAGCAGGGATAAATGTGGTCGCTGCAACCAATCATGTCAACTGTTCTGCTGTAGACTGCATCACCGGGAGCTTAGGAGTTAAGCCCCCAGGAATCGAAATGGGCTCGCAATGATGTCTTCTGCATTCATCACATTTGTTGCTGTTTCAATGTAGTTAAGAGGCAGGATCATCGGTTGCGATGTAGTTGGCGAGTTCACACATGGCAGCTGAATAAGTGTCTCAGCAAGCATGCAGATTGTACATGTTCTTCCAGTGCGTATCTTGAACAACTTGGGTGCAGTTGACCATTATAAACAATGATCATTCAGCAACCAACATTGATCCCATATGATGCTAAGTGCATTACACACCTGACAAACACCATTCAGCATGGGGTACGTCTCAAACATATTCCAATTTTCTTCCACATGACTTAACATTTCCTGTAAGGTTGCAGTGTTTTTATGCTTCTTCAAAAGGTAGATCGAATACCCATATGGTCCTAACACCAAGTCCAATATGGTTAACATTTACGGTACCCACTTGGCCATTCAAATGTTGGAAGTGGTATCCATTGGCAGAACTGTGAGCACACCTTTCACACACCACCTCATCAATCAATTTTAAGTACACAAAGTGCTAGTGATCATTGAAAGGTGTTTTCTGATGAGTTCTTGTGGGTCTAAGTGCACTATTTTCTATTGTATTTGCCTTATGTTGTTTCTGCTGTACTAGAAACATAAATTATGCTGTGGCCTTTTGTTACAAAACAACCATCATTGGTCAAGGGATCTACTTTCACATCATTAATGACACTCATGCGAATAAACAAATGAGTTGTTTACAAACCATGCTGGGGAGGACGAGGTGTCCATGTGCACATTGCACAAAACAAAGGAGGGACATGTCAACTAGTACCCCCTATCGTGCAAAGCGTACTATTGTGGCCTGGCTGGCATGAGTCATCACCGCATGACTGCACTTGCTGGTCCACAACATCCCTGACACCCTAGGGGCAGGGGAAGAAATCCAAAACTGTAGTGGAGAATGCAGGATGCTGGGAAGGCTCCACTTCCATTCAGTCTTCCAGCAACTCTACCATCTCTCGAGCCAGAACCTCCTTGCACAGCCCCTCCCCTTCCCCAGTGATGTCCCATTGCTCCCACCACTGTTGACAGTTGCCAATCTTACATCTTCCTATCTGGAGGCACCTCCAGAGAAAACCCTAGGTCCATGATGGCTGGCAGCAAGACATCCATCCCCCACTGATAACCGGTGAGGCCACTAAGAGGAACAGGCCACCGGGGCTGTGGCATGTAAGTGGGCAATGGCCGCTGACAGTGGGGAGACCTCCCTTCACCAGCTGTCTGATGACTGCAAAACTGAAACATGTAAAGAACCCATCCCAGGCAGCACCTCAGGGAGAGGAGTGGACGATGCGAAAGAGGGGGCAGGGGTTGCAAGCAAGGGAGTAGATTGTGGACCCATAGCTGGTTGTGGTGGTGGGTGAGGATATCAGTAGCAGAATGGACCTCACAGAGGTGGTGACCGCGCTCATGAAGGACCATGGCCGGAACCCACCACGGATGGCAGCTGTAGCGCTGGGCCCAGACAGCTGAACCTGGGGTAAGGTGAGTAGAAGAAGAAATAGGAGGGGACATGGGAGATCTTAGATGCAATAGGGACAACAGTGTGCAATGAGGGCAGCCTGAAGCTGCTCCGTGGGACTATGTGGCCTGTCCGGGGTGGACTGATACGACAAAAGGAAAGAAGGAGTGCATTCTCTACCAAAAGATGTGGCATGTATGTATGCATTTGTGCCTTGAAAGTGCGTACCAATCTCTCTGTCACCCCATTACACTGTGGAGAAAAGGGTGGGATTATGATGCAGTAGATCCCATGGGTATAACAGTCCCAAAAATGTTGTGAAGTGAATTAGGATCCATTATCAATCACCAATGCAACTGGGAGCCCGTCAATAGAAAAGATCTTGAACAGGGACTGGGTAATGACGTCCGCAGATGTGGAGGCCAGGTACAGACCAAAAGGCAATAGCTGTCCAAGAAGGGCCCCACAAAATTGACATGGAGTCACTTCCATGGGGCAGACGGAGCAGGCCATGGAGAGAGAGAGAGAGAGAGAGAAGAGTGAGAAGCTACTTGTTGAGAAGCACAAGAAGAGCATTCTGCTATTAGACAAGCTATATCCCCCTTCAATGCCAAGCCAATACACATGCTGACAGGCAAGCATCTTAGCACAGGACATGCACAAATAGTACTGATGTAAAAATCTGGTGGCACAATGAGGCCAGAACTACCACTCAGTGTGAGCCATCTTCCTTGGACAGAAGTAGAATACCCTCATAGGTGCTAAAGCTAAGGCAAACTGCAAATTTATTGTGGAGTGGGTCAAAGGTCCATCCCAGAATGCTCAGATCAGCCCTGCTGCACCCAGAGGAGGATGACTCAGAGAACAGGCTCAGCAGTAGTGGCCTCCTCTACCTGCAGGCTAGTGATAGGAAAACCTGCAACCATCTGCACGGCTGACATGTCCACCATAAAACACAAAAGTTCTTCCACATCAAAGATGGGCGGTGTCCACCAGGAGGCGAGTGCGCACATTGGCTTGACAAGTCGTCGACCGATACTGTATCTCATAATGAAAATGTGAAATGTATAAGGTCCAGTGTTGGAGACAATGAGCCACATTGTCGGGAAGCCCCACCGCCTGTTGAAACAAAGACACTAGTGGTCCATATAATAGAGTGAACTTAGACCTGTAGAGATAAACATAAAACGTCTTGGGAGCAAAACAGATCGCTGTGGGCTCTTTTTCCAGCTGGAAATATCGGCATTGAGCCTCCATAAGTGTCTTAAATGCAAACAATGAAGGTCACTCAGGTCCATCTGTAAAACGAAGTACAAGTATCGCTCCCACACCATACTGGGAGACGACCGGTGTCATACTGGAGGTGTCCACTGACACCAAGAGCGTAACACTCAAGGTGTATGAGGCAAGGTAAGGTACCACAAGAATTGTTCCTTTAAGTGATTGAGAAGCTCACTTGTAAGCAGGAGCCCAACAGAAAGGGATACCTCTATGAAACAACTGATGCAGGAGTTGTGTCACTGTGGACACCTTTGGGAGAAAGTGGTGATAATAGGCGACCTTGCCTAGGAACACCTGAAGTTCCTGAATGATGTAAGGATGGGGAAGGTTCACAACTGCACATACATGATCAGCCATGGGGCACATCCCTGGACGATGAAACCTCATAGCCCAACTATTCAGTAGAATGAAACTTTCACTCTGCAGTGGAGTGTGTGCTGATATTAAACTTCCTGCAGATTAAAATTGTGTGCCAGAATCAGAACTCGAACCTTTGCCTTTCGCGGGCAAGTGCTCTACTGACTGAGCTATCCCGACACGACTCACGATGCCGCCCCGCAACTCTACTTCCACCAGTACCTCGGCTCCTACTTCCCAAACTTCACAGAAGCTCTCCTGTGAAACATGCAAGACTCGGTACATATCATTAGTCCACGGCACGGGGCGCAAACCAGAAGTATTGGGGCCGGCAAACGTGTCAGTCAAAGGAGATAGAATCTCGGCAGCCGCAGGCAGATGTTTGCGGTAATAGTTTATAGTGCCAATGAAACAGCACAGTTCCTTGTACATGACGGGCCGTGGCATGTCAATGATGGGTGATATTTCGTCAGAGGGCGGTGAAAGACCGTCCGCAGAAACAATGTAGCTCAAAAAGGTGACAGACCGTTGGTGGAGTTGGGATTTGCTATCATTAAGTTCAATGCCAGCTGTGGCAAGAGCGTCAGTGACCAACTTCACATGGTGAATGCTCTGTTGCATTGTGTTTGCATAAACTAAAAGTCATCTAAATAAACAAACACAAATGGTAGTTGCCGTAAGGTTTGGTTAATAAAACACTGCCATGTCTGGGATGCATTTTTTAGCCCAAATGGCAGGTATTTGTAGTGATATAAACCAAAGGGAGTGATAATTGCAGTCTTTTCCATGTCTCCAGAGGCCATGGGGATCTCTTGGAAAGCATGTTTGCAATTGATCACTGAAAAATACTTTGCGCCTGCCAAATTATGGTTAAAGTCTGTAACGTGTGAGACGGGGTACTTATCAATAATGGTCCTGGCATTTAATTTAGTATAGTCCCTGACCATACGCCACGTATTATGCTTCTTCAAAACAAAATGTATGGAACTAGCCCAGCAACTGGAGGAATCTTCAATAATTCCTCGTTTCTGTAAACCGTCTAACTGCTGTTTGCACACTTGCATAAGTTCTGGTTTAAGCCTACAGGCGCGTGCAGCAATAGGCGGGCCATCCGTAAGCAAAAGCTGATGACATGTTCCATCTTTTACTACAGACACGCGGAGCGTGGTGTGAGAGTCAGGTGTTCCAGTGGGTGGCGTGTGAAACTGTGGCACTGCGTGAGCTGATTTACATGATTGCCAACTGTCTGCTGGCTGAGCGGCAAGCAGGATGCATGCGAGCTGTGCGCGGAGTAGTTGGTACACTGGTTTCTCATACATGAGAGCACCGCTAAGGAAGCTGAAGGCGCTACAAGTGTGTGACAGTCAGCTGATGACTCAAGGCAATGTTTATCAATGAACTGAGTGTCGACACAAACACAAGATTTATGGGGTACACAAGGAGTGCTATTTACAGTGTTTCTAAAGTCACAATGAGCACGCGGAGCGTTACTAGGCAGCGCTGAAATGTCACACGACCTAACTGAGGGGGGATTACAGTTTACATTTTCACGTACCTGTTCTGGGCTCTGTGAGGGATCGCTCTGCAGCTTGGTAATGTATTGGCGAGCTGTAGCAAGCTCGGCTTCCAGTTTGGACAGCTGCGCACGGCGTTCCATATTATCCGTGCATAAATTTTCAGCAGCATTGCACTCGGACAATAGGTTACTGCTCCAGGTACACAACTCGGCAGCAAGATTGTTATTCTTAGTAATCAAACGCACCACTGAATCCGCAGACACTTGTTCACTACACTTAACAAAAGGAATGTGAATGTCTAACTTAGGGTAGTATACTGTGTACCGGGTAAGGTCCAGGGTGACATGATAGTGCCGCAGGAAATCAATGCCGAAGATTGGTGTGCCGACAGGAGCAACCAGGAAGATTCATTCTAAGATGACATGTTTCGTAAACTGCAACGTCAGTGAAGTATGGTCAGTGGACTGAAGGCGGGTGTCATTAACAGCCTAAAGTGTAGTCTTCCTAGGGTGGACAATGCCCATAGCTAGCTCGGAGGGGAGCAAGGAGACATCTGCGCCGGTGTCCACCAGGAACTTAGTTTTGCTCTGATGTTCGTATAGGTAGATGCGGCCCGCAGTGGCTGACGACAACATGGGGTGAAGTGTCGGATGTGTGTGGCGCTCACAGAATGTGTCGCAGGAGATGGCGCTGCTGTCTACCTGCGATTGGTGTTTGGGTAGGCACACAGATGTGTGCACTTTACTGCCCTCTCACTGAAGTGAGAGTGGTAGAAGCAGAATCGTTGTCTTGCGGAATCTCCATGTGACATACTGACCGGCGGCGCTGAGATGCGTGGGCCAGAATCTGCAGTGTCGGATGAGCAGTCATCCTGCACAGGAGGAGGTAGAGCGGCAAGCTTGACTGCTGTATGCGTGTTGTTCTGTGGCCGATTCCGGCGGTTCCTTGAACGTCCAGCGTCACTGTCATGGAGTCGCTCGCGATCGTTCGATGTAGGATTTGACTGCTGCCCAGTTCTGCACTCAAGTTGCTTGGCGTGGAGTTCACGCTGGTGAGCTGAGTATGCATAATCAGCAGTGTGGATACATTCCCTGGCAGTCCTATCTTCGTGCGCAGCAATTGCCGTTTGGACAAGAAGGGGTAGTTCCTCTAACCAGATTACCAAGAGGGTGCTGGCAGACATGTTATGCTCCTCGACAAGTTGTCTGAGACATAGGCACAGCTGTGAGGGGGACTTGTCACCGAGCCGTTCGTCGTAAATGAGCTGCTGAACATTTTATTTAGTAGACTTGGTGACACAATCCAATAACATCTGCTTGGCGGTGGCATACTTGTTCGTGGAGGGAGGAAATTTCACTAAATCATAAATTAAGTCAACATGGGAGTGCAAGTTGTCCATTAAACAGATATATTGAGCGTGGTCACGAGGTTGAAATGCAGGAAAGTCTGTTCTATAAGTGCAAACCAGAACTCCGGATGCTCAAAAGAGAAAGCAGGCAGTTTAGGTAGACTTAAAGTAGAGGTCGAAGGCGGGAGCATGTTTGCCCGATGCACCACGAGATAGCGAGGCGCATCGGCACTAGGTACAACAGCTTGCGATCTGTTGAGAGGTGAGCCAGTCAGAACTACTTGTTGCCGCGGAGGCGCAGCCAGCCATTGCACAAACAACCAAGGAGCCTCAAAGTTATTGTCACTAGTATTGGCAGGAATGGCACCACCAGTAGAACAACTAACATTAGGAATTACGGACGCAGATTTCTGGGCAACACGGACAGATTCAGGTTGCAACTCGCGCGGAGGTTGCACGGGAAACAAAGGCTGCGCCGAGGGATACCAACAAGTAGGCGTGGGCACATTTGAAGCGATCAACCCTCCAAAGTTCAAACTGTTGGCACTCATATTATGCAAATCTTGATCAACAGTAATTACACAATGAGGAGCAGCACTTTGGGGATAGAGTTGTCCATGATGCGAAGCGAATTGCGGGCTCCCGTAGCCTGAATCCAACAGTGGTTGTGCTGATCCCACGTGGAACGGATGCCGCTGCACTGTCATGGATTGTACATGCTGCTGGCCATAGATTTCAGGCGATGTCAGCGGATCTCGCAGAGCAGGCATTGAGGTGGCTCAAAAGGGACGATGCTGTGGTGGTGTGGTCGGCGGAGTTCCAGAAGCGGTTGGTATCCAAGCCATTGTGTCGAACAAGGAAGCACGAAACAAACCAGCGCAGAAGGCACTACTGAACGATACGCACACCTTAAAAGAAACTGTGGGGTCGCCAGTGAGGGGTTTAGTAATTCTCAGCCAGTTAAGGCTAATAATAAATACCTCCGAAAGCTGAAATCAATATTTATTGGACAGCACAACATTTACAGATGCCAGCCATACTCCAACTGAGGAAGTAGCGGGTGGCTACAAAGAACCTAGTAATAAGTTACACAGATATGTCACTTTAGGCGTATGACTATCAATGCCACACTTACATAATAATAGCAGGGGATTTAAATATAGATATGCTGAGAGAAAATGTTTACACGAGAAGTTTTCATGACATAATGAGGACGTATAACCTCCAATTGCAGGTAAAAGAGCCAACAAGATGTACAGACACATCAAGCACAATAATAGACCATATTCTGACAAATATACCTGCAGGTATACAAAAAGTTCAGGTTAAACAGACTGTTATTGCAGATCATTTATTGCAAATAATTGAACTGACTGATGATAGAAAAGGTGAAGCCAAATTAGTGGCTGAATGTAGACAAACCAAAACTAGAAATCTAAATAGGCTAGAAACTTTACTAAAAACAGAAAAGTGGGATGATGTATATACAGAAGAAAATGTAGGAAAAAGATGGAAAATTTTCTGTGAAACATTAAGACACCACATAGATGTGGCTTGTCCCAATGTATGCACAACTATTAGGAGTAAACCAAAGAAAAAAATGGATCACCATGGAAATTAAAAAAGCAAGAGAGGAACTGATAAAGCTCTACAAATTTTACCAGAAAGATAAACAACAGGACAGCCATGAGGCCTACAAATACAAGAAGAAAGAATACAATAGGATGATAAGGAAAGCAAAGGCTAGTCACCAAAAATCTGCAATACAAACCTCTGCAAACATTTCTAAAACAGTCTGGAACTATATAAATGAAAACAGAAAACAGTCACATGTCTTAAAAGATACAAATATAATATTGAAAAGGGAAGGGGGAAGGAGTCAGATCCACAAAAAGTGTGTAACATTCTAAACCAGCACTATATAGGTTTAGTGGAGAATCTTCTAAAACAAAACAAAACAGTAGCAGAGAGAATGAAAAGTCCCAAAATAGTGGCTGAAAGTTTATACCAACTCCCTACAAGTGAACTGGAAGTATCAAAAATAATTGGTATGCTGAGAAATAAAAACACAGAAGACCTAGATGGCATATCAGCAAAAATACTAAACACTGTGCCAAACAACTAGTAACACTTCTGACATTCCTGATAAATTCAGTGATGAAGGAAGGAGTATTCCCAGCCTGTTTAAAAATATGCAAAGTAGTACCAGTTTTTAAAGGAGCAGATAATGAAGATCCTGGAAACTACAGACCCATAACAATCACACCTCTACTGTCTAAAATAGTAGAAACAGTGATTAAAGAAAGAATGATAAATTTAACAGAGAAACAAAACATCCTAAATGATGCACAGCATGGATTCAGAAAGGGGAGATCCACCAAGACTGCAGTAGTAAATTTCATAAGTCACATAACCGAAGCCCTGTATTACCAAAGGAAAGTTTCTAGTGTGTACTTAGATCTTTCCAAAGCTTTCGATTGTGTTTGTCACAAAATTCTTCTACACAAACTAGACTGGTATGGCATAAGAGGGAAAACTGCTGATATTATAAAAACATTTGTGAAAAACAGGAAAAAAGTATAGTCTGAATTTCTGCAGGTGAAAATATGGTGCAGCTCAAGGTTCGGTATTAAGACCTCTCCTCTTCATATTGTATGTACATGACATGCCCATTTCAGTTAATGAAAAAGTAATTATGTATGCTGATGACACAACCTTACTAGTATGTAGTGATTCAGTGGAGGATATAGAAAAGAAAGCCAGTGTTCTCATGCAAACAGCAGAAAGATATTTTAGAGAAAGTAATCTGCTCATAAATACAAAGAAAACAAAATGTACAAATTTTGAAACAGCCAGAGAAAACAGCTCTTAAAATTTTATTCTAAATGTTGGGGGTACAGCTTTGGATGAAGTGAACTCAAATAGGTTTCTAGGAATAGAGGTGGACAAATATCTGACTTGGGAAAACCATATTAATAAAATCTGCTCAAAAATTAGCACTAATATAATTTTAATTAAAAAAAAATGTCTTGTACGGTGGACACAGAGACTTTACGAATAATGTACTTATCTACCCACACATATTATATGGTATACCAGTATGGGAAGCAGCCACTGATGTACATATTCAGAGAATTTTAAAACTACAAAAGAAAGCGATCAGATGCATTCCGAAATTAACACCACGTGATTCATGTAAAAATAAATTCAAAAAATACTGACAGTACCAAGTGTGTACATATATGAGACTATATGCCTACTTTTTCAAGTAAAAAACTGCAAAAGGAACAAAGACATCCAAGACCACAATACAAGAATTAGGGACAATTATCATATCACTAGAAAAAGGCTAAAACTGACAGATAGAAACCCTGTAAAAGCTGGATGCCTATTATATAACAGACTGCCTATTAGTATAAAAAACATCAAGGAACTAAGTACCTTCAAAAGAAAACTGAAGGAACACCTCATCAATGGATGATGGTATAATATAAATGAATTCTTAACAGAAAGTTGAATTCAAAACAAGTAACAGAGCACAACACTTACAAATTATGAAAACGACAGAAAAAGTAACATAGATTGTGTGTGATCTATTAAAATTTTGTAAAATTATTACTGAAATCGTATGAAATTATATATAAATGTTAAACTTCTAAGAATTTCACTTGCTGTACATAAAATTGAAAACACTGATATGTTTATGATGTGTTAAATGTCTAATATTGTAAAATATGATCTACAGACAATAAATTATTATTATTATTATTATTATATATCACTGTATTTGATGAGTAGTGTGTCTGGTTTATTGTGTTTGAGAGTTTGTGTTAAACTCTTGCATCACCATGGCAGATGATATGATTGAATGGTTGGCCTTGAATGAGGTTATATTGCATGGTGACATTATTGAATATTGTACCCTTGGTTTAATAGCAGAGAAGTTTTGTTAAAAATGTGTTATTAGGCCCACTTTTTGCAATACAACATGATACACTTATGTTCACTGATCCATGTATCGATCCATATGATGTAACTGAATGACACTAATCATATGAAATATTGATCATTTACAGTAGCAACTTCTGTTTTATTAAGAATGTGTCATTATTTTTTACAATACAACCTGATTCATTTATATTCTACGTGTTTTAATTTATAGACACTAATGCTTGGAAACATTGATAATTGACATATAATTTGCAAATGAGAGTTCTCTTTTATTAAGAACATGTTATTACTTTTTACATTACAAATGGATCCATTACTTTCACACATTCACTTACTCAGCCCCATGATTTACTTAAAAAATACTAATTGCTTGAAACACCGATAATTTGAAGTTAAAACCGCTGCATAGTGAAAATCACCTTTTTCATTGGCACATGGCTGTCTTACTTGGTGCATATAAGGAACAACTGCTTTGCCCCAACATTCCATACAACTGCTGCCAACATCACTGCACCATGACACATAAGTACAGTGCACTTCTAGCTGTGTGCCCAACTTTTATCAGATAAAGTTTTAGTTGACTTTAGTCATATATTCAGGGATTTATGTTACATGAAATGTTAGTGAGCCTCTTTATGGTGAGTTGTTATTTATCCTCCATTACTGACGAATCTCAAATAGGTTAGAACAACACTTTTGGATTATCAAGAGATAAACTGCAATACAGATAAAAATTTGAATGGAGCAATAAAATTTTAGAGCAAATACTGAGGGATTCTGGTGTGTACAATCAAGAGGAATGCAAATTCATTAGATTCAACAGTTTCATGATGTAGAAAAGAACCATGAATTGTTACACAAATTTAGAAAGTGTGAATTTGATAGAGTTGAGTTTCTGAAGCTCATTCTAGAATCGAACATTTACAATGACACAGAGATTTCACCGAATTAATAGGTGAACTGAAAGATGATCCACACTTGGAGAAAAGACTAGTGGGATTAATAGACAAGAAAGTAAGGGAGCAAGTACAAGCCCCTCAGCCTATGAAGTATGAGACGCAAAAGCAGTTAGAAAAGTTGTGGAATGAACTTGAGGTCACAAAACAAGATTTAAAAAACAAGAGACATGTACAAATTTGACATAGAAGTGCATTTGCCTGCATTGTAGGCTTCACATGGTAAATGCAAAAAGAAGAGAGGAGATCTAGATATTAGATGGAGTTTGGCAAAGTTTTACGACAAGGGAATGTTTAAGGAATTATCAAGTGAGTGTGATAAGTTGAACAGGTACTACAACTGCCTAGAAGAATGAATGAAGCTGGTAGTAGAAATTGTGCTGCATGCATTTTGGAATAGATGTTGGCTGGGTGCTGCAGGTAACATTTTAAAAACAGTGTTTGGTCTGGCAGGTAAGGGTGAAATCCTGTACATGAAGAGGTGGGAAGAAAGCTGGCAGAAGGAAGTAAATACATGGAGGAGTGACGTGCTACACAGACAATCTGGAGAGTGAAATGCTCAACAATGGTCACTTGTTATTGTAAATTACAGCGTAACTATGCCAGGGTGTTTGAGTTGTTTATTTGCACATCCTAATTACGGTACTTTTATTATGGCTACGCAACAGTTGCATTGCAGAATAATTTACTAGGTATTCCAAGTTATCCTGAATGTTAGGCAGAATATTCATTTTGTTTAAATTATCAGTATTTAAATAAATGAATCTTAATTTCATCCATGTTATTTAAAAATCAGGATTCTGTTTGAAATAGAAAGAGTTGGACCAGTCATTATAGACATTGTTAAAATAAAGCTAATAATCAACTATTAACAATGTAATAACTGTAAATTGAAGAAAATGCTGTCTTTTAGCACATCATACTGTTACACACACACAAAAAAAATTTCTTAGTTATTCAAAAACATACATAAAATGGTCTTTTTGTAGCTAATTTTACTTAAATACAGCAATTCCACAAAAAATTGAAATAATATTAATTATAATGTAATTCCTTTGAATATGCATTGATTAAAAATTTACCACATTTTAACAGCATGTAAATATACAGGGTGCAGCAAAATTGTGTCACAGAATTTCAACATTGGATAGCTGATGCCAGTAGGAACCAAAATAACTACTGTTGTTTCAGTCGAAAACATTTCAGTTTTAAACTACAAAAATTTGGCACCACATGCTCCTATTGGCCATGAGATTGCCCTGATGCTGGATGCTCTGGACAACACATGGCCATGAATGCATTGCTTGCCAGATATCGCGATGTGGCACATGTGTGCATCATGTTGGGGAAGTAACTGGATGAGGGATGTTTGTTTGTGTCAACCAACAACCATAGCTCTGCTGGTCCACCGCTGAAAGGCAACAGGGCAATCTCACAACAAATTGGAGTACATGGCACCAAGTTTCCATAGTTTAAAATGGTGCATGTTTGACATACACAACATTAATTCTTATGGTTCCTACTGATATCAGCTAACCAGGTTTAAAATTTCATGACAAGTTTTCTTCACCCTGTATATGTCTATTAATTTTGTGAATGAACTTATGCACTGATGTATAAATTAATTGTAATTATGTAAAATGAATAATTTGTAAGAATCCACCATTGTAGGCTTTGTAACTAAGTCGTATATAGTTGTGCAAAGGAGAGAGGAGTTTTGTTTACTTAATTTACTTTATTGTCAGTTGATTAGTTAGTTCATTCAGTTCACTATCATTGTAGTTCTGTGTGCCTCATACAAAATTAACCATCAGAAGATTAATTTATTTGAAACAATTGCAATTACAGGAACCGCACTGCGACAGCAGCACACCTGCCTACAGGTATCATTATATATTATTTCCGGTCAGTTCTGTTTTGTGGGTATGCCATATCTCCCACATTTCTTATCCAAAATTAGTGATGGAGGGATCATATTCAAGTTTTCATTCTCTGCTAATGATGAAAAATACTCAGATAGTTAAAAGTTAAGGTTTTCACAAAATAAATAAATAAATAAAAATAAATAAATAGAAAAATAAAATTAAATAAACAAATAAATAAATTATACCGTTCATACTATCTAAGTTGATATCAGGTAAACCATTGTAAATGGGACATGTATTTACAGTTGCTTCCGTCAGCCACCATGTGGAGTATCAACTTAGTTTGCACGACTGATATAAAAGCAATGGAGAAGTTGCCATCTATTGAAAATCTGTTTAACTAACACGAATGACAGCTCTTGCAGTTGTTTGGACTCTTTATGCAAGCCAAAGACCCTCTTTGATGCAAGCATAGTTTATCACATGATTTTGGCTACACGCCTATGTCATGGCGAAAAATACACAAATAATTTAATTTAGCCCAACAGCTCTTGCAGTTGTTTAGATTCTTTATGAAAGCATAGCTTATCATGAGATTTCTGTTTCATATGTTGATGCACAACTGCTGTCGGAATTATTCACTTTGTTCAAGTAAGCTTAGTGTATTGCATCTTAATGGTCATCATCACAGCTAAGTAGTGCCTTCTATTATAACTCATAATAATTCAACTTTTAATTTCCAGCTACTTTACAGTGTGTGAAATATAATTATTATCTTTTATACATATGTAATTACATCTGTCTTTTCTCCATTACTATCTTTGTGACTGATCAGGATAGAGTGCGAATTATTCGCATGGGTCAACTAGTCATATAAATATTCTGAACAATGTTGTAACAATTTCCATTTTTAAGTTATATTAGTTCCATAATCAATTATTATAAAAACAAAATAGGACCATTTTAAGTGGAGATGATGAGCTGGGATGAACTGTCTGCAGATATGATTTTAATATGACTCTAAAGTTTCAGATGACCATGAAAATAGTCACTGATGAATGATGGACACAACATATAAACAATTTTTAAAAAACTCGGTGGACAGACCTGGCTGTGTCATCATGTGGACCCTTCTGTGAGATAAGTACTTTTTTTATTCTTTCCTTTCATCTGTACAAGCATGAGTTTCAGTGTACTATCATGTGAAATTGTGAGCATCAATTTGTTTAGTGTTCTATTTTGTAATATTGTTAAATTCAATCATGATTAAAGAAGAGGTATTTGACAAGAAAAGCATGGCACAGAACTGTGAAATGAGATAACAAATTCTGAGGAGAAAATAAGTTGTGATGGTTTGCCAGTAGAAGCAAAGAATAATCCTATTGAAGATATGTTTAAACTACTGATTGAACAAATCATATAATCAAACAGTCAACTAAGAAGTGAACTAGGACAAAAAAATCATATCATGAAACAGTCAAATAAAAAGTGAACTAGGAGGATAAATCATATCATCAAACAGACAATTGAAGAGTGAATTAGTAAACTAGAAAATAAAATATAGGAATCTATAAAAACTCTTGATAAGAAAATTAGCAAAATTAACATCACTTGAGTAAAAATTTAATCAGTGAGCCACTGAGGTCACTGATCTAAAAACTACAATAGGATCAGGACAGACTCAGGTTAGTGCTTGTGCGGACAACTTAGAAACTATGGTCACTGATGTATAAACTAGGTTAACAAAAGAAATAACCAAGAATTCTGAGCAAGTACATGAGTTAGAAAGTGGATTTGAACTTGAAAGTTGGGCTCTCTTTATTTAAAAAAAAAAAAAAAAAAAAAAAAAAAAAAAAAAAAAATATATATATATATATATATATATATATATATATATATATATATATATATATATATATATATATATATATATATATATATATATATATATATAGGTTGAGATCAAAAGTCAAATTAGTAAATATCAGTCCCAAGTAAATGAACTGTATTGTAAAATCAATAATTTAAAGAAGAATGCAAGTGTTAGATTTATGTAGAAAATTTGTGCTGTTTCAAGAGACAGCAGCTACAAGAAGTTTTTTAAATATTTGTGGGATAATTTTGGGAAGTGGACCAAAAAATGTTTCCTTGGGGAAGTAAATTAGATCCCAGAGATTTTCTCCAATATTGTGCAGACAATTTTACTTTTGAAATGACTGGTACAATGAAAACAAAGATGGAAAAGCTTTATCAAGGGCAATTCAGAATTTTCTTCACACTTAAAGAACCTGGTAGCCACAAATGGGCTAAATCTCAATGTTGATCAGAATACAAGAATTACAGCAACCTCTGCAACAAGTATTGATAATATTGTAAGCAGTTACAATTATGAAGTAATAGATTTAGGAGTATCAGACCATAAAGCACTATTCATGACACTGCTGAAACAAAATTCCTCCTCCACAACAAGAAGATTTAGGAATTTCAGTCAGAAAAATGTGGATGTGGACTGTTGGCAAACACTCTTCCACAAATGTCAATTACAATAAGTTTCTAACTGAACTCCTAGCTATATTCAATGAATGCTTCCCTTTTGTAAAAGTGAGGATGAGGTCCCAAAAAAGTAGATCATGTGTAACAAAAGGAATTAGAGGAAACTGCATACGGAGGTAAAAGTAAATCGAAACCCTGAATTTCTGAAGTATGTAAGCACAAAGTAGTTGTTTAGCAAAGCGTATGGCAAATAACAATTTCAAAAAAATTCAAAAGCTGTTTATTCAGTTATAAGAAGCGATATTGGCAGTGAGTCAGAGAGAAAATGTCCCTCTAAAATAGTGATAAATGGTAGAACTGTTACAGACCCCAGTGCCATTTGTGAATCCTTTAATGAATTTTTCATAAACTGTAACAAAATTGGTGAGTGCTCACCACCAAAAACAAAGCCTAATGTGACAGACAGAAAGTGCCTAGGTTTTAATTTATCTTAACTTTCTGTCTCCAATGTCACAAGAACCATAGTATCCCTAAAAAATTCAAAATCTGTGGGGTGGAATGAGATCCCATCTCAAATAATAAAAAGAGTTCAGCACATTATTGCACATCAATCCTCCCTCATAATTAACCAATCTTTTGATGAGGGATGTTTCCCTGATCGATTAAAATATGCAGAAGTTCTGCCAGTACATAAAAAAAGCAAACAAGATGCATTGGGCGACTATAGGCCAATCTCACTGTTACCAGTTCTCTCAAAAATATTTGAAAGAGCTGCATGTGATCAGATCAAAAATTATAATTCCTCTAACATTATCTTATGCAATCAGTATGGTTTCAGAAAAGGCTGCAGCACAATCCATGCATTTAATGAATTGGTCAGGTTTGGAGGGTAATTGTGGTCAGTGAAAGTTTCAGTGAGACATTTGGCATATTGCACTAATTTAGTGGAGGAATTGGATGTTGAGGTAAAAGAGGAACATACTGCGATAAATAATATTGATGATGAGACAGGGAGCAATTGGAGAATCCTTGAGCAAAATGAAGTGCTCTTCACTTTAACATGACTCTAGAGAGCACTGCTTGTTCATATATAGAGGTCTCATCTAGAGGTAGCATCTGTTGAAATTTTATACTTGTGTTCATTAGCCTTTGCTAGAATGCATAGAGTTTGTTGGTGGAAGGCCAGGTCATGATTTTGGTGACTCCTGAACTCCATATTCAATGTTGGGTTGGTATGTGTCAGTCATGTTCAATTGTTTTTGCTTTTAACTTTGATCTCATACCAAAACTTATAGTGGATGTTCGGTTTCCATCAGCAGAATTGCTCTAAACAGCCATGTATGAATTACTCAAGCACTTTATGATTTTGTTGCTTTGAATAGTGTACCTTCGATTTTCACGCATGTTTTTTACTTTTAATCACAATTTTTCCTGCTCTTCTAATAATGATATTATTTTATAATAATGGAAAGTCCAGGTTGGAATTAATAATATAGTAGTAAGGACAGTTTGCAACTCACCACAAAGGCGTGGCGAGAGCTACAACAGGCTCATACAAAAGACACACACATACAACACTTTCAGCTATCGGCCATGGCCTTCTTCAGAAAATAGAACACTCACGCAATCACACAACACTCATACAACCATCACCTCCAGCTGCCGCACTTTGAATCATGATATTATTCGATACATGATATTATTTTATTGCTTACCAATGTATGTCTGTTGATTTTTTAAAAACTTATTGTTAATTCTTTCAAACATATTTTTAAAGTGCCAGATTAGTACTCTCCACACAAACATCTCTACGAGTTGCAGAAAGGTACATACAAAAGGTTATTGCTTTCTCAACTATAGGCCTATATGGCCTTGGTCACGCGTACTCACATGTACATGATCATGTCTCCAGCTGCTGTGGTCAGACTCACAATTTTAAAGACAATTACAATGATGTGAGGAATTTGGGAAATGGTATGCTACACTGTAAATTCGATGGTCACACTTCGTTGTGAGTGGAAGGGACTGCTGATATAATATGACTTGGGTGTCAGAACATAAGTGGCTTAGAGAACAAAAAATAAGAGAATTTAAGAAAGAGAATGGACACTGACTAAATTGTTGGAAAATAGTAACAAATGAGACAAGCACTGAGTTGGGTGTTGGAAAAAAGCTGTTAGGCAAAAACAAGCAGTGTAAAGTCCAGGAACGATTACAAAAATATTTTGAAAGGGAGTCTCACCACATGTGGCTGTAGACAGCTGTAATTTATGTGTAAGTGTATTTCAGAGAGTGTATGTGTTTCTATTCTAATGAATGCTGTATAAGTCAAAACTGAGAAAACAAGAAACTTTTATGTGTACCTTTCTGGGGTGGTGAGTAGCAATCTATCCCTTTCAAAATATTTTTGCAATTATCTTCCATAACTTCTGTTGTTTATTACAAGGCTTTCATTTTCTAAACTCTTGTAATGAGTTCTGCCATTAATCCCCACTAGTTTTTGTAGTTAGATAGATACATTTCTCTTACGAATATTGATGTATGAGATGTTTTTCCATAGCTAATACACTTAAGATTTTTAGTCACAATTAATGCTATTCCCATTCAAATACTTTAGTTCAGTTCCTGATACCCTTAATTCTGCAGTCAGGGATTGAGGTTCAGTTCCCTATTAGGTACCTTCCTCAGTTTGCTATTAAGTGAGTTTATATATGTTTTACTACTGGATAGAAACTACCTTATTAGAATGATTTATCTAGTTATTACGTAGCTATCCATTTAGGGTTTGGATCATAGGTCTACACAGTAAATTTTCCATTGTTATATTTTATTTACTTTGAAAATTATAACAAAAACTACACATAAACATCAATCTTAAAAACTGACAAGAAAATATCATTTGGGTATTTTTGTTGAACTCTTCTGAAATCTGTCAAAATCTGTAGGAAATAGTAAATGCTTAAACATGGTGATGAGGCAACAATGTGCTGTCTGTAGTACAAACAATTTATTTATTATACACAGCTAATAGTTTTCCATAAAATTTCACCAGGCATGGACAGAACTAATTTTCCCAGTATTTAGTCACAATTCTGTGCATTATAATCTCTGTACATTTTCAACTATACAGTCAGCTATATTGTTTGCTTTACTGAACAGTAACAGTGAAGAGTACTTTGGCCATATTTTGAAGTATTACATGCAAAACTGGATAAATCCATTATAAATATCTTCAAGCAGTTCCAGAGTATTCTCTTATAAATAGACATTTCTACTTAAGATGGAATGTAATATTCTATTAAATAGATTTGCGTCTTGCAGCAATCTTCAGGTGAAAAATCTCTTTGAGCATTTCTTCTCTGTCTGTTTAAGGTAAATTATCACATTACTAACTAACAGCTTTTTTTTTTTTTACATAAAAAATTACAATTATTCATACATTTCATCACTTTATTCTAGTTAATTAGCGACGCAACACAGCAGATATTATTAATTTAGGTACTGGACGACAAACAGGAGACTGTGCACAACTACAAATCCTTAAAAGTATACTAAATTTAGTTCTCAGTTTACAAGTTTTATCTTTACAGTTTTTACAGTCATTCCATTCTAAGGCAGGAAATTAAACAGGATTCCCTGTGAGGCTAAAACAGCTCTTCGTTGTTATTTATTATTTAATCTCTGTAGCATAAATGCATTTGAGAAGAAACAGCAGTAACTGTTTCAAGATCTTTTATATTTTTATTTTTTGTTTTTTAAGTTAATTATATTAACAGGTGTACCGCCTAAATATAGACTTGGAAAAAATTCAGAAAAAAATATTGTGTAAAAATGTCAGTCTCTTAGTGTCTTTTTTCATTAAACTAGTAATGACTTCACTGGCTATGCAGCCTCGCACTAGCAGCCGATGCTCCAGGTTTCGGTACGGCCCCTACTATCCTTACTCTAGTCACTAATCGATTGTCACTAAATTGTGGAGGTGGTGCGAGTACTTCCTCAGCAGTTGCACCATTGTTTCCATTTCCAATTCCACCAAGAAATTCTGGTGGTGGTGGAACTACGAGTTCTCCATCACCTTCTCCTTCCCCTTCAAGAGGAGGTGGAAGCTGTGCAAGAGAGACTGCATTTCTTGTTAACATACCACCACCTGTAATTACTACTCTCTGTCTGTTAACTGTGGGATTTTGCTGCTTAGTAGCAGCACTTTCACTTTGAGCACTACGGTCCTCTCCAGTAGAACTTCCGGAGCCTTCAGAAGATCGTCCGTCATCAAAACCACAAGGTGGCCCAACAGGAACATCCTGATCAGAACTTACACCACTCGAAGAGTTGTCACCATCTTCACCACCACCGCCACCGCTACCGCCACCATTATCACCACCGCCTTCATCTCCTCCTCCTCCACTACCGCCACTGTCACCTCCTCCACCACCAGAATTTGGGTTTAGCATCAGAAAATCATTAGGGTAACTTTTTGAACTCTTCAGCTGCGTACGAACCTTCTGGATCTCTTCGACACTGAAACTATGTGGTAATGTGCTCGAAGAGCTACTGCCACTGCTGGCATTACTATTACCACTGGTTTCTACTTTCACTGTTGCCTTCTCTTCTAAGTCCTTATCACTCTCATCATCAACTTCTGGTTCACTCTCACTGAGGCTGTAATCAGGCTCCGGAATCGGTGGGGGCCCGCTGCTACCACTGCTGCTGCCGCCACCGCTGCCAGCTGCCGCCGAGAGATTTGCTGCCGAAGAGCTTGTGGGTATTGTCTTTGTTTTGGATTTTCCTTTACTGATTTCCTTGCTGCTAGCTGTACTGTGACTGCGTGATGCTCGTATAGGTTGAGCATACGGATTTGCATTATTATTAGTAGTCGAGTAGGGATTTGTGTTATTAACAACTGTTTGAACTGTCGTCATCTGTGATGGTGGCTTAAAAGATGAAGCAGCAGATCTAAGGCTGTGAGACTTTCTCACCTGAAACAATAATTTAATCAATTGAGACTGTAGTAAGGGAACATTTATGTGTTATTAATGTACATAATATTTAACAAAGGAAAATCCAATAGGAGTGTCAATAAAGGAGAAAAGATTGTGTGTAAAGAAGTTCATGGAGCTGCTGACAGGCACAAAAAATAGGAAATTACATTCACACAACTTAAATTTTCAGTCATGACCTTTACCAGAAAAAGTTGTTTCTTTTTCTGATGAAGGCCATGGTCAAAAATTTAAGTTGCATGAATGTGACTGTCTGTCTGTTATCAGCTCAGCAAACCTCTTTAAGGTGAGTTTTTATCTTTCCTCCATTAATGTACATAATAGGCATAAATTTACCTGAGGTCGAGCAGAATGGGCAGGCAAACTGCGGGAACGGTATCCAACCGTCTTTACATCTTCAGGGGATGCATAAAGTTTGGCACTGTTAGCTGGCCTGAAGCTGGACATGATGCTACCTGAACCACTATCACTACTTGTGCCACTGCTGCTACGAGGTGTCACTGTATCAGGCTTCATATTACTGGATGACATATTAGCATATTCACTACCAACTGTTAGCACTGATGCTCCTGGCTTCTGAGTACCTCTTGAAATATCTACTTTTACCTGAAAGTATAAAGTTTAATTATTAGTATTGATTTTTTATCACATAGCAATGTTTAACATGATGAGTCAATAATTGTGAGCTTACATTCATACAAAAGAAAAATGATGTGAATGTTTTTTAATCAAATATTAATTGCAAATTTTTAATGTAACGTTTAAATTCAGCAATGTTGATGAGATTATAATTTTCTGGTACATAGCATTCACAAACATTTTTCAGATGTAGTGTGGTTCTCTATTCTTTTCCTTAACTCTGTTTGAATTGATAAAATCAGAAAACCATCTTGCAGACTGACATAATAACAGATTATGTATCTTTGAAGATAGCGACACTGATTGTGATAGGAATATGTATCGTCATCACCTAATGGTTTCCATGTAATGTGATTTTAATGTTTTGTTCAGAAATACCCCAAAGGCCATGAAACGAGGCATTACTACACTTGATGAGTGGAAATACCATTTTCTTTGATATCTCATTGGTTTAGAACATAGTTTACTTTGTTTTCTGAGGTGGTTGTACCTGACTGCTAAAGAGATGACAGCCAATAATATACATAAATGGTATATCACTGTGGTGCAACTGATATTATAATCTAATGTATCCAAAATCTTCCCTCAACCCCCAATAACCAGCTACAATAAAAGCACACTTCTTGTCACCCAATAACACACAGGACTGGAACAATTAAACCACATCCTCTGTCAAGGCTTTGACTTTATGTCAGCATGCCAGACATGACATACAGCTTTCCTAAGTTCCTCCCCACCACTCTTAAAGTGGTATTCTCTTACTTGCTCAACCTTCACAACATCCTAGTCCATTCATATTCCACCCCCAACCCAGACCCTGCCAGTCTTGATCCATCTGCCACTGGCGTCACCTGCAGAGCACAGTTACATAATCTAACTTATCAGTATTTTTCTTAGTCAATTTCTGAAATTTCATTTGTCTTCTCTTTTTATTTGGTATGTATGGTAAAATCAATAAAGTAGTTTGATAGAAATCAGTAGGGACTGTGCCTGTTGTGAATGGATTCCGGAACAATTGACTGCTGTTCATAGGATACCTCTGCTTCCTAGTGTGATGCTTCAGATCCCTGATGTCACTGTGTCTTCAGATTCCTACATTCTTGCCAGTTGAAAGTTGCTTGATGGTGACTGGTAAACTGTCCCAGAGTCACAAATCTCTGGGCAGAAAGCAAAACCTGGGACCAGATGTAAGGCTGTCCCCTTTACGCCCCAGCAACAGGTTTGAGCTTTTGCCCACTGACACCGTGAGCTAGCACGGGCTGCTTCACCTGTTGTGGCAGTGGCCTATCCTTTTGAGAAGACTAAACAGATTCAGAGGGAGGGTTTGCTTTGAATTGTGAACTTCAATGTTAGGTGGGTCATGGAGCTCCTTAGAGAAATAGCAGGGAGGCTAGGAAAGAATGCCAGTGTACTCTCCATTTACTTGCCAGAGACCTCATGAAAGATGTGGAGGAGTCTATGCTGGTAGCAATAGAGAGCACTAGGTGCAGCTGGATTCAGATTGTTGGTCATGTTGGCTCTAAGGTCATCCTTGGTTCCTTCAGGCAACTTGCAGATTTGGTGAAGACAGCTAGTCTCGCTCTTGGGGTAGAAGCAGAGCTAGTGATTTGTAGCATTGTTTCCAGAACTAATTGTGATCCTCTGGTTTGGAGCCAAGTGGAAACTTTCCTTTGCTGTGACTGACAGAAAAGAATTGTAACTGCAGTCATCAATGAAATCAGTAACCTATAATGAGGCAATTACTATATGTCAATTTTTTCGTGTAAGGTTGTACTATTGCTACACTGACATTATGTGCTGTCTGTTCAGATGTGGCGAGTCAATGCTTGACCAGTCAGCAGCAACAGTGGGTGCCAAACATGTAAAGATCACCATTGGAAGCAATGTTCCACCAGAATGGGTGCAGTGACACGTCCACACTATTGGTGGTGGGAGTCAGTAATGAGTGCCACATAATTGTTGGGTGCTGCATGTGTCAAGCTGCCCATTTAAACCAGTGCAAGTGCCACAGAAATATTATTCTCAGTGTCTCAAGTGGAAGTGAACAAAGTGATGGTTAAAATGTATTTTTTTCTAATTACTTGTTCATCATCAAATTGTTTTAAAGGTCACTAAAATCAAATAGGAAGAAAGTAGAAAAAGAAATAAAAGTCAATTCATTACCAAATTTCCTTCATATAGGTACTTAAAAACTTTGGACAGAATCATCCTAATCCATAAGATGATTTTGGACCCTATTTTTGTCTGTCTCAAATAAATATAGGTACACATGGACTTTATGTTTTCAGAATCTTTTATTTTTTTTTTTTACACATATGTCTCACCAAATCTGTAATGAATACTGCATCTAAGTAAGTTACAGAGAACATGACCTCAATACCATCTAAAATCACCAAGTCTCACAGTTCACCACTCTTCCTTTCCCTACCCTTTGACAGCTTGATGACTATTATTATTGTTATAGACAGATTTCACTTCAAATGCCATGTTTGGAAAACTTCATTTCACTTCCATCTACTGAAATCCTATTCACATGAAGAACATGAGCCATAGCTCAGATCTCATGTAAAAAATCTGCATACTCAGTTGTTCTCAGTAATACTGTTTAACAGAATCAAAGGTAGAAACAATACACCTTCTACATTAGACTGACAATGTTGCTCAGTGGAAAGTGTACAGCTGTTGAGGCAACGGAAAGTCACATTATGCAAAATAAGGGAGAGACAAACATCACTTACTGATTAATGTGTCAAGCACAGAAACATGCAAGCTTTTGAACATTACCTCTTTTTGTCACAGGAGTATACACATACGTACACTCAGAGCCACGGACACTTCAACATAAAATCCATGGCTAGACTCATAATGTGCAGCAGATAGTGAAGGACAAGAAACAGAAACTTTCCTAAGTCCCACAATACACATCGACACTGGAATGTGTTGGTGACAAGAGATATTTGTGGTGGGAGTAAACACTCAACACAAAGATTGCATTGTCTCCCAATAAGCCGATGGACAGATACATACTAAGGAGAACATTAGTAGAGCTTGTTTGTAACAGTTTGTTGCCTCACTCTGAAATGGCGCAAGAACATTATACTTGGGAAATAACTTAACTTACAGGGGGCCTGATGACTCAGTTACTGAATCATTGAGGAAATGTGAAGTGAAAAGGATCACCAGCAGTGGGGAAATGATCCAGGGCACATTCAGTCTTAGCGAACTGTGCTTAATATAAATGCTACCAACCAGTATAATAAATAACCAGTTGATCTCTGCCATCTAAACCGATCATACCAATCGTGTCTGATGCAAGTAACTTGGCATCAAACTTATGCTGTACCACACTGAGATGACCATGGACAAGTTGTTTTAAACCTTAAACTTCTTTCCTCTCTCTCCCCATTTTTCCCTCCATGAAGAAGTAATCATGAGATCCTGCTTGTGGGTTACAGTGGTCGCAGTCTACATCATCACTGATGTCTAACCTTGAAGACAACTA
Organism: Locusta migratoria; assembly: GCA_026315105.1. NCBI lineage: Eukaryota > Metazoa > Arthropoda > Insecta > Orthoptera > Acrididae > Locusta > Locusta migratoria. Next base: position 77,803,297 of record CM048746.1, on the reverse strand, counting down.
AAACTGCCACAGTGAAAGATGTATACCATAAAAGAGAATCTGACAACAGTGTTCCCATTCAGCACTGTAGGTATCAATTTGAGATACGACCAAACTTCCTAGTAGGGTTGGGGTCAACAGAGGGGCCATTGCAGTTAGTTACAGCCAGAGGATACTTGTAAAACTGAGAACAAAATGTGCATTATTCCTTCTGTTTCACTACATCCAGATATGCCTACAGTTTCCGACAACTCCATCCTGACATACAGCAACACTTCCACTTCGTGCTGCTATAATACTAAAGAATGTCCAATGTTTGAATTACTGAAAACTGTCAGGTCTCCTGACACTCACACTTCCATTTACCTGGAGAACAACTGCACAACAAGTTGAACACTTACCAATTGGCCTATTGGTGGAGGTGGTGGCGGGTGTGTGGGTGGTGGCAGCGGAGGCCTGCCTGTGACCAGACCACCTCCCAACATCATCAGAGCTGCAACATCTTCCTGGCTTCGGTGCCCCTTTGGAACTCGAGTATCCACAGGCACTGAACCATTTATCATTGCACTGTTTCTTGCAAGATCAGGAGTACTGTGGAAGTCTCTGTGCAAGTCCGAGCCACCATTGAAGAAACGTACTCTGGAACTTGTCTGTAATTAAAGAGGGTATAGTTATACAACACTCTGTGGCTGTGAGGCAGAAGGGGGTGGGCAACAAGAATGTTAACTTTTTCAAAACCTAGTAAAATTTTCTGAGCTGTTACACTTGTCTCTGGGCCATACTATAGTCATTTTTGTTCATCATGTCATATTCCATGAACAAAGATGCACTGTAACACAGAGTTTGTTTGGCTGCTTTAGTTAAATTTTAAAGTATTCATCATTAAAAATTGGTGCATGAAGTGATATACATTAAAAATTCTGGCCAAACTTTTCTTTGTATACGTGATGTGTGCATAATAACACAGGAAACTATATTTTCATAGAATTTGGGATTTTTCTGCAGAATAATACAGTATAAGGCAGGTGTGTGATGGCTTCAGTGTTAACATTTAGCACTCTCATAATATTTTATTTTATTTTGTACAAATGGAGGCTTTGTTAGTTAATTTGAGTACCCTTTCCTCTAGGCTAGTAACAGGTACTGTAACACTCTTGCAAGACTTTGAATATCTGAGAGATATAATGAACTTTATGGAACAGTATCCTTAAGATAATTTCATCTTTCAGCATGAAGATGACTTGCAAAACATTGAATTATTTTACAAGAATCATATTACATGGGGAAGAGTTTCTGGGATGTGGAAAGAAATAGAAGGCATACATGTTTTACAAATGAATACAATTCTTCAATATTGTGAAGGATTTTAAGAGGGTTAAGATGAAGTGTAATACAATTAATTGTATTAATTTTAGATAAATGGTTCTGTGAAATAAGAAGAGTTGGTAAACAAATTTTCACTACATTACCCACATGTTAATTACTATACTCTTATAAGTGTGGTAATTATTATACGTGTTCATATATGAGACTCCTTATTCTGGTAACATTAAACCCTTGTCGTCATTAGAGCCTGTTTTATAATCCCAATATTATAATGCAGTTTCAAAAAAACCAAGATTTTTGAAGAGATCTCTTCTGGATAGTCTATACTTTGTATCGCCATTATGTACTTAAGGTTGTTGATGTGCTGTCCCCTCCATTCTCCACTCCAAATACACTCATTGTTTGGCAGCAGTTGACACACTGCAGCCCGAGGAGAAAGTGGTCATGTGTGCTTGAGTTGTGTGTGTGTGTGTGTGTGTGTGTGTGTGTGTGTGTGTGACTGATTTCTTTTCTGAAAAAGCTGTGGCTGAAAATTTAAGCTGTATGAATGTGGTTATCTTTTCTATTTGCCTCTTTCATTTCAGTGATCACTCTTAGGTGATTTGCATTGTATTCTCATTGTTATGAGTACTGGAAAAAATATCAGAGATCACTTTGCCTATTACTTTTACCTCAACAGAGGATCTTGTGTGTAAAACATGCTTATAAAGTGCACCCGAGTGCGTTTTTGCACCATGTGAATGCAGAAGTCTGTGCTAGTGCAGTGTTGGCAAAGGTGCTGTTGACTAACACCACTCAACAATGTAACTGTGAATTCTCACTCAAATACACGTAAAAAAACTAGCTAATATGGTTGTAACCTTATAGGGTTATTGTCGTAACGTGCAGCGCGTATGTTTGAACGGCACACCGCCCGTTACCAGGACTGGCTGCTGTGCGGTGCTGGCTGGACTATCGCGCTGCACCCTGCCAGCCGTGGGGCGGTTTGAGAGAGGCAACGGACTAGCCATGAACTACGCCTCAGTTGTATTCTCACAGTGGTCGCTAATGTGGTTGTGCCTCCGGACGATACCAATAGCTGGGACAGGAGGGGTCGTGTGTAGCAGTGGATTTCGTCAGACTCTGTTGGGACGGTCCAGGATCCTGGTGACAATTGTAACTGGCTTAACATGCACAGGTGTGTTATTAGTCATAACAGTTACCAAACCTTGGTATAACTAAGGAAGGTCTTCATGTTAAATAACTCATTGCACTGGTATTTTGAAATGACAAACAAGACACAGAAAAACAAAATTTTTGGAAGAGTGGAAAAACATTCTCATGTTATGCAACTTGAGTATTAATGTAGTTGCATACATCTACTTCTACATAAAACTTTATATTTACTGTGTACTAATGCCTCTAATCTTAATCCTTGTGCTTTGTTCAGTAATCTTAGTTATCCGTTTCCATTTAAATTCTCAATCCAGTTCATTATCTCTCTTCAATATTCTTTCTGTTGTTTTCCAGCAAAGATACTTTTTATCAGTGTTCGGCCATGTCATGTAACATTTGCATTCTCATAACAGGCGAGAAGTAATGCCTCCAAAAAAATTAATGACAAACTGTCACAGTATACAAGCTGTAAGACTAAAATTTTATGTTGAGTTCAAGTATTTCAGAAAAACAATAAATGTGTATTCCAATGGTACACACACTTATCAAGAGTTATGCTTAGTAATAATAGCTTACCTTTCCTTTGCTACGCTTCATCTCAGCCACGCTAGCGTAAACACGAGGTGTTCTTGCTGGAGAAGACGGCTGTGATACACCACCTGGAGTTGGCACTTGGAAGTGGGAAGTCATAACCTCTGATGATGCTGCAAAAATAAGAATAATGATAATGAATTAATTAATACGAAAAGGGGTGTTCACTGGCCCTGTCTCAATCTTTGTCTTGTGATATCAAACAGAAGTAGTATGGAGGGCATGTGGTCAACAAACTGCTCTCTGGCTGTTTTGCAGACTTTCCAGACCATGGAACCTCTAGTTCCTCAATTGGCATCATGAGGCTGAGTGCACCCTACACCACTCTTCCGACCAAGGAAAAATCCTTGGTAGCACGAGGGACTTATGTGGTCAGCCTCATGGGAGTCATCTATGCTCACCTTTCAGCTACATTATACTGAGACTGAAATAGTACAGCTGCAGTGAAATCTGGAGGAATGAACTCCATCCAGTGTTGACCTTCTTTTAAATCTTCCCCAATTAAAGTTAACAAGATGGCACTTACTTTAGGCTTGTACCATACATTCTTTGACAGCCTATGAACATTCAGTAACATTCTGAGAGCACTTTGTTGTGTATGTAGCAACTACTGCAAGTGCGAACTGTGATTGTATTGGCTTTTTTGGTGACTTTTATGCCATTTGTTTCGAAGTGTCATTTCCCATGGTGCTGGAATGTGACAAACTCTACATAAGCAAGAGGGAGGCATAATTTGCAGGATACACAATTTCTTCAGGAGCAAAGCACTCTTATGCCCATGCCACAACTGCCATTTGGAACTGGTAGCACTGCACATACTGTCAGTGTCTAGACACGTATAACCACCATTTGTTATGGACTATAAACTATAGTCCTCTTTCCTTCCAAGGGAAGGAACAAATAGTTCCAAAAACTGGGAGCATTATTTTCTAGTTTCAATGTTTCAGTCACAAAAAAAGAGAGAGAGAGAGAGAGAGAGAGAGAGAGAGAGAGACAGGAAGAAGAAGAAAGAAAGAGAGAGAGAGGAGGAGGAAGAAGAAGCTATAAGCAAAGATATCTGAAACACATTTAAATAATTATATATAGTTTGATTAAAACTATTACACTTCATGCCTTGAACCTTATATCCTCCAATTAAAGGTCTAGATATCACATGTAAATAGTTTGCTGTTGCCGAAGTGCCACAACAAAGTCGGCAAACTTGCAAGATTCAAGTAATGTACACTTGTAATGTGTTGCTTTAGCTATTTTATATGGCGATCCAGGATCAGAAATTGAAGACTCTGACGGAGTGTATTCATACTCCCCAGTAGAAAATATGAGCAATGATTCAGTTATGTTTCTGTTCTAGTTTTCTGTAAAGTGAGTTGTTTATTCTAGGAGTTTGTACTGCAGGCAGTGTTTGCTATGTCCATTTACTGCTTTATTACCTGGTCATCCACCTATCATTAAAGAAGAAGTGCAAGACTGGTCAGAAGTAGATGATCAGCCACAATTGCCAGTGTTCCAGAAAGAAGTTGGTGTACCCTCACATTTTAAGATGTTACTGATGAGTTTAAGTATTTTAGTTATCTCTTTCCATGACTGCACATGATTCATGCTATCAAAAGTGAAATGAATTAGTATGCTGGAAACACTATTGCAAGAATGAAATTTAAAGGCAGTCTAAAAATTAACACAGTGTGGCATAAGTGGTCTGCAGTAAAGTTACAAGAAATTTCCTGGTTTTTCAGTATTATTTTGCATATGTGCATCCTCAAATTGCCAAAAATCAGTGATTACTGGTCAACAGATCTGTGTTTTCAGACGTATTTGTGAGTAAATTGTTGAATCACAATTGATTTTGTGCTATGTTGTCTGTGTTACATCTGAATGACAATGCTACATACATCAGTAGAGGCGAAAAAACATGACCCACTTAATAAATTAAAGGCCTAATTTTAATTTCTTCTCAAGCAAATGTAAGAATAGTTTTCGCCAGGCATGAATCTTACAATAAATGAAGCAATGTGTCCTTTTTGTGGCAGTATTGGCTTTAGCATGTTTATGAAAAGCAAAGCCAATAAATAAGGGATAAAATCGTATGCTCTCTGCAATTCAGCAATTGGATTCATGCTAAACTGTGATCTGTTGGGTCTCTTGGACATGGCACCATAAAACACCTGCACTGGGAACAATAGTGAAAAACAGGAAAAGGGTACCACATCTTCTTTTCCTTCAGCTTTTGTCCCACATGACTGCAGGGTCTGTTACATGGGTCCATTGTCTCCATTTCACTCTGTCTCGGGCTGCATCTGGATGGATGTTCACACTCTTCAGGTCTTTATGCAGCATATCAGCCCAGCGTTGCTTAGGTCGTCCTATGGGTCTTCTGATGACGACTTCATGTGTGTAACCCGTCTTGGCAATAGAGTCATCACCGACCTGTAGAGGATGCCCAAACCATCGAAGATGGCTCTCGCACATCTTGTCTTGGATCAGTGCAACACCAAACTGTTTCCTGATGCTGTCATTGGAAACGTGATCTAACCTGTTGTCCACCTTAGCATCATCATTTCCATTACACTAAGGTGGTGTTCTGTTACAACTGTAGTCGACTAGCACTCGCAGCATACAAGGCGACTGGTTGGATGAAAGTGCGGTGGATTTTTTAAATTTAAGCTATCTTTCATCCTGCAGTTGCAAGTGACTCCGGTTGTTGTTTGCCACTTCATTCAGGCTGCCTGAGTTCTGGAGTTGACCTCATGGTGAGTTGACCGTCAATAGTGATCATGGAACCAAGGTACTTAAACTTATTCAAACAAGTAAGATGTCCACCATTAATCATGATGGTTTCCATTTCATGTTTGTACTATGTCATGTACTCTTTTCTTCAGGTTAATTCACAAGCCACATTGCACCAACGCATCATTCCGTTCTTGGATTTGTCTCTGCAAATCAAGCTTGCTTTCTGCTGTCAGCATCACATCATCCACCTAAAGTAGGGTCCATGGTAATGGCCGGTGCAGGTCAACTGTAATGGTGTCCATTATGAGAATGAACAGAAGCGGTGATAGAGTATAACCATATGGACACTGACTGTGATGGGGAAGTCCTTGGATAGTCCTGAAGTTGTGTGGACATAGCTTCTTGGCTGTGCATAATGCAAATGTACACAGTTAATAGTTGCTCCGGCATGTCATGCTGTTGCAGTGCTAGCCAGACGAGACTGGGTGGCACCTGATCAAAGGCCTTTTCAAGGTCCAGGAATGCTAAATGCATGTTTCACTTTCTCATGAGGTTTCTCTACCAAGAGTCTTGTGGCGTGAATCACATCAATTGCTGCAGTTCTTCACAAATCCAGTTGGTTTCTGGAAATCTGTGCAATCTCACAAATCCTTTTGTCCAGAACACGCTCAAAGGTTTTCATGGAATGGCAGGGAAGGCAAATTGTATGGTATTTTGTGCACTCAGTGGGATTTCCCTTCTTCTTACAGATAGGTAAGGTGGTACTTTGTTGCCAATCAGTTGGTGTTTTTCCCTATCAATGATCTTGTTCCACATCTATAACATTGAAACTAAGAATAAAATTGAAAATTGTTTTTCAAAGAAAAGTTCAGCTCTTGGCAGTAAAATGGAAGTCAAAAGGAAATGTTTATAGTCTGTAACTAAATGCAAGGCTACTAACATTGTTATTCCAGTGAGAGCCAAGGGAGGAATAGCAGAAATTGGTTGCATCTTCACAAATTGAAAGAACATTTCCCATTCATTTCCCAGAGAAACTAATGCAAATATGGCAAATACAACACAATATTGCAAGGTCTGTTCAGACAGAGGGAAAAAGGAGACTGGTAAGTGCATAAGGAAGGAAAGTACCGTAGATAGTGGTACAAGAACTGCGTTAGCCTTTGCGTCCCACAGTGTTTCCGGTATTACCACACCAAAATTAATTACATGTACACAGCAGATAATACTCTGTGTTACAAATATTTATTTTTGGACTTTGTTGTATTATTTTTATGAATAAAGACTGAGTAATAATTGTACCACTCAACAAAGAGAACATGTAAAACTTTTTTTTCCTGCTTCTTATACATTTTTTCTCATAATTATGTCCTCTGCTTGTATTTTATATTCTGAAATGAGATCATATTAGTCTAACATATTTTCCCTTTTAAGTAACACAAGAATAATATTCCTATCACATTTCTGCATTTGGTGATTTGATTTAAAAGATCTGATTCATATGTCCGTCTACTGCCAAGTACCAGGTGGGAAAAGGGCAGTCCTGAAAGTGTTAATGGTGTTCAGGGCCAGTTATTACACTCTAGACCTTCCAGCCATTCTAGTTGCAGTCGATTGCTTGCCAATTACCTTTTACTAATTAGAAATGAAGAGGAATTTAATGCATATAAAAAGTTTTCTTCAGAGCAACAGAGAATAAGGTAGCTAATAGCTAATGTAATGATAGAATTGCTCTTCTTACACTTCATTAGCGTTGTTTACAAGTGACAGCTATAATGAAAATGGTATTTTTAAGTGTTCTAGCCCAACATGTACTCTTAATGTGGTACCATAAAATAAACAAAATACTCTGTCATGGTTATCTTATGAAATAGTAGACCAATTTTACCTCCACTTCCTTGCTGACGTTGAAAGAGCTCTTCCAATTCAGCTGCAGTGATGCGACTAGATGTCGGTCTGGCACGAATAGAAGCAGTGCGAGGAGGTACAGGTGTACTGTTACTTCCTGTGCTGTGCTGGTGGATTGACTCAGCTGAGCTGCTCTTCGCTGTTCCTCCTCCACTTGCCAGACCAGTTCCATCAATATCGTCTATGTCTTCTTTTTCACCACCTCCCTCTGAGTTACAGAAATAAATAAGAAAACAATGTTCTCCAAAACACCATGAACTAAAATATACTAATGATCACGGGGAAAAAAAAAAAAAAAAAAAAAAAAAAAAAAAAAAAAAAAAAAAAAAAACAGAATACTTTGAAAGACTAGAGACAGGACATTCATATTCATATGACCTGAACATTAGAATCACCCGCTGAAATTATTAGCAACTAAACCATATTGGCTTGTGGATTTGAGGTCAACATCAATATTGCAGGACAATTCCACCACCATTAAAATGTGCTTGCAGCTCTCATTGTCACTATAAACTGAGGTAAAGGATCTGTTGTGGTGTCACTATTCACCACAACATCGGTGGTCAGCGCAAGCTGCTGCAGCACTTCATGAAGAGGCAATAACTCGCTCGATGGGGATGCCTCAAGTCTCATTATCTCGATGCTTTGTTCTGCACACCGACCAATAAGAGAAGAAGGCTCATTAGCTATGCTGGTGCACCACAGCCACAACAGTCAGTCTACGAATCAGTACGGAGCAAGTACCAACCAGTCTGTACAGGAGTCGGTATGAAGCAGATCTAGGAGTGCTACAGTTCCAGGAGATCCCTCTACAGTGAGCCAAGCCAGAACACCACTACTGACTGATGGAAGAAGTCATTGCAGAACTGTTTGGTAGCTAGGAATCAACTATATTAAACCACAAGCACAGCACCTACAAGTTGAGTATTCTCTTTATTTGTAATAAAAGTATATGTGAACTAATCACATTTTTAAGTTGCAGACCTTGTCCACAAACTGGCTAGCCATACTATTCTACCGCCACATCCCGGAGATACAAAAGGATCAGTGTGACTTGAGTATATGTGCAGAATGCCTTGCAGATGTATTTGTGAATCTTATTGTCGAATCAGTGAGTTTCAAAAAGGGCACATTATTGACATGAGGAATGTGCAAAACTGTTGCTGATATGGGATTACAAGACTGGTGACGAGGATTTTTTCACCTTTGTGCTAATCATTTTCCTTTCAGGCCCAAATTCCAAGAATTTTTCTTATTGTGTGCTTGTAGAAATTTTTGTTTCAGGTGGCACACTACATTAGTTTATTGATTTTGTGTACATTGTATTACTGTTGCTTAGGTTAGCAATATGACAGCACCACCCCCTGTGACTAACACTGTTCCCACCCACGCTGCTGCAGCTAATCCATTGCTTGCGTCTCAGCCACTATCAGCATTGCTAAATTATCTTACACAAATTCTTCAGTTTCAGGTGTAGTCACTCACTCAACTGACAAAATTAATGACATCTTTCATTGAAAGCCAGAAGCAAGCTGCAGCAGCTGCCACTGAACAGCAGCCATCAGCGGTGTCATCACCTGCCACACGGCCTGCAATATTACCAGCGTTTCGGCAGTATGACGAGAATATTGAAGATTGGGAAGAATCCTTAGCTCAATTCTGGAGCCACGTAGCAGTGCATCAAATGAAAGGTACTGTGTTGCTTCCTTATTTCTTGTCCTAAGTAGGAGTGAACATTTACCGGCTCTGTGTCAAACATTTCCCAACAACTTGCCCAGAACAAGTGCCGAAGTACAGCCAATTACTAATCGTTACGAACAGGTGGTGAATGTAGCAGCAGCTAGATTTCAGTTTTATAATTTCATAGGCAGCAGGACAATCATATAGGCAGTAACTACAAGGCTTAACTAGGAAGTGTAAATTTCATTGTGACTGAGGCAAGTACTAGTTACATTTAATGATAAAGTAGGTGATTACTAGGAATGCAGTTTGTTTTTTGTGTGGCAAACAAGGACATGTTCGAAGTATGTGTGTGTCACTTAAGACTGCTCCACATCAAAGCAACAGCAAAATTCACACACATGATGTGCAACTAATTTTTCCGCACATTGATATTAAAGGATAATGAGCAACCACGTTTTTGTAGGGCATGTCCTGTTCCTTTTGCATTATGTGATCAAGTCGCACAGGCACTTACAAAGTGGAAAAATCAGGGTGTTATGGCACCTATTTCAGCAAGCCAGTGGTCTTCTCCTTTAGTGATTGTCAATCAACCATCTGGCAATCTCAGATTTTTTGTGTGGACTATCAGTGCACTGTGAATCTTCAGACAATGATTGACACTTTTCCGCTGACTCTCCCTCATGAGCTTATAGACAGTTAAGAGCTGGCAAATATTTTTCCAAAATTGATCTTCAGGATGCATACCTGTAACTTCTCCTTGGCGAGCTATCACAGAAATTTCTAGTGATCAATACACATATGGGCCTCTTCAAGTTTCTCAGGTTACAATCCTGGCTAGCCATGACCCACCTCCTTCTACCTCCACATCCGGAGATACAAAAGGATCAGTGTGACTTGAGCATATGTGCAGGATGCCTTGCAGATGTATGTGTGAATTTTATTGTCTAATCAGTGAGTTTCAAAAATGGCGCATCATTGACATGGGGAATGTGATATATTCATGTTTGAAACTGCTGCTGATGTGGGATTAAGTGTTTTGGCAGTGCATTGGGTGAGTGCAGAATGGTTCACAGAAGTTCATGATTAGATGGGTCATGTCGCTCCATCCAGACCACCTTCTAGAAGACAGACACCTCATTCGAACGGCATTGCATGGTACATCTACAAGTTCAATAGTGGAACGCAGTGTACACGACTTTTTATTATGGCATGGGTTGCGTGGGCATCATCCACTTTTCAGCTTACCTTTGACTAATGTGTAGAAACATGCTAGATATCAATGGTGGATGAAACAATACCACTGGAAAAAGGATTGGCATCAGATAGAATTTTCAGATGAATCCAGCATCTATTTTGTTTGCAAATGATGGCCACATTTTAGTTCAATGAAGACAAGGGAGCAGCATCACAATGACTGCATTTGCACAAGACATACAGATTTTGGCTCTGCCCTACCAGATCACCAGTCTTGTTGCCATTGTGTGGGATATGGTGAAACAATCGGTGCACTGTGACCCAATGCCAACCACCACAAATGGTCAGAACAAGCTGAATGCTAAATGCATGGCTATAAATCAGGACACCAGTAGCACCTGATAAGCATCAATGTCATGATGCTTGGAGCAAGTTATCATAGTCCATGGCACAGCCTGTACGTACTAGGCAACAAGTCATGCTATTCACTTCTTTGGCGTTTATTAATGAACATGTACTGTGAAGATGAACTTCCTTTCTCTAGTCTTTCAAGATGTTCTGTTTTGCTGAAACGTTCATTTTAGAGACATTAGGAAGATAATATTTTGTAAACAAATTGGGCATACCAATAATCAAAATGTATCAAGCAGTTTGGATTGCTTAAGAAAACTTTTTTTCGTAAGTAGAGACCCAATATGGATCATCTTTGGATCATACACCAGTGATGATGTTTAGAGACAATGGCATGGAATAGGAACTCTGGACGCCACAAACTAATGTTGACTGCTTGACATCAGTTACTTCCTAATCCATGGCATTGTCTCCACACCTCATCACCGGAATATGGTCTAAATACGATCTACATGGGGGCAAAAACAGTCACCACTTATGAATAAAAGTGTTTTCAGGCGATCCATATTGTTTTATTTACTATTTTATCATAGTATGATGCAAAATAAGAAATGAGCACAGTTTCAGACAGGGGAGAAATGGCCACATCTCAGATGGCAGAAAGATTATGGTGAAACAGAATCATCAATTAAAAAACAAAATTAAATCTATGGAACTTTTTATATTTTCTTTGATGTGGGGAGGGCGGGGGATGGGATAGAAGTGTTGGTCAATTCAAAATAGAAGGTGCTATGAAACATTCTGAGGTAACACCATGTTGCAGTGAAGGGCAACATAAATGTTCACAGGTTTGTTTAAATTGTGAGGGGGTGTAACACAGATACTGAAAGAACAGAACTAGTACATGCTTGCAGATGGATTAAAACTACCGAATGAGAATCTAGTTAGCAAGATTGTGGAGCCAGTATTAAATCTTCAGCCACTTGTATATTAGACGCATAAGAATCATAAAGACAAAATCAGACTAAGGACAGGATACACAAAAGGCATTTAAACATTCCTTCTTCCAAATGCACCAAATGTGCATGGAAAAGGAAAAAGGTCTTAACTGATATGGAGGGAATTACCATTCGTACTTACTTTACAGCGGTTTTCAGAGTATAGTGTGGACCACTCTACAATTCATATTTAAGTTTTTGGCAGAGAGTCCGCAGCACAATATTCAGACTATTTTTCCACCACTCCATTTTCAATCAGCATTTGAGAAAGATGAACTCCCAAATCTCTCCACGCAAGTCTGATTTATCTCATTTTATTATGCTGAACATTTCTCCCTCTCACTTATATCTAAGACACTAACAGAATAAGCTGTTCTTCGAAGATTTTTTATCTCCTTTTTCATCATATCTGCACGAATTTCATACATCACTCCAAAACAAGCTGGACAACCACAGTGTGTATATTTGTTAAATTTTTTAGTGCTAATAAATTACAGTCTTTTATCCTCTTGGCTCATAACATTTTCCCTGTAATGATTCTGATTTACGGTTGAAATCAAAACAAACTGTTTTTGTTCTACTAAATTTTGTTTATTAACTAACTAGTTTTCGGCTTATTAGGCCATCGTCAGGTAAACTGTTGACATGCGTAGACAAGGACGCTATTGCTTGGTTCTCAAAGATGTTAAGACAAAGATACACTACACAGATTACTTGGTCTTTGGATTTGACATTTGTTGGAATTACAAACAGCATCTGTTGCCATGCAGAATTATGTTCTGTTCACATAATCAGTGGCCTCCTTAACATTTTTACATTTTAATTTGCGCGTGAACAGGGTGAAACACATTACATTTTAAATATTATTGAATTAAAAACTATATTAACATTATTGGTACTGTAGCATATGTTGTGATCATCACTTAAGGTGTACATTAAATTCATTTTTACATTGATTTTACTTTTTACTTACATGACAGCATTTGGCAAGATTCACATATTTAAATTACCGTACATTACATATTACTGCACAGTAATATGTAATGTACGGTAATTTAAATATGTGAATCTTGCCAAATGCTGTCATGTAAGTAAAAAGTAAAATCAATGTAAAAAATTACTGCACAGTAATATGTAATGTACGGTAATTTAAATATGTGAATCTTGCCAAATGCTGTCATGTAAGTAAAAAGTAAAATCAATGTAAAAAACGAATTTAATGTACACCTTAAGTGATGATCACAACATATGCTACAGTACCAATAATGTTAATATAGTTTTTAATTCAATAATATTTAAAATGTAATGTGTTTCACCCTGTTCACGCGCAAATTAAAATGTAAAAATGTTAAGGAGGCCACTGATTATGTGAACAGAACATAATTCTGCATGGCAACAGATACTGTTTGTAATTCCAACAAATGTCAAATCCAAAGACCAAGTAATCTGTGTAGTGTATCTTTGTCTTAACATCTTTGAGAACCAAGCAATAGCGTCCTTGTCTACGCATGTCAACAGTTTACCTGACGATGGCCTAATAAGCCGAAAACTAGTTAGTTAATAAACAAAATTTAGTAGAACAAAAACAGTTTGTTTTGATTTCAACCGTAAATATGGAAGCGTTCTACCAAGAAGCGACGGAAGAATCCATTTATATGATTCTGATTTAACTGTTTCTGTTCCTACATCATAGAATAATCTCACATTCAAAATGATCTAAGCTTGTAAACATTTCAATATTTAATAGCATATGTCAATAGCAAAAATATCAACTACTTCATACTATAGCCCCTTTTTTTTAACTTTCATATCACATTACACTGCTTTATGTAGAGGGCTATCGTTATGTTCTTATATCTGTAATTTTTTGTTATTTGTTTCTCCTGACTCAGGATACTCTAAACAACAACATCCATATAGTACATACTTATAAGAATGAAGTGAGAAATGCACAATTGGAGTAAAAGGGAAAAAAGAAGCACAGAAAGGCTGCCTGAATGGTAAATATAAGAGAGAAGTGACTTTCTAAAAGGTAAACATTATGAAGGGAGTAAACAGTTGGTCTTGAAGTATAGATAGAACAATGATCTGAAAGAAAGTTATTATGCGAAGAGTTTTAACTAAGGAAAATTGGAGTGTAAAACTTTCTGTCTGTTGTGAAATTAGCTTTTCAACCTATTCCTGTCTCTTCCCCATGGAGGGAACTTATAGTTCCAAATCTAGGTTAGTGTTATGCTATTTTGGATGTGTATTGACAGATCCAATAGTTTTGCTTCCTGTAGGTAACATTTCTGTCTCATAATTTTATAGTTTTCTCAAGTGAATTTTCCTTTTGATACAAAAACTAACTACATATCTTTTTCTTTTTTTAAAAATATTGCAACTTGCTTACCTAGTCCAGCTACCATGGACCGAGCTCTTGCACGTCCCACACTAAGTGTAGTTTTAGGATCTCTTCTTGGGGGCAAAGGAGCTGGTGATCTTCCTGTGGACATTGAATAGTGAAGTTCAAAGTACATTTCTTACTAAACAATAAAAATAGGGTTGCTAAATAATTCATGATTTGATTTTAATTAAAATGTTCTCTCTTGTTGCAAAAGATTGGAGTATTATTATGAAGTGGCATGGAGGGAAAATAAAAGAGAGACAGAGGCAGGTATAGCAGTTGTGTTGAAATTTAATGACAGATTAAAACTGTACACTGGACTGGGATTTGAACCCAAAACGTTTACTTTTCACAGGCAAGTGTTCTACTGACTATTGACACAGCCTGTCCTCACAGCTTTAGTTTGACCATTACCTTGTCTCTCACCGTCAAACTTCACATAAGTACTCCCGTGAACCTTGCAGGACTAGCAATCCTGGAAGAGAAAGATATTGTGAAGATGTGGTGTAGCCACACCATAGGGGATGTTTCCTGAATGAAACTTTCACTCTGCAGCAGAGTGTGCACAGATATGAAACTTTCTAGCAAACAGTTTTAATATGCATCTCAATAAGAAATCACAGATGGACATGGGCTGAATCACATTCGCTTCATTCAGTTCATGAGGAAGCCATAAATTCCAAACATTAATGTAACCAAAATTCTGAAAGTTCCTGATCTCGAATTCCAACACCCACACTGTCATTGGATTGTTGGCTATCATGTCATTAACCTATTTATGTTCGATATCATTGTCTGTCCAGATCGAGGTTTGTCTGTTAGGGTGAAATTACCACTCAGAATCAACTTAAACCACTTTTGACATTCTTGACCTGTTACTGCACTGTCCCTGTATATGGCACAACTGCCAGCATTCTGACGTGGTTTTGCCCTTACAATAGTAAAACAGCATAAGAATATCAGAAACGTTCTTTCTTTGCTTTCCATAGCTTGTAAGCACATGTTTACATTGTTCCATCCATTGCCAGGCACAAACACACACTAGCATATCCAGGTTGTCAACCTCTATGTCACAGGTGCAGATTAGGTAATTGTGTTATCCAGGGAGAGGTGTGGTGGGGGGTAGGTGTAGTATTCACAGGCACTGTTGTTGAAACACATGAGCAAAATGAATGAACTTATCAGAACATGGAGACAGTAAAATATTAAGATGTGCTTGATTTTAACTGATGTTGGTGAATTCAGATGTGACAAAATGACATTGACTGTTCCCCCAGGGGCCAAAGGGAAAGTGATGTGCCCAATTCAGGGTTAGATGTTAACTGAGGGGAGAATGTTTTATGGTTCACTAACAATTACTGAAGCTCTTTGGCATGTATAACATGCCCAAGGTGCCATCTGACAATCTCAGTATTGGCTCTTGGGAAATAATAATTGATGACCATAGTATACAAAAGATTCAGAGAAAATAGCATAAGAAACAAATAAAAAGCTTCCAACATCCTGAAATGTATACTAACAATCGGAAAATTTGTAAAACAACAAATACAAAATCTCAAAGTATCCAGGCAAATAGACAGCTAACATTGAAAGAGCAAATTGATCAGCTGATCAAGAAAGACAGTTCACAGTGCTTTGTGCTAAGAGCCATTTCTTCCTGGTCAGTATTATAAGTTGATATATTCTTCCAGGGAAATACTGCAGGAGTTGAAAAAGACTTCACACTTGAAAACTGAGCAGTGAGATAAATATATGGGGTATCTGACAGAATATCCTGCAGAGGCCCCTTCAAATTTCTCAGTACATAAACTACTTCTACTTGTCATTGTAATATAAACAAAAGCATAAATGAAATATATAATTACCGATTGTGCCACTGTTAGTCATCTTGCGAGGTAAAGTGGCATACTGCCGATGATGGCTGGAACTTCCAGAACCAGGTATAAGTGTAGATGATTTAGAATTTGGTACACCGTAAGCAGCTCCCAGGGACACAACAGTCATTGAAACCAAGTCACCAGATCGCCGAATCAGATCCACAACATGTTCATGTGAAGCAGCAGAAACATCTTCACCATTTATCTGTGACAATACAGATATCTGCTTATATAAACGATTTAGTAGTATAAAAATTCTACAAAATTGGACTGACACTTATTCCACAAGAGAATAATTTGATAATATGTTTCAGTCATATATGATAATTTACAACTTATAAATCAAAAGAAAAACTCATAAAAGTTTTACAGCTATGTTGATGAATCTCAACCGTAATCTATAAAGAAGAATGTGCAAGTGTAAATAAATAAGGTAGAACCTCAGGTTCAGGATGTTATGATCCAATGGATAAATAATAAATAAAATAAATAACAGCTTACATATCAATGCAATATAAACAAGAAGTTATTTCAGTTTCCTGTGTCTGCAAAATTACCAGTTTTTAACTCACTGATGTATACATGCATGCTATTTTAGATATCATAAACATGAAAAATTTATTGGAATTTCAATACAGTTTTAAAGCATACAAATAAAAAGAACACCAAAATATATTGTTTCCTTTAATATCTCCCCCCCCCCCTCCACACACACACACCTCTACATCTCCCCCTTGTCATTCTCCAGCTCCTTCCCTTTACTGTATTCCAATCTGCAACTTATATTCCCACCTATCAGAGACTTTACAATCCACCATGCAATGCGGAAATTTTCCATCCCCCACCCTTGTCCAACAGTCTTCTCCCTCCAGTCTTCTCCTCAATCACTGACAAGATGCTTATTGCAGTGTAGTGGCAAGACATGATGGCCCTGTGTGCTTGAATTAAGTCTGAGTGATTGTATGAATGTATGTGAAGGTCGTGTCTGAAAATTTGAGTTGTATGAGCGTGATTTTTCTATTTTATGTGCCTGTTCGCAGCCCACCCATCCTCTTTACGGTAAGTTGAGCTGCATCATCTTTATGGTGAGTTACTATCTATAAATTATTTTTGACATTCCAACCTGGAGTTTCCATTGTCAGACTATTGTAACTATTGATACTTGAATAATGTATTTATGTGCCTACACTTTTATGGCTTTATATAACATATTTAATGGATTCCACAGGAATGCATCTTTCACTTCAGAACAGTAGTAATTCTTCTTTCTTCTGAAGTTTTCTCCTTATTGTTTCATCACTTTCCTCATTTTGGATGTTCATCATGGGTTCCATAACAAAAGACATATTTTGTGAACCTCTTTTCTCAGACTTCATTATAAATACTGTATGAGAAGCTGGTAGGTGTGGAGTAGTTTTTCCATTGCTGCGCAAAAAAGTGATGAACCATACTTCCATTAGATCAGACTGGCCAACTTTTTTTATAGTTCTTGTCCATTGATTTTCTGTTCACACTAACAAATCTCAAAGAAACATTACACAACTGTCTGAAAGAATAGCAGCTATCATCTAATACATTTTACAACCATCCTAAGTCTCTTCTTCTCACTAATGTGGTGAGACATTACAATTCCATACTAACATTGTTGATTGGAAGCATAGCACTGATCACAAAGTGTCAAATCATTAAAATTAAATATTGTCTCATCTTGTATTCACTTGTATCCATTGTTATGCCACTCTTGCAGTTTGTTCTATTGTTGTTCAAATTTGTTGGTAATTTACCATTAAACCACGAAATAAGGCAGATAAACTTAACAACAGGTTTTTTTGTCTTTGGAAGTGAATATAAATTATTCATTTGTTCACTCTCTCTAATATTAAAAATAAATAAATGTAAAACATTTGTAATTCGCATTCTGTTCATATACAATACACAACACTTGCATCATTTCTTAACAATTCTAAACATTTTTCAATGAAACACACTTACAGCAAGCAGATAATCGCCCTTGCGTAGACCAGCCATGTCAGCCACTCCTCCTCGGTCTACATCATCTAGGTACTGTAGCGCAGGACACCTGTCTGAAGGCTGCAGTTCCATGAGGGGTGATGTTGCTTTGGCACCGCGAAGAACAAAACCAAAGCCCTTCTTGGCACGGTGTAATACTACTGTGCGAGGTTCCGCTGGCAACCTTCCAGATTAAGTAAATTTAAAAAACAACGTTAATGACACGCCCCTAACTTGTTAAAAACATCCTATCAATTACATATGAGTTATTTAAAGATACAATATAGTAATGGCTGATAACTGAAGTGTTGTATGTGTGTATCTTTTTTATGTGTCTCTCTCAGCTCGTTTTCATGACTTTGCTGTGAGTTGTAAACTGTCCCATTACTATATTGTTAATTCCAACCTGGACTTTCCATTATTAGATTATTTAAAAGAAACTATTTAAAGAAACTAATTTTAAAAAGTGAAATTTGGATGAGCTGTAAGTACAAAGTTCTGGCACTGTAGGCAGTGAGTTATTATTAATTCTTATTGTTTTTATTTTGGAAGAAATCAATCTCCAGGATTCAATGAACAGATATTTATTTTAATTTTCATAGATTTTCTGGTACATATGTGTTATTTGTTGATTTCCTGTACAACTGTTTTAGTAACAAAGAACTTAATCTCTCCTTACAGCAAAGGAATAATTTAAACTCATTAAAACAATTAAAATCTCATTTTCACCACAAAGGGGTTAAAACAAATTAATAATATGTCCTTACAGGACCTTCCAGTGAAAACAAAGTAAAGTACAGTACAAAGAGTTTTGGCAGAAAATATGTCAGCATCACAATTCAGTAAAATCTGTGTGATTATTAAGTATGCAACTATATCCAAAAGAAAGTACTCATTCCCTGTGAGTGCATTACAGCAAGATTTGTTCCTACAAAAAAAAAAAAAAAAAAAAAAAAAAAAAAAAAAAAAAAAAAATATATATATATATATATATATATATATATATATATATATATATATATATATATATATATATATATATATTAAGACGAAAAATTCCTAGCAGGAATGATATCTTCATGATCTGAACACACAGTGAAGAAGAACTCCAGAATTTCCTCTTCAACCTCAACTCCTTTGGTCCCATCAAATTCACCTGGTCCTATTCCAAATCCCATGCCACATTCCTCGATGTCGACCTCCATCTGTCCAACGGCCAACTCCACACATCCGTCCACATCAAACCTACCAATAAACAACAGTACCTGCATTATGACAGCTGTCATCCATTCCATATCAAACGTTCCCTTCCTTACAGCTTAGGTCTTCGTGGCAAACGAGTCTGCTCCAGTCCTGAAGCTCTGAACCAGTACTCCAACAACCTATTAACAGCTTTCACATCCCGCGGCTATCCTCCTAATCTGGTAGAGAAACAAATTGCCAGAGCTACTACCTCATCCCCCCAAATTCAGAACCTTCAACAGAAGAATCCCAGAAGTGCCCCTCTTGTCACCGGATACTTTCCGGGACTGGAGCGGACTCTAAATGTGGCTCTCCAGCAAGGATACGACTTCCTTAAATCCTGCCCCGAAATGAGATCCGTCCTTCATGACATCCTTCCTACTCCACCGAGAGTGTCTTTCCGCCGCCCACCTAACCTCCGTAACCTCCTAGTCCACCCCTATGAAATCCCCAAACCACCTTCCCTACCTTCTGGCTCCTACCCTTGTAACCGCCCCCGTTGTAAAACCTGCCCTATGCACCCTTCCACCACCACTTACTCCAGTCCCGTAACCCGGAAGGTGTACATGATCAAAGGCAGAGCCACTTGCGATAGTACCCACGTGATCTACCAACTGACATGCCTGCACTGTGAAGCGTTCTATGTGGGAATGACCAGCAACAAACTGTCCATTCGCATGAATGGACACAGGCAGACAGTGTTTGTTGGTAACGAGGATCACCCTGTGGCTAAACACGCATTGGTGCACGGCCAGCACATCTTGGCACAGTGCTACACCGTCCGGGTTATCTGGATACTTCCCACTGACACCAATCCTTCAGAACTCCGGAGATGGGAACTAGCCCTTCAGCATATTCTCTCTTCCCGTTGCCCACCTGGTCTCAACCTCCGCTAAATTTGAATTCCCACCCACCTTCTTAACATCTTTGCATCAGTTCTCTGGACAGAGCCTCTGCCTCAAGTGGTATCTCTGTCTAACTTCTATAACTTAACTTCTTTGCTTTCTACAGTATGTCTGCCTAGGTGTACTTGTGTCTGTGTGAATGTGTGGGCATGTGTGCATTTGTTTACCCTCCATTTTTTCCCCCAAGGTAAGTCTTTCCTCTCCCGGGATTGGAATGGCTCCTTACCCCCTTCCTTAAAACCCTCATCATTTCCTTTTCCCTCTCCTTCCCTACTGCCTGAAGACGCAACTGGGTTGCGAAAGCTTGCGATTGTGTGTGTGTGTGTGTGTGTATTCATTTATTTATTTGTGATGCTGTCACACCTGTGCTCCTTCGCCTGGTGAGTAATCTTCGTCTATTTTTTATATTTTATATATATATATATATATATATATATATATATATATATAAAATAGATGAAGTACACTTACCAGGCGAAGGGGCACAGGCAGTAATAGCAACAAATAAACACACAGACACACACACACACACACAAAAATGCTAGCTTTTGCAGCCTAGCTGCTTCATCAGGCAGAAGGGAAGGAGAGGGAAAAGGAAATGATGAGGGTTTTAAGGAAGGGGGTAAGGAGCCATTCCAATCCCGGGACAGGAAAGACTTACCTTGGGGGAAAAAATGGAAGGTAAATAAATGCACATACACCCACACATTTACACAGACACAAGTACACTTAGGCAGACATACTGTAGACAGTTCTTTATATATATATATATATATATATATATATATATATATATATATATATATATATACGTAAAAAATAGATGAAGTACACTTACCAGGCGAAAGGGCACAGGCAGTAATAGCAACAAATAAACAAACAAAGAAACAAATAAACACACAGACACACACACACACAAAAATGCTACCTTTCGCAGCCTAGCTGCCTCATCAGGCAGAAGGGAAGGAGAGGGAAAAGGAAATGATGAGGGTTTTAAGGAAGGGGGTAAGGAGCCATTCCAATCCCGGGACAGGAAAGACTTACCTTGGGGGTATTGTTGCTATTACTCCCTGTGCCCTTTCGCCTGGTAAGTGTACTTCATCTACTTTTTACGTATATTTTTCCTTTTAGGAATTTTTCCTCTATAATATATATATATATATATATATATATATATATATATATATATATAGTATAAAATAAAGATTTTTGACTTACCTAAAGTACAGGCTGGTCGATAGGAACACTAAACACACACAAAAACACACAACCATTCGAGCTTTCGCCACCAGTGGTGGCTTCTTCGGGAAAAAGAGGGAGGAAGGAGAGGAGAAAGGGAAGGATACGGGTTTTAAGGAAGTGGAAAAGGAGCCATTCCAATCCCAGGAGTGGAAGGACTTACCTTAGGGGACAAAAAGGAAGGTAAACAAATACACACACACTCACACATATCCACATCCAAACACACTTAGGCAGACATTTGTAGAAACCAAAGAAGTTGGACAGAGATGCCACTTCAGGCAGAGGCTCTGTCCACAGAACCGAGGCAAAGATGTTAAAGATGGCGGGCGGGAATTAGAATTTAGCGGAGGTTGAGACCAGGCGGGCAACGGGAAGAGAGAATGTGTTGAAGGGCAAGTTCCCATCTCCGGAGTTCTGAAAGATTGGTGTTGGTGGGAAGTATCCAGATAACCCGGACGGTGTAACACTGTGCCAAGATGTGCTGGCCGTGCACCAAGGCATGTTTAGCCACAGGGTGATCCTCATTACCAACAAACACTGTCTGCCTGTGACCGTTCATGCGAATGGACAGTTTGTTGCTGGTCATTCCCACATAGAACGCTTCACAGTGCAGGCATGTCAGTTGGTAAATCACGTGGGTGCTATCGCAAGTGGCTCTGCCCTTGATCGTGTACACCCTCCGGGTTACGGGACTGGAGTAAGTGGTGGTGGAAGGGTGCATAGGGCAGGTTTTACAACGGGGGCGGTTACAAGGGTAGGAGCCAGAGGGTAGGGAAGGTGGTTTGGGGATTTCATATGGATGGACTAGGAGGTTACGGAGGTTAGGTGGGCGGCGGAAAGACACTCTTGGTGGAGTGGGAAGGATGTCATGAAGGATGGATCTCATTTCGGGGCAGGATTTAAGGAAGTCGTATCCTTGCTGGAGAGCCACATTCAGAGTCCGCTCCAGTCCCGGAAAGTATCCGGTGACAAGAGAGGCACTTCTGGGGTTCTTCTGTGGAAGGTTCTGAATTTGGGGGGATGAGGAAGTGGCTCTGGAAATTTGTTTCTGTACCAGATCAGGAGGATAGCCGCGGGATGTGAAAGCTGATATTAGGTTGTTGGTGTACTGGTTCAGGGATTCGGGACTGGAGCAGACTCGTTTGCCACGAAGACCTAAGCTGTAGGGAAGGGAACGTTTGATGTGGAATGGATGGCAGCTGTCATAGAGTAGGTACTGTTGTTTGTTGGTTGGTTTGATGTGGACGGATGTGTGAAGTTGGCCGTTGGACAGATGGAGGTCGACATCAAGGAAAGTGGCATGGGGTTTGGAATAGGACCAGGTGAATTTGATGGGACCAAAGGAGTTGAGGTTGAAGAGGAAATTCTGGAGTTCTTCTTCACTGTGAGTCCAAATCATAAAGATGTCGTCAATGAATCTATACCAAACTTTGGGTTGACAGGCTTGGGTGTCCAGGAAGGCTTCCTCTAAGCGTCCCATAAATAAATTGGCGTACGAGGGGGCCATCCTGGTTCCCATGGCTGTTCCCTTTAGTTGTTGGTATGTTTGGCCCTCAAAAGTGAAGAAGTTGTGGGTTAGGATGAAGCTGGCTAGGGTATTAAGGAAAGAGGTTTTAGGTAGGGAATTGGGTGGTCGGCGTGAAAGGAAATACTCCATCGCAGCAAGGCCCTGGGCATGTGGGATGTTTGTGTACAAGGAAGTGGCATCAATGGTTACAAGGATGGTATCTGGAGGTAACTGGCTAGGCAAGGATTTCAGGCGATCGAGGAAGTGGTTGGTGTCTTTGATGAAGGATGGGAGACTGCACATGATGGGTTGAAGGTGTTGGTCTATGTAGGCAGAGATTCGTTCAGTAGGGGCTTGGTAACCGGCCACAATGGGGCGGACGGGATGATTGGGTTTGTGGATCTTGGGGAGTAGGTAGAAGGTGGGGGTGCGGGGTGTCGGTGGGGTCATGACGTTAATGGAGTTAGGTGAAAGGTTTTGTAGGGGGCCTAAGGTTTTGAGGATTCCTTGAAGCTCTGCCTGGACATCAGGGATAGGATTGTGTTGACAAACTTTGTAGGTAGTATTGTCTGAAAGCTGACGCAGTCCCTCAGCCACATACTCCCGCCGATCAAGTACCACGGTTGTGGATCCCTTGTCGGCTGGGAGAATGACGATGGAACGGTCAGCTTTCAGATCACGGATGGCTCGGGATTCAGCTGTAGTAATGTTGGGAGTAGGATTAAGGTTTTTTAGGAAAGACTGAGAGGCAAGGTTGGAAGTAAGGAATTCCTGGAAGGTTTGAAGAGGGTGATTTTGAGGAAGAGCGGGTGGGTCTAGCTGTGATGGAGGACGGAACTGTTCCAGGCAAGGTTCTATTTGAGTCATGTCTTGTGGAGTTGGATCATTAGGAGTAGGGTTAGTTTTCTTCGTGGCAAAGTGATATCTCCAGCAGAGGCTACGAGTATATATATATTTCCACTCCCACATCCACACGTAGAGTTCAGAACATCGTTTTACAGGCCAACCGCAAATTGGAACAGCATGCCAGCCTCCACCTCAAAAAACTATCCAAACTCCTGGTCACCCACCTCCAGAAAGGCAATACTCTCTCCCTCAACAACCTCTCCAATAAACCACAAGCTCCTCTGATTGCACAGAAACCCAGTCTCTCCCATCTGCTCAATCTCCCACTTCCAGCTCCACTCCCCCCCAAACCTCACAATCCAAATCGACACAATCCTGAACCACAACATCCCAATTCAGTAGTCAACCTCTCCTCTAAACCTCTCTCCCAATCTCCGTCCTATCCAAAGGCCTCGCCTTTATTCCCACTCCCAAATTCAATCAAACAGCCCTTGTCAAAGACCTACTATCCTATACTCGTAGCCTTGGCTGGAGATATCACTTTGCCACGAAGAAAAATAATCCTACTCCTGATGATCCAGTTCCCCAAGACATCACTCAAATTGAACCCTGCCTGGAACAGTTCCGTCCTCCATCACAGCGAGACCCACCCGCTCTCCCTCAAAATCACCCCCTTCAAAGCTTCCAGGAATTCCTTACTTCCAACCTTGCCTCTCAGTCCTTCATGAAAAACCTTAATCCTACTCCCAACATTACCGCAGCTGAATCCCGAGCTATCCGTGATCTGAAGGCTGACCATTCCATCGTCATTCTCCCTGCCGACAAGGGATCCACGACCGTGGTACTTGATCGGCGGGAGTATGTGGCTGAGGGACTGTGCCAGCTTTCAGACAATACTACCTACAAAGTCTGTCAAGAAGACCCCATTCCTGATGTCCAGGCAGAGATTCGGGGAATTCTCAGATCCTTAGGCCCCCTACAAAACCTTTCACCCGAGTCCATCAAACTCATGACCCCACTGACACCTCACACCCCTACCTTCTACCTACTTCCTAAGATTCACAAACCTAATTATCCAGGCCGGCCAATTGTGGCCGGTTACCAAGCCCCCACAGAACGAATCTCTGCCTACATAGACCAACACCTTCAACCCATCATGTGCAGTCTCCCATCCTTCATCAAAGACACCAACCACTTCCTCGATCGCCTGAAATCCTTACCCAGCCTGTTACCTCCTGAAACCATCCTTGTAACCATTGATGCCACCTCCTTATACACAAATATCCCACATGCCCAGGGCCTCGCTGCGATGGAGTATTTCCTTTCACGCCGACCACCCACTTCCCTACCTAAAACCTCTTTCCTTAATACCCTAGCCAGCTTCATCCTAACCCACAACTTCTTCACCTTTGAGGGCCGGACATACCAACAACTAAAGGGAACAGCCATGGGAACCAGGATGGCCCCCTCATATGCAAACTTATTTATGGGACGCTTAGAGGAAGCCTTCCTGGAAACCCAAGCCTGTCAACCCAAAGTTTGGTACAGATTCATTGACGACATCTTCATGATCTGGACCAACAGTGAAGAAGAACTCCAGAATTTTCTCTCCAACCTCAACTCCTTTGGTCCCATCAGATTCACCTGGTCCTACTCCAAATCCCATGCCACTTTCCTTGATGTCGACCTCCATCTGTCCAACGGCCAACTTCACAAATCCGTCCACATCAAACCTACCAACAAACAACAGTACCTCCATTATGACAGCTGCCATCCATTCCATATCAAACGTTCCCTTCCCTACAGCTTAGGTCTTCGTGGCAAACGAGTCTGCTCCAGTCCCGAATCCCTGAACCAGTACACCAATAACCTAATAACAGCTTTCACATCCCGCAGCTATCCTCCTGATCTGGTTCAGAAGCAAATTACCAGAGCCACCTCCTCCTTCCTCCAAATCCAGAACCTTCCACCGAAGAATCCCAGAAGTGCCCCTTTTGTCACCGGATATTTTCCGGGACTGGAGCGGACTCTGAATGTGGCTCTCCAGCAGGGATACGACTTCCTTAAATCCTGCCCCGAAATGAGATCCATCCTTAAAGACATCCTCCCCACTCCTCCGAAAGTGTCTTTCCGCCGCCCACCTAACCTTCGTAACCTCCTAGTCCATCCCTATGAAACCCCCAAACCACCTCCCCTACCCTCTGGCTCCTACCCATGCAACCGCCCCCATTGTAAAACCAGCCCTATGCACCCTTCCACCACCACTTACTCCAGTCCAGTAACCCGGAAGGTGGACGATCAAGGGCAGAGCCACTTGCGTTGCACCCACGTGATTTACCAACTAACATGCCTGCACTGTGAAGCGTTCTATGTGGGAATGACCAGCAACAAACTGTCCATTCGCATGAACGGTCACAGGCAGACAGTGTTTGTTGGTAATGAGGATCACCCTGTGGCTAAACATGCCTTGGTGCACGGCCAGCACATCTTGGCGCAGTGGTACACCGTCCGGGTTATCTGGATACTTCCCACCGACACCAACCTTTCAGAACTCCGGAGATGGGAACTTGCCCTTCAGCTTATTCTCTCCTCCCGTTGCCCACCTGGTCTCAATCTCCGCTAACTCAAATTCCCGCCCACTATCTTTAGCATCTTTGCCTTGGTTCTGTGGACAGAGCCTCTGTCTCAATTGGTATCTCTGTCCAACTTCTTTGCTTTTCACAAATGTCTGTCTAGGTGTGTTTGCGTTTTGATATGTCTGAGTATGTGTGTATTTGTTTACCTTCCTTTTTTTCCCCTAAGGTAAGTCCTTCTACTCCTGGGATTGGAATGACTCCTTTTCCACTTCCTTAAAACCCATATCCTTCCCTTTTCCTCCCCTTTTTTCCTCTTTTTCCTGAAGAAGCTGCCAGTGGTGGCGAAAGCTTGTATGTGTGTTTGTGTGTGATTTTATTTGTTTCTCTCGACGAGCCGGTCCTTTTGGTAAGTCATCTCCTTTCTATTTTTATTTTTGTTTATCCCACCGGGAAAGTTTCCCTCTATATATATATATATATATTTTGTGTGTGTGTGTGTTTGTGTCTGTGTGTTTATTTGTTGCTATTACTGCCTGTGCCCTTTCGCCTGGTAAGTGTACATCATCTATTTTTTACGTATATTTTTCCTTTTAGGAATTTTTCCTCTATAATATATATATATATATATATATATATATATATATATATATAGTGAGGACAGTTACAACTCACCGCAAAGACGTGGCGACGAGATGCGACAGGCACATACAAAAGACACACACATACAACACATTCAGCTATCGGCCATGGCCTTCCTCAGAAATAGAGCACTCACGCAATCACACAGGCACACAACACAGTCATACAACCATCACCTCCGACTGCCACACTTCGAATCACGCTCTGCAGCGAATCGGGGACGGGAGGGGAGGGGAGGGGGAGGGGATAGAAAGGTTACGTCACGGTGGTGGGGATGGGTTAGATGGGAATAACGAGATGCAGCTTAGGAATGGAGTGGGGAGGCGGGTGAGGGGAGAAAATAAAATAAAATAAAGTATATATATATATATATATATATATATATATATGAAAATTCATGCACACTGCAAGTGCACAAGACCACATACACACACATACGCACGCACGCACGCATGCACACACACACACACACACACACACACACACACACATACATACATATACACACACATGATCACACATTCACACACCACTCAAATCAGGCGAGGTTTCGGATACAGAGGTAGGAACTGTAAGGTATGGAAAAATATATATATAGGGAAATTATCGTAGGTTGAGGCCTGGTTGATTTCGGGATCGGAGAATGTATTGTAGGGATAACTCCCATCTGTGCAGTTCAGAAAAGCTGGTGGTGGATGGGAGGATCCAGATGGCCCGGGTTGTGAAGCAGCCATTGAAATCAAGCATGTGCTCCGCTGCATGCTGTGCCACAGGGTGGTCCACCTTGTTTTTGGCCACAGTTTGGCGGTGGCCATTCATCCTAATGGACAGCTGGTTGGTGGTCATGCCAATATAGAAAGCTGTACAGTACTTGCAGCACAGTTGGTAAATTACGTGGCTGCTTTCACAAGTGGCCCGGCCTCTGATGGGGTAGGATAAGCCTGTGACAGGACTGGAATAGGAAGTGCTGGGTGGGTGGATTGGACAGGTCTTGCAGCGGAGTCTTCCACAAGGATATGATCCCTGTGGCAGTGAGCTGGGTTTCGGGGTGGCATAAGGATGAACTAGGATGTTGTGAAGGTTGGGAGGGCGACGGAACACCACTTTAGGAGGGGTGGGAAGGATCTTGGGCAGGATGTCTCTCATTTCAGGGCATGAGGATAGAAAATCAAAACCTTGGCGAAGGATGGAATTTAGTTGTTCGAGACCAGGGTAGTACTGGGTGACAAGGGGAGCGCTCTTTTGTGGATGGTTACTAGTGTTAGGAAGAGGATTTGGGGTGCAAACAAATCTCCCGTGCCATATCCTCACACACTTAACTTCTTTGCTTTCTACAGTATGTCTGCCTAGGTGTACTTGTGTCTGTGTGAATGTGTGGGCATGTGTGCATTTGTTTACCCTCCATTTTTTCCCCCAAGGTAAGTCTTTCCTCTCCGGGGATTGGAATGGCTCCTTACCCCCTTCCTTAAAACCCTCATCATTTCCTTTTCCCTCTCCTTCCCTACTGCCTGAAGACGCAACTGGGTTGCGAAAGCTTGCGATTGTGTGTGTGTGTGTATTCATTTATTTATTTGTGATGCTGTCACACCTGTGCTCCTTCGCCTGGTGAGTAATCTTCGTCTATTTTTTATATTTTATTTTTCCTGCTAGGAATTTTTCGTCTTAATATATATATATATATATATATATATATATATATATATATATATATAATTTTATTTTATTTTACTTTATTTTATTTTATTTTCTCCCCTCACCCGCCTCCCCACTCCATTCCTAAGCTGCATCTCGTTATTCCCATCTAACCCATCCCCACCACCGTGACGTAACCTTTCTATCCCCTCCCCCTCCCCTCCCCTCCCGTCCCCGATTCGCTGCAGAGCATGATTCGAAGTGTGGCAGTCGGAGGTGATGGTTGTATGACTGTGTTGTGTGCCTGTGTGATTGCGTGAGTGCTCTATTTCTGAGGAAGGCCATGGCCGATAGCTGAATGTGTTGTATGTGTGTGTCTTTTGTATGTGCCTGTCGCATCTCGTCGCCACGTCTTTGCGGTGAGTTGTAACTGTCCTCACTATATTATTTATTCCAACCTGGACTTTCCATTATATATATATATATATATGTTATAAATGTTCTACTGACTTGCATTTAACTACATCACCACAGCAGATAATGTATAACAGTAATGACTATTTTAAAAAAATCCTACGTTAGACCTGAATCTGCCACTCTGAAGAGGGGTTTAAGCTATCACTTGAGCTGAACCGAGATATTCAATTGTTATAATCGTTCAAAAGGTACAAAAAATATGGCAGAATTTCATGTGCACTCTATTACAGCACTGGGGTACTGGTAGATTGCAGAGATATCAAACAAACAAGTCCTCCATGTTCTACATTTATTACTTTTTATATCATCCAACCTACAACAGAAACATATGAGAAGCTAAATAAATTGAACTTATGATGGGTTTCCACTTGACAGCAAGAAGACATCAAAGAAGTCCTATCTCAGAAGGATATTGGCTGCAGAAGACCGTTGCTATACCTGTGGAGTAAGGTGGACATGTGTATCAGTCATGTCAGTCTTTTGCATACGCAGTGGAATCTTCACTTGCTAACCCTGGTGAGAGCCACTATAGTGGCCCAAATCAGCATTCCCTTGACACTGTAGCAGATTTATCTGTTATAGGGGATGCTATAATGCCTGTATCAGTAAGTTAAGTGATGGTATCATACAGCAGGATGTGATGCATGGGGTAACACAAGCCAATTACAACATGCCGACCACCAATGTGGACTTACTAAGCACAAAGACTGAAGAATTATTGACTTGGCAATGAGGGACACTATTGTATGTGACCGAGGAGCCACTTGTCTTCTGCTTCAAAAATGTCAGATATTTAAAAAAAATTACACCATTTTCTGGTACCACTAGTTATTCGGAGACCAGGCAACCTGCTCACACCCAAATGCCACTAGCAATTTGATGCAGGCATGTTGACTGATTGCTGGGTGTTCTTTCAGCACCTATTAATTAGCAATCACAAGTCTGAGCAGAAATATCTGTTGGATACTAGTTCTGATGCATTTGTGTTCTCACGCATAATGTTGCACAGCAAGTGGCAGCTTGCTCCCTTCTTTTTGACTAATAAATTAACTATATCAAAGTATGGAATGCTGCGATAAACCTGGTCATCCGGATTTTGATACAACTATATGTGGAATTTCAAGAATACAGTAATGTTAGAACCCATAGAAGAAGCAGATTTTGTGGCACATTACCAAATGGTCCTCAACATGATGAATTCACAATGTGACTGGGTTAACAGCTTCAAGTAGTGCAGTGCACAAGGCTACTCTTGTGCAAGAATCAACAGTGAGAACATTGACTTACTGGAGAGATTCCCAACTCTGACAAGAGCCCCAAGAGTACCAAAGAAGATACCCCCATAACAAGGTGTATTACATAAATACCATGAATGATCCAGCAGTTTCCTGCCAACCTCGACACTTAGCACCAGATTATATAACCACAGTAAAAGCGTAATATGATAGCACGATTCATGAATGTGTGATGCAGCCATTGAGTAGCTCCACTAAAATTCATATCAAAAAAGGAATGGAGCATGGTGCCCTTGTGGTGATTAGTGGGCTCTGAATGTCTGAATGCTGGAATCATACCTATTACTCAGTAAGTTACTTCATGACTGTAATCATGGATTTTGTGGCCCAACAGTATTCAGAGCTCAATAAAGGCATACACAGACTCTGGTAGGACACAGGTAGCCATTATCAGCCCTTTCAGCTTTACTGAGAGTCAGTTTATGATATATGGTCTAAGAAACGCTGCACAAACATGACATAGATTCATCAACTCCATGCTGCAAGTCCTTACTTTATGCTTTGCTACTCTTGGTGACATTCTGGTCTTGTGTACCTCCATGCTACAACAGCAGCAGCATCCTACCAAAGTGTGCAAAAAGCTGAACCAGGATGGTGTTCTAAACAGCACCAATTGCATTCTGAACCAAGCAGAAGTCAACATTTTTTACCACAAGGTTGTATTATCAGGATTGTTACTCTTGGCAGAGAAGTCTGAGGCCTTCTTGCAAATTAAACAGGCAAGGACTTGCAAAGAAAGTTGTTGTTTTCTTGGAATACTAAATTTATATCACCAGCATCTATCTCACATGGCTGAGCTGACCAAGAGAGTACAGTAATGGAAACCCACATGTTTTATGGACAGAGGAAATGATTGACTTTCAAAGGAGCCAAGTGGATGTGACATTAGTTGCAAATCCCAACATGAGTGCACCCATAGCATTGACAGCTGATTATATATGTATTTAACAGAAGGTTCAATATAAAAATTATAAAAATTAAATTATAAAGAGAGAGAATGGTCAGCTACTATTTATCTTCAGAAGAAAAATTCTTAGCACTGGCAGTAGAACTACCTTTTAGTAGCAATCAGCCTTACACAGTATACCAAACCTTCAATCATATTGGTGGGGTAGGAAGATGCTAGACCAACATGCAGAGGTGGGGCCTACTGTCAGAGGAAGCAGATATGCTATGGTAATGCGCTGAGGTCCAGGACTCAGAGCATCTTTTGATCTGCCCAAAACTGGACAAGCCTTACACAATGAAGGACTTTATTTTAGCAAATAACAAAATGATATCAGCCTCACATTACTGGGAATTTTGTATTTGACTGGACATTGAAAGTAAGTAAGTAGAAAAATTTGAAGAATAAAATATTAATTCTAGTGTTTGTAACTTATTCATCTTTAATGGTGGGGAAAGTAGTGGGCTGTTTGCAAAGAGGTAAGGTAACTGAGTCATTTGAGATACAACACAAGCTTGGCTATGTCCCATCCAAAGGAACTATTGTGGCATTTACTTTGCTTAATTTAATGTAACCATGGCAAACCTAAATCTGAATTATTGGGCAAGGATTTAAACCACCTTCTCCTTAAAACTGAGTGTGTGTCTCATCAATGGGCCACTACCATGCTTGGTAATAATCAACTTGGGACGGGTGGTCACTCAGATAAAACATACTTCTGTTAATGGAAATAAATGTCCCCATTCAATGTTGCTGTTTCTACGAATACAGTATCCAGCATGTGACAAAGAACCCACACAATTATTTCAGTCAAGTCCTGTATGTGGGTTATTTTAAACAATAACCAAGAAACATCATTACTCTGCATCATTAATGAAGATAACTTCATTTTATTATATGGGTGAAGGAAACAATTTTATTTCTTAACTTTCTATTAGTTTGACATGTATGTTCAAATTGGATGAAAATATTTTAAGTGTAATTTATAAAAACATATGAGTATAGTTGTTTTAAGAATTCATTATTTAGGTAACTTGGCAAATTTTCTTTCTGTTAACATAATGTTTGTTAGATTAAATCATCAATAGAAAAGTACTCACTGTTTCTTTAGCCGTGGTGCAGTTGCAAAATGTTTGTGCACAGATTCCCGTCTACCCTGCACACGAGGAGGAGTAGGCCGAGTCAGACATGGTGGTGGCTGCGGCAATATTGGTGGAGGCACCACACCTTGGCGTAGGCGCACCTCTTGTACACAGTGGGCTGGAAACAGCCCTGTACCTTGACCACGCAAGGTGCCCTCCAGAAGGCCACAGTCAGTTGAGCCAGTTACTGTAATGACAAAAGCACTCAGTTGTAACATGCTTATCATTACAGTGTTACTCTACAAAAATCCAAATGGAAAATTCCCCCTAAATGTTATGTCAAACTTAATAAAAGTAAAACTTAAACGTACATGGAACTGATAATAATCATTCACCAGTTTTAGGGTAATGAATGCATGAAATTAAGTTGAATCTCAAGCTTTCAAAATTTTCTACTCTTTTTTGAGAAAAATAAGAATAAGGGAGCACAGCACAAAAACAGGGTGCTATATAATGTGCAGTAAGCAGATTAAATAAAAAATAATAATAAAGCTTTTGGAGACTCTTGAACAATAAGTAACAGGATATCTGGCAAAAGAGTGTAGCCACTTTTTGCTATGTTGCATTACCCGAAAAAAGAAAAAAAACTATAAAGCTTTGGAAGTACATAAATATGTGAAAAATGTAAATACAAATATGTTTTCCTCAAAAGAAAAATTAAAGTCAGGGATGCAGAGCACAAAACTCCAACAGAATATACATCTCTGGCTGGAAACAGGAAGTTTTTAATCACACAGATAATTAAAGTTGGTGTATAGCAGACATGTGAGAAAGATCAAATACTGTGAAATGGAGTTACTAAGTGCAGCACTCAGTGAAGTTGAGTAAAGCTCTGAGAACACTGCAGTGACTGGCAGTAAGTGTATCAAAACCTATACTGCTAAATTGTTCTCCCATATTAAGTAATTACATACATCCTTACATAAGTATAGCTATATTGTTGCAAAAGAAATGAAAGTGCTGTCATTGGTAGAGAACTAGGCATAGCATATTAGTGTACGTAATTTTCATTTTTTACTGCGTTTAGACCTTGTTACAAGGCTGAAGCCTGTTTTGTCTATAACCAGAAAGCATTCATGGTGGAGCTCACATTCTGCCTCAGGGAAAATGACAGACAGAAATTATTTTGAGCAAAGGATGGGGTGAATACAAACATCTATGGCCTCTGAAGACAAACTTTGGTAAGTATACAGATTTGCAGATTCAGTCTTGTTTCTTTCATCTCAGACCTCATTCATATCATTTTCTGATGGAGTACAAGAACATAAAAAGGTTGAGCAGTCAACAATCTGAAGACTGGTTTGACCGCCACACTGATTTACCAGGCATAATCCTGTTTGGAGGTGGTATGCCATTGCCTTCCTCTTACCTTTGAATTGACTTCCCCATCCAGTTATGGAGGACATACAGTTTAACGTGGATTCCGAACCATGGTGCTACTCTATATTTTTCACATGAGCAACATTGACAGAGGGGAAAGAAGTCAAAAGTGACAGATAAAAATCCTAGGACCTGGCAGAGATTGGACCTGCAACCTCTGGATTTATGGACTGGCCATACTACAACAACATGTAGGCAGTGAACTGCTTGTCCACTGTTTCTGTGATGATTATTTTTTATTAAACTTGCCAATATATTTTTGGATAACATAACTGCATGTTGCATGTAACCAAATGTTGAATTACTTGTAATTCTAATATTTGTAAATGGGATCTACACATTTCTATGTGCTTCTTAAAAGTGAGTATTCACAATTATTCCATTTTAACAATATTAATTATTTTGATGGATTATTCACTCACTAGACACCAAAACAGAAACAACTGGAGAAGGACTGATAAAGACACAAAAAAGCAAATCATATAACCAAAAAAGGCTGTTGCAATGTTTATTTATTTACATACAACTAGTCCTGGTAAAGCAGCCATTTACAAATCCTCTTATTATGCCTATAGATGTATGACAAATATTTCATGGTAAGATAGTTATCATAAACAATGTATACAATGACTTCTCACAGATTAACACTGCATGAAGTTAAAGAAAACTTTGCTGTCAACTAAATTGTCTTTCATATGCAAAGATTTTGTGTATGTATCTGTTACTGTATTCATAAAAAATAGAGATGGTTTACTTGCCCAAAGCACAGGCTCGTTGACAGATACAAAAACACAAATAAAAACACACACATACACAAATTGAATGTTTGTGTATGTGTGTGTTTCTATTTGTGCTTTTATTTGTGTTTTTTTATTTTTTTTTTTTATGTTTTTTTTATTTTTATGTTTTTTATTTGTGTTTCTTTATTTTTATTTGTGTTTTTGTATCTGTCAACAAGATTGTGCTTTGGGTAAGTAAATGATCTCTATTTTTATACATATTTTTCCCATCAGGAAAGTTTTCTTCTATAATATTTGTTAATGTATTCAGTATTATTATAAAACAAAGTTGTAAGAATTTTAGTTAGCTGAGCTTCAGTTCCTCATGCAGTGTAGTATGCTGTGTACAGTGTTCTGTATTGTATGTCATGCATGAGCTCATACGCATGCCTTTGCATATGTGTAATCAGCCATGTTTACAGTGTAGCTGCCCATAAGATTCTTTCTTCAGCCATCAGGTACGCTAAAGACTTGATGGAGTTTCTGAATCTGTCTTGTCATCTAATATCTTCTTTTGAAATGTTTTTTAACTTCCTTGCACTAAAGTAACAGTTCACGCACTACCAGCACACATTTGTTCTACACACCTGCAGGTTAGACAAAATGTAAGTCAACTGATAGAATTCCATGACTCAACCAAAGAATAAATAAGTAACCTTAAATTCAGTGTCCTTTTATATACCTTAGGTGTAGGATCTGGAGAAACATTTGCTTATACCACACTGTAATTGTTTCTGTTTCATCAGATGCTCACCTTTTCTACCTTATTATTTTTACAGTGTGTAAACTGTTAGATGGCAGAGTTGTGAGGGGGGAGTGGGGAGCAGAGGAAGCAAGCCCCACCTCACACCCTGGCAGCCGCGGGAGGAGAGGCGAGTGGGGGAGACAAGCCACACCTATGTCCTGCAGTACTGCCACACAAACTATGCGGCATGCATTCACAAAAGTACAGGTAGCACACATTGCTTTAAATGTTGGTCGTAAATGAAACAAAGCAGCATACTCACAAGAATGGTAGATAACGATTTCAGCTACAGGAATTGCTCACTTAAGTTATTTATTACACAAAATGGAACACCCAGAACACTGGTATGCAAACAATAAGAAAGCAGACATCTATTGTTGCCTCCCACAGCACTTTCAGTCAGTAATGTTGGCTGCAGCCTCGAAACAAAGACTGCCTGCCAAAGCCGCCGAACGTCTACCAAATTGTACCGATTCAGATCTAGGGAGACCTCTGCCATCTAACAGTTAACAGACTGTACAATTAAAATAATCATAATAATTTCTATTTTATGTTTATTTTGAATGCTTTCCTGAGTGACAGTCTCCAGTCTTTCAAAACCAACACTGTGAGTGTATAGCAAATATGATCTAAATTAAAAATTAATAATATTGACAGCAATTGAGAGACATATATCAAATAAATTAACAAAGGGGGGGGGGGGGGGTGCTGGTCCACCATGGTCCACAAAACAGGTAGGATCACAGTTGCAGAAGCAAAGAAAAAAAGCATGCCAAATTTGAACAGACCAAAATCCCCAAGACTGGCAATCTTTTACAGAAACTCTACATTTAGCATAAACTTCAATGTGAGACAATTATAATAGTTTTCACAAAGAAACCCTGCCTTGTAATTTGGTAGAAATCCAAATAAATTCTGGTTGTATGTAAAGTTTACTAGTTGCAAAACACAATCAGTAACCTCACCACATGATAAGAATGATGATGTAACTGATGATTGTGCTGCTAAGGCAGAATTGCTAAACACAGATTTCCGATATTCCTTCACCAAAGCAGATGAAGCAAATACTCCAGAATTCGAATCCAGAACAGCTGACACCATGGATAATTTAGAGGTAGATACCCTAGGAGTAGTAAAACAACTTAAATTACTCATCAAAACTAAGTCTTCTGGTGCAGATTGTATACCAATTAAGTTCCTTTCAAAGTATCCTAATGCCATGGCTCTATACCTAACTATTGTATACAATCGCTCAATCATCCAAAAATCTATACCCACAGAATGGAATGTTTCACATGTCAGTCCAGAATTTAAGAAGGGCAACATGAGTGATCTGCAAAATTACAGGCCCATATCACTGTCATCGCTTTGCAACAGGATTTTGGAACATATACTTTTTTCGAACATTATGAATTACCTCAAAGACAATGACCTGTTGACCCATAGTCAACACAATTCAGAAAGTATTGTTCATGTGAAACACAGTAACTCTTTACTCACATGAAGTAACGAGTGCTATTGACAAGGGATCCCAAAAAAATTCCATATTTTCAAATATCTGGAAGGTTTTTGACACTGTACCTCACAAGCAGCTTCTCTCAAACAACATGCTTACTGAAACTTCCTGGCAGATTAAAATTGTGTGCCGGAACCGGGACTCAAACCTGGGACCTTTGCCTTTCGCGGGCAAGCGCTCTACCACTGAGCTACCCCGACACGACTCACAATGCCGCCTCACAACTTTACTTCCGCCAGTACCTCGCCTCCTACTTTCCAAACTTCACAGAAGCTCTCTTGCAAACATGCAAGGCTAGCACTCCTGGAAGAAAGGATATGGTGGAGACATGGCTTAGCCACAGGCTGTGGCTAAGCCATGTCTCCACCATATCCTTTCTTTTAATCTGCCAGGAAGTTTCATATCAGCGCACACTCCGCTGCAGAGTGAAAGTTTCATTCTGGATACATGCTTACTGAATATTGCTACAGTTGTGTTCTTACATTTTCCTGTCAGAAAGGATAAAGTACATTGTAATTGATGAAAAGTTATTGAGTACAGAAGTGTTATCCGGGGTTCCATAGGGAAGAGTTATAAGATCCCTACTGTTCCTTAACTTTATAAACAGTTTAGGAGACAATCTGAGAAGCTCTGTAGACTATCTATTATTGGGTAGTAAAGTCACCAGAAGATCAAAAGTAAATGAAAAATGATTTAGATAACATATCTGCATGGTGGGAAACATGGATATTAACACTTAATAACATAAGTGTGAAATTGTTCATATGAGCACAAAAAGAAATTTGTTAAACTTCATTTACATGATAAATTTATCAAATCTATAGAACATCAAGTCAAAGAAATAGTTGGGAATTACAATTAAGAACAACTTTACTTGGAAAGAATACACAGAATATATCATGGGGAAGGTGAACAAAAGGCTACATTTCATTGGCAGAATACTTGGAAGATGGAACAGTTCTACTAAAGAAACTGCCAACATTATTATTATCCACTCTATTTTGTATTACAGCTGCGCAGCATTGTGACCCAACAATATAGAGAAAGTTCAGAGAAAGGCAGTTTGTTTTGTATTATCACAATGAAGTGTCATGGATGCACGAGTTGATGTGGAATTCATTATGAGAAGGCAGTATTCGTAATGATGAGACCTGTTTGCAAAATTTCTTTACCAACTTTATCCTCCAGATGTGAACAAATTTTGTTAGCACCCACCAACATAGGGAGACATAATCACCATAATAAAATAAGAAATTTCAGATTGAAAATAGAAAGATTTAAGTCTTTATTTTTCCCGCACATTGTTAAGGAATGGAACAGTAGAAAAATATCATTAACATGGTGCAATAAACCCTTTGCCATGAACTTAATTGTGATTTGCACAGTAAATCTCTAGATGTGGATGTAATGTTGAGACATATCCAGTTTTAAAACTGTATGATTATATACTCTTCTTGTTACAGTTTAGATATATTGTGTTATACACGAATGGTTCCACTAAAAATATGTTTTTGAATAAAAGAATATCTTGATTGAAACATTTTTTATTAGATGATGCATTACGCCC
The DNA here is from genome assembly GCA_026315105.1 of Locusta migratoria. Classification (NCBI taxonomy): domain Eukaryota; kingdom Metazoa; phylum Arthropoda; class Insecta; order Orthoptera; family Acrididae; genus Locusta; species Locusta migratoria. The sequence goes on along the minus strand of CM048746.1, from coordinate 77,764,679 downwards.
GGTTAGGGCATCTTCAGATATCTGACAAAGAAGAAAAATGAAACAGAACTTACAATATTTACATGACAATTTTTTTTTTTTTTTTTTTTTTGCTATAAATAATCAGAAACTGGTAATGAGGAATTGTGATAATGTACAGTACCAATGTTTAATCTACTCTGTGATAGAGGGTGTTTAGATTAAAATGCAGTCATAGGGTATCTTACAGAGAGAATAATATGTAATCCCTTGATTTGCCGTAACATTACCATTGGAAACAAATTGATACATTATTTAACTGAATGAATATTGAAATAATTTATATTCCATGAATTGCCTAATATGATGTGCCTGTATCATACAGTAGTTTGTCAACTCATTAATACAACTTACGTCGGTATAGCTACTGGCACTGCATGGGGCAGCATTCAAATTTGTACTGAGTAAAACTGCCAATAACACTGCTCAACAACACTGTAGGTGTTGGGTTGGTTGGATAACAGTTGTTAATTTCAAATATGGACACCATTTATATAAAAAATACCTAGCAGTGTTGTTGAGCACTATGCTTTATTGGCAGTTACTTGCAGTATAAATGTGAACGCTGCCCCATACAGTATCTATACCGACGCAAGTCGTATTAATGAGTTGACGAACTATTCTATGGTACAGGGACATCATACTAGGTAAATCATGGAATATACATTATTTCAATATTCATTCACTTAAACAATGTATTAATTTGTTTTCAATGGTAATGTTATGGCAAATCAAGGGATTACACATTATTGTCTCTGCAAGATACCCTATGACCGCATTTTAATCTAAACACCATCTACCACAGAGTAGATGAAACATTGGTACTGTACATTATCACAATTACTTGTTACCAGTTTCTGATTGTTTTGTAGCAAAAATTTAAAAAAAAATTGAAATGTTGTCATGTAAATATTTAAAGTTCTGTTTCATTTTTCTTCTTTGTCATATATCTGGAGATGCCCTAAAATGCATCATTAAATAAAAAAAATTGCAATCAAGACATTATTTTATTCAATAATTCGACTTAACACAGTTGCTGTACCACACCATGTAAAAATGGATTGGGAAGATTTCTAAAAAATCTGTTGTAAGTCACATAACAACTTGTGTATTTTTTTACTATTGCATGTATGTGTTTGCTATACATGAGTCAGTGACATTCTTTGGAAATACATATTCAGTGCAACTGCCAATTTTATCATTTTTATGATAAACAAACTTCAGGAATTGGAGGAAGGAGTTTTAGCTCACTATTTGTTTACTGTGATATTAACTACTGTTGCAACCTTGTAGGTAATATTATACATGTGTTTTGTAACATTACTTACCTTCAAGGATATCCCCCTGAGAAATGCGAAGATGGCCAGGGAGACTAGAGCTGTAGTTCTCAAGACATACAACAGCTGTTCCAGGGAGAATGACAGAGTTGTTTGTAGTGTCACTGTTGGCTGTGCCAACTCCAGAACTATCACTGATGATGTCACTTGTATCACCCAAGCTCTTGTCTGTTGTGAAACACATTTCTTTAGAATATAAATAATATGGAATCATAATATAGTTATTAACTAAATCATTTGTAAAACAGAAGTAATTCAGTCACACATTAAATGTTCTATAAAATATCCAGCGCCATTATCATACCAATGATGTGTACTTGTGTGTATTCTTGATAATGCTAGTATATAGCCTTACAGGAAGTATGAAATATACAGGTGGTATGACAACTTCTTAATCAATTAAAAACTAAAAAGCATTCTGTTAGCGCCACCTTCACACGCCCCCCCCCCCCCCCCATCCCCTCAAATATTGACCTAAAATTCAATAAGTGATAAATGCAGCCATGGAGGCCTTGCGGATAGTCCACTCTGTTGCAAATAACGTCGAATGGTACACACAAACACTGCTTGTTGGGCAACAGATCAAATTTGGTTGGAATATGTTCGTGATGTGGCAGTGCAATCTGTCACTGCCCCCTGCACAGAATGCTTCCCATTACATGTAGTGGTGCAAAGAGTTGGGTGTAATCAATCCCGTTGGTCTGTGTTTTCATCTTGCATCCGGCTATTACAGATCGACCTTACAGACACTCACTTATGCCCAACATGAACAGATTTCTCTGAGCGGTAATATGAAATCCTTATAGGCAATGAAGTGCTCCTGGTATTGTGTGATTTGCACCTCTGCTGAAATACTGATTATTTGCATCTCTTGTCACTAAAAATGCATGCTGGAAACACCATCTGATTTGAATGCTTCCCTTAAGGTGCCATATTTCGGGTGATCAGACAGGAAATAATTATCCTTAAATTACAGTTTATTTGAAACTGAATTTTTGTATCACTAACAGTATGTATCATCTGCTCCAATGGCTTAAAAGTACTTAAAAGTGACGTCTCTAGACATTTTGATAATCAGCATTGAAAAATTTTCAGTATAGTACTCATAGTTGGTGAGTAAGTACTTTACTAATATTTGCAGTTTAGATTATATCAATACTTGTTCCATAGACCTTGAATACAAAAGGCTCATAGGTGTTGTAATGATGCAATATGGATATATGAAAATTTGTGCTGGGGCTGGGATTTGAATTTGGTACCTCCTGCTTACTAGGCAGTTGCATTAAACCTCTGCGCCCCACCCTTACACACCTGCAAGGACTACTCAAGCATGACCCCAACCAACCCACATTCTCATATTTATTCTTACTTCCAAAATTGCACATCATGACTCACAGCAGGCTTTTTATTCCCACCAGGAATCAGGACCTTGAGTGCATCCGCACTGAAAGAAGCATCACACCTCAACTAGGTGGATTACAATCAAGAATTGCAGCCTCTTTCAAACATGTCTGAAAGAATATCTATGGGATGATTTTTGATGGGATACAGCTATTTTGTCCAATTAATAAGATATTTTACTTCCTTGATGATTAATCACATAAAAATCGGATGCCCTATGCAAGCAGTGAATGGAAATAGCCATAACAACCTAATTTACTGAAATTTTTGTCACCAAAATTTTCAATAAATCTAAAATCATAAATAGCTGAATTCAAATGTTTCAACAGTTATTCAATATGGTTCTTCTAATTTAGTCTCTTATCAATGTATACAAAATTTTGAATATTCTACCTTTGCTAAAGACTTCTGTTCGAAGTCTACATTTATTAATAATGTAATTCCATTTACTGTATTGAACAGTATATACTGTGTAACTGTTTTATCAAAATTTAATGAGAGTCTATTTGCAGAGAACCACTTAATAACTTTCCGTTACAGTTTCAACAGTTAGTTCTCATTTGTTGAATGGGATTACTATACTTGTAACATCAACAAGAAGAACTAGTTTTTCATTTTCGTGAACACAGAATGGGAAAGTCATTAACCAATATTAAGAACAGAAAAGGATCCAACACTGAACCCTGTGGCACCCGTTCTTGATAGCTCCCCAGTTTGAGGAATCAGTTGATTTTTTCACATTAAGTGAATCACTTGTTTCAACTTTTCACACTCTTCCAGTTGAGTAGGAAGTACACCATTTGTGCACTTTATCTTATTTAGAATACTCCATGATGTACACAATCAAGACCCTTTAAAATATCACAAAAAATCCCAATGGGTGATGTTCAGTTATTAACAGAATTTAATACTTGATCCATGAAGCATTTATAACATTTTTTGTTGAAAAGCCTTTCTGAAAGCCTAACAGACATTTTGATAGTTCTTTAGTCTTAAAAAGTCTTAAAAAGCTACCGTTTAATACAATATTTTTTCAATTATTTTCAATTAAGCTGTAAAAAGAGGGATCGAGCAGTAATTGTTGACATCCGACGTATCCCCTTTTTTATGCAACGGTTTAACAGTAGCATATTTCAGTATATCAAGGAAAATATTCTGCTTCAGAGAGCTAAAAACTTATTTATCTTCCATTAATAGCCTTATCTATTCTAATGAAGATCTAGATTCTATTTTCTCTACAACAACTGATATTTTGTTAATAAACTTTTCATTTAGTTTTATTGTTATTACATTCTATATGTGATTTTGGTTGCCTTGTTTCCCTATCAATAATATTCAAAATTGTTTTAATATTATTATCAGAGGTGATTATTGCAGACATTATACACATACTTCTGGACTTTGAAAGAAATTTTCTTAATATAGTACAATAGCTTTCATAATATTTGACATTTACTGGGTCATTACTTTTTCTTACTTAACAAATGTATCACAAAATAGTGTTCCTTTAAATTAGAACTTTGTTCCTGGTGTACCTCATCCATTGTGCTAGGCCTTCTTTGAAATCTGTAATTGTTAACTGAAGACACCCTACTGTCTTATCTGCAGAAGAAGCAAGGCTTGAAAGGGTATAAATATGCCAGTAGTTTTGTCTGGAGATCAAAATAATGGATGATATTTGTAAACCCCCAGAGCAAGCTGAACTGTGTTTCAACGTTAATATATAAATGAATATTTCTCCATCTGTACATCACTGAATCTTAAACATACATTTCAATTTAGTAAATAATCCACCATATCTGGTCTTTGTCCCTATAGTCATTGGTATTTGTTTGGACCTGCAGATAAGTCTCATAAAATTTAGAGTGAAGCTATAGAAGATTGTCAGAAACAGTCTGAAAAGCCTTTCAGGGTGTGTGCTGTGAAATATTAATTAACATAAGAAATTATATGTAGTGTGCCATTTCCAATTTAATTCGCATAAGAATATTAAACAGAAATAGAGGCATTGTCCCTGCTGGGATTCAAACCCAGGACCTGCTGCTTACTAGGCAGACACCATAACCACTAGGCCACTGAGACTTAAAGGATACAGTGACTGCTCTGACAGTCTTAAGGCATGTTCCCCTCCACTACTAAGCCAGGAGGTCTCAGGTTCTGATCCCGGCTGTGACATAAATTTTAATTCAGTGCCTCTACTTAGTTTAGTATCTTTAAAGGATATTGAGACAAAATATGTCTCTGCACATAGTTTATTTGATATTTATAATTCATGTAAGCCCATCAGGTGTCTCTACACACAATTCAAGCAGCTTGTCAAGGGTGGTGTACTTAAAACAGATTTTTTGTCTGGTTACCTTAAACTAAACAAACAAAGAAACAAACAAATGGTAGCACACCTGACTGCTGAATCATTAGTTCATTTTCAAATCTTGTTACTACCCTGAGTCCAATTTTTGTATCAACTCTTTTATTTGATTTTGAGAAAATCAAATGAAGATAACATTTGGCAACACTTTAACTAGGCTGCTGCTGCTTGAATTTATGTATGCTACTACCTGATTAACTTCAATCATATTTGTGACATTGCGCAACGTGTCAATTCACCTTAACCTCTTCAATAGTTATTTATCAGTATTATCTTCTCTCCAACACCTTTGCAAGTTTTTCACACTGTTTCTGTCTACCCTTTATACAAGGATTTCAGCTACTCTCTTCCTTTTATCTGGCACAATTGAGTCTGGGCACCAACTGTAATGAATATCTCTTTTTATGATTACAGTGACAAGTAACAAAGTGTTTCTTTCTTTATAAATATTAATAAAAATGGGGAGGGGGGAGCAATGGGTCTTTAAATGAACAGGCGAGATAGGCCAAAAACAAAGTAGTTTACTTCTGGTTGTTTGTTTTGTCTTTTCAGGGGATTGAAGCATATATAACTCATTATGATGTGGAACATATTAGTATACTTATAAATAAGATAAATATTCTATGTGAATATATGCCTACATGCTGGCCATTTAAGTAAATAGTTTTTTAAGTCTAACAATTCTACATTGGAATTCAAGAATATAATTGAGATAGTTTGCAATTCACCACAAAGACATTTGTCTAGCTGCAATAAGCAAGTAAAAGACACTCATACACACAAGTAGCTTGTAGCCACAGCCTTCATCAGAAAAAGGACACATACTCTCTTTCATCCATCACACAAATACATTTCACAGACACACAATCATCATCACTGGCTACTGTGTTCTGAGTAATGCTTTGCGTTGATGAGATAAGACGAGAGAGAGAACAGGAAGGCTGCAAGGCGGTGGCTCATAGATACTAGATGGGTGGAAAGAGATGAATATTTCCCCTCTCCCCACCCCCACCAACTGCATTACTGCATTCCTTAGTTGCATCTCTTTCCACCCATCTGGTACCTACATGCTCCATAAGGCAGTGTTATATCCATTCACACTACTGCCTCATATCCTTCCTCCTGAAACCAACCCCCCCCCCCCCTCCATTCTATCACCCCACTGAGTGTTACTCAGATTGCAGTAGGCAGAGATGATGGTTATGTGTCTGTAAAGTGTGCATATGTGGTTGTATATATGAGGGTATCTGCCTTTTTTTTATGAAGGCTGTGGCAGAAAGGAAAGTTGCATGCTTGTGTTCTTTTATGTGCCTATCAAGCTTCAATGAACATCTTTGTGGTCTAATGCAAACTATTCATTAAAGATTTTTGAAGTCTTCAACAAAAAATTGCTTACTGGATCCTAGTCACATACATACTATCAATTCAGAAATTCACCCAAGGAGCAGGTGAGCATTTTTAATTCAAAAGTATGGTGGCCAAATATTTTGATGGTTGCATAATATGAACATTCTGTTCAAGAATAAGGTTAATGAGTGGACTGTGGAGAATGTTTCTGTTCATACTGTTATGTTTGTGAATATTACTGTGGTTTTTTCCCCAAACTGTTTACATAAAGTGTGATGATAGCTAAATTTCTAATTCTTTGGTCACCATAGTCAGCAATTACACAAACAGAAAGTTGCTGATTTCAGATATTTGAGAAGATCTATAATATGTTGTATCGAATTCAAGTTCGATTAATATGCACCCCAGAAATTTTGAAGAAATCGTTTTATATTTCTTTTCCTCCAACTGTATGTTGGCCTCGTACAATGTTTTTTCTAAGTTAAGTGACAGACCAGTTACTAAGAACCAAACAATAATACTTTTCACTATTTAATTTAGTGGCCTACTTCTGTTGTTGTAATGCTGCTGTGATTGAGTTGATCCTGAAGTCACCAGCAGAGAATCAAGAACACTATGAAATTTTTGTTCAACCTTTCTAGAAAGTTAAAATGTTGCTGTAAACCAACCAGCTTTGACAACTCATTATCCTCACATGAAAGAACCCATTTTTCTGTAATATGATTGAATTATTCATTGGTGCGATATTTTCTACCCTCTCTCATTGTGGACAGTTGTCTGCTCCCTACCTACAAAGACCCACAGTGCATTTGTTACTTGTATACTGTCACATTCTACTTCCCCATATATTATGATGCCTTTCTGTGTTACCCCATTATTGCAGCAATTCCTCCTCATTTACTAAATATAGAGTCAATATCTATCTTTAATTTTGACCTGATTTTACTGTTTATTGATATTTGTGTTAGAAAATGTTCTATCACAAAGGTCTTGCAATTAATTGTTGTAAGTCAGAAAAAAGACCAGTTAGAAGAAACACAATGACACTTATCAGGTAGTAAATGTACAAGCAAAGGTACATATAATAATTAAGTTTTTCTAACTTTCATAACATTTCTGTAAGCATATGCACATTTTAATACATTTTTACTTACCTGAATGTCCATGAACCTGTACAACAGTATTATTATCATTATTATTAGTAATATTATTTCCTGGTAAAAATACATCTCATTCTGACACTGGTAAAAGTTTCACTTTACTTTAAGCCCTCCAATCATATTAGATAGAAATATAGTAGTATTTGAATGAACAGGCATTATTGTGAGTCTGCACACAGTATTCTTGTTCTTTTACCTTGCATAAAATGCTTGCATAAATTAATTTCAGTGCTTTAAATTCAATAACATTCATTCAGTATCAGTCAAAACAATTTTTTTGTTAAGCCATATATAACCAAAAGGTATTTTTAGCCTGCTTTGTTCATGCTGAAACTAGTGTGCTGACACACAACACGGGCCTGCCAACATTCTTTCTAAACATACAATTAGGAGCTTGCTGCAAGCTGTGAGGGTGAAGGAGCAAGCAAGCAGCCAAGCATACAGACGGTGGTGATGGTTGTGGTTCCTACCTGTGACATAGCTTGCACTATCTTCTGCACTGGGTTGCGTAGAGCCGCTACTCGTCTCGCTCAGGCTGGACGACGCCGAGCTGTAGGGGGGCAGCGAGCGGTTCGAGGGGGAGGGAGAGGGAGGCAGCTCCAGGTTAAGAGGGTCTGTGGGAACCCTGCTTATCGAGGAGTGGTGGTGGGGATGGTGGTGGAGAAGGTGGTGCTGGTGTTGGTGTTGCATCCCCCCACCCCCACCTGCACCCGCACCCGTTCGACGCCTGGGGTTGTACCGGGGGGGTTCTCGGAACGGGACTGCAAACACCAATTACACGGTCAGGTCTGAGCTAGGAGATTTTTTTTTAACAGGAAGTGTAGGGTTAAACCTTTTTTTATGTCCTACAAAACATGTCTAAAAGCTTCTGGGAAGATTAATACATTCATGGTAATTGCATATTCATTTACATAAATCACAAATCAATAACTGTATTTAAATCTGGTTAATTTAGAGTATGATATAAGTAAAACAGACTCTTTATCTGATAACATGAGCATATTCTGGAAACTAAATATTTATTAACAAATAAGTGTTATTTAATCATTTTCTTTCAAATAAAAACCTGTTGTTACACGATGCATATCAGTGAGTTTTTGCTGTAAATATAATTAAATTACTAAAGTAATTTTTGTGCAATGAGAATGTGATAAGATATCTCATATTTGACTCTTATGAGACACATCAACTTAGTGCTGTTGAACTTTCAGACATGTTGTGGCAGTGTCATGGGGATGGATGGAAGGATGGATAAGGTATAGTGTGACAAATAAGAAATTAAGCACAGTATGTTAGGAACAATTTCTTCACATTAATTTTATTTCATATTACTGTGATCAAGGTCCTAGGGTAATAAAAGTGTTATCTTGTTAAAATACTTTACTAATTATACGTGTGTGTTCACATAGACAAAAAACAAGAGAGGAAATTGTTTGTGTTCATACCACAGCAAAGGTCAGTCACAAAATTCAGATTTTCAGTTAATCTTATTTGCACCCCTTTTCTACTCAATCAAATATGTTTCTTATTTTTTGTCAGATTTTATTCACATACTCATTTGCAGATGAAAATGAGATACACTCACCTTACAATATAAATGTTAAGCAAATGATACACAAATAAACATTTGGATACAGAAACAGACTGTCAAAGGTTGAGGTAAGGACAAGGATAAATAGAATAAAATAATGAATGCAAAGTATCAAGATTATGGGGCAAAAAGTGCAAAGTTCTGTAACAGGGACAAAGATTGTCAGTAAACCAAGGTAAAGAATATAAAGAAAAGACCAGTAGCAGTGCTGTAGGGTGTCATTCAACATTTCAGAATTGATTGTAAGGGAAAGCTCCACAATTCAAAAGAAATTACAGCCTTGGGCATAGGAGGGAGTTTTTTTAAAGAGAAAGGCTGAGAAGCAGCTGTTGAAGTTTGTTACATTGTGTTCTGCAACTGAGCCACCAAGCCTGCACTTGACAGCAGTTTGGCAAAACACAGGTGTACAGCAGTTTGGTTTCATGTATGAAAGTATGCATTGCTTGCATGGTTGCAGGAAGCTGATAGGTGGAACTGTTTCCTTCAATGGTAGCTTTACCTTTAATGAGACTTAGCAGGATGTACTTGGTGAATGATTGGAACAGGTTTCTAAGTCTTTTACAGATATTGGGCAGTATTGTGTATGTTTGTTCCTAAGTCACAGTTACCTGAATAGACATCTGAGAGGTTACAATGCTGGGCTCTTTTCTTATCAAATATTTCATTCTTTATACAACACTGACAAAGCATCAAATGCAGATGTGTTCTCACAGTTCCCATGAGTCCTAATGAGCAAGATAATCATCAGTGTCAGTTCTGTGCATGCACATATTGCAACTACCGTATTCAGGTTCATTGTCCAGAAAGAAGAATCTGGCACAGTGACATGTCTAGGGCTCTAGGCCAATTATGATACTGCAGTTGCGGCTCATCAATATCAAGTCAGGTCCATTCCCTGGCTTTGTAGGTCTATTCCCTGATACTATTGTTTATTTATCCCTCCTGGTACCAGGTATTGTTGGCCCTGTTTCTTCCCTAGCATAGTCACAGGATACAGGAAAGCCATTACCCTGCATTACTATTCCAGCTGCCAGTGAGGTCACAGAGGTAAGAGAAATGATGATCCCATCATTACTTTCAGTCCAACAATGAATACCAATGTATTGTTGGCAACACATGAAAATGAAATGGAAGCTCCTGCACAGGACTTTCAAAATCCAGAAAATTGCGTGATTTTGACAAGATGAAATGTAGGAAAGTCTTTCTTCATTGCATAAAACAACAACATTCCTTGTGTGAGGGGCATAAGAAAATAGAATGTGCCATTTGTGTTCAAAGGAAGGATTAATAGAAATGTTACCTACATTATTCTATTTTTTTATCCAGTTATTATTTTCTTTTTGTAGCGTGTGTGGTTATTTTAATGGTGAGCTTAGCATTCATTCTTTTGAAGTTCTGTTTTATGATCTCTCAAAACATATCTCTTATACAGCCCAAATAAAGTGTATTAAAATTTCCTTTTTATGTTCCAAACTTTTTTTTTTGTGATTTATACTCTACTTTGTGATACTCACTAGCTTGAATAAAGTGTATTAATGTTTTCTGTTTACCTTCCAGACATTTGTTTTGAAGATGTTCCAACCTGATTAGTGACACTAATTATTAATCCCTGCTACATGATAATATATTCACTATTTGTGATATAAGTTTTACTGAAAAAGTTGTGTTTTTATTATAAAAACCTGTGTGGTTACAAAATGGAGGTTAATGGACTACAGTTTGCTTCCACTAGGTCTCAACAGTTTTATGCCCAGATGGAATAAAGCATATTATGGAGCCTCTATTCCAATTTGCATGTAATAACAAAGTCAAATATATGCTGTGTGCATTTAAAATGGAAATGAAAAAAAATATATATATTGACCTCCGCATCTATAAATTCACCATTTCTTCCCTTTTTATCTTCTTATGGTGGGACTCTTGCAGGGATGCCCTTATTGTTTCTTATTAGATCTATTGAAACTGTCATGGGTACAAGAAGTAAAAGCAGCAACACTTTTTAAGTATGTTTCTGGCTAGATATGTGGCTCAATCTGTCACTAACCAGTACAGTAGGACTATCAGGTACATCTGTGGTCCCCCACCCCTGGGGTACAGTGGCAAGACCTTGTGATACCCTCACTGGCACAAGAACTAGCTTCTTTTGTACCTTTCACCTCTGCACCTGTCACACTAAAGTGGGAAGCCCACCTAGACCATCCCAATGGCTGTCATGGAGTCCATTGACTTGATGACATTCTAGGCAATGTGCACCTGGTATTTCTGATTCTCTAGCTGCCATCCATCAGCCCTATGGACCAGGACCTGCACAATACATATAGTGGCTCCCAACCTGCTCTGAGAATGATGTCAACCCATAGATTTCCTTCTCCAGAATCAACAGCAAGCTGAAAGTCAAAACACGATTGTTTTCTGATCTCTAGGATTGAACTTGGGAGTGGCTGCTCTACTACCAACACAGCATCTGATTTTGGTGTGTGTGTGTGGGGGGGGGGGGGGGAGGTTGGGTTGTGATCCTGCTCAATGTCTGAATGAATCACTTGATGTAATAATGCATATGTCCAGATAAGTCACTAAGAGAGGCCAGATCACATGGCAAACAACCACAGCAGATTTTATTATTCCTTCAGACTTCCGAGGTCTCAAATGTCAATAAGATGGGATGTTTATGGCAAAGTCTATCTACTGATATCAACTACATACTACCGAGTTTTCTCCTGGATGCTCTTTTGGACATTGGTATAACTTATCAACAACATTAAGCTAGCAAAAGATTTGCATGTCTGCTTAATATGGGACTGTGTTTGATCACTGTTCAAAAAACTGTTGTTTTTTCAAGGAATGAATCGATGTTTTTTAGGAGCACTGAGAACATGTTTCATATCGAACATCCACAGTGTTCTCCACCTCTGAAGTATAAGCTGTTCATCAAATTTTCAGGGTATTCCATTGACCATGAGGTAAAAACCAAACAAAGTCTTTTGTTTTGCTTATTTCCAGAGACTAGTGATTTGATATAATTATATAAAAAATTTTATTGTTGCAAAAAAGAGCATATCTTTAATTACTTTTCCACATTGTTTCCACCATTGTTGAGGCACTTGTCGTAGCAGTCAATCAACTTACCTCATCCTACCTCTTAGAACAATGCCACCAGTGATGAGAACTATTGCTGCACATGCAGTCTCATTTTGTCGTCACTTTGGAAATGTTTCCCACCAAGCTCCCACTTTAGGTGTAAGAATTAATGACAGTCTAATGGTGCCACCTCACGGTGATATGGTGAGTGGTCAAACTGCTCATTTTGTTCTATATCGCACATTGAAGATTTTTCAAAAACTAACATTATCTGGCTGTATTGATGGTTTCACCTCTTGAGAGAAATTCAACAAGCAATACACCTTTTCGGTTCCAAAACACTGGGCACATATGATTTTCTGTGCAGATATCATCATCTTGGATTTCTGTCTTGTGGGAGATTGATTGCGTTACCGCTCCATTGATTGCTGTTTTGACTCCGGTGTGACATGATGTACCCAAGTCTCATCACTTGTCACAATTTGATTAAAGAAGTCCTCTCTTTCTTTACTCTACCGTGTGAGGAATGTCAATGCATTTCCAAATCACTTAGTTTTGTGGACATCACTGAGCATTTTGGAAACCCATCTTGACACAACCTGAGATGAACTATGGGGTCTGAAACAATTTTGCACAAAAGTATTGTGGAAATTTGTCGAAGTGAAATGTCTGTCCTCACAGATTTTTCCATTGATTTTCCTCATCTAGTCATTATTAACAGCAGAAGGGCTCATCATGCACATTAGATCATTCCTCATTAAACAACCTTACCCACTTTCCCTCTCATGAACCACAGACATTGTCGAGGTGGGGTGGCTTGCACGCCACAACGATACAGATAGCCTTACCGTAGGTGCAACCACCATGGAAGGATACCTGTGGAGAGGCCAGAAAAACTAAAGAGAGGCGGCAGCCTTTTTAGTAGTTACAGGGGCAACAGTTTGAATGATTGACTAAGCTGGCCTTGTAACATCAGCTAACATGGCTTTGCCATGCAGTTACAGTGAACGGCTGAAAGCAAGTGGAAACTACACTCGTTAATTTCCTGAGGACATGCAACTCTACTGTATGAATATATGATTCAAGGCATCCTCTCAGGTAAAATATTATAGAGATAAAAAAAAGTCCCCCATTCGAATCCCTGGGCAGCGACAACTCGGGAGGCTGCCATCATCAAGAAAAACAAAACAGACATTCTACTGATCAGAGCATGAAAAGTTCCATCCCTTAATTGGGTAGGTAAATTAGAAAACAGAAATGGAGAGATTAAAGTCAGAAATAGTGGGGATTAGTGAAGTTTTGTGGCAGGATGAACAGGATTTGTGGTCAATTGAGTTCAGGGTTATAAATACAAAATCAGTTGGCAGTATTGCAGGAGCAGGTCTAATAATGAATAAGAAATAGGCATGTGGGTAAACTACTGTGAGCAGTGCAGTGATCATATTATCATAGTCAAGATAGACACAAAGCCAACACCGACCACAATAACACAAGTTTATAAGCCAACTAGCTCTGCTTGGAATTGGGATGGGGGGACTGGAACTTGGTAGTAGGGAAGGGAAGAGAAGAATATGTATGAGGTGAATATGGACTGGAGAAAAGAAAGGAAAGAGGAGATCCCTGGTAGAATTTTGTGCAGAGCAAAATTTACATATCACAACCACTAGGTTAACTCATCATAAAAGAAGATTATATATGTGGAAGAGACCAGTAGATACTGGAAGGTATCAGATTGATTTTATAATGCTAAGTAAAAGTTTTAGAAAACAAGTTTTAAACTGCAAGACATGTCCATCTGACCTGTAGATTACAACTTAAAGAGACTGTAAAAGGGTAGAAAATTAAGGAGCTGGCATATGGAGAAATTGAAAGAACCAGAAGTGATTGAGAGTTTCAGAGGAAGCATTGGACAAGGATAGTCTGAAGCGGGGTACAGTAATACAGTAGAAGAAGAATGGGTAGCTCTGAGAGATAGAGTAGTGAAGGCCAAAGAGGATCATACAGGCAGAAGGCCTAATAGAAATCCTTGGATAACACTGGAGATACCAAACTTGGTTGCCAAAAGGAGGAAATATAAAAATGGCAGCAAGTGAAACAGACAGACGGGAGTTCATATCTCTGAAAAATGAGGTTGACAGGAAGTGTAGACTGGCTAAGCAGGAGTGGCTGGAGGAGAAATGCAAGACCGTAGAAGAATGTATAACTAGGAGAAAGACAGATAGTGCCTACAGGAAAATAAGAGAGACATTTGGAGACAAGAAAAACACCGGTATGAATATCAGGAATCACAACTAAGCAGACAAGGGAAAGTTGAAAGGTAGAAGGAATATATATATTGCCTACAGAAAGGGAATAAACTTGAAGGCAGTATTCTAGATATGGAAGACAAAGTAGATGAAGATGAGACAGGAGATACGATACTGTAAGAAAAATTTGACAGAGCACTAAAAGATTTGAGCAGTAACAAAACCACTGGAATAGAATATTCAGTCTGAACTGTTGATATTGTTAGGGCAGTCAGTGAAGAAGAAATTGTTCCACCTGGTATGCAAGATTTATGAGATGGGAAATACACTCCAACTTCAAGAAGAATTTAGTAATTCCATTTCCAAGGAAAGCAAGTGCAGACAAATGTGAAAATTACAGAATTATCATTTTAATCAGTCATGGTTGCAAAATACTATTTCAATTTACAGTGAATGGAAACACTGGTGGCATTCGACCTTGGGGAAGATTAGTTTGGATTTAGGAGAAATGTAGGAACACGAGAGGCAATACTCACATTATGACTTATCTTAGAAGATAGATTAAGGAAAGGGAAACCTAAATTTTTAGCATTCATGGACATGGAGAAAGCTTTTCACAATGTTGGCTAGAATACACTTTTTCAGATTCGGAAGGTAGCAGAGGTAAAATATAGCGAATGAAGAGTTATATTCAACTAGTACAAAAACCCAACAGCAATTATTAAGAGTCGAAGGGCATGAAAGGGTCGCATTGGTTGGGAAAGGAGTAAGACAGGGTTGTAGCCAATGTTGTTCAATCTGTACATTGAGTAAGCGGTGAAGATATGCAAGGAGAAATTTGGAGAAGGAAATAAAGCTCAGGGGGGAGAAATAAAAACTTTGCAGTTTGTTGATGATATAGTAATTCTGTCAGAGACAGTAAAGGACCTGGAAGAGCAATACAACAGAATGGTCAGTGTCTTGAAAGGAAGGTATAAGATAAACGTTAATGAGAGTAAAAAAAAGGGTAATGGAATGTGGTGTCAAAAAATCAGGCAGTGCTGCAGGAATTAGATTAATCAGTGAGACAATAAAAGTATTAGATGAGTTTTGTTATTTGAGTAGCAAAATAACTTCTGATGGCTGAAATAAAGAAAATATAAAATGCAGAATGGCTATGGGAAGGAAGGCGTTTCTGAAGAAGTGAAATTTGTTGACTTCCAAAATTAAATTAAATCACTTGTTTGGAGTGTAGGATCGTATGGGAGTGAAATGTGGATGATAAGGAATTCAGACAAAAAGGTGGTAGAAGCCCATTTCAAATGTGGTGCTACAGACGAATGATGAAGATTAGATGGGTAGATCAGTTAACTAATGAGGAGATGCTCAACAGAACTGGGGAGAAAAGAAGTTTCTGACTGAGAGAAGGGATATGTTGGTGGGACACGTTCTAAGACATAAAGGAATTATCAACTTAGCAGTAGAAGGAAGTGTTTGGGTTAAAATCGTAGAGGGAGACCGAAGGACAAATACAATGACATTAAAAAGAATGTAGATTGCATTTCTTATTCCCACATGAAGAGGCTTGCACAGGACAAGATATCAAGGAGAGCTTTATCAAACTAGTCTATGGACTGAAGACGACGATGAAAACAACAACAACAACAACACCTACTACTACTACTACTGCTACTACTACTACCCACTTTCTTACCATTCCATCAGTCAATGCATTTTCACCATAAAAATCTTTAATTTAATGATGAATTTCTGCCTGGTTTCACATTCTTTGCATTTAAAAATCAAATTACCGAACAAATCTCACTGTTGGCGGGATAGTCAATTGTCTAAGAACTTGCAGTGTAAACAGACAACATAACACATAACAACCAAAATGCCATCAGTTACGAGCAGATGAACAAGGACGACTAGCACGCATGAGCAGAATGCTGAATGCAGTGCAGCAGTGGCGGGAATGCGAAACAGTACATACTTTCTGGATATGCCTCGTAATGTCAGTTTAATAAGGATAGTTTGCAACTCACCACAAAGATGTTCATTCACCCATAAAAGGCACATAAAAAGACACCCAAACAACATTGCTGACTTTCAAGTATATAATGTGTATGCTGCAGTGGCAACTAAGTTGATTAATTTTAATACATTTATAAATAGGCCCGGTATCCAACTTCACATGACACTTCAGATCCTTTAATACTAATTAATGACATTCCTAATTCTAAAGCCCACCTTTCATTTGCCTTTTAAAAACCCTTGATAACCTGACTCAGTGATTATATATAATTTAATCCTAATATACTGTCCTGTGGTGAAGTTTAATTATCAATAAGTAACTTCATTATCTAGGTATATTTTTCTGGGAGACATAGTTTTGTTGGAAGCTGTAGAAATCTTCTCCTGTCAATGGATGGACAACATTATTAAAGTGTTACATATTTGGTTTAGAGTGTATTGTATCACAGTTGCAAGGTTAAAAGGCTTATTTCACACTCCAAAGGCTACATTTGTTACATACAGGTCTTACAGAAAATTCTGATTAAAAAAAAAATCAAACAACAGGTAAACAAGACAAATACATTTTATGTTACAATATGCACAACCATCACCACCGAACTACCCCCAAACAGTCAGGAAATAGGAACAACAAGCTCTACACTACGTCTCTACAACTAGCTGGGATAGACAGTACCAAAGGAAGAAAACAATAATGAAAAGCAGAAAAAGACAGCACATTGAAAGTTGAGTATGTTAGTCATACTTTCCACATCTGAAAGTGTAGCTATTACTCTGACTACAAATAAATATTTCAAAATCTGCATTAGTAATATTACAACACATTTTTAATGTACTTTACATTTTTCCCTGCTCACTTGCATATTACACCTTCTTGTTAGTTAAGAGGCTAAAAACATTACTGTTATATTACATTTGTTGTAATAATCTGCCTACTGTATGGTGACAAGTTGTCTTTCACCAGTTACTCTTGAGTTCAGCTATAGAATCAGGAGAACCTTATTTCCAATTTATTATAGGCTTTAAAATTTCAGACAAGATAAATATTTTTTCAGAGACTTTAAATTAATGATAAGAATGTCTGAAGAAGAAAATTCAAGATTCTGCTTAGTGACATCTAAAAAATAATCAATAAGAACTGTTGTTGCTAGCGTCCAATGTTTGTCTGTGATTGTTCATGTCAATACAAAAATGTTGGCCAAAGATTTAGTTCTTGTGTCCAATACTTTTTTTGCAGAATAACATAAATGGTGGGAGAAATGGGAGGCATTTGCTACAAGCTTAGTTGTACTCACTCGTCACTCCACTTCGCCATCCCAACATCAACAATTTCAATACCAGACATAACATTGGGTTCTTCACTACATTCCAGGCTCTTCTATCTGGAATTAAGTTTTGAAGTGCTAGTAACAACCCTTTTTGCTTTCTTCTGATTCACTATTTCTGCCTCCCCGTCCAAATTCTTTTATTTACATTCTTTTATTTTTATTGTTTATTTTCTTTTTCATTTCTACTGCCTAATTCTTTTTTGCATTCACCTCTGCTTTCCACTTCCACTTTTCTACCTCTTTTCAGTTTCAGTCTCATCAATTGCAAACAATTTGTCATTAGTAATACTACAGGTTTAAATTGCAGCTGTTTCCTTAGTAAACACCAGATCTCTCCCTGTGTCCTAATATTGCCTAATAACAGTTTTTGGAATATCTTGATCTTCATCGCATCACCATTCATTATTATTATTATTATTATTTTCTGTTTCTCTAAAAGCAACTCATTCACAAATTCAATTTAATCGCATTTCTGTCAACCTTGCTCCACCTGATTCTGGTTTGTTTGCTGTCGAGAAGACAAGCCTTGTTTTTATCAGTTATTAATGGAATTTAATAAAAACTTTGTTCACAACACGAGGACAGGTAGCAACTTACCATAGAGATGATTGCTGAGCTACAGACACACTCGTAAAGGAGACCAATCACAGTCACATAACTTAAATCTTTGGACACGGTCTTCATCAGAAAAAGATACACATACATTCAAATAATCACTCAGACATAAGTCATGCACACAAGACCACCATTTCAGAGAGGCCAAAAATTTATGTGAATGTGACTGATCTCATTTGTGTCTGTCTGTCGCTCAGCTCAGCAATCATCTTTACAGTGAGTTGCTACTTATCCTCACATTGTTCACATTCCAACCTGAACTTTACGTTAACATTTACTTTAATTTTCATCAGAAACCACTTCATTTTGACACTTACTTCAAACTAATTTTTAATCTAGGATTACTATTTCTTTTGAAAACATTCTCCACATAACCATCTATCATGATTTTTAGGAGTTTTCTGGCCAATTATCAATGTGGTTGATTATATTTATACATATCCTCTCCTCCCACCACCCCCCTGGCCTAAATCTACGCTAACCCCTCCCCTTCCTCCATCCTCAGATCACCTATTCATTATCCCTTCCTTACCTCTCTCTCGTGCGCCTCAATTGCACAGTGGTAGAGTGCCAGATTATAGATCCAAAGGTCGCGGGTTCCATCCCTGCCAAGTCCTGGGATTTTTATCTGTCACTTTCCACTTCTTTCACCTCTGGCTGTATTGCTCATGTGAAAAATACCGAGTAGCACCGTGGTTCAGAACCCACGTTAAACTGTAGGTCCCCCTATAGCTGGCTGGGTAAGTCAGTTCGAAGGTCAATCTTCGGATTGTTGACTGCTTTACCTCTCTCTCTCCCTCTCCCTCCCGCTCCCCCCCCCCCATGTGAGTGTGTCCATCCATCTTTCCCTGTTAATGAAAAACGTTTTAGACAACCCCCCGCCTCTCCTACACCCCTCAGCATCATTCAGTTCACTCATCTTCTCTTCTCTTTACTACTTGATCTGTCCTCTTTGGTTATATATATCCTATCTGGCTTGGCTCAGTACGAACATGCAGTATCTCTGACATCCACACTCCTAAAACACCACCTTCATGACCTAGGTCGTGAATTACCTTTCCCTTCCGTTCCCATCCTTTCTTCTTCCCTTCTCTCCCACCTGATGAAGGAACTGTGTTCCGAAAGCTTGTCCGTTTTGTCCCCTTTTTTTCTGTTTCTTCATTTGTGTTACTATCGGCGGTACAGTACTAAGGTAAGTACTGGCAGCCAATCTATCTCGTTTGAACTATATTTATCATCTCTGAGGAGAATTTTCATCATTAATCGTATATTTATTATCTAACAGCCATCTGACACAGGTGATAGTAGCATCAAGCAGAACTCTAAGAATTTGCATATAGTTATCTAAAAACATCTATCCTCAACCTCACTACATATGTTTATTAATCCCCCCCCCCCTCCCCAAAAAAAAATGTCAAATCTGTTCTTAAGGTAAGTACAGGCCAGTAATTGTGTCTTGTAACTTGTTAGTGTTCTCAATCTATTTCTCCTTTGATAGAATTACAAAATATTATTGTGTTTCATTTTTATTGTAAACAACTAAAATTTTGTACTTTACAGAGAAATAAGAGGTGTGCCAAATGAATTCCATTTAAAAAAATGGAAAAGTCTTCAACATGGTATTGCTTTTTACCAAAATTATTCTGCTATAGATTAGGGTGTTTTCTGCAGTGGATGGATGGTAACAGTGTCATCTATACAGTTGGAAAGAAAACAAGTTAGGAGGATCTGGTCAACAAGGAAGCTTTTAACATAAAAACATAACTGGGACAGGTGCTGTACTGTACATAGTGCATGAAGGTGAGTTCCTGATGAAGAGGCTCTCCAGAGAAAGAAGATTACTTGTCTACTTTTCAATTTTTCCCAATAGTGTTCCACCACAAAGATGATATCTTGTTTGGCATAGATCAGATCTTTGATTACTGTGTAACTTCCACAATGATCTATTTACTAGATATAATAGCATACTGCAATCTTCTTCTCCCCCCCCCCCCCCTCCTTTTCATCCAAGTGTATACTCCATCACAAGTAGTCACAATTTCAAGGGGACATTAAACCCTAACCATCTTTCCTTCCATTTCAGTGTCAGTTAAAACTTAAATTCAATGGAGAAGTAAGTCTACTAACATCATTATCAGCAGCTAATTCAGATTAGAAAGAACCACTGGTTTTCTAGCATTCTATCCTAGCTAGTTTATTAACGATTAAGGAAGTTATCATAAGCTTATGCAAAATGCAATAGGGTGTTGTTTTTACTACAGATAGCCTTCATACCCACACAATGTACACTCTGGCAGTGGGCCTTTCACTTCACTTTTCCATACTGTGGTCAACCTAAAAAATCCTAACTTAGAGTGTCTCTGGCCTTTTCTTCTGTGCCCCATTATAAAGTCAAAATGCTGCACTGTTACCAAATTACAACAAGAGGGATGGGGGCCTATTATAATGCATGTGGGGGCACATTAACAAATGGTGACCATCATCTTGTGGACAAACTGTATTGTTACCCAGGCTACCTATTCCTATTAGCAACCTAATATGTTTAATATGTTGACAAGCGATCCAACATACTTCATGTACACAGACCCCCCCCCCCCTTGGGTCTGTGGTTATCATGGTCAAGACAAGGTTTAACCCAACAGCAAATACTGTAACAAATATGATAAGAATTCCACTGTGTCCTGTACTAGTGTTAAATTGTAACTATTTAGTTACTTCTGAATGCAGCTAACATATAAATCTATCATACTCATCCTTGCAGTGGCATAGGAATTCAAATGGAGCAGTACTACTAGATTTCCTTTTGTAAAGGAAAATATGAAAATGGAATTCAATAATTCAGTGAATTATTTACATTCCATCAGGGCTTCCCATTCCTAACATTATGAATTTTTTCACCTTCTAAGACATGAGTCGTAAGTACACAATATCTGATGATTTATAATGAACTACAGTCTATCATGAGTTCAATAGAAACAAAGCAGAGAAAAAATCTAGTAACTGGGTGTCTATAGGTGGTTCTGTTGAATGTTATGTTGACTATTGTATTTCCAAATGCCGTTACTGGAGGAGATTTGAATATTGGCTACAAGTAAAATGTAGGTCTGAGAGTTTGCACTGATTTAAAAGAATTTCAGTGATGATGTGCACTCATTTGTTCCTATGGATTAGACGAGGATCCACTGCTTCATGGAAGAAATAAGAGAACACTGGTAACAGTGAGTAAAGAAGTTAGCAGAATGTGGTTGAATGTGTTTGTGATGACAAATATAAATATCAGTTAGATAGTTCAAAATGTGTGTATTGGCAGAAATGCACAGAAAAGAGGAATAACAACACAAAGATAAGCCACACTTAATACACAGTAATGACAAAGATGAAACAAAGAGCCCAATCAAAAATATAACAACAGAAAGACGATGGTCACTCATCATCAATGACAAAGTACCGTATGTCTAAGATGCATAAGAAGGTCTTCTCAATCATTTTGCAAAAGTAAATATACTATTAGAACCAAAACTGTAGTCGGTAATACCATATTAGAACAAGTCACACGTTATAATTAAGTCAGTTATAAATATGAAAAAGATTTTAGAAACAAATCATCCTTTTCCCAGAAAACATGCAGTATAGGAAGTAGAACAATAAAAACTAAACCCAGACAATAAATATGAATAAGCCCTGGAAGGTAATGGCTGTGCCTGATTTTCCTGGGCACCTGAAAATACGGATGTTGACATACATCGTTTACAACAAGATAGGGAACAGTCTCATAAATTATATCACCAACATATTTGACAACCATCCGCATGATGATGCTGTAAGTTGAACAGGGCATGTCTAGCAACTGCATGTGGCATTCTTAACTCATTGTTGATAACTGTAGTGTGTGGTGGTTAAAATTTATTTTGTGTTCTGATGAAGTACAAATTTGTTTTAAAAGTTAAAAAAATGTTCAAATGTTTGTAGAGCTTATGGGACTTAACTACGGGGTCATCAGTCCCTAAACTTACAAACTACTTATGACCTAACTAATACTAAGGACGGCACAAATATCCATGCCCGAGGGGGAATTCGAACCCCCGACCGTAGTGGCATTCCAGACTGGCGCACCGCAGAACACTCGGCCACCGTGGCCAGCTTTGAGAAGCTCAGTATATGTTCTCTTACAGATATATTTCAACAATAGAAAATCTCATAGGAATATCAATTTACCCAGCATCCTTCCCCCTCCACTCCCCACCTCACTCCGAGTCTAGCTTGTGTTGCTGGAGTTGCCTGACATGATAGTTGTGTGTGTATAGTTGTCTTAATGATTGCGTGAATGTATGTGTCTCTTTTTCTGACAAAGGCCATGGCCAAAAATTTAAGTTGCGTGGATGTGGTTATCTATTTTCGTGTGTCTGTAAGTGGCTCAGTGAGCCTCTGTAGATATATGTATGGTATATAGAATACAGTTATACTTATTCAGTGATGATACAGTCTAGAAACATTTAAAATTACCCTACCTCCTACACAGAAAAAAAAAATGGAGTGAATCACATATTTATCACCATACTTCTTATACACTGTTGGTAAATTTTAAAATAATGTTCACTTCACATGTTTAACTATTGACTTGATCAAATATTTGACATAAAAATGAGCTGTTAGAGCATGTGCTGTAATTGGGACTATGAATTATGTTAAGACTCCCCAACTAAAGTTGGCATCTTGTCGTACTTGCGACAGGTAACCTCTCTGTTGGAGGAGCTGTTTATTGGGCAGCCATATGGCAGAAGGGTTATAAATAAGTGGTAGAGTCTTGCAGACATTGGCGAGCATGACTTCTTGTCAATAACCGACCGCAGTGAGAGGGAGCACTGCGGCACAAACAGGTAGGCCGCAGACACTTGTTGCAGATACAGTGCATGGATGAGAAGAAGAAGATGGACACAGGAAGGATGGTCACAGCTATGTGGAATATGTTTGTTTCTGGTAAAGCGTGATGAGTGCTGCACGAGCTGTAGTGAGCAGACACTAGTTACAAGTTTCATACTGTTTCTGATGGAAAGCAGGTATCTGCTCATGTGCCAAATTTGTGGTGAACAGTAGCTGTTACTATTCTTATTTTCACCTAATTATCCAGGATATTTGTGTCATGTACATGGAGGTGCATGTAATTCACTGAACTGTATGGTTGATAGAGCAAAGTTTCATACTGTAGGATGTTTAATGTATTGATATTGGTTACAACGCAAAGAACTGGGAGTGTTATATGTGTATGACTGTGGGACAAACGGTTTTCTTTTATGTATAGTTTATTTAATGAAGAGGTATATTATACAAGTTATTTGTGGGTGCAGTGTTCATTTGTTGCTAAGACTGAAGTATTAAAATCACAAATAGTTTTCTTTTATTTATGTACAATTTATTTAATGAATAGGTATATTGTACAAGTTATTTGCGGACACAGTGTTAATTTGTTGCTCAGACTGAGGTATTAAAATTGCAATATATATATATACACACACATTGTAAATTTCGGTTCCCAGCACAACTGCTGTCAGCTTTGATGCCTACCAAGTGTACCGAATCAGAGGGGTGAAAACCACCAGCAGAAGGAATCTGTTGTTACCAACTTATGGTCTTAACGCAAATTTGAAAATAAATACATAAATCTAATATATAAAAATTAATATTGGTTTGCTTGTGCTTTTTATACGTATTTTTTGCATGGCCATACCATACATCCGATTGCGAAAAACTTTATCAACTCATTTCTTGCACTTGTGCGAAGGTTATAGGCATAATAAAATTAACCTTGCATGCAGCATGACGAAGGGTGCTTTACAATTAGTTAAATGTTCCTTCTTCCTTCCTCCTTCACACTGAAATCGCCAGATGGATATGAATGAAATTTGGAATGGAGGTAGCTTATAACCTGCATTAATACATGGGCTACCTTTCATAAGCCACGTACAGTGTGTGGCGGACGGTACCTTACAATGGGTTAATACATTTGTTTTTCTTCTTGCTGAAACAGCTCGATGTATTTGAATGAAATTTCGAATTCAGATAGCTTATATCCTTAATTAACACATGAGCTAGCTTTAGTAAGCCACCATACATTGGGTTAACAAGTTTGTTACTCTTCACGCTGAAATGACTGGACGAAATTGAATGAAATGTGGAATGAAAATAGCTTATTCCCCGAATTACTACAGGGGTTACTTTTTGTAAGCTTCTGTAGGCGCATGGCGGAGGAACAAACATCCAAATCATCAGACTGGTCACCATGAAACTCAGCACATAT
Source organism: Locusta migratoria (assembly GCA_026315105.1). Taxonomy (NCBI): domain Eukaryota; kingdom Metazoa; phylum Arthropoda; class Insecta; order Orthoptera; family Acrididae; genus Locusta; species Locusta migratoria. Next base: position 77,739,882 of record CM048746.1, on the reverse strand, counting down.
ATGTATGTTTTCTTGAAGGAGATTTTTATAATCTGCAAGCCCATGAATTTAGCATGGAGGAGAATGCCTTAAGACTTTGATACCGTTAGACTAGTCACCATAAAACATGGTGCATTTATGTGTATTTTCATATATGGAAGGGAGGGGAGTACGTGGAGGAGGAGACAGGCAGAAAGGGGAGGAAGGAGATGGAAAGAGAGAGGGGAGAGGAGGAGAATGAGAGAGAGGAGATGGTGACAGACAGGTGAAAGGAGATTAACAGAGGGAGGGGGAGGAGGAAATAGACAGAAAAAGGGACAGAGGAATGGGGGTAAGGAGCACATGAACAAAGAGAAGGGAAAGGAGGAGATAGACTAATGGAAGACTGGAAACTTCATATACATATATCTGTTCGTATTTTATGAGCTGCCATAACATTCATCTGATTGCATATTTATGTCTTCTGCAGCAGCGACGCGCTGGGTGCCAGCTAGTAATTACTAATTACTTTGTTTACCTTTTGTATTGAAATTATCAGTGAGTTTGGTGGTTCTACTTGAAAGTCCAATCTGCAATCTGTTCTAGTGTGTGTGTGTGTGTGTGTGTGTGTAAAATTTCTGTATATTCTAAGTTTTGTATTACACATTAAAATAGGCCTTACTACTGAATGAACTAATAAGCAGAACACCATAGGAACTTGTCTAGCCAAGCACAAAAACTTCATGTTTACTTTCTTCAAACAGATTTTATGCATCATGTTTTTAGGAATCTGCAAAAACATCTTTAGAGGTATTTCCATAAATATCTGAACAGTTTTGCATGTGACTGACCAAATTTAAATTATCACTTTAAGTTCATATATTCATACACACTATCACACACTCTTTAACACATAGTTTACACATATTTTACGTAGCTAACATACTCAAGTGGTGTTCACAACAGAAGACTTAAGAACCTTCTCAGGATTAACTGCTTCACCCAGAATAGTTTAGAAAATATTGGATAACTTAATTTTGAAAGACTTTAAATGAGTTCATACCGCCAGTTACATGTCAAAGAAAAAGTTAAAAATAATTAATTCAAATGATATAATGTGAGGAATCAAAATTATTACACAATTTATTATTTTTATCTTAGTTTTCTGTACAGAATAGCACTCTCAGCTTTCAATGTGCACATTCTTACTATATGGAAGTGCCTACCAGTTGAGGGATAGTTTCTACAATGAAAATTACTCAAACTTACCAACATTCTCTGGACGGTGATTTTGAATTACTTCAGCGAGCTCCAAGTTGCCCGCTATGACGGCAACCTGGTATGGCGTCTGATTTGCATAATTCAGTGCATCTCTATCACAGCCACGAAATAAAAGAAGCCTTGCACATGACTCTTGACTGTTAACTGCACAAACGTGCAATGGTGTGTTGCCTGAGGCATTCCGAGCATTCATGTCAGCTCCGTAGAAAAGTAAATGTTCGAGGTGTTGTACCAGCCCATTTCTACATGCCTGTAGTTAAATAAAATAATGTGTGAGAAAATGACAGCATAACACCATATTGTACAAATTAGACCAATAAACAAGTTACCTGGTGAACCTCCTGCCATCCCTGCAAATCCTGAGCCCCAATGATAGCTCGGTCATGAAGAAGACCCTCACAGAGCAGGGGGTCTGTGCGACATGTTACAGCCAGATATAGCGGCGTCAAGCCCTTGGCATCACGGTAGTTGGGACTTGCCCCAAGTTCCAGCAGTGTGGTTACTGCTTCCAGACTGTTGCGTTCCACGGCACGGTGCATGGCTGTCGACCCGTCTCGCGTCCGGTAATCTAGCAGGGCACCTCCATTAACAAGTGCTATCAGAACCTTTGCTGGCTTCTTGATCCCAGTTGCCAAAGTCAGAGGGGTCTCTGTAACAAGTGAATAAAGTAATAGCCTGGAGAATACAACCAATGGCTGAAATTAAAGTTTGACTTTATGTTTTAGAAATTTTATAGTATAGGCTCCATTATGTTCTTCAGCAATGTCTAACTATGTTTGAACTGTTATATGAATTGAACAGCAATTTGTTACAAAGGCCCTAGACCTGACTTTATATGTTTAAATTATTCTTAGTATCAGTTAATGCATTTCTGACTGCTTGAGCCTGATGAAGGCTGTGACTAAAAATTTAAACTGTGTGTGACTGTTTTTTCTACATGGTTCACTATGGATCGGTGATGGTCTTTATGGTGGGTTGCTAACTATTGTCATTTTGTTGACATACCTGGACTTTCCATTGTTGTTCATAAACAATTATTAAGCAGGTTTCTGTATTACTAAGCAGGGCCTAGTATGGACTATTCTATCATTTTATTTGTAATTCAAATATTTTTGGCGACCAAATAAATTTTACTTATTATTGGTCAATTCAGTGTTATGAATTATCCTGGATAGAGTAATATCTCCGAAAATATTCTTCAGACACACACATACACACGCACACACACACATTAAATCATTTAATAAAAAAATAAAAAAAATAAAATAAAATAAAAAAACTTTTATTGCTTTTCTAATAAAAAAAGGGGGGGTCAGCTGCTAACTGCTTGTCGACTAATGCAAATCTACAGAAAAATTTAATATCAGACTTCAAATGTTTCTCCTGAACAGCTCCTATTTTATAGAAGAATAAATATATGTATAAAAAATAGAAAATGAATAACTTACCCAAAGCACAGGCTCATCGATAGACACAAAAACACAAAAACACAATTAAAAACACACACAAACATTCAAGCTTTCGCAACCGTTGGCCGCTTCATCATAAAAAGAGGAAGGAAGGAGGGGAAAAAGGAAAGGATGCGGATTTTAATGGAGTGGAAGAGCAGTCATCCCAATCCCAGGAGTGGAAGGACTTACCTTAGGGGAAAAAAGGAAAGGTAAACACGCACACACTCATACACACGCAATCACACCAAGGCAGATATTTGTAGAAAGCAAAGAAGTTGGACAGAGACAACAGTTGAGGCAGAGGCTCTGTCCAGAGAACCGAGGCAAAGATGTTAAAGAATGGTGGGTGGGGAATTTGAATTTAGCGGAGGTTGAGACCAATGTGGGCAATGGGAAGAGAGAATATGCTGAAGGGCAAGTTCCCATCTCCAGAGTTCTGAAAGATGTAACACTGTGCCAAGATGTGCTGGCCGTGCACCAAGGTGTGTTTAGCCACAGGGTGATCCTCATTACTAGAAACACTGTCTGCCAGAAACACCGTTCATGTGAATGGACAGTTTGTTGCTGGTCATTCCCACATAGAACACTTCACAGTGCAGACATGTCAGTTGGTAAATCACGTGGGTGCTATCGCAAGTGGCTCTGCCCTTGATCGTGTAAACCTTCCGGGTTACTGGACTGGAGTAAGTGGTGGTGGAAGGGTGCATAGGGCAGGTTTTACAATGGGGGCGGTTGCATGGGTAGGAGCCAGAGGGTAGGGAAGGTGGTTTGGGGATTTCATAGGGATGGACTAGGAGGTTATGAAGGTTAGGTGGGTGGCGGAAAGACAATCTTGGTAGAGTGGGAAGGATGTCATGAAGGATGAATCTCATTTCAAGGCAGGATTTAAAGAAGTGGTATCCTTGCTGGCGAGCCACTTAGAGTCCAATCCAGTCCCAGAAAGTATCCGGTGACAAGAGGGGCACTTATGGGGTTCTCCTGTGTAATGTTCTGGGTTTGGGGGGATGATGAAGTGGCCCTGGCAATTTGCTTCTGTACCAGATCAGGAGGATAGCTGTGGGATGTGAAAGCTGTTATTAGGTTATTGGTGTGCTGGTTCAGGGATTCGGAACTGGAGCAGACTCATTTGCCATGAAGACAATGGTCACAATGGCGGTATTGTTGTACTTCACACATCCATCCACATCAAACCAACATCCACTCCCTTAAAACTCGCATCCTTTCCTTTTTTGAATCCTTCCTTCCTCTTTTCCTGATGAAGCGGCCAATGGTTGCAAAAGCTTGAATGTTTGTGTGTGTGTGTGTGTGTGTGTGTGTGTGTGTGTGTGTGTGTGTGTGTGCATGTATGACCACAGCATCTGGTGGCGTGAGTTATACTTGAGTAATAACGTGGACATCAGTGTGATCTTTTCTTATGAATACTGTGGCCATCTGCAAATCAGCAATTATCTTTCTGGTAAGTTGCAATCTATGCTCATTTTCTTCTTTAAAAAACAATATTAATACTAATATTATGTTCCCTCATATTATGTTTAATAAAATTAATTTTAATTCTCAAATCTTCTCTAGAAAGGATTTGTCCATCGTGTGGTATATTAAATTAAAATTCTAACAGAAACCTCGTAAAACTTCACTCTTTCCTCCCACAATAAAATTCTGGCGTGCATCCATTAACTGACTTAATTAATACTACTTTTTACATTCCACTATTAAATACATCATAAAATAGTTGTGTATAACACCATTAACTCCACAAAACTTCAGTTCATCTACCAAACAAGGATGAAAGATTAGAGTTTAATGTCTCACTGACAGTGTGGTCATTAGAGGCAGAGCATCTGCCAGAATGCTAAAGGAACACAAGGAATGACAGATGAAATTTGTGGTTGTTTAGGCTATGGGAGTAAAATAATTATGGAATACATAATTAGAGGATGAAATAGTTGCTTCAGTCTGAGTACTAGAGCAGTAGCAAAAGATTAAAAGTCTTGATACTCTCAGCTGTAACTTATAGTATCAAATTCACGAAACAGGATAAAATTTTCCCTCAGCAGTGGAGTATGTACTGATATGAAACATCCATGTAGATTAAACCATGTGTCAAAAGTGGTACTCAAACCCAGCACATTTTCCCTCTAATGATCAAGTTCTCTACGGAATGAACAACCCAAGACATGACTCATCCTCACAACTGAGTTTCCTCTAGTACCTCACCTCCTACCTTTCAAATGTGACAGAAGTTATCCTGTCTAACTTGCAGTAATTGCCCTTCTTGCCAGTCTAAAGCAAGTTTGTTTCATTTTTAATGATAACTGCCAATGTACCTGTACACAACATAACAACTGGAGATATTGTACAATATCAGTGACAAGAAAGATGTATTTTACAACTACCTTGAAACACATTTGGGTTAAATGTGCCTTGACTTATGGCTTTTTTTTTTTCCAAATTAATGTAGCAAAATTTATGCTTTAAATTTAATAATATTACTTTTAAAGTCCCTACCATACACAAATTATTAAATATTTGCTATGAATTTACACTAGAGGTACATTCAAGTTGACTGTGAGGGAATAGGTGCAGTTCAATTATGAATGCAGTAGCCACTCTTAATACATTTATTACTCTATATCCATACAAATAATGTTAGCACTTCAGATACAAGAGACAGACTGCCAGAAGTCCCAGTCAGTCCCCAAAGAACATCCACCAAAGATAACATAATGCGGCTATCGATCACGGCATTGATGCCACAAATGTATGAGAATTATGATAGTGAATGTACGTAAAATGAATCCACCAAGATGAGATTCTTTGATGTAAGGTATGCCTTAAAAAATACAAACTGAAAATGGCAGCAATATTAGACACAAAAGGATAAGAAATTTCAGTATCATTAAAGACTCCTAATTAACTTGACATTTATCACTTTTCACTTACCTTCACAAAATGTTAAGGTAATGAAATAAAATAATACTTAACAAGCAGTACCATATCCTTTGATTTTAGCCATAAAAATGGACCTACCTCCAGTTTCTGGGCAGTGAAAGTTGGGATCAAGGCCTTTGGAGCACATCTTGGTGATTTTTTCCACTTGGCCATTTGAAACATAGTCTAACAGGCGCCGTAGATTAGCACGAGTATGTAAGGCTTTTAGCTGCTTCTCATCCAGATTCAACATTTTGTACACACGTCTCTTGTATTTGAGCTGCAAATAATGACAGTTTTCAATTACAGATGTAACAAGGAAACTGAATGAAATATTCTGAAAACGTGTTATGTTTAGTACACATGAAAAATTCCTAACAATAAAAATATATGTAAAAAAAAAAAAAAATAAAAATAAAAAAAAAAAAAAAATGAAGTCTACTTACCAGGCGAAGGAGCACAGGTAGTGATAGTAACAAATAACACACACACACACACACACACACACACACACACACACACACAAACACAAGCTTTCGCAGCCCAGTTGCCTCTTCAGGCAGAAGGGGAGGAGAGGGAAAAGGAAATGATGAGGATTATAAGGGAGGGGGTAGGGAGCCATTCCAATCTCGGGAGAGGAAAGACTTACCTTGGGGGAAGGAAAGGAAGGTGAACAAATACAAACACACCCACACATTTACACAGACGCAAATACACCTAGGCAGACATACTGTAGAAAGCAAAGAAGTTAA